>OY720198.1:6451488-7661488 GCA_963082885.1 Parascotia fuliginaria | reverse complement strand
TATGTATGTCTATATCTTTGGCACGCTCTACAGCCTAAACGGCTTGAAGGATTTTAACGGAAATTGTTAACAGAACATATTATTAAAATATAGCTCCGATTAAATGATCAAAATTGTAAACCACGAAATATGACACTGAATTCTGACGTTGCCACTCATGACGCGTAAACGCTCTTAGTAATCGTATAAAGCCGAGGCGTGGCACTAGTATATAATAATCAAATCATGTTATCTATGTAAAAATATGTTGTTTATCTTATAAAGTAGAAAATCCCACAATTTGATAAATAACATATCAATCTTAAAGAATTAGTTGCCACTTTGTTTATGAATGGTAGACTGATTCATAAAATTATGTGTAAACCAGCTTTTCGCGGCGCGGTTTCACCTGCGCCTTTGCTTACTACTCTGCTCCCGTTACGCGTAGCGTGATGCTACATAGCCTATAACCTTCCTCGTGAACTGGGCTATCATACGCACAAAGAGTTATTCAAATCCAACTGGTAGTTGCAGAGATTAGCGCATTCAAACAAAGTTTTCCGCTTTATATAATAGTATAGATTGGATGTCCCCTTTTCATATTATTAGAGAAGTTAGAACATTAATTCTTCACCACGATAGTAAATGGCGGATTTGTTTCTAAAATTATTAATTTCCTTGTGATTTTTCACTCCTTAATACTCTAAGGATCAAAATTAGATGAAACGACATACCTAAACTCATTTAAACTTATTTCCTTATTTAAGCATCTATCTACTATTGCCATGATGTCAATTAAAATGGTGACTCCAGAGGGTCTACCAGCATCTCTTATAGCAGTATTATTATAATGTTATATTGTGTTTTGTCTTTTTCTTTTGTACCATTAAAAACAAGGATAGAGACAAAGATTGCTATAAGATGTACGGCCTGTACTCTACTATTCGCCATACACCTAATTCCAGTCGTTATATTAGACTATGAATTAAATAAAAAAAAATTACTGCCTCCGTGGCACAGTGAGAGTGCAAGCGACTGTTGTACACGAGGTTGTGAGTTCGATCCCCACACGGGACAATACTTTGTGTGATCCATAAATATTTGTACCGAGTCTGGGTGTATTTTGTGTCTATTATCTGTATTTTTGTAGAGTGCCCCGCGATACTGGACTTCTTTTTTAAAAACAAAAAAAAACTAACATTATATTCTTATGTATGAAATACGAAACCGTTTAATTCAAGATTCTTTACAAAGCTAGTTTCTGAAAAAACACCTGATAAATCTCATGTGAAGTACCTAAAACCCTGTTAATTAGTAACTAATTAGATGAAATTAAACTGGTTATTGCACATGAGATTTAACAGGTGATAAATTAATTTTTCGTTAATCAACCTTTTAGAAACTAAGGGTAAGTTACTCCAGTTTACATAATTACCATTTTAATTACTACAACTTACCCCCCAACTCAGGTATCCTATGATAGAACATGCCAGTCCTGGCTAACCACTCCAGCTGCATATGATGTAGCACTCTGTCTCCAGGGTGATGGAATGCAGACGGCATCGGAGCTCCGGGGGGCAAAGCCCCGGGCTGCGACATCGGGTAGTTGAATAAGGCTGCTGATTGAGCAGCTACGAGCGCTGGGTTTTGGGGCAGGAGGCCTGGTTTTGGGATTATTCCTGTGGAAAAATGGTGAGGTAAGTTCATGGTAGATATTTTGGGTATTGAAAGAAAATAACTTCTATAAAATAAAAGTAGAAAAATTTCCAAACAGGCATTAAACCTCGTCCCGGCTCAATCTCGTAACAACCATGTTATTCATGTAATGCCTCGAAACTTTAAATAGTTTACCATTTTGTACGTTTTACTGTAATGTCATATTTTATTCGCCGTTTCTTATTACAGATTTTCCGAAGCTCTGTGCCTCAAAAGACTTACGAATTCTGTCATAATTATTACAGTTCAAAAACGTCAACTGCTGAACCTCCCCCAAACATTACATTTGGAGAATTTTACATAATCACGCTTGTCGGGCAAATTGGCAACTAAGTAACTCCCTGTCTTTCGTTGTATATAGCTATGGAAATATGGGTATATCTTCATCATTTTAGTTAGACTAGACATGGGCGTTTATCAAGAATCTTGTCAAATCAGTTTTAAACTATTGGATGTAAAATGTACCTTCTTAATCCTACAAAAAAAAAACATGAAAGACACTTACCAGGTCTATAGCTCTCATATTCTTCATTCCCAACTTCAACACCAGGTGATATAGGGGGGCTGTAACTCTCCGACCGATTCCCATCATCAGACCCTGGACTAGCCGACCGACTACTTTGTCCAGACCTCGGACTCCTCTGTCCAGACCTCCCTGACCTTGGACTCTCTCTCCCTTCGCATTTATTTATCATATTCTGTTCAATTTGTGCGTCATAATTTTCTTGATACCTCCCTATGTAGTTTTTATTATGTATTATTGTTAGATATTTTTGCTGTGCGATTTTGTTTTGTAAGCTACTTTCTGGAAGCTGTCTGGACAACAATGCGTCTATGCAAAAAGATTTTTTTCCTTGATTAATTAAAGTTTTTTCGTCTGAATTGTAGAACTTCATGTTTTTAGGGCTGTTTGATGGGCTGCGGTCCGGGTTCGATTCCGTGTCAATTTCTAGTGGTTTTTCTTGCAGTTCGTTTGAATCCCGTCGGAAAATTCCATGCGGTAAAATTTGAGAAGACATTTTTTTCTTTGTGTGGATTTATGACATTATGTATCTGTGGACAAATGATTAAATTAATTATAACCAATTTATTGGGAGACTGGATAAATATTTGTAATGATAGTTTACGTAAAGGAGTTGTTTGTAAGTTTGTTCGCTATATCAAAAGCCAAATGTGGTAGGAGCTTTTCGCTTTTGAGACAATTAATTTTAATTTGTGTAATCTATTAGTTAGTGGCATATTTGTAAAGACAAGGTAGGTATATTTTACAACCTGTACCTAATGTTAAAGTTCAGGGTCGAAGGTTAGTAGATGTAGAGTAAATATTGAAAACCCTTATTTGGATTTTTGTTGAAAGAAAAAGCTAATAAGCAATATGCTTAATAAACTGAGCATTTTAATATACTAATAAGATACGAGTTTTAGTATTGTCTAAAATAATTGTTATTTTATTGTAATATAAATAAATATTATATAAATACTATGTAACACCACAATATTACTTAATATTATAATAATATTTACTTAAAACAAAAATCACAGCTCATTAACTAAAATAAACATTATATTTTATTAAACGTAAATACAAAATATACACTTTTGTGACAACGCTCCCGCTCAGTGTCCAAACGCAAATATTTGACAAGGAATATAGACTGCGATGACGATGACATTTTAAATAAGTCTATATTATTGCAATAACATTTTATAAATACTACTAATATTATCAATGCGAAGGTTTGTTTGTGTGTGTGTTTGTTACCACTCAGCGCCTAAACAGCTGAACCGATTTCGATAAAAATTGGTATGTAGATAAAATTGGTGCAGGAGACGGACATAGGCTCGGTCGGTAAATCGGTCTGGTTCCTAAAGGAGACAAAACACATTATAGACGCGGGCGAAGCCGTGGGACGCAGCTAGTAATAATATATGCCTAATATCACAACAACTACACACAGCGCCATCTAGCTCAAAGTTAGGATATATTATAGTATAGTGTTTTATATAAATGTACCTAATATATGTTCCGAAATGTTTATAGATATTTTGTTACCTAAATAATTTGATTTTCTTATATTATATTATTATTTTTATATTTTTGTTGTCGCCTTTATATTAACCATGTTGGTTAATCCATAATTGGCAAGTGTGTTAGCCAAACAACCTGTTACATATTGATTATACCTTTGCTGTGGATAAACATTAATAAATAAATAAATAAATATCTTACACAATTCTATCGACGGCGTTGATGTCTTTTGTAAAGACGACTCTTTGCTACGTATACCTAATAAGTATATTAATGCGTAGTCTTAAAACGTTTTAATTTTTAACACTTACAACCTAAAAGCATTGACAATTAGTTTTATTTGATGTAATTTGTTACTTTTTAGATCTACTATTAATTATTTATGCTTTTAGCAACCCAATTGGTACTTTACATGAGATTTAACAGGTGATTAGTAAATTTTTCGTTGATCAGACTTTCAGAAACTGGGGGTCAGACACTGAGATTTTTGTTATTTTTATTACACACACACACACACACACACACACACACACACACACAGACACACACACACTTTCACATTTATAATATTTTAAAATTAAAATGTATAACATTATTATGTATGTAACTTCACGCCTCGCAATAATGGGGAAAGCAGAGACTGTAAATCGCAATTTGCCGCGATCCAAACATACCTCCTTTGCCTCTTCAACGTTCATTAATCTTTTCATACACACACGTAATAAAAAGTAGTAGTTATAAAAGTAAATAATCAATGATTGAACAGAAGCCGCGTGACATAATCTAATAATGATAACACAAAGTTTAATAACGCCAATATACAATATATTAAAGATTATGCACTCGATCAGAAATCAGTTTTTAATATCAGTAAATTAATATTTGATATATGAGTTAATTAAATATGAAAAGTTATTGATATATGATAAAGTGTTAGATTGTATACAGTAGCGCAATGAAAGTGTATTTGGTTGATTAGGTCGTAATATTATACAGATTAAATATGTCTTCCGCTATGTGTATGAACAAGAAAAATATATTTTAATAGAAACAATAAGCTTACCTAAAACAAAGTGAAAAGAAAACAATTTTTTTCTAGTACTAAATGAAAATGAAAATGAAAATGAAAATTTATTTATTCACATAGGTTAATTAAATTAACACTTATGAACGTCAAAGTTTACAAAATGTCAGCAAATTAACCTACAGCCAGTTCGCTGACGAAGTAGAGCCATGAGAAGAACTGGCAACAAACTCAGGCCACTCTTTTTAATCGCCAGGTTATTACAATTTTTGTAAGTTACAATTTCAAGTAGCATGCAAAGTGACACAGGCAATACACTTAACTCTATAGGTAATAATTACAGCTTTCTATGTTGTAAAGAAAAATAAAAAGTAAAATGTGTGCTTTACAGGCTGCCTCAATTTGCATATTGCTACAAAAGGTAAAGGCAACATGTGAACTGTGGTAAATGTTTCTATGTAGGTATTATATAAACTGTTAATATTTGTTATAAGTATAAAGTAAGATGAACTTAATTTAATTTACCCCAGGAGTTCACAATGTACCTCTATTTCACAAATCACAATGTATAATTTTAACAATACTAAGTATACAATTTTAACAAAACAATACAAAATGTGTACTTAACGATACATAGAAATATTATGTACCCTATGTCAGTCCCACAATTAATACAAATCTAATGACACCTCATATGTTAAAATCCATTAAACTATTTAGACTGTAGAAATAGATATACATATTTATATACATGCATATACTTAAGCTCGAAAAACATTACCCTCCTTAACTTAGGCAGTCGGCCAAAAAGTCTACAATTCCATATACCTACCTACTCGTAGTTTTTTCTTTTTGAATAATCTATACATATAATAAAAATGTAACCGATCGCTGTCTGTACATGGAAGATATATGAGAAAAAATACTATTGGGACCTATATCAACGCAAATAGAACCCAAAACAATGATTTTTAAAATTTTTGTCTGTTTGTCTGTTTATCTGTTTGTCTGTTTGTCTGTTTGTCTGTTTGTCTGTTTGTCTGTGCGTTTGTGCACGCTAATCTCAGAAACGGCTTATCCGATTTAAATATGGTTTTCACTAATATATTGTGGTAAGCTTCACTTAACATTTAGTGTTTGTTTCATGTCAATCGGTTCATAAATAAAAAAGTTATGCCAATTTAAAGAATCACATCGAACATTCGTTAATTTACTACGAAATCTTATAGAAGCAGATATTTTAACAGGTTGCGGAATAGCTGATAGTGTTTTTATTCCTCGGATTCCTGTCATTCTAAACAGTCTTTCATTTAGTTTTAAACGAGTCCAGTTTCCAGTGAGCCTATGTTTTGCGATGACTAATTAAAGTAATTAATTAATTAAGTAATTAAAGTAAAGGTAAGACACTAAAAGTTGTGGGTGTGGATCTAAGTATTAGCTGTTTTTCGGTCAGCTTTATGTGGCTCTATCACGTGTTAGCATTACTAGCTGCTTTGATCCCTGATGGCTATACGTCTAATCCATACATCCATACATATTATAAAAGGCTTTGTCCTGACTGACTGACTGACTGACTGACTGACAGACAACGTAAAGCCTAAACCGCTGGTCGTAGCGACTTGAAATTTGGAGGGTGTGTTTGTCCTAATGTCTAGAAGTGTACAAAGAAAGGGTTATTAAAAATTCAACCCTTAAGTGTATGAAAAGGGATAAAATCGATTGTATGAAATGTCTTCATTTTTTAAGTTACAGCTTTGAAATTTTGTTTTGGAATACTTTTATTTAAATAAAAAATACGCTCATAATTTTTTTTTTACTGGGGTTGATTTATAGGAGTGAAATAAGAAATGAAATATTGTATGGAAAGATCTTTGCTTTTGAAGTTGGCGACTTGAAATTTGGAGGGAGGGGGAAGGGAGGGGGAGGAAGAGGAAAGGAAGGGAGAAGTGAGAAGTGAGGGGAAAGTGCGGGGGTAGTTAGGGAGAAGTCAGGGGAAAGGGAGGGGAAAGTCAGGGTGAAATCGACTGCCTCTGTATTTCGGTGGTACTGTGTATGGACTGTGAGGTCGCGGGTTCGATTCCCGCTCAGTGCAAATATTTGTAGCATGAACATGTCTATTTGCATTGGTCTGGGTGTTTATATGTATAATATCTATCTATTTACAAAAATAAAAGTATTTAAGTATGTTTATCCGTATTCTAGAACCCATAATACAAGCATATAATATGCTTACTTTGGGTCTAGATGGCGTTGACCTCGCAGCATGTGTGGGACCAGCTGAGTATCCGCGGAGTCATTGTGTGGGTGGTGTGGGTCAACCCGCCGGCCAGGGAGACTCGTATATACGGTGGTGCCGCTGGTTGGTGACCGGATAGTGGGACCCGGCGACCATTTTCGAGACGGTACGGCGGCCTTTTGCGAGCAGTCCGTATCATGGAAGCCCGGAGGCCTAAGACCCTTGAGCCTTTACAGCTGCGAAGAGACATCGCCTCCTCAACGGCCGTCTTCTATCGCCTTTACCACGGAGAGTCTTCTCAACAGCTCTTTAAATTAATTCTACCCTCTCCCTTTTTATCCAGAACGACACGTGCGGGACTGAAGTGCTACCCTTTCACAGTGCAATCTAAAGGGTCTCGAACCAAACGGTTCAGCACTTTATACTTTTGTTGCTCAATTAAAGCCTGGAACTCTTTACCAGCGCATGTGTTAAAGATTTTTCTTATTCACTTAAACGAAGATGTTTATAATTCAAAACAAACCAAAAGATATATCCAAAAAAATGCTGCCCAAAATCACTATTCCACGCGGACGAAGTCGCGGGCACAGCTAGTTCATAATATGATTCTATTTTGTTAATTATTTATTAAAAATAAACTTCTTACTCCAGGTTAGATTTATTAAAAAAAGAACTGTTTGTCTATGTATTTGTAATAGATTTTTTAATCTATGGTATATCTGAGTATTACAAAAGCGTTATTTACTTATTTATTTGACACCGAAAAGCTTTTAAGATAACAAAGTTCTA
The DNA here is from genome assembly GCA_963082885.1 of Parascotia fuliginaria. Lineage (NCBI taxonomy): Eukaryota > Metazoa > Arthropoda > Insecta > Lepidoptera > Erebidae > Parascotia > Parascotia fuliginaria. The sequence continues at coordinate 7,653,715 of OY720198.1, read as the reverse complement.
TCAAAATTTATATTTTAAGTTTAAATAAACGATTAAAGCTGTACTACATAGCAAAGGGGTAGACAGAAGGGTGTATTATGTAGCACCCACTGCTCGCCGCCTTCGTGAGTGCCTACAAAGAAATTTAACTAGTACAGATTTAATCTATTTGAGTCCTCTCCATTCCTCTATCTTTTCCCTTTTCCTTCCTCATCCCCTTTCTCCGTGGTCGGAATTATTGTGTTTTCTAAGCATTATTACTTCAGAGACCACACTACGGCCTAGTAGCTCTACCATGTAATGTCAACTAATGACAGTTAAAAAAAATTATCTATATTATGAAAAGCGAAAAAGTTTGTTTACTTGAACGCGCTAATGTCTGAGACTACCAGTCGGATTTGAAAAATTCTTTTTGCGTATGATAGCCCAGTTATCGAGGAAGGTTAAAGGCTATGTAACATCACGCTACTGGCAACGAGAGAAGAGCAGTAAGCAAAGACGCGGGTGAAACCAAACCGTGGCAAGATAGTTACGCAGTAAAGATATATTAACTGACTGCTAAGCCTTAGGTTCGACTGTTATTTAATCTACAAAGAATATGGATATAAGCGGCTTCAATCGCGTTTAGTTACATGTATGGTTACTGCTCTGATCCCGTCGCCAGTAGCGTGATATTACAGCCTATAACCTGCCTCAAGAACTAGGCTATCAAAAAAGAATTATTAAAATCTAATTTATAGTTTTGGAGATTAGCGCGTCCAGACAAACAAACTCTTCCGCTTTATACATTTATACGTTTTCGTACTCTAATAAAAGAGCTTAAATATACTACATATTTATGCTCTTTTATTAGAGTACGAAAACTCAAGATTAAAATGATAATTGTTATTGTCAACGATGAACTATGTATTTAATCTAAATCTAAATTAATATTATAGGGGTTAGGGGAAGGAAATTAGGGAGGTGAGGATAGAGGAAAGGGGGGAAATTGGGCCTCCGGCGCTCTCACTCTCCGAGCGAAACGCAGTAGTACGGATACTACTACTTTTACGTCGATCTTCTATCTGGCACATTGAAGCTGAAACCAGCGTGGATCTACTACCCTGGAAATTTTATTCTATGTGTGTTTGTTACGATACTCGAGATCTACTGCAACCGATTAAAAAGATTCTTTCACATTTAGAAAGCTACAAATAGGACGGGTAACATAGGTTATATTTTATTATGTTTATCATAATTTTCAGTCATTTTCAAAATTTTTATATTTTAAGAGCTTTTGTAAATCTGAACGATGCAATACGACACTATTGCTATGATATTTTCCGTAAGCGTTTGTTGTAAGACCGAATGAAACTTTTGATACCGAAGCGGAACGAGGACGGACGTCTAGTATTACAATAAATCGCCTCAACAACACGAGAAGAGATGTGATAGTTCCATAGAATGGCGACCACAAAACAAAAGGCGCAGCGTGGGCAGACTTCTCACAAGGTGGACCTCGGGTCAATCCCACCCACATGCCCATCACTGTGACTCCTGTAAGCCAGGATTAACAGTGATATTCAATAAGAAACACCGAGCTTTGACACTCGGCAGTCCCGGGGATTGCTAAACCTACTGTCTTGGACCCCGCAACGAGTTTAAACAGAGGTAAAGGCAAAAGAAGCAGTTGGAAATAAAATGTCCACTTTACACAAGGTTACGCAAGGTGGACCGAGCGGGCAACCGATGGACAAGGTGGCGAAAATTTGGAGAGGCCTATGTCCAAATTCAAACCTATATCCAAAATGATGATAATAATAAAAGGCATAATAAAGATGACTGCCACTGTGGTGCAGTGGGAGCGCAAGCGACTGCTGTGCACGAGGTTGTGGGTTCAATCCCACACGGGACAAAACTTTGTGTATCCATAAATAATTATTTCGAGTCTGGATGTACTTTGTGTCCATTAATTGTATGTTTGTAAAGTCGTAAATGAAAATGAAAATATATTTATTCATTTATGTTAATTAAATTAACACTTATGAACGTTAAAGATTACAAAATGTCAGCAAATTAACCTATAGCCAGTTCGCTGACAAAGTAGAGCCATGAGAAGAACTGGCAACAAACTCAGGCCACTCTTTTTAATCGCCAGGTTATTATCGTATATCGTAGGAGATCATAAGAATTTTGTTGTTAAAGTTTATATTAAAAACAGTAAAAGTAAATTTTCAACTCTTATTGTCTAACTAAAAACCTCTTTTCGTACAGAGAAGATAATAGCGGACTGTTCACCCTCCTCAGGAGGACGAAGGACTCTTCGGACCTCAAGCTTAACTCTCTAACACCATAAACTAAATAAAAATAAAATAAATCGTAATTTTATTTATAAAAACTTATTTTATAAAATTTATTTTGGTGTGTTTAATTTTCTATCAAATATAATTTATGTATTATACAAAAATAAAATAAAAATATAAAACACAATTTAAAAAAAAATAAAAAACTCACCTCCGCAAAATAAAAATTAAACCACCACAGATAAAAAAAGAACACTTCACTTAAAAAGCACTCACAGAAACGAGTTCGCGCCGAAAAACGTTCGGATATCCACTCGAGGGCAGTACCTACGACAAACTGAATTATTTTATTAGGAAAAGCACCGATTAGCATCATATTGTCTCGTATGTGGACTAACCGTTGGGCGTTCCAACCACTTTATCCAGACACTTATATTTATATACATTTAAAGCAATATTTGGGAGTCAAAAAGTTCAAGATATATTGGCGGTAACAAACCCCACCCCTATTGTTACCTATCTCTCTTTGACGTCTTTTGTCTCGGTTCTACTTGGAGATTTTCTGTATGTGTTGTCTCATTCTAGTCGTTAGTTAAACCACAGCAGATTTTATGTTTGGACGAAAATAATGTGAGCTTTTTGCATTTTTGTAGTTTTTTTTTCTATTTTAAACTGTGTAATGTGTTTTAGACAGTTAAATTTTAAGTACTTGTAAGCTAATATTAAGTATGTCATATTTAAAGTGTTAAGTGGCGCGTAAAAACGTCTACTTAAATGATATTCTATTTTCGGTAATAGATGATTATTATAGGCCTAATTTTCTTTCCCTAACCTTTTTCCTCACCTACCCTACTTCTTTAGATAGGCAGCTGCTTCACAGAGTCTCTGGCATAACAGAAGTTTATAAGCGACAGTTACTTCTTACAATAAGGTTGGCTGTTGGCTTGTCTGTCACTCTCAGCAATAAAAAAAAAAACATTCAATAATAAAACGGTGTCAAACTAGTAATTATTACTATTAGTGTTTCTTTAAGATATCAATCTTAATCAGGCCATCACAGTAGACATAGGTTATTTCCAATTTACTCAAAACACTTAGTCCTTCGCCTTCATCCAGTCTACACCCGCAACCTTTTTAAGGTCGTCTGTCCTGGCTGGAGGGCGTCCTACGTTTGCCGAGTCACGGTCTCCTTATGACTCGTTTAGTTTAGCGATCATCAGTTCTAACAACCACCGTTTCTTCCGTAAGGTTTAATGCATAATAGATAGTATTTACATGCATTTTGCCATGCCCTGGCTAAACTTATAAAATGGGGAATAAGGCGGAATGCGTAAACGCATTTCTCCTTAAAAAAAATACCTACCTAGTTCACCACTATATAAGTCTTGCAATCTTTTAAAGGCGCGGGTTCGAATCCGGCTTTGAAGTTAAAAATTTTTTACCTTTAACTATTTTATAGTACTAAAAAACCGAGAATTTCAAGGCTTTGTAATTATCTCGTAAAAATATATTAGTATGCCAAGTCGAGGCGGATCGCTAGTCATACTTCCATATAACCTATTTTGTCAATAACTCTTGAAAACACCTGATTACTAAAAACCTATGATTGGTTGAATTCGAAAGATTGTTATAATCAAAATATATGCCGACAAACATCATTCTTAAAATCGGCTTATTACATCATTGTTTTATCAAATATCATCATTATTCACTATTTTAACCGAAAATAACTGCATTTATCTAAAGAGATGACTCAAAAATCTATAACTTATCATATATTTTTATCTACTAGCGACCCACACGATACGCAACGGTTTAAAAATTTCAGTGTTGCTGATAGGCACCTACCTTAATATGTTTTACGACTTAATTAACTAAAAATCTTTGAAATTATTGTTATTAGAGGAGAAATAAACAGAAGGAAAAACGACATTGCGTATACTATGACTATGAAGTTTATTAAAAAAATTATTAAATATAGTATTTATTATACAAGTATTTACAAGAAAAAAAATATTATATCTTATTTCTTGAAAAAAGAAAAAGAAATTTAAAAACAACATGGCGTACCTATTCACAATTTGGCGCGCAAATCGCAATCTACATAAAATTATATAATGTCGCCGAAATTAGTCCGCGCGGGCTTTAATTAATTTTAGCGCCACTCGAGGGGTGAGAAATATCGTATAATCTATGAAAATGAATGAAAATTTTCATTTCAAGCGAAATTGCCGCCATTAGGGGGATTGCATAGACAAGGGCTTGTTTGAGAAACGTTTTGTTATTGTCTATGTAATATCTATCTCTACCTTCACTATTATAAAGCGGAAGAGTTTATTTGTTTGTTTGAACGCGCTAATCTCAGAAACTACAGCTCGGATTTGAATAAATCTTTTTGCGTTTGATAGCCCAGTTCTTGAGGAAGGTTAGAGGCTATGCAACATCACGCTACTGGCGACGGGAGCAGAGCAGTAACTAAAGATTTAACTTAACTGCGGAATGTTAGTTTTTATATTCCTAACGATGCGTTTTATCCGATGAGTGAGAGCACTCACCGGACGCGATCTCTAGGTCAATACAGCATAGGTATTTTTAAATATTGTTCAATTACATGGCACCTAATTTAAAGTAAGCAGTATGAGACAATGGCTTTTGAAATGGTCACTGCTACTGGATCCCTCTGACTGCATACTATCAGGCAATTAATGTTCTGTGATCAGGCAGTGTCAAAAAGTAGTTTTATGAAGGCGTCTCACGGCAAGCCAAGATGGCGAAGGAATGTTCCTTTAAGTCGAGCCTTTGAAAGAAAGAAAGAAGAAAGAAGTGTGGAGTAATTTTACTAGGCTAACATAAAAATGATCTATTGTACTGCATATAGTGATATATGCTAACAGCCCATCTGATGGTAAGTGACAACTGTCGCTTATGGACTTCTAAAACGCTAGGGACTCTAAGAAGTCGCTGCCTACCGTGATATTAATGCTCTCTTTAAACCTCGTTTGAAGAAAGACATGTCTTAGCGCTCGGGAAACACCGCAGCTGGTAGTTCGTTCCAGAGTTTGCACGTGGTTACCCTATATCGCTGCTGACTCTCTAACAAAGCCTATCATGTCCACATCAAAATTACTAGACATACATCCTTTTATTATAAAGTCAATATGTTTTTCAATAGGTTAGTCATATCGGCCCACTAGTTTATCATAAGCTTTATCAGCTGTCATGTTTGAATCTTGTAATCATTTACAAATCATTTTAGATCAGTTTTCATCTGAAAATAGAGTTGCCAGCATTGAATTTACGCTGGTTTTGGTGGACAAAGAAGTATTTACTGTTTTGTAGGATTTTGTGAAAAACAGTCTTTACTTATTTTCGCATTTCGTTTAGTGGATGAGGCTTTTATTACACGCTTAACTTTCTTTTTTTCTTCACACGGAAAAAGCCTTGCTTGTATATTCTTAACACAGCAATGTACACAGGTTTCGGTAACCTGTTACCATCAGTTGGGCCATACGCTTGCTTGTTACTGAAAAGAGGAAATTAAAAAAATATATTATCTGAAAAAAATATTCTTTTATTTTTTTATCTTTATCAGACACTCAGGCTATATTGGTGATTTGTAGCCGCCATTACAAAACTTTTCTTTTCTAAAGATTATACCTACTTACTTACTTAACTCTTTTTTATATATCACGTTGCATTGGTAGGTTAATAAAAAAATACTTATTAAACTTTTAAAATAATTTATTGCAAATTCCAAACTGTCTACTGGTAACATCGTCTACGTGTCACAATGGCGTCTTAGTTGACAGATGTCAAAGATAACGTCAATTATTATGAATTATTTGCTCTTTAATATCTCACTATCTGTACGATTTATTGACGAAATGTACTATTGATAAATATTTATTTTTTACAAATTATCGCCGTGTGAAGATTTTAGGCTTTTGTGTTGCAAAATTTACAAAAATACTATACTTACTTAGTACTTATACTGTACCTATTTAATGTTTTTTTTAATGTAGTTCCCTATTGGTTTCAGCATGAATGGGCCGCATCGACCGGGGAACTAGTACCCGCTCATAGAATCGTAAAACATTAGTTGCCATACTAATTTGTTTTGGAGAACTCCCTCATTCCTTTCACCTACCTTATTCCCAGCCGCCATAGTGTAGACCACCATACCGGAAGTTTAAGATGATGGCTTTTGTAATGGTGTCCACCACTTCTGGATTCCACTGACTGCATATCATCAAGCAGAGTGGAGTCACTTTGGTAGGCTAATATAAAATAAAAACAATGTTGCCATTCTCTCAGTTGGGTAGATTTACCCCATGTTTCGCCATCTTTATTATGCTACAAATAATAAGAGCGATTAATATTTTCAAGAATTAACGCGTTTGCCACATTATTCTATATATACATATATACACACTGAAAAGCATACGATACGATGAATGAGGTATACGAGGTCCAGGTTTCTTAGAGAAATATAAAGCTGTGATTGATAGTCTATTTTTTGTTTTCACGAAAGATGGTTGTAATTTAGTTTCATCCACATTTTTTTTTTATCATTTTAAATAAACTTAAGTAAAATCATCAAATGTTAGAATGAATTAACACTTGACGCTGGCAAAAAAGCTGACACAATAGTCGGCTCTGTTGCCATTAATAAAATGCTCGGCTGTGATTTACAATAAATTAACCGAATGACAGCGATCAAAGCGTTTGAGTTTGAGTTAGAAAGGGCAGCAGTGTCCTTTGATAAGTTTAAGACGTTTAACCCCCAGTTTCTGAAAGGCTGATCAACGAAAAATTATCTAATCACCTGTTAAATGTCATGTGAAGTAGTAGTGCTCAACCCAGTGTCAGGATTTGTTCAGGTATTTTTTTACATAAGTACATACATAGTTTCGCCTTTTATCCCCGAAGGAGAGCAGAGGTATTTAATCGTCCAAGTTTTACCATTCTTATTTTTATTTTACTAAAAGCGCTGAATCGATGTCAATAAGATTTATATACTTCAACAAATCATTGTCAACAAAAAAAAAAGAAATTAACAAAATCATTTCTTAATTTAGCAGTAAAATCACAGGTAACAAAAAAATAAATAATCAGAACATTCTTTTTTTGAAGTCATTTAAAAACAATGCCGAAGTGCATCATCGGTTATGTCATGTGAAGTACCTAAATAATTAGTTTCATTAGATCTAGTTAGTTACTAATTAGATCATATTAAACTAATTATTATTTATGCTTTTAGCAACTCAATTGGTAGGTACTTCACATGAGATTAAACAGGTGATTGGTTAATTTTTCGTTGATCAGCCTTTCAGAAACTGAGGGTTAGACTACGGTCAAAATCAAAAATCGAGTGATTAGTGCTCAACCCAGTGTCAGGATTTGTTCAGGTATTTTTTTACATAAGTACATACATAGTTTCGCCTTTTATCCCCGAAGGAGAGCAGAGGTATTTAATCATCCAAGTTTTACCATTCTTATTTTTATTTTACTAAAAGCGCTGAATCGATGTCAATAAGATTTATATACTTCAACAAAATCATTGTCAACAAAAAAAAAGAAATTAACAAAATCATTTCTTAATTAGCAGTAAAATTACAGGTAACAAAAAAATAAATAATCAGAACATTCTTTTTTTGAAGTCATTTAAAAACAATGCCGAAGTGCATCATCGGTGGTGACAGTAGCCCTAGCCTAACCTCTAATTAACCATCACACCAAAAATATCTAAACACAAAATCCGCGGTATTCATGATATTTGTCCGTTTGCGTGTGAACCAATGGTTATCATACATACAAACAGAATAAACAGATTAGCAACTGATAAACGGTGTGGGAATATTATTAGTCGATTTGTGGTCTGTGGGACTTAGCGTGAAATGAAGTAACATTAGTTTAAAATCGCTTTTTATAGAATTAAATTGTGCGATGAATTGTAAAACTGAATTTATTGCTAATGAGTACGTAATTTTGTTTAGATTTTAATACTTATATAAAGACTAATTAATACAATTTCCATCATCCATAACAACAGTTTATAAGCCTTCTTTTATTGTAAAATACAATACTCGTAGTGTACGACTCTTCAGACGTTCTGACGTAAGTACTTTAGTAAAATACAGTCATATTTTACTATTATCTGTTAATTATGTCTTTAGCGAGATTTTACGGTCATAAAATTAAGGAAAACAAAGTACCTGCTTATTATTTTTCCGGATTACACACAAAGCTTTGTCACTTGGGGTATTGAACTTTTAACACCACCAAGCTAATAGTTAAACTACTGTAAGACACCGAGGCAGTAGGTTTAAAATTTGTTTTTGTCAATTATTAAGCTTTAAAAAGTCAACTGCTGTAGTGGAACGAAACAAAAAGGTTTATTCCTAAAACACACCACGAGATTTCTCAAAATACTCTATGCAAGAGCAGAATAGGAACAAAACAATAAGCATTTTTGAATATTGGAGTATTTTGGGAATAAGGCACAGAGTATACACAAATAGGTACCTATCTACATTTATATTTAATAGCACTCAATGCACATTAGCGAGCTAAATGCTATTATGCATTCTCTACCAATCAACCAGTGAGACAAAGATGAACTAAGTAGGTGCACTATTATAGAGATTTGATTCTGGTTGTAAAAATAACTGACGGTGTTTAGCAGTAGAGGTACCAATAGCGTCACAATGTTTGGTTTCGGCCTCTAGGGAGACATCAGGCTTTTTAAGTCTCGATGTTTCCCTTAGGTTGGGGAGATATCGGAATTTACTTTTAAAATTATATTTTGAGAACTCGTGTATCCCCTATCACCTCTCCGGATCAGTAGTGCTACTGAGTAGTTCAACTGGTAGTTATACAACCTTGTGTCTCTAGTACTTATTATCAGTAGTACTAGTGACCGATCCAATTTTATTTTATTATCCTACCATAGTGTCTCCACCCCGCCTGGTGGTAAGCAGTCAGTGAAATCCAGAAGTGGTGGCTACCATACCAGAAGCAATCATCTTAAACTGCTGGTATGGTGGCCTGCACTATGGCGACTGCGAATAGGTTAGGGGAAGAGAATGAGGGAAGTGAGGAAAGAGGAAAGGGGGGAAATTAGGCCTCCGGCGCTCTCACTCACCGAACGAAACGCAGTAGTACGGATACTACTACTCTTACGTCGATCTTCTATGAGAGGGTAGTACTTTCCCGGACGATCCGGCCCATTCATGCTGAAACCAGCGTGAATCTACTATCGTAAATCATTCGGTAATTAAATAGAAAGATACTTTAAGTATATTGTTATCTATGCAGTTTGAGTTATTTGAAAAATATTCAATTCAATTCATAATTTAATTCATAACATTTATTTCGGATAATTTTTTTTTTTACAATCCATATTTATATATACCTTATTAAATTAAACTAACATACATACAATAATATAAACCTAAAATTAATACGAGTGCATCAGCTTACGACGGCGTCATATTACGCGGCTCAGTGTTGTGGTACCTCCCACGATAGCGCCGATATACAATACCTTTCGGGTAAAACTCTGCTTTGAGGAAAATTTCAAGATGATGAGCCGGTACTCGCACCATGGGATGGGCGAAATGTTGATAATTACACCCGTGCCTACCCCTTAAATATGGAACAATATATGAAAAGAAATAAATAGATCCTATTTTGATCCACTGTGATGCTGCTGTAGCACAGTAAGCGTGCGAGAAGTTGTGGATTCGATACCCAAATGGGACAAAATTTTATGTGAGTCCAAAAAAATTATAAAAGGAAGAAAGAAAAATATATAATTATGTTCTCATACAGGTTAGAACTTATTTGAACATTATAAAATAAGGTAACAACAACAATATTGAGAAACAAAAAGGCCCTAAAATCAGCTTCGTGCCATTTTCTGGTAGAGCCACGAATCACACGAATGGTATTCTGCTTTTACATTATCACAGATTGATCAGGATTACAGAATACTGATACCTACTGACATTACTAACAATAGTTACACATTTTATACAGATTATTTTTTTTATACGAGTAAGGTGACAAACAAACATACGGCCCGTATGGTAAGCAGTTCCGTAGCATATAGACGCTTGCAACACCAGGAGCATCACTAGCGCGTTGCCGACCCTGTTAAAAACCTTTTAACTCCTTTCTTGATAAACTCCATGTTGTAGTCTCTCGGGAAAACCTCGACGGGGAGCTCATTCCACAACCTTATCGTACGAGATTAAAAACAAAATAAAGTAAAGAGTAAAAGTAATGCGAGTCTGTGTGTACTTTGTAGGTATCTGTTGATTGTTTGTAAAGTCCCTCGCGACATAGTGCGTGTTAGACTGCACAGATTTCTTTTAAAAATAGTCATGTTGATAACAACTACAATCACTCCTTTTTACCCTCCACTGCGAAGAACAGTTTTAGGAACAAATTCTCTAATACCTCGTTTAATTAAATTGGCTAATCAGTACTGTACCCTGCTGGATATATTTCACGATTCAATTGCCCATTTCCGCAAAACTATTAAAGTAATCATCAACAATTGAACTTTTGTCGTGTTATTAAAATTATTTCTTCTTTTTAATGCTTCTGTGTTATATTAACCAATAACATAGTGTATGTAGTGTTAGCATTAAATGGTTGTACATTAGCATAAGATATTAGAGATTGTTTATCTATAAGTAACAATGTAAACTGTAAGCAAACCTAAATAAATAAATAAACTACCTCGATGATTCAGTTCAAAGAAAGGTTTTGAGCTCGATGCCCGGATCGGTAAGATTTTGAGATTTTAGTTTTAATGCTGTGCCCGGTAAATGGGCACAAATTCACTCCTTGTCACATGAGATGGGCGAAATGTTGATAATTACACCCGTGCCTACCTCTTCGGAGAAAATGCGTTAAGCTTATGTTAATAAACAATTAAATGATTCGGGTATACTTTGATGATTATATTGTAATGGGTTGTTAGCGTGATGTGACCCACTTACCGCCCTCTAGCGAAGTATATACAAACCAACGGTCAATCGAATGATAGCGATCAAATTATTACATGAAATGGTGGTCGACATACATACATAAATAACTTTACGCCTGTCTCCGATTAATGGGGTAAGCAGAGACTATAGAACCCCATTTGCTGCGATCTAAACATACCTAATTTGCCTCTTCAACATTCATTAATCTTTTCATACACACGTCGGTTACTGGTGCTTGTAATTATGCTCTTTGTCAACACATCACCTATTTGGTCCGCGTATGTTCGTCCAGGGCGTCCCCTCCAAACTTTCCCAGTCATTTCTGCTCTATAAATCTCTTTCGTTATCCTACTATGGTCAATCTTGGCATGGCATACATTTAACATTTAATATTCATTCCAGTATTACCTTGTCGTGCAATGTGACCAGGAGGTGCATTTACCAGTTTAACTAAAATACGTAGTCAAATTACCATACTAGATGAAACTAAATAATTCAAATCCTCTCTTTTCTTTCTTTAATCTTAGTAATTATATTAATTGGTTAATTTGTAATAATTACTTTGTATGCTTCTTTGGTTGCGTTGAATGTTTAAATTGTAACTCATACAAATAACTGTAATTATCTGGCGATTGAATGAGTGACGTGAGTTTGTTGCCAGTTCTTCTCACAGTTCTACCTCGTCAGCGAACTGGCTGTAGGTTAATTGGCTGACTTCATGTAATGTTGACTTTTCATAAGCCTTTATGAATGTCGGATTCACGCGGGCGAAGCTGCGAATAACAGATAATACGAGTATAAAATTATGCTATGGTATGGTTTCTAAATAACATACGAATGAGTTTCTTTCCAGTTCTTCTCACGTCTATAGCGTTGTCACGAAATTAACTGTACTGTTATTCGGTAGTAGATCCACGCTGGTTTCAGCATGAATGGGCTAGATCGACCGGGGAAGTACTACCCTCTCATAGAAGATCGACGTAAGAATATTTGTTTTCATGCTAATGTGTTTCGTTCGATGAGCGAGATCGCCGGTAGCCAAAATACCCCCTCGGTCTTCTTCCTTCCCCTTTTCCTTTCTTATCCTCATTTTCTGTGGTCGTCAACGGCTTGGTTGTGTTTTATAAGCATTATTAATTCTGCAATGCTTGGAGAACACAGCCATCTATATAGGTTACCACTAACCATCAGGACCGTATGTTTGTTTACCACAAAAGTTGTATAAAAAAACGCATGGCTGACATCTCTTTGGTTGTAACAACATGATTATAAGTTTAAATGTGACTTTGAGACCGATGTTTTTTTATTTTTTTTTGTGTCGTGTGGATTGTTAGCCTCTGATGCCTTTCACACTCTTACGCGGACTGTTAATGAGCAGAAGGCTATCAATCGTTAGATTCTATTCTATTCTTGATCCCTAGCTCGTCGTATCGAATTTTATTTGATTGACAGTTATGAATAAAGAAAACTTAATTTTCATGTTGACAACCAGTGACGCTGTTCATTTTTAATGTACACTTCTAAACGCTCGTAAACTCATGTCTCAAAGATGCCTAACTCTGAAGTTGGCATTTATAATTTTACTTTTGTATGTTTGTTTAAACGCTCTAATCTCTGGAACTACCAGTCGGACTTAAATCATTCTTGCGTTTGATAGTACAGTTGTTGAGCAAGGTTAGATTTCTTACGATGTCCCCTATACCGTCAGTCAGTAATGTGATTGAAATGTTTAAAATTTATTAGCATTTTTGTAACTAAATAGATAAAGTAAATTAAAGCTTTATTTATATAATTTGCTGCAGCGAGGTTTTATCGGCGTTAACTGACATCTTTGATTACTGTTTGTAGGCAATCTTTCCGAAATTGCCAATCCGTCACGAGCGCACGTGGTGATCAATGCTCATATCTTCTCTGTATGAGAAGAGGGCTTTCTTTGCAGTGGAAAAACGCTTTTGTTTTCTAATAGCCTACCAAAGTGTCTCCACTCTGCCTGATAGTAAGCAGTCAGTGGAATCCAGAAGAAGGCTGGTATTATAAGATCTGGATTGTAATAAATTGATATGTCATGTAATGATTCTTAGTCACCCTTTTGACACCCACCAACTAAAAGGGTTAGGGTTATAATCACCCGGGTATTATGACATAGATTTACAACACATTGCAAATACTTTCTAATAGGCGTTAAGTGCTTAAAGTTATTCAATGAAATTAATTAATCAAAGTTAAAATTGTTCTCACCAATCTTTAAAGTATAAAATTTCTGTATGAAAAAGTAGAAATATAGTTTTTTATAAAAGTGATACATACATATCTTCACGCCTTTTCCCTGGAAGAGTAAGTAGAGGGTGTTATACACACGTTTCGCTATTTATGTTGGGCGCCATTCAACTCTCATGTAAATGAGGGTGTTTTCGCCACCAGTTAGCGCCACTTTGGTAAAAGATCTTCCATTTTGACAGTTACTACCACTGTTATATGAGACCTAAAAAAAAAACAGTGAAAAGTGGTTTAACACCTCTGCGTACCCCTTCGGAGATAAAAGGCGTGAAGCTGTGTATGTCTATTTAGTAACTATGGCATTTTTAAATCTAGACTATTTTCTAATAGAGTATTTTGAATGAACATTTTACGATGCAGACGTTTTGCTTGTAGAATATTTAAAGTTATGGCGTTCAAATATCAAGACGATAGAGCGAGATCGACATTATGCATAGTGGACATTATGATCGTTACCCCATTCAACAGTGGAGGCAAACTTTTTGCCATTTATCAGGTATAATTCCACACCCCGGTCTAATTAGGTCTATTAGGAATTTATTTGTATTGACTGATGATCTGACTGGTGGCGAAAGGCTGAAGAGCAAGTGCTATAGTGTAATTTCGAAGAGGCCTATGTACTGCAGTTGAAAGCATTCAAAAACTAGCTCGTGCTCAGCTAGAGGTGCAACAAATATGTGTTATAAATTTGCAATAATTATAATGATTAGAGAACCGGCCCTGCTTTAAGCGAACTCACATCCACCTTTGTGCTTTTTACGATATAAAAAAATCATTGAAATTGTCCACTTTTCTCTACTATGATATTGATGCTATAATGTTGTTGATTAGTTTTAGTTTATATAAAATATGTATTAAAATGGTTGACTGGTAGAGAATGCCTCAGGCATTAAGTCCGCCAATATACTTTGTATATGAAGTTTTTAATAAAATAAATAAATAAATAAATTATATTTCTGTTATGTATGTATTGGCATGTTATGAACACTAGTTTTTTATTTTTATTATAGCATACCAAAGTGACTCCACCCCGCCTGATGGTAAGCAGTCAGTGGAATCCAGAAGTGGCGGCCACTATACCAAAAGTCATCGTCTTAAACTGCTGGTATGGTGCCCTCCACTATGGCGGCTGGGAATGGGGTTAGGGGAAGAGAATGAGGGATGACCGATGCCCGATTTAAATGATTTATTACTCGTATAATATGAATATGTATTATACTTATAACCTTTACGAACTAATTGATCTAAACGACAATGTTTTTTTAATTGCAGACAATGGCTCACGAGCAAACATTGCACGTGATGGTAAGTTGTCACTGTGGCTCATGGACGACCCAGAGTCCCCAGCGTTGCTCCTGCAATGCCATGGACTCTGCGAAGCCGCTGCCTACCGTGAAGGGAATGAGCGAGGTGAGGAAAAAGAAGAAGGAGGGAATTGGGCCTCCGGCGTTCTCACTCTCCAAACGTACCTAACGCAATGGTACGGATACTACTACTCTTACGTCAATCTTCTATGAGAGAGTAGTACTTTCCTGGTCGATCCGGCCTATTCATGCTGAAACCAGCGTGGAGCTACCACCGTATAATTTTTTTTACAATAGTTCCTGAAATATTGTAAAAGCTGTGATTCATAACAATCTTATCGAGAAGAAGATTAATATAGGTCGAAAATAGCTGACACGTTTGTAGCCATTAAAATAAAGAAAAATAAATGAAAGTCTTGGATAGAAAAGCTACTATTAAATTTAATTTTTACTTAACAGCTTTTTTATAATTGGAATGGTGTCCATAACTTCTGGCTTCTACTGCTTACAGACAAGCACAATGACTTAATTTTGTTATAGTATTAAATGTTATAAAAATATTGTCATTTAGGTTTTATCCAAAGTTTTATGAATGGTTAAACTCCAAAATTTGGAGATTTATTTAGATTCATAGTAATCTCTTGCTCTAAAAATATCGAATGAAACTTTAGCCAATTTTTTTACTAGTTATAGCCTGCAGCTTGGTTCAAAAACTGACTACACAGAGGTAAATAAAACTTTGAAAAAATAATTGAAGAAATAAACATATTTTAATAGTCAGATGTTACAATTTATGTAATTTAATGTAACAATACAAGGCTGTGTACGTACGGTGTAGTTAAACTATCTAAACTTAAAGAAAATAAAAGAAACTGCTATAAATAAAAACAGCAAATACTACCATGTGTTAGTTGAAAACGTATTATTTAGTTGTGCATACAATAATATTTAAAGATTATAAGAGAATAGTTGTTTAGTAATGTGGTCGTCTTGTGCGTTTTAAGTTTAATCTGTGTCGTTTCTTATGGCTGAAGGTGCGGTTTATTTATGTGTATGGCAATGTTTTTATACGTAGTGTGTAGTGGACATATTGTAATCGTCCCTACTTTCATTAACAGCTTTACATTAATCCTTATATTAGACGTATATATATTTAAACACATGTTCAACATTGTTACAAATATCGGTAGTCCTGTTTGCTTTCACTCTACTCACTTACGGTCACTTACTGTCAATTAGTCGACTTTGATAACGAATGATAACGATAAAAACATTAAAAGCTACTATTTAGGGTTCCTTGGTAGTAAATAGTAGGTTTTTTGGAGCCAAAGACGCTTAGAAACGTCCAGTCTTTTCTCGATACGTCGATTGAGAAAATGGGTTATAAATAAAGAAATTATACATGTTTTTAAAGTGTATAAATACTTTTATTATTTGTGGGGTACTGAAATTTATAAATTTCGCAGGATTTTTAATATCACAAGCTTGCATTATAAAAAAATACATAGATATCTTGAAAATATTGTCAATGAAAGTTGTAGAAGGTATTGCTTTTATTTCTATTAGTTTGTTTCTTATTTCTTTACAACAAAGGCTTCAAATGCCTACATCACATTGTTAAATTCATCCTCACAACAATTTACTAGTTATTTATTATTCTTTAATCGTAAAACAGGCTTAAAGTTTCACCTAAAAATGCGATGCTTGCATACCGTAACATGTCTACAGATTATAAAAAAAATAACGAATTAAAGTACCTAAGTATATAATCTGTAAGTTTATGAAAACACCTAGAGCAGCAAAAAGGATTGGCTTTCTTTATTTGAAAAGAGTTTTCTTTCCTATTTTAGTGCTTCGATACGCACAGATTACTACTTTTGGTACCTATATTAAAAAAGCTTTGGAAGAAGGCTAAATATTCCTGCCTATATCCAGGTTTATTAATAAAATTATTAAAAACTAAATCCCATTTATATTTATATCAACCCCATTATTGTGAAAATAATTATTTTTATACAGAAAAGGCATAATATGAATCACTACGTATTTTAGACACTTCTGTCGCACTAAGAAATAATCTTAAAACTACATGAATGAAAATATATCTATATTTGGAAAGAATACTTTTAGATCACAAAAAGTTTTGTCCTGCGTGAATATTGCATAAATAGCCTCTTGTAACATGCATGTAATACATGCGTCAGTCTTACATGCACTCAAACTGCACTACGGAGGCAGTTAGGTACATTATTGAAAATAAAACAAAAGAACAAAGTAAATTTTATTTAATTTTTTGACGTACTTTATGTAGACATGAAAAAAGTAACTGTCAGCAAGCGCCAAACTAAAATTAAAATGTTCCATATATTTTAAATTTTATGTATCTAGCTTCACCTTTATGTGGCTTGCTTCCCATAGAAATTGTACAAAAAAAGTCAGCCAGGTTCCTTTACCGCGAGCTTACTCGTATATACCCATTAGATGCCCGCCCTCAATTTGCTTCGGTAATAAAAGTTTCATCCGGTCTCAGAACAAACGCCTACGAAAAATATCATTGTTATAGTGACGTATTGCATGATTCAGATTTAAAAAGGCGCTTATAATATTAAAATTTTGTAT
The DNA here is from genome assembly GCA_963082885.1 of Parascotia fuliginaria. Classification (NCBI taxonomy): domain Eukaryota; kingdom Metazoa; phylum Arthropoda; class Insecta; order Lepidoptera; family Erebidae; genus Parascotia; species Parascotia fuliginaria. The sequence continues at coordinate 7,636,255 of OY720198.1, read as the reverse complement.
ATTTATATAAAATAATAAGTTAAACATAATATGTAACGTTACCCGTCATATTTGTAGCTTTTTAAAGATGAAACACACAAACATACCAACATATTATAAAAAAAACAAGTTTTTTCTCTTAATAATAATAGTTTTGATTAACAATAAATAATTAAATATATACGGAATCACCAAATAATACGAGCTACTACATTTCCATAAGTAACAACCTTCCGTTGTTTACTTGACGCGGGAATATGTCGAAAAAACCTTTTTATTTAGTATCAAACAACACTCTAGCTATCTATTTTGTATTTATCAATAATAAACGATTTATACGTTGTATCAATATCTACTGTTAATGGAAAATGGCTGAAACTAATAGCTTACGTACTCGATATTCTATGAATGTAAATACTTTTTCGGTCGATCCGGCCCATTTATTCTAAAACCGGCAAGGTTCTACATATCATATATTAATATGTAATATATGAAAATGGTTCGCGTTGCTATAGGTACTACATAGTAGTTATATATAGCAAGCGGTAGGTGCGCGATTAAAACAATTAGTAGAGAATGAAACGTTGAGTGTTGATGTTGGACGTAATGTATGAGATTATAGCGATTTTACATTTTATCTAAACCAATATTATTTAAAAAAAAATTGAATTTTTGTATGTTTGTTTGTTTTTCCAATATAACTCAAGATCTACGTAACCGATTTAAAAAATTCTTTCACATATTTTAAACTCACACGATTTGTACACATAACTATATTTATAAAACGGGTCTACTCGTGTTAGAAAATTATTATAAGGTGCCATACTTCTACCCGACGTTTCGGTCGAATTACACCGACCATGGTCACGGGCTGTCTGATGTAGCCAGCCGTCGTCTTCGCCTTGAAGAAACAGTGTAACAAAAGACAAAGTGAGGGTAGTTGCCGAATCCCGAGCTTCAAGGCGAAGAAGACGGCAGGCTACATCAGTCAGCCCGTGACCATGGTCGGTGTAATTCGACCGAAACGTCGGGTAGAGGTATGACACCTTATAATAATTTTCTAACACGAGTAGACCCGTTTTATAAATATATTTAATTCTTTCACCTTAAGAAAGCTACAAATAGGACGGGTAACATAGGATATATTTTATTAAGTTTAACATATTTTTCAGTCATTTTCAAAATTCCTATATTTTAAGCGTCTTTGTAAATCTGAATGATGTAATACGTCACTATTGCAATGATATTTTCCTTAGGAGTATGTTGTGAAACCGAATGAAACTTTTGATACCGAAGCGAAGCGAGGACGGACGTCTAGTTTGCTTTTATAAATACTTCTGTTGCTTAATTTTATGAGCGTTCACACAAAAGAATGGTAACGTCGCAATTTAGTGTCATATTTTTTATCATTTAATCGAAGCTATATTTTATAAATGTTTTCAGAGCACTTTTAAGAATTATGTGAAAGCTATATAAAAAGTAAGTAATCATAATGCTTTTTATACAGCTTTCACGTAATTGTAACTGACTAACTGATGGTAAGTGGTAATTGTAACCTATAGACATGGTTATAGGTGGTGACTAAGAGGTTAACAAGACACCGATCACCGTTAACTGGTAAAACCACGGTCATGCTGTGACCAAACCGCTAAATTGATGGCAAATCTGTTTTTGATGTCCTATTCAGTAAATGGCGTTCTACAGTCTCTGCTTACCTCATTATGAAGAGACAGGCGTGAAGTTATGTATGTATGTTCTACACAGCCTATTCTTAGTACCAAATTTTTTGTATAAGTACTATCACAGTGTCCATCTGTTTTATGATAAGCAGTCCGTAAGATTCAGTAGGTAGTGGTTGACATTTGGGCACAGTGGGAGCTCAATTTGCTGTGCACGAAGTTGTGGGTTCAACCGAACAAGGAACAAATTTTTGTGTGATCCACAAATATTTGTTCCGAGTCTGGATGTGCTTTGTGTCTGTTAATTATATGTTTGTAAAGTCCCTCGCGACACAGAGCTTGTTTCTGGGGCTCCACCTTAACTATTTATAGCAGTAGTATAACCTTACTTTGTCTCTATCCTTGTTTTTAATGGTACAAAGGAAAAAGACAAAACACAAAGTAACATTAAAATAATACTGCTTTATGAGGTGGTGGACCCCAGGGCTTGTTCCCTAATGAGGGAGTTGTGTTTTTAAAAAGAAGAAGAAAGGAGACATCACTCCATCGTTGTCATGGTTTCCACTATAGTGACTTTTCATTCTCCGCTTAAAACTCCCAAAAGAAACACATATGCGCTTGTTAAGAGTTTCAAGCTTTAAGCGGCAGAAGTATGAAGTACTGAACAGTTTGGTTCGAGACTTAAGATTCCTATGTGAAAGAGTGGCACATTTAGTATTTTTCCGACTTTTTTATAACTATTCTCTTGCCGCTTTTCCCTGTAACTTATACTTCACATCTGGGTGGTTAGGGGCGGGCGGTAGTCGAGCTCGGAGCGGTAATTTGTTAGCTAATAGCTCCCCCGGTATATCTTTAATCTGATCGCTAATTGGATAGGACCCAGAGACGAACTCGTTTGATAACTGAGGGTAGGTTTTTGGACATTTTTTTGGAGTTTTTGGTTTTATTTTTGTGAATATTTTGTTTTTGCCGCGTTATTAAGTTTTCACAACTTACGTCGTAGGTACTTTAATATCAATTAACTTTTTAAGTTAGATTAAATAATTGTAATACTGTTTATAAAGTGGAAGTGTTTGTTTGTTTGAACGCACTAATCTCTTTACCTACCAGTCGGATATGAATAATTCTTTTTGCGTATGATAGCCCAGTTCTTAAAGAAGGTTATAGGCTATAACATCACGCTACTGGCGATGTACGCAGATCAGTAACCTAAATCGTGGATGAAACCGCGCTGCGGTAAGCTAGTAACTATAAGAAAGTCGCTATTATCTTCTGTCTGTTTGAATTTAACTATAACTACTTCTATCAAACTTATTTATTTATTTATTTATTTATTTATTTATTACTTTAAACTTACATCTATCTTTACAGGCAAGCCTAATGCGACAGAGAAGTTGAGCTTTTTATCTAGTTTATAACTATATTTATTTCTACATCCTAATACATGATTAAAACTAACCTAAGTACTGCAGATGCAATAAGCACTCTTAGTAAATTCGTTCAGTGCACATGAAAACAGATCTGTCCGGTCAGACAGCGTGTTGAGCACATGTATGTATCAAAAAACAAATGAGTTATCCATTTTTTAACCCGCAACTTTTTATATAGAATAAAAAAATACTAATCACAATCAAAAACTATCCATCGTGTTTTTTCTAACTTACAACGCTTAAACACTTGGCACTAATATTAACAATAACTCTATTTAACGTGACATTGCAGTCTTCGTGAGTGCTGTGGGGTGTGGCGTCTTGTAGGTGGGGAGGTTGGGGTAGAATGGGGACCAGCGCAATAAGAGAGAATTTTCAGTAATTATCGCAATTAGACGTCTGGTTGGGTAGGTTGGGGTGGAGCGGGAAGTGGATGAGATTTTTTATTAATTGTGTATTTTATATTTTCTGCAGAGGATGTCGCAACCTCGCAGTTTTCTTCTGTATATTTATCTGCTAATTTCTTTTAATAATCTTTACTATTATATAAAGCAGAAAATTTTGTTTGTTTGATCGGCGTTCATGTTATGGATTTAAACCATTCAACGGATTTTGATGTACCGTTTTCTGGTTTAGAGCATTTCTTCTTGAATGTTTGTGAGTATAATGCATACATACATACATATTACAGTAGAGGCAAACCTTTGTAATCGTAGCAAACTTAAGTACCTCCGCGCGAAGCTGGGGCGAGCCGCTAGTGGTCACTGTAAGTAGGTTACTTTATAAAAAATTTCGATAAATATACTTCTTCATGATAATATCAATACTCGAAATTTGCTAGACTGCTACCAGCTAATTCTATTATAATATTATGCGAAAGTTTGTGTGTGTTTGTTACCATTTAGCGCCTAAACCGCTGAACCAATCGAAAATTGGTATGTAGATAGATTCAGTGCAGGAGACGGACATTTTTATCCCGAAAATCGGCCTGGTTCCCAAGGGATACAACAAAAATAAAACATATATTATATTACGCGCGGGCGAAGCTGTGAGGCGCAGCTAGTACATCATAGTTATTAATACCTACTAGTTTACTACATAACTATGCAAAGACGACTAGCGAGCTTTGTGGTTGTGCGAACGTTCTTACACTAGAATGCAACGTAAGCACTCTGATGTCATAATATTTTTAAAAAAGGTAAGTAAACGCGTTTCGGGGACACTGACCGCGAAAATTGAAAACTTATGGGTAAGGCCTTTTTCCAGCAGTGGGACATCTCTATAAGCTAAATATTTATCTATAGAGGCTATAGAAATAGGTAAATAAATATGCATCCACACTCCCGCTTTATCCAGTGTAGAGAACTCACAGAAATGTACAAATTAAAGATGAGACGCAATAAAACACCCACTTAAACGACGTCTGTAGTCGTGCTTAGTGGTTTACTAATGCTATAGCGCAGGTTTGATTACCAATTCATTCATTAGTAGAGTATCTAATCAAAGGAAAATATTTGAGTGATGAACATTTGTATTTGTCTTCAGTCTGGGTGTTTCCTATGTAATATAAGTATGTATTTACAAAAAACAGTATGTATATGTATTATATTTCAGTTATCTAGTACCCATAACACAAGCTCTGCATAGCTTGGGACTAGATGACGGTGTGTGATAGTGTCTACATATTATTATTTTTATTATTATCTATCTATACCATTATAAAAAGAGAAAGAGTCTGTTTCTTTGTTTGAACGCGCTAATCTCTGGAACTACTACTAGTCGGATTTAAAAAAATAATTTTGCTTACGATAGCCCGGTTCTCGAGGAAGGGTATAGGCTATGTAACATCACGCTACTGGCGACAGGAGCAGAACAGTAAGCAAAGATGCGGGTGAAACCGCACCGCAGAAGGTAACTTACATACATATTATACATAGAAGCATCCAGATCAATGCAAATATGTAGTTCATGACACATTTGCACTGAACGGGAATCGAACTCGACCTTTGATTCAGTCGATCAATCTACCGCTATGCCACACCTCTAATATAGTAGCTTGTGGCAGACCTCAATATTTCGTACTTAGAGAAATTAAGAATTTCAAATATTTTTGGAGTAGGTATATGGTAGTAAAAAGCATATTAGTATCCTCGTGAAAAGCCGCGTTCAGTCGCTTGTATGTAGACCTATACTTATATATAAAAATATTTAATCTAAAATCGTTATAATTAGTCTAAATAAAATCAAAATTAAAACAATAGGAGTGAAGCTACTTTTGTCAGAGTGAGACGGCAGACAGAGGCGATTTGGAGTAAAAGAGAGAAAGATATTGGTAGCGTTAATCAAGTAGCCGTTGTTGTCTGTGGGACGGACTTGGGAACTCGCGAAATATACTCGAATTTTTTTTTTAAATTATAATTTTAGCCGAAAGAAGATAATAATATACTTTGACATTCTGCTGACAATAAAATGTATGTTAAATGTTTCAAATATTAAAATGATAAAAACTATTTTTATTGATACATATTTGCATGGCTAATACAGGCAGAATATAGCTTGCATTTTGCACCATTGTTATAACTGGTATCACCTGTATTCTACGCAAATAAATGATTCTTTCTTTCCTTCAAGACGTCCACTGATAAGCATAGGCCTTTAAGCAACTGATGTCATTGGCCGACGACTAATTCCTATTTTCTGCGACTAACTTCAGCCTATCTATAATCTATAGGTACTATTATATATAGATAAAGTGTTTATTTGTTTAAACGCGCTAACCTCTGGCACTACCAGTCTAATTTTAATTATTTTTTTTGAGTTTGATAGCCTAGTTCTTGAGAAAGGCTATGTCCTAATTTCATCTTAGTAAGCAATAGGCACGACAAAATTAAAGTTCTCATTGATCGTAAAGTAACTGATGAATATGAACTAGGAATAAATATAAGATTCTTTCATGTTTTAATTAAATTATGAAAATTTGCATGTTTTATAATACAGTTATTTATCATATATAGAAGAAGTAAAAAATAAGGGTAAAATAATACATAAAACAAAATACTTTTTAACAAAATCTGCTTCTTGCCGCGTAACCTACACATTACGTTTTTTAAATTATTCATCTTTCAATTACTTGATCCTGGGTACAGTGAAATCACATAATGCTAGACAAAGTATAAAATGGATATAATGTTAGATAGACGTATTCAAGTGATAAATTGGAGGGAAAAGCAGTTTGTTTTGTAAACAATTCACATACCAATGGCGGTCATATGCCAGTGTACCATCTATGCTGGCGCCATCTGCAATAGCTTCACCCCGGCCAACCCCATTTGTATGGATAATTTAGTTCCTAGTGTGAATACTAGAGGCGGTGCTCATTTTCTTATTAAAATATTTTACGCTACCAATATTAAGATAAAAATACGTTACCATATTACGGTCTAGAGTTACAGATAGGTAGGTACCTACTGTATTTGTTCCCATTCCATAAAATGTACTTTGCAATCTCATTAAAACATGTTTTTGATAACAATTTATTTTGCGATTAAGTAGCGCCATCTAGGGTTAATGTTATAAAATATTACGTGTGACATCTTGTGACTAAAAAGTGTATTAAAGCTGACATAGAAGGCGCTTTTATACAGAAATCCTTTATTGAAAACACAATTGCTTAGTCTCGAATCTCGATGTTACAGAAAAGACTATATTAATAGTACAATAATTATCAGGCACAAAGATCTGTCCAGTGTGGAAAAGGAACCCACAATCTTCAGCACTGCAGTCACACGCACTTCCAGTGCACCACCAAAGCAGACAAAAATGTGTATAGTGCGGTGCGTAGTGTTTTTTAAAAACACATTGCAAACCACAGTTTACTAGCAACACAACACTACTTGGAGTGTATTTCCGTGACTGCAATGTTATATATATATGTATAAGTTCAGTAATATAATAAAACAAATTATAATATAGGCTAAAATTTTTATTATTAACATTAATATACTCTACATGTTAAACTTTCATTTTTACGCGTTCTAAAACGCCGCCATGACAGTTCAACTGTCAACTGTCACTGCCAAAGCTGTCGAATTTTGTGGTATATGGTTGGATGTGTCGACATCTATTGGTACACTGATCAACTAAACTTATGGGTGTTTTATACCCCTATTAGTTTAATTTTAGATAAAATATAAAATCATCTCTTGGTCGTAAGAGGCGATGAGAGATGGTGATGATATATTAAGAAATATTTTCTCTTTCTTTGGGAGATATGTTCAATAGTAAACATTCCTTCTGCATTCGTTCCCAAAAAAAAAACATAATTCCGCCAAGGCCAGTAGACAAAGTTACTAAAATAGCTGTTTTTACACGTAGATTGTTGAAGGTGCAATTCACCCACTCCATTTAATCAGTGATACCAATACCGCGGTCATACCAGGTATTTAATACCCACGGGTATTAAATACCCGGACGTTAATTGGCTACGTTAATACTAGAAATTCAATTGCATTTTAAAAATTACTTAATGTTATTGTATTTACTAAGATCGGTACATATATATTATTTCTTTAATTATTAAAAATACATGGATATTTTACTATTAGCAATTTAAGAATCGTGATTTTAAACTAATCGTGATTTCGTTTTGTTTGTGCCTTCGCTAAGTTTTAAACCACTCAATGGATTTTGACACGATGTCCGCAGTCGTTTAGAGAATTACTAACATAGGAAATGTCGGATTTCAAAAATTTTTAATGATGTCATAGAAACATATTAACACCCTCGTGCAAAGACGAGGCCTATTTCAGGTTTTAATATATTTTAGACTAAAAAAATTACTCCACTCTGCCTGACGGTAAGCAGTCAGTGGTATCTCAGAGTAATGGTCACTATTTCACAAGCCATTGAGAAATTGCATAGTGGCCTCCACTATAGCGGTTTTGTTAGTTTTTTTTTAATAAAGATAATAAAAAATCACGATCTAAAATTCGCAACCGGCTTCCTGAGCCTTATTTTGAGCCGTATATTCCTAGAGGTCGAGGGTTAGGTTATTTTTTTCAGTTTTATTTTTTTTCATCGGAAATATTATGTACATAGATTACACCATTTAATTAACGTCCTAATCTCCCGTTGCCAATATGTAATGGGTTGTCAACTAGTTGTGTACTAAATGTTAGACTGTACTAAATATTTTATAATGTTGTCAAACATTTTCGATTACTTAGAAAAGATTATACATTTAGACTGACTAGTTGTCAACCATTTATAACTATAATTTTTAGTTTAAAACCAGTTATCAATTCATAAAAAGTTGTCAACGCATTGACAACCAGTTTCCAACCAAAAATTTGATGGTTGTCATTATTTCATCAGAAATTGAGTCAGCAACGTGTCGTCTACATGTTTCGAGAAGTTTCAGTGATATCAGAAACGGAATTCTACAACATTTACTTATTTAATGCTATGACTAACAGATATGTTCATATTTTGTATTAACGTAGCCAACGATTTTCGATTAACATTTAAAAAAAAAAAGTAAACAAGCAGTAGGATTTTGATGTTTAAGGTTTTGGCAAATAAATGCGATATATAGCAAGCGGTCATAGATTACCGACGGCGGTAAATATTTACCATCAGCAGTATGCCTTTTTTATATATATATCAGCCTACCAGAGTGACTCTACTCTGCCTGATGGTAAGCAGTCAGTGGAATCCAGAAGTGGCGGTATCATTCCAAAAGCCATCGTCTGAAACTACTGGTACGGTGACCTCCACTATGGCGGCTTAGTGCTTTTTGCACCTTATGAGCGTTTACGCGTCATGAGTGGTAATTTAGTGTCATATCTCATGGTTAACAATTTTTATCATTTATTTGGAGCTATATTTTAAAAATATATTCTGTTAACATGCTAGAATTAGGTGCAAGCTGTATAAAAAGTAAGAAATCATTGCGTTTACAGTTCTATTTATATGCAAATAATACATTTGAAACTTAAGTTGCGTTATTTTCTTGAAATGAAATGAAATTAATGAAATGAAATGAAATATATGTTTATTCAAATAGGTTAATTAAATTAACACTTATGAACGTCAAAGTTTACAAAATGTCAGCAAATTAACCTACAGCCAGTTCGCTGACGAAGTAGAGCCATGAGAAGAACTGGCAAGAAACTCAGGCCACTCTTTTTAATCGCCAGGTTATTACAATTTTTGTAAGTTACAGTTTCAAGTAGCATGCAAAGTGACGCAGGCAATACACTTAGTAAAATAACTGTAAGCATTATGGTTACTTACTTTTTATACAGCTTTCACCTAATTCTAGCATGTTAACAGAACATATTTTTTAAATATAGCTAAGATTAAATGATAAAAATTGTAAACCACGAAATATTACACTAAACTGCGACGTTACCACTCATGACGCGTAAATCTTCTTACAAAGCCTTGGTCTTTAAGGACTTAGAAATGTCAGAAGTAGAAGCTATTACCTTTGGTTCTATAAGTTGGCCGGTAACCATTTACCGCCTCACTAAATATATAAATAAACAAAATCCAACTGCCCATAGTTTTTAATGGAAATAATTTATAAAAAGGTACAATTATTAAAATATGGAGGGTAACTTTAGAATGTAAGCAGATTTATAGGTATTTTTAAAATCAGACAAAACTCAAAGTTATTCTTAAAGCAACTGCGATGCAATCTATTTAAAAAAATATCCGAGTGAAGTCCGTGTCTAATATTTGTTTTATATTAACCTACCAAAGTGACTCCTTCACTCTACCTGATGGTAAGCAGTCAGTGGATTTCAGAAGTGGTTGACACCATTCCAAAAGCCAGACTACTGGTATGGTGGCGTCCACTATGGCGGCTTAGTGAGATACTTTTTCACGCCCCACTTAAAAGACCCAGGATCAATTAGATAGGAACACATGCGCTGGTAAAGAGTTCCAGGCTTTAATTGAGCGACAAAAGTATGAAGTGCTGAAAAGTTTGGTTCGAGACAGGTCAAATATGACCCGGATTAATCGAATAATTAAAATAAATAATTCAAATAAAAGTTTTACTGGAGAAAATTTTGTTTAAGTTGTGTCCAAATTTACTTTCCCAATATTACTTAACGCGACCCGGGAATCGAATCTAAGATCTCTGCGTCGCAGTCTTTAAGACTCAAAAAATTCTTCAATGTGCATTCCACATAATCTAAAAATAACCAACACATCTGCTTATATCCTAAAAAAATCGGATTTAACATACATATAAGATTAAATTTTGTTCAGTAAATTAAAAGAGAGCAATATCTATTTTAATTACAGATTAAAATAAAATGGGAAATTTTGCTTAAATAACAAAATTCGTTGAAATCACCAAAGTATAACGATTATGTACGTTATTTGGCTCTAAGGTACGACATCATGACTATTCATGACTTTAGAACTTTTCCGGTTAACGTATATAATTTTAATGAACAAAATTAAACCTTACAATTCAATATTAACTTAAAAACTATAGTCAAATTGAATTTTATATTTTAGACCAGTATAAATATACGAATAATTTATAAATATACGTGTTTAAATAGACCGATAATGAATGTGTTTTAAGAGACATGTACATTGTTTTTTTTAATTAACAGTTAACTTAGTCAAAGGTTTTTTAGATTTTTTATTATTTTTAACTAATATATAATTTAAAATAAGACTATTTAAACCTCCATTTTATAACTTAGTCGATATATTATGTATTTTTTTTGTCTAAAATATAATATTCAATTTAACAAACAGAAAAATAATTATAAATTAGACAACTAAGTTAAACTTACTATACACAAGAAAGTCAAAGGATGTGACGTAGCGACTAAACAAAAAGTTAAAAACAAAAAAACTAATCTATGATTGTTTAAAAAAATGACTAGCTCCGGTTTTCATTTATAATCTGTGAGATCTTTTTTCCGACTACGTTTAGTTATTCCTTTGACGAGTGTATCACGGTAGTTATTTTTTTGGAGGTGCGGCAGAGAGGTATATTTTTCTTTGACGAACTGTTTTGGTGATATAAACAGTTTTTTATTAAGTAGGAAATTTATGAAAATATTTCAGTTTTATTAGTTACGTTAATATATCCTTGTGCATATAAACTAAGTTTCTAGAATATTTTGCATTTTTTATTGTGTGTAGATTGTAATAATAAGTTTAATTTAGACGTTACTTTTAACCGTTATTTATACCGTTACTGACACCGTTACTTTTACCGTTTACTGTTATTTGTAACGCTACTTTAGCTGTTGTTTCTTTCATTCCTTTTAACGTTATTTTTGCAGTTATATGCCGTTATTTTTCCGTGTCACCCCTCCACCGCAACCTCAGTATATATTAAGTATGTACATTATTATTGCTGTTTTGTTGTTAAACAACAATCGTTTATATATATTTAACGACGCGAGTTCCGTCCGTCCGGGTGTGGTCTCCGTGGTGGATTCAGGACTGTCGACAAAACATAATATTAGTATAGTATTTTATATTTCTTTGGTTTATCACGCTAAACACGTCAACTGCAAGTCATGCAAGACTCCTAAAGAGAGGTGATATCATAACCACGCATGGATAATATCACAACAACTACACACAACGCCATCTAGACCCAAAGAAAGCATATATTATAACTTGTGTTATGGGTTCTAGAATGCGGTTACACATACTTAAATATTTTTTTTGTAAATATATATAGAAACACCCAGACCAATGCAAATATTCATATACATGCACGCAAATATTTGAACTGAGCGGGAATCGAACCCGCGACCTCTGCGTGACAGTCCACACATAGTACCACCGAACCATGGCAGGATGGTGAGTTGTTGGCCATAGGTCTTTAACAACACCCTTATTGACATAAAGTGATTCCACATTAAAATATGATCTACAAATCGTATTATACTAGAACGTTTAATACGATTTATGAATCACATTTTTCTTCTTGTAATAAACCTCATACTAAATCACGAAAAGAATTTTTAATATTTAAAAAGATACTTGATAAGTACATTCGATACCTGGATGAACCGGTGCTGGCGATCGACGACACCATGTTCCAGGAGACATCTGGTAAATACAAAGTGTGTTTATATCATAGAACAATAAGGCACTCATAGCTCGTTGCGCTTACTGATCGGTAAACGATTAGCGGGTTAAGCAACATAGAGTGAGGCTGGCTCATGGATGGGTGACCGAATAGTGGTATTTGATCTGAACGTCTCCGTGCTTCGGTGGGCACGTTAAAAGTCGGTTCCGGTTGTTACCAAGTTGATAACAATCGTTAGGTCAAGTCGGATGCCTTTATGGAGACCTGAACAAAGCCTGAGATTAGGTTGACCACTAACCACTGGATATATGAAATAGTGCAATATATTTATATATAATGTAATATGATAGTACCAGTTTTCCACGGCGCGGTTTGACCCGCGTCTTTGCTTACTGCTTTGCTCCTGTCGCCAGTAGCGTGAAGTTCCATAGCTTATAACCTTCCTCGAGAACTGGGCTATGGGAAAGAGCTTGTTTGTTTGTTTGAACGCGCTAATCTCTGGAACTACCAGTGGGATTAATATGTTGTATATAATTATTTTTGCGTATGAAAGCCCAGTTCTTGAGGAAGGCTATGTGCCATCACGCTACTGGCGACGAGAGCAGAGTTGTGACCGAAAACGCGGGTGAAACCACGCTGCCAAAAGCTAGTTGACTTACAAAAATAAAGGTATTGCAACTTAAAAAAAAATACCAACATTTAAATTGATTAAATTGTGATATTTCGACTAATAAAAAAATTGCAACAGTGGACAAACTCACCTGTCTAAACAAATACGGTTGCCGATATATGGGCACGTTGGGCACCCTGTTCCTGACGTCGTATCTGTCTTGCCCACTATGCCCAGTGTGCCCACTATGCCCAGCGGTGGGCATATCTTTATCGTCGCGGTCCTGTCGCCGCGGTCGGTCCTTGTTGTCAAAGCGCTGGTATTCACGACGGTGGTCTTGATCTGTAAAGGTGAATTAAAAAAGTAGTTAAGTATCTATAGAGTTAAGTGTATTGCCCGCGTCACTTTGCATGTTACTTGAAACTGTAACTTACAAAAATTGTAATAACCTGGCGATTAAAAAGAGTGGCCTGAGTTTGTTGCCAGTTCTTCTCATGGCTCTACTTCGTCAGCGAACTGGCTGTAGGTTAATTTGCTGACATTTTCTAAACTTTGACGTTCGTAAGTGTTAATTTAATTAACCTATTTGAATAAACATATATTTCATTTCAAAGTCTTTATTAATTTGTTATTTGTAAACAAAAAAATGCAGACCATAATTATAAGAATTATCTTCTGAAAGTCTGATCAACGAAAATCTAATCACCTGTTAAACCTCATGCGAAGTACTTAAAACATTGAGAGCGCCGGAGGCCCGATTTCCCCCTTTCCTCTTTCCTCATCTCCCTCATTCCTTTCCCCTAACCCCATTCCCAGCCGCCATAGTGGAGGCCACCATACCAGCAGTTTAAGACGATGGCTTTTGGTATAGTAGCCGCCACTTCTGGATTCCACTGACTGCTTACCATCAGACGGGGTGTAGTCACTTTGGTAGGTTATAATATAAAAAAAACATGCTAAAAGAATGAATAATTAGTTTAATTTGATCACCTTGTTAGTAGACATATCAAATTAAACTAAATATTAATGCTTTTAGCAACCCAATTGGTACTTTACATAAGATTTAACAGGTAATTAGTTAATTGTTTCGTTGATCAGCCTTTTAGAATGACGCTTATCGTAGTACTATTATAAAACACATACTACTACAAACCTATGTATTATTTATAGCTGAAGAGTACGTTTGTTTGTACGAGCTAATCTCTGAACCTACCAGTCAGATTTGAAAAATTGTTTTTGCATATGATAGCCTAGTTCTCGAGGAAGTTTAAAGGCTATGTAACATCTGCATGTAACTCTTCGCATAGAGAAGGTATGAGCATTAATCACCATGCTTGCTCAAGGTGGCAATTTCAGACTTTTAAGTCCAGGTTTCCTCACGATTTCCTTCCTTTCCTCTTTTCCCACGTCCCTCATTTCCTTCCCATAACCCCATTCCCAGCCGCCATAGTGGAGGCCACCATACCAGCAGTTTAAGACGATAGCTTTTGGTATAGTGGCCGCCACTTCTGGATTCCACTGACTGCTTACCATCAGGCGGGGTGGAGTCATTTTGGTAGGCTATCCTATAAAAAAAAAAAAAAATGTTTACCTTCACCATCAGTCAGAAATTTCCAAAATAAACTTAGAAAGTACATATGAATTGAAACATCACATTGGTACTTGCCCGGATTCGAACCCACTACCTCGTGTTTACGAAGCGGGTGCCTTATCCACTGGACCATTTCGACTTTTTAAAATAATAAGCACTTACATGTATTGTTTTGAGCTTGCATATTCCTGATGGAGTTGACAATAGCTCGCGCGGCCGATGTTAGATGTGCTTCGTCGTGTGTACGGCTGTGTATAACACAATATGTATACTTTATTTATTTATTTATTTATTTATTAGGATTACCAACAAGAGAAACACATACATAAAAAAGTAACAAAACATAGGAAATGCATGCCTGGTGCTCTCTCAATTATAGGCAACCACATCTAACTTAAAATATTTATACTGCTAAACTATCACAATATAATGAGTAAAAGTAAAAACACAATAATAAGTTGTAATGAATAATAAAATGAAATGAAATTATGACAAAAAAATAGAATAAGTATAAGTAGGTAATTACAAATTAATTAATTAATTAATTATTTTAAATGACTAGCTGCACCCTGCGGCTTCGCCTGCGCAGAATATAGTATTTAAGTAATATAACTCGGGAGTCAGACCGATTTTCGGGACAAAAAGTATCCTATGTCCGTTTCCGTGTGTGTATGTGTATGTTACCACACAGCGCCTAAACGGCTGAACCGATAAAATTTGTATATAGATATATGCCCGAAAATCGATCTGGTTCCTGTGGTAAAAAACATAATTAACGCGCGAGCGAAACCGTGGGGAGCAGCTAGTAAAAATATTTTTAATTGTTTATCTTGTGTCAAGGTATTTTTTATGATTAATTTTAATGTTATTATACTTAGTATTTAAGCGTTTTTTTTACCATAAGCTTTGACACTACTTACCCCACAACTCTCCCATTAAAGTTATTAACGGGGCAGTTCCCGAGGATCCCGTTCCCGCTGTTCCTTCTCCTCTCCTTCCACTCCACTCTCTCCCTCTCTTGTCGCTCCGGCCGCTTGTCATTCACGTTAACTTGTGCCATCTACAAAATAAGACATTAAAAACTATTAAAATCATCGAATCTCAAAGCATTTAATTAATTTGGATCATAAAATATGATTTTTACAAACGACAAAACCACATGAATCATAATGCTTACAGTTATTTTACTATGAAAATAACGCAACTTATGTTTCAAATGTATTATTTGCATATAAATAGATCTGTAAACGCAATGTTTTCTTACTTTTTATACAGCTTTCACCTAATTCTAGCATGTTAACAGAACATATTTTTAAAATATAGCAACGATTAAATGATACGTGATACGACGTTGTCAATGAGGCGTAAAGGCTCTTATCCTACAGCCAGTTCGCTGACGAGGTAGAGCTGTGAGAAGAACTGGCAACAAACTCACGCCACTCTTTTCAATCGCCAGATAATTATCAGAGCGCCGGCAACTCTTACCACGTTCTCCTTCATCCCTACATGCTCAGCAACAGTTTGGTTGTGTTTTATAAGCATTATTTCAGCAATACTTAGAAGACACAGTCATGTCTATAGGGTACGGTTACCACTTAAACGTTTGCCACCTACTCATTCTGCTGTATTTGTGAGTTTGCTCTGACCTCTGACCTGTGAGCCTGAGTCTCAATCTCCTAATTTTAAATTTGCCTCACCTGTGACTTGTGACTTAAACTCTGTATTTTTGAAATACCTCACCTGTGACTCAATCAGCTAATTTTAACTTTGCCTCCCCTGTGATTGACTACTGTATTATTGACTTTGCCTCACCTGTGATTTGATCTGCTGTATTTTCGCCGCTATTTCCGCCTGCCTCGCCTGTTCATCATAAGGCACTTTGTCTGGAGTGTTTCGTGAAGAGTTTGGTATACTATTCCTCTTGAACCTGGAGTTAGGGATGCTGTTCCGACGTTCAGGAGGCTTGGCCTCGATTATTGGGTAGATCGGTTGGCATAACGGGTATGGTTGGGGTATTACCTAGAATAAAAATGTTATGTTAAAAAGAAAGAACGATTGTTTCTTACAATTTTATCATATTTTATAAAGAAACTACACAGCTTCACGCCTCTTATCACCAAAAAGGTAAGCAGAGGTGTACCATGCACTTTTCGCCATGTTTTATTTTAGGTCTCATGTAACAAGGCGCGAGCCTGTTGCCATTTATTAATATCACTTTACCAGACCCGGGGATCGAACCCGAGACCTCTGCGTGGTTTCCCACTGCTGAGCAAAGACCCCTATATGGACTTTTTCTAAATTACGCAACAGTTTTAACACCTACGGTTCTCAATAACGTTTGGACAATAATATAGTTTTATATGTACCTATACAGAGTGTATACGACGGTTTGACATTAAATGAAAACGCAGGTGTTACTAGCCCATATAATGATTTCTAATTAATCACAAAAGTAATTTGACGAAAAACAAAAATTTTAAATTTTCTAACAAAATAAATAATATTTTAATAGTAACGAAGTAATACACCATTTTATTATGACAAGTTCACTGAACTGTAATGAACGGCAACGTTTATCCTTCGACGTGGACTATGACTTAAGTCAGTGACCGTTTGACGTACTTACATAGTGTTAATTTGGAATTAAAGAAATTAAAAAATTTGTCCTGTGTCTAAACTATTGAAGATATTTAGTAGATTTTTTTTGTCTCGCTTTATAATGTCACATACTATACGTGATTGCATTTAATGTCATACCGTCGTATACACTCTGTATATTCATATTGCAGTACAATTTAAAAAAAAATGGTACCGACTCACGCGAAGCCGGGCGAGACGTGTGTAGTCACACAATAAAATTATCTTGGATAAGAATCGAATTTATGTAATGTGGTAAATCGGTAACATCTTACCTGCGGATACATGATATTGTAGTGCGGATATGGAACCATAGTGGGATATAACTCTGGTACTACTAACTTCGGTGTTGGGGCTACTTGCGCCCATGGTAACGGTTCTTGATACTGCAAATATAGGTCGGTAATGTGTTACTGGTCGGTAATGTGTTACCGGTCGGTAATTGGTGAAAGGTAACGGTTTAATGTGTTTTATTAGAATAATTTGTGAGTCGGTAATGTATACCCGGTAGTCGGTAATTGTTTACCGTAGTCAACGATCGTTTGTTTGTGCGTTCTAAGTCTATACTTATAACACACAATCAAATCATTGTCATACTTAAAGTATATGGTGTAAAATAGGCCGTGGTAACTAATTACCGACGAATAAATATAATCGTTTGACATTTAATAAGTATAAAAAAAACTAGAATCATAACAGGAAAATATAAGTTATAGGTTACCGGTAACACCTTACTGCCAGATGAATATGATTTTATTTATCTAAGTTAAACGAAAATACAGGAGCAAATACAAATCGGGCACTATTAGCCTATCGGTAACCTATTACCGGCTTGTGTAAAATCTCAGTAATTAAACAAACTTACCGGGTATGCTTGCAGATGTGGTTGCGGTAATATCACATTACCCACTGGGTAGTGTCCGGGTAACACCTGCGGTACTTCCACTTGGCTGTACGGTACACTGTAACTGTATAAATGGTAAATGTTTACCGGTAACTATGGTAACCAGCCCACTTGAATGGTAACTGTATGAAAGGTAAATATTAACCGGCAACTATGGTAACCAGCCCACTTGAATGGTAACTGTATGAAGGGTAAATATTTACCGGTAACTATGGTAACCAGCCCACTTGAATGGTAACTGTATGTAGGGTAAATATTTACCGGTAACTATGGTAACCAGCCCACTTGAATGGTAACTGTATGTAGGGTAAATATTTACCGGTAACTATGGTAACCAGCCCACTTGAATGTAAGTGGTAGCCGTAACTTGGACATGGTTATGTTTTTTTAGCATTGCACAATGTTTCTTTGTATAATATGTATGTACTAGCTGCGCCCTGCGGCTTCGTCCGCGAGAAAATTGCTTTGTTAAATTAATGTAACTCGGGAATTAGTGCGATTTTCGGGATAAAAAGTAGCCTATGTCCCGAAACCAAATCTATCTACATATCAATTTTCATCGAAACCGGTTATAAGAACCTTCTCCTGACAATAACAAACACAACAAAAAAGAATTAACGAAATTGATCTAGCCGTTCGCGCGTGATGCCATGACCAAGGGACATAGGGATTCATTTATATATATATATATCTATACATATAATAAAAATGTAACCGATCGCTGTCTGTTATGTCTGTACATGGAAGATATATGAAAAAAAAATTATTGGGGCCTATATCTACGCAAATAGAACCCAAAACAATGATTGTTACAATTTTTGTCTGTTTGTCTGTGCGTTTGTTCACGCTAATCTCAGAAACGGCTTATCCGATTTAAATATGGTTTTCATTAATACATTGTGGTAAGCTTCACTTAACATTTAGTGTTTGTTTCATGTAAATCGGTTCATAAATAAAAAAGTTATGCCAATTTAAAGAATCACGTCGAACATTTGTTAATACTGATAGAAACAGAGACTTTAACAGGTTACGGAATAGCTGATAGCGTTTTTATTTTTCGGATTCCTCTCATTCTAAACAATCTTCCGTTTAGTTTTAAATGAGTCCAGTTTCCAGTGAGCCTGTTTCGCGATGACAATTAATAAAGCCCAAGGTCAGACACAACTAAAAGTTGCGGGCGTGGATCTAATTATTAGCTGTTTTTCGCACGGTCAGCTTTATGTGGCTCTATCACGTGTTAGCATTCCTAGCAGCCTGTATGCTTTGATCCCCGATGGCTATACGTCTAATCCATACATCCATACACCCATACATATTATATAAGGCTTTGTCCTGACTGACTGACTGACTAACAGACAACGCACAGCCTATACTGCTGGTCGTAGTGACTTGAAATTTGGAGGGTGTGTTTGTCTAAATGTCTAGAGGTTGTGCTAATAAAGGGTTTTTTAAAATTTAATTCCTAAGTGTGTGAAAAGGGATGAAATCGATTGTATGAATCTTCTTCATTTTTTAACTTACAGTTTTGAAATTTTATTTTGGAATAAGAATAATAATAATAATGCCAGCCTGTTTACTATCCCACTGCAGGGCAAAGGCCTCTTCTCTAGAGAAGGTATGAGCATTAATCACCACGCTTGCTCAAGGCGGATTGGCAATTTCAGACTTTTTAAGTCCAGGTTTCCTCACGATGTTTTCCTACACCGTCAGTCAGAAATGTCCAAGATAAACTTAGAAAGTATATATGATTTGAAAAATCACATTGGTACTTGCCCGGATTTGAACCCACAACCTCGTGTTTACGAAGCGGGTGCCTTATCCACTGGACCATTTCGACTTTTTTTATTTTGGAATACTTCTATTTAAATAAAAATTTTCTTATAATTTTATTTTAACAGGGGTGGATTTAGAGGGGTGAAATTAGGGATGAAATATTCTATACAAAGGTCTTTAGCTTTTGAAGCTAGCGACTTGAAATTTACAGGGAGGGGGAGGGAGGGAAATGAGGGAGGAAAAGGAGGAATTGAGGAGAAGGAGGAAGGGAGGGGAAAGTAAGAGGGAAGAGATGGGGAAGTGAGAGGAAAGTGATGGGGAAGTGAGGGGGAAGTGAAGAGGAAGTGTGGGGGAGATGCGGGAGAAATGAAGGGAAAGTAAGAAAGAAGTCAGAGGGAAGTGAGGGGAAAACCAGGGAAAAGTGAGGGAGAAGTGAGGAGAAAGTGAGGGGAAGTGAGGGGAAAGTGACGGAGAAGTAACGAGGAAGTGAAGGGAGGTGAGGGGAAATTGAGGGGGAAGTGAGGGAGAGTGAGGGGGCAGTGAAGGGGAAGTGGGAGAGAAGTGAAGGGGAGTGAGGGGAAGTGAGGGGAAGTGAGGGGAAGTGGGAGGGAAGTGAGGGGAAGTGAGGGAAGTGAGGGGGAAGTGAGGGGTGAATGAGGGGAAAATGAGAGGAAAGTGAGGAGGAAGTGAGGGAGACGGTAGAGGAAGGGAGGGGGAAGGAACGCGGAAAGTAAAGAGTTCTCGAATGGTGGAAAAAGGGAGGGGAAGGAAGGCGGAAGAGAGGGGAAAGCAAGGAGGCAAGGTAGAGGGCAGTGGAGGAAAGGGCAAGAGATGCTGGAGGAGGGGCAAGGGATGCTGAAGGAGGTGAAGAGAAGGGGGAGGGGAGGAGAGGAAGGAGGAAACTGTGTGAGGAAACTGAGAGTGGAGAAAAAGTGCAATAGGGAAGAAAGGAAAGGGGAAAGTTATTGTAGTGAAAATTTGCCTTTGTGTATTGTATATTGATTTACGAGGGATATCTTTAGGTAGGTGAAAGAGGATTTGTATTAATAGGAAATTAAAAATAGTATGAAATTATTTATTAAACAATATAAAAATGTCTATTGAAAAAAACGACATTCACGCGAGCGAAGCCCAAAAGATCACTCACTCACTTATCACGAAATCTCAGAAACAACAAGTGCTAGGAATCTCAAACTTTGCATTGTCATTCCTGTAAGAATATAGGTGCTCACTTAAACAGAATTTTGCGAAATCCATCCCCTAAGGGGATGGCAAAGTTAAAAGGGTGGCAAAGTTTGTATGAAACTTCTATAGCTTTTATAGTAGGATTACCAAATTACTAGAAAATACTCTTTTTTTTAATATTCAGAAACCACCCTTATTAAATGGGCAAATAAGAGTCGCAAGTTTGTGTGAAAGTGGTTTGTCAGTTTTAGCGATAGCGGGTTTAAACTGGATTCGCCATAGAGACGGATAATACTGGTACAATGGACGATTGCCATAAAATCAGGCACGCAATATTCTCATAGAGGCACCCATCTGAATTTTCACGCGAACGAAGTCGCGGGCAACAGCTATATTATAATAAAAATGTAACCGATCGCTGTCTGTACATGGAAGATATATGAGAAAAAATACTATTAGGACCTATATCTACGCAAATAGAACCCAAAACAATGATTGTTACAATTTTTGTCTGTTTGTCTGTGCGTTTGTTCACGCTAATCTCAGAAACGGCTTATCCGATTTAAATATGGTTTTCATTAATATATTGTGGTCAGCTTCACTTAACATTTAGTGTTTGTTTCATGTCAATCGGTTCATAAATAAAAAAGTTATGCCAATTTAAAGAATCACATCGAACATTCGTTAATTTACTACGAAATCTTATAGAAGCAGAGACTTTAACAGGTTGCGGAATAGCTGATAGTGTTTTTATTCCTCGGATTCCTGTCATTCTAAACAATCTTTCGTTTAGTTTTAAACGAGTCCAGTTTGCAGTGAACCTATGTTTTGCGATGACTAATTAACAAAGCCCAAGGTAAGACACTAAAAGTTGTGGGTGTGGATCTAAGTATTAGCTGTTTTTTCGCACGGTCAGCTCTATGTGGCTCTATCACGTGTTAGCATTCCTAGCAGCCTGTATGCTTTGATCCCTGATGACTATACGTCTAACCCATACATCCATACATATTATAAAAGGCTTTGTCCTGACTGACTGACTGACAGACAACGTACAGCCTAAACCGCTGGTCGTAGCGACTTGAAATTTGGAGAGTGTGTTTGTCTTAATGTCTAGAAGTATACTAAGAAAGGGTTTTTAAAAATTCAACCCTTAAGTATATGAAAAGGGATGAAAACGATTATATGAAACGTCTTCATTTTTTTTATTTATTTATTTATTTATTTAAGCTTCTTACACACAGAATGTATAACGGCGGACTTAATGCCAACGGCATTCTCTACCAGTCAACCGGGTAATGCAGAGTTGAACCACAGTAGGTGCATGATAGCAGATAGTAAATGTAGTAAAATTGTTAATACTAATGTTGAATATTTTACTAAATAAGACCATAACAATACACATACGTACGTATAAATATAATGATAAACATACATAAAAATCATACATATAGTACTAGTACTACATTATTACACATAAATATATATGTATATATATATACATATATATACACATATATATTATATATATATATATATATAAATGTAAACTATTTGGTTGATTTTGCCAATTTATCCATGAGAAGTGTCCGAACTTTTATCTTAAACGTGCTTCGGTTTTACTTACAGCTTTGAAATTTTGTTTTGCAATACTGTTATTTAAATAAAAAATACCCTCATATTTTTTTTTAACTGGGGTGGATTTATAGGGTTGAAAATATTGTATGGAAAGATCTTTGCTTTTAAAGTTGGCGACTTGAAATTTGGAGGGAGGGGGAAGGGAGGGGGAGGAAGAGGAAAGGAAGGAAGAAGTGTCGGGAAAGTACGGGGATAAGTCAGGGAGAAATCGACTGCCTCTGTATTTCGGTGGTACTGTGTATGGACTGCCACGCAGAGGTCGCGGGTTCGATTCCCGCTCAGTGCAAATATTTGTAGAATGAACATGTCTATTTGCATTGGTCTGGGTGTTTCTATGTATAATATGTATGTATTTACAAAAATAAAAGTATTTAAGTATGTTTATCCGTATTCTAGAACCCGTAATACAGGCATATAATATGCTTATTTTGGGTCTAGATGGCGTGGTGTAAAAAAGAAAAAGAAAAAGGGAACTCAGGGGGATGTGAGGAGGCAGTGAAGGGCAAGTGAGAGGTAAGTGAGGGGGAAGTGAGGGGGACGTAAGGGAAAGTGAGGGAAGTAAGGAGTCAGTGAGTGGTAAGTGAGGGAAAGTGAGGGAAAGTGAGGGAAGTGTGGGGAAAGTGAGGGAGGTGGGAGGGAGACGGGAGGAGAAGGGGAAAAAGGGGGAGAGGAAATGAGGGAAAGGGGAAAGTTATTGTAGTGAAAATTTGCCTTTGTGTATTGTATATTGTTTTACGGGGGATATATTTAGGTAGGTGAAAGAGGGTTTGTACGAATGGTGATGATGATGAGATTAGAAATAGTATGCAAAATAGTATTTAAACAAGATAAAAATGTCTATTGGAAAAACGATATTCATGCGAGCGAAGTCGCGGGCAGAAGCTATACATATATAAAAACGAAAGGTCACTCACTCACTCATCACGTAATCTCAGAAACTACAAGTGCTAGGAGTTTCAAATTTTGGAAATAGGTGCCGGGATTTTGCGAAATTCATTTCCCTGGAGTTTAGAGAGGAACAAAATTTGTATGAAGCTTCTATAGTTTTTAAACGGGAGTTTTGATAATACGATTTCCAAACTATAAACTATTCTTATTAAGTGGGAAAATAGGAGTGGCGAGTTTCGTTAAATATCGCAAAATTTCGTCTGTTTTAGGAGGTAGCGGATGAATAGATTTAAATCGGATTCGCCTTAGAGACGGATTATACTGATATTTATTACTAATACAATGTACGATTGCCGTAAGATTAGGTAAGAAATATTCTCATACAGGCACACATCTGAATTTTCACGCGAACGAAGTCGCGGGCAACAGCTAGTATATATATATAAATGAATCCCTATATATAAATATATATATATATATATATATATATAGATAGCTAGATCACATCGGTGATACTTATGAACGTCAAAAGAAAACAAAATATCAGCTAATTAACCTACAGCCAGTTCGCTGACGAGGTAGAGCTGTGAGAAGAAGTAATGTTACCCACCTTCTCTGCTGTTGCTGTAACGCGCTGGTGTCCACGCAGGCGCCGCAGGGGGCGCCGGTGTAGTCGACCGCCGCGTACGGGTATGAAGGGTCTGTGCCATACAAACATGTTATAGTATAAACGACAAGGCACCCGCTTCGTTAACACGAGGTAGTGGGTACGAATCCGGGCAAGTATCAATGTGACTTTTCAAATCATATATACTTTCTAAGTTTATCTTGGACATTTCTGACTGACGGTGAAGGAAAACATCGTGAGGAAACCTGGACTTAAGTCTAAAATTGCCAGTACACCTTGAGCGCACGTGGTGATTAATGCTCATACCTTCTCTATATGAGAAGAGGCCTTTGTCCTGCAGTGGGACAGTAAACAGGCTGGTATTATTATTATTATAAATGACACCACTTTTAAATTTTTCTAACCACGAAAGTATATTGACATACATACCGATTCTAAACGCAGTTTCGTTGTTGTGCGGTGAGGGAGCGAGTTTTTGTTCCTCTTGTTGGATTAATTGCTGGTATACCATAGGCTGGTCCTGGAAACAGTACGTATTTTAATCAAGCATGACATTAAAGTTATTTTTGTACGAGTGTATCCCACTATTTCCATGGAAATCCGAAATGGAAAAAGTGGGACAAGCGTTTTATACAAATTATATGCCATTATTTCCATTGTGGCAAAAAACCGCTAGTACCCGGAAAGAAACGGTAGTAAAACCTTATGCCACCTAATCAAATTAAATATTTTATTCGATTGCCAGATAATCAATCACAATAATAATAATAATAATAATAAGTTTTATTAATTTCTCTCATAGGTTTACAGTTACAAAATTGGTATAGCTTATGTAATATTAATTAGAAACCTAGTGAGAGCTGGAGTCCATAGTAGGCTCTAGGACCTGTGTATATATTAGTATATATTTAATAGCTAATGCTTACATTGGGAGTTGTTTGAGAGATAAATCAAATAAATGCATGCATGGTGTGCGCGTGTGTGTGTGCGTGTGTGTGCGAGTGTGTGTGCGTGTGTGTGTGTGTGTGCGTGCGTGCGTGCGTGCGTGCGTGCGTGCGTGCGTGCGTGCGTGCGTGTGTGTGTGTGTGTGTGTGTGTGTGTACTATATAAATTATTTTAATATAATCAAAATGTTTTCTGTTTCAGTGTAATCTAGGGACAGCAGCCATTTTGTTACCGTTTGTTTGCATTCAAATTTGTTCAAAGGATTGATATTTAATTGTTTATTCACTTTGTTATATACGTAGCCAGAGAGGAAATGGAAGAAACGTTGCGCAGCTGTTGTATTTACGTGGCTTACGTGACAGACAGCGAATTTACGACGGAAGGTGTTATATTTGGTGGGATCGTGAGGTAATAGGGCGTGGGTATTCAGGATCAGCTTGAGAATGAATAGCTTACGGACTGAGAGAACATCTCAAATTTTAAACAGCTCGGTGGTGGGAAACTGGTAGGGCAGCCGCAAACCAACTTTCAATAGAGCTCTTTGTCCTCGCTCGAGTCTCAAAAGGTTAGATTTAGTATCAATAACATAGTTTCCATGTGCACGCCGCCAATAAGAGGCGATGCAGCATTTTTTAATTGCCGCGCCGCCCGCAATGGAAATAGTGGTAGACTCTGTTCCACTATTTCCATCAATGGAAATAGTGGGAGCCACTGTTTTGTCCGAAGACAAGGAGGGTTTTTTTTTATTGCTGACAATGGCAGATGACCACGCAGCCCACGTGATGGTAAGCAGTAACTGTCGCTCATGGACGACTTAGAGTCCCTAGCATTGCTCCTGCAATGTCAGGGACTCTGCGAAGCTGCTGCCTACCGTGAAGGGAGTGGGGTACGTGAAAGAATGTGGTAATGTTTTTCGAGCATATGTATGTATGTATCTATGTATGTCAATTTCTTTGTCACGATCTACAGCCTACATGGCATAATGGATTTTAACATAGAGGTGTCATTAGATTCGTATAATTGTAGAGTGACATAGGGTATATTATAATATAGTGTCGGGACAAAAAATAAAATGTGTTTACTTTCTTAACAATTTGTTTTAAGCAAGCGGGTTTTTTTTAATAATATATTTTGCTTGTTTTATTAGTGTACTAAAATGACTACACACTGCCTGATAGTAAGCAGTCAGTATAGACGAGGTATTCCGGTTTAAAAGCCATCTTCCGTATCTTAGAACCCATATCACAAGCTATAATATATGCGTACTTTGGGTCTAGATGGCGTTGTGTGTAGTTGTTATGATATTATTATCATCTAGAGACAAAAACCTAACCTAACTTAGATTCGTGCTACCTTACAAGCACAAAATAGCGCTGATATTTAGTAGCTGTGGTACTCATGGGTGGTGGTCAACCCAAATGCTTTTACAGCTAATTGGCCTTATAAAATACTTTTTATTACTATGATACAGATTAAATAAGTATATACTCACGACTCTAACTTGATAGGGGTACGCCTGTGCTACCGCGCCAGGATAAATCATGTTCGTCATGTTCGTTAAAGACATCGGCCCTGGAATAAAATCATTAAGAGCGTTTACGCGTCATGAGTGGTAACGTCGCGATTTAGTGTCATATTTCGTGGTTTTCAATTTTTATCATTTAATTTCAGCTATATTTTAAATATATGTTCTGTTAACATGCTAGAATTAGGCAAAATCTGTATAAAAAGTAAGTAAACATAATGCTTACAGTTATTTTACTATGAAAATAACGCAACTTAAGTTTCAAATGTATTGTTTGCATATAAATAGAACTGTAAACGCAATGATTTCTTACTTTTTATACAGCTACAAAACATATTTTTAAAATATAGCACCAATTAAATGATAAAAATTTAAAACTACAAAATATGTCACTAAATTGCGGCGACGTTGCCACTCTTGACGTGTAAACCCTGTTAATTTAATTACTAGTATGTATATACCACCGAATTGTTAAAGTTTCTAATTTCACAGCGAATACAAAGCGCTTAGTATTAATATTGTAGAAAGGTAGGCAGAGATATATCACTTACGTATATTATGTTCCTGTATAGGTACAGACGTCATTTTATTCTGCATCGCTTGATGGATCGCTAACTCTTGGTGCATGTACTGGTTTTGTATCTGTGGTGATGTTACCTATTGAGAAAAAAGAAATATCTATATTTAAAAATGTATAA
Organism: Parascotia fuliginaria; assembly: GCA_963082885.1. Taxonomy (NCBI): domain Eukaryota; kingdom Metazoa; phylum Arthropoda; class Insecta; order Lepidoptera; family Erebidae; genus Parascotia; species Parascotia fuliginaria. The sequence goes on along the minus strand of OY720198.1, from coordinate 7,609,069 downwards.
AAAACCTATAAGCATTTTTTTATACCACTAGCAAAAATGGTAGTGGATCCACGCTGGTTTCAGCATGAATGGGTCGGATCGTCCGGGGAAGTACTACCCTCTCATAGAAGATCGACGTAAGAGTAGTAGTATCCGTACTAGCGTTTCGTTCGGTGAGTGAGAGCGCCGGTGCGGTGGCCCAATTTCCTCCCTTTCCTCTTTCCTCACCTCCCTCATTCCCTTCCCCTACCCTATTCCCAGCCGCCATAGTGGAGGCCACCATACTAGCAGTTTAAGACGATGGCTTTTGGAATGGTGGCCGCCACTTCTGGATTCCACTGACTGCTTACCATAAGGCAGGCTGGAGTCACTTTGGTAGGCTACTATAAAAAAAAAAGCATACGACCTGATGGTAAGTGGTAACTGTAACTTATAGAGATGGCTGTTCTCCAAGCATCGCAGAAGTAATAATGCTTAGAAAACACAACCAAGCCGTTACCGACCACGGACAAGGAGATGAGGAAGGAAAAGGAAGAGGAACGAGTTAATGGCTTTCTGAGGCTGTTTTTAATTATTTTTATTGCCGACAGTAGCAGAAGAGCAAATAGCTAGATAGTAAGTTGTAACTGTCGCTCATGGACGACTCAGAGTCCCTAGAATTGCTCCTGCAATGTCAGGGACTCTACAAAGCCGCTGCCTACCGTGAAGGGATTGAGATGAGGAAAAAGGAAAGGGGGGCAATGAGCCTCCGGCGCTCTCACTCACCGAACGAAACGCAATAGTAAGGATAAAAATGTATGTATATGTGTTTGTAAAACTGCATCCACAATAATATACACAATAATAAGTTTAAACTCCACCGTTCGAGATGTCGTTTAGATATAGTGGAGAAAAACGCATACATTAAGGCTATAGAAGTGTATAATAAAATACCAAATAGGTTCAAGGAATTACCGCTATTGCTGTTCAAGAAAAGGTTGACAATGTGGCTTGCAGATAAATGTTTTTATACATTAAATGAATTTATGACATACAAAGAAAATGATAATAATTAATATTAAAATTTGACTATTTTATATTGTTCCACTTTTTAATCAGATACTTTTAAATAATATTATAACTTGACTATAAAAATTGACATCCTAACTTATAAAATATATTTTGACATTATTAAAAAATATATATATATATATATATAAAAAAAAAAAAAACTATTGTATTATTTAAAGTTATTGATGATTGAGATTTAATATAAGTAATTAATAAGTATAAGATTCACAAGCCATTGTTATGGCAGAATGTAATAAGTACCTAATATGTTAATTTCTACCATCACTTTTTGTCACTACATTCTTGTAAATAAATAATTGATTTGATTGATTTGATTTGATTTTCAAAGTCAAAGCATTTATTTCATTTAGATCATAAAGTATGATGCTTATGAAAAGTCAACATTACATTTTGTCAGCCAATTGACCTACAGCCAGTTCGCTGCCGAGGTAGAGCTGAGTGAAGAACTCACGCCACTCTTTTCAATCGCCAGATAATTACAGTTATTTGAATGAGTAACAATTTAAACACTCAACGCAACCAAAGAACCATACAAAGTAATTATTACAAATTAACCAATTAATACAATACTAAGATTAAGGAAAGAAAAGAGAGGATTTCAATTATTTAGTTTCATCTAGTATGGTAATTTGACTACGTATTTTAATTAAACTGGTAAATGCACCTCCTGGTCACATTGCACGACAAGGTAATACTGGATTGAATATTAAAAGTATGCCATGCCAAGATTGACCAGTCATCCCAAGTAGCACCCGTTCACGAGCATGACGCACGGGCCAGCCATCATCACCCTCGCCATATTAGAGGGAAGGTGATGACCCGGCCAATACGACACCACAAGCAATGACATTTTAGTGAGCATGACAATGCAGGGCATGGGTGGTAAAAGAACCCTAATAAAATTTGATTTGATACTACTACTATTACGTCGATCTTCTATAAATATAAATCAAAGCTATCTAGACCCAAAGTAAGCATATATTATAGCTTGTGATATAGGTTCTAGAATGAGGATAAACATACTTATATAATTTTTTTTTAAATACATACATATCCCAGACCAATGCAAATAGACAATGAACATGTCTATTTGCATTGGTCTGCACACAAATATTTGCACTGAGCGGGAATCGAACCCGCGACCTCTGCGTGGCAGTCCGTACACAGTACCACGGAACCACAGAGGTTGTAATTTTCTGAGTCTATTCTTACTTTGACTGCATCGTTGGTCTAGTGGTTAGTGTAACTGCGACGCCGGGTGTCGTGGGTTCGATTCCCGCGGAAGGCAAATATTTGTATGATGAACATTTGTATTTGTCTTTAGTCTGGGTGTTTCCTATGTATTCTAAGTATGTATTTACAAAAAAAATGTATGTATATGTATTATATTTCAGTTATCTAGTACCCATAACACAAGCTCTGCTTAGCTTGGGACTAGACGACAGTGTGTGATAGTGTCCACATATTATTATATAAGGTCAAAATGGTCCAGTGGATAAGGCACCGGCTTCGTAAACACGAGGTAGTGGGTTCGAATCCGGGCAAGTACCAATGTGATTTTTCAAATGATATATACTTTCTAAGTTTATCTTGGACATTTCTGACTGACGGTGAAGGAAAACATCGTGAGGAAACCTGGACTTGCCAATCCGCCTTGAGCGCACGTGGTGATTAATGCTCATACCTTCTCTATATGAGAAGAGGCCTCTGCCCTGCAGTGGGACAGTAAACAAGCTGGTATTATTATTTATTATTATTATTATATATTACCTCTTCAGTTCTATAATGAGGATATTGTTGATACTGCAACTCCTGACTCTCCTTAACTTTATTCAAAATCTCAGATCTCTGATTGGCTATCTCTTCATACTTCTGATTGGTGGGAGATTCATAGTGACGCTGATTGGTTGGTTCGATCGCTTCTGTGCTCTGGTTGGCTGTTTCAAATGGAGGCTGGTGATTGGTTGGTTCTGTTTGTTGGTTTATTTGCGGTGGAGGGGATGTTTGTGATTCGTTGATAGGTGTCGGTGGTTTTGGTAATGATGTGTTTGTTTCCTGTAAAAGAAAGTTATATAACTATATAATTACGGCTGTGTCACATAATTGGGATAGAACCGGCTTAACTTATTAAATAAATGTGAATAATCCATCCGCTCGCTTCTCGGGATGCCATCCCAGATACAAACTACCTATTAATAGGGTGAAGTTACGGCGCGTTTCCACTGACGCGGAGATGGGCGGAGTGGAGATGAGCGGGCCGTGAATTGGTCAATCTCAAAATGTAATACAAATTTCATACCTTTTCGTCGGTCCTTTGCTGCTGACACCCCTCGTGTCGTCGACATTCACAGCAACATTTGTTGCGGCACTCCTCGCTCGGTTGACAAGCACATTCTATAACAACATATTTATATACTCTCAATAATAGACGAGCATACGCGGACCAAATAGGTGATGTGTTGACAAAGGGCACAATTACAAGCACCAGTAACCGACGTGTGTATGAAAAGATTAATGGCGTTGAAGCAAATGGCGTCTCTGCTTACCCCATTAAAGTGAATTCGTGATTTTTTTTGCAGCAAGTTTTTAGGGATCCGTACCTTCACGAAGAAAACGTAACTTATAAGATCACTTTTGTATGTCAGTCTGACCGTCTGTCAATACCTATTTCTCAGTAACGCGTGGAGGTAAGTTGAAATTTATATTAAATACTTTCTTTTAACATAATTCTTGAATCTGTGAAAAGAAAAACAAAGTTCTGTCAACGCATAATGACCTTTCATGTTATTTATATTACTACATTTTGCATGGAACCATCTAAGTGCGCGAGTACGACTCGCACTTAACCTGTTATTTATATGTTGTCTAATAAAACAACTTCACACTGCAAAGTCAAAGACATTTATTCATTTGGGATAATTTAATTAACACTTATGATTTATGAATGTTAAAATTACAAAATATCAGCCAATTAACCTACAGCCCGTTCACTGATGTAGAGTAGGGCCATGAGAAGAACTGGCAAGAAACTCAGGTCAAACTTTTTAATCGCCAGGTTATTACAAGTTACAATTTCAAGTAGCATGCAAAGTGACGCAGGCAATACACTGCCTCATGGTAAGAAAGAAAGAAAGAAAGAAAGAAAGGAAAGAATTTATTTGTGCAAAAAACACGAAGCGCATAGAAAATAAAAGACATTTAAAAAAAAAGGAAAAAAAATATCTTATTTAAGGATGAAAAAGAATAAAATTAAGCAGATAATTTTAAATTTTAGTTGAAACTAAACTGTGGTAACACTCATAATAATAATGTGTTTTTGAACGTATCAAAGCTGTCAAAAAGAGATAAGATGACTCAGACTCATGTTTAATTATTTGACGTGGCACCACTTCTACTTAATTACATTAGAGAATAAAAAACAAATGCGAAATAACAAAATAAGTGAGTACGCCGCGATTAAACACAAATTGGTTGGATGCTCAGCAAAATACGTAATTAAGAGTAGGAGTCCAGAAGTAGCTACGCTCTATCATAGCACCTAGTTGCGTAGCGTATTTGAGTCAATACGGGTGTTTATGAAAATTGTTGCCAGTAGGCGCCACTTTGGTAAAAGGTCTTCCATTTTGTACAGCGCTATCAAAACAAATAATTTTCAGTGTTCATTTTGGAAATTTTAATGTTTAATTTAGAAAATGAATAATTCACGTGCTTATGGACAAAAGAAAATTGCTGAAAGGGTTTTTTTAAGATGTCGCTCACGAGGTGGCAGCACCGACGCGTCAGGTCTAGCTGTCAAGCGCTTTTTGAAAGTTAACCCCTGATTGGCCCAATGTGACAGTTGAAGTGACGCCAGCTGGTGGCGAAAATTTTCCTAAACACCCTCACTTCATAGTGTCATTAGATATGTATGATATCATACTAATATTATAAATGAATACGAAATACGAGTTCGTGTGCGTGTATGTTGCGACTCAGCGCCTAAACAGCTGAACCGATTTCGATGGTAATTCGTATGTATGTAGATAGATTCAATAGAAGATATAGGCTTCTTTTTATCCCGAAAATCTGGTTCCAGAGGGATACAAAATATATTACATACGTGGGCGAAGCCGTGGGACGCTACTAGTAATAAATATGACGGACAATTTTAATGAAATGGGTTCATATATAAAATAATTTTACCGCCAGTTAAAATACCCTATATAGAAATAATAATGTTATATACTTACCAGGGTCAATGAATGAATGTTGTTTCTCCAATCGACCGCGTCGTTTCTCATTATTCTGATCCAACTGCTGAAATTATAAGTTATTTTTATTTATTGTTTAAACTATGTCCAGCATTTTATATCTATACATAGCATCTCGCAGCGCACTGGCACTGCTCCCGTCGCCAGTAGCGTGATGTTACATAGCCTATAACCTTCAAGTACTGGGCTATCAAACGCAAAAAGAGTTACTCAAATCTGACTGGTAGTTTCAGAGATTATCGCGTTAAAACAAACAAACAAACTTTTCCGCTTTATATAATAGTATTTAGTACAATCTGTCAAGAAAGTCGTGAAAAGAATAAAATCGGAACTAATATTTTTCTTAATTAGGCAACCCAGTATTTACATGTCTATGGTGGTAGTTTAAATGTCAACCTCTGATAATTTTATTGTGTAATATCAACAAAATTATATTTAAAGTTACAAATTAGTAATGTTTGTACTATGAATTAACAGAAATCTGTCACCATGAGTAAATCTATTCGAAGTGCTGGTAGAGAAATCATTTTCCATGTATACAAACAATGTTTTACTGAATACACCAAACCGGTCGAGTTTTATGGCTTTTAGATGATGTGTACGCACGTACAGATAAAATGACTGGTATGTAATAGTGTTTTACTTATATCTACACATATTGTAATTAGAGATGCTAAACAAAATCGTTGTTTAAGATAAATACATATAATGTTTACAATGCGATATTTTGAGGTTAAGTATTACATAATCTACAACAGTTTATAGATCAATTTGATGGTTTTGATACTTTTATTACACTTGTATATAAGTATATAATTATAGTATATAGTATGAAATATTCTTTTCTGAACGATGTTAAAATGATGATTTCAGGCAAATCAGATAGTCCCTCGTATTGTAAATGAATGTTTCAACAACAATGGCAATTTCACCACACCTGGAAAACATCGCAATGGTCGATCCAAAAAAATGCTGAGTGCTGAAAAGATACAATTCTTTCATACGGTACGAAAGGAAGTTCCTTCATTAAGAAAATTGCTTGCCGTTGTCAAGAAGACTTGGGTTATGATGGCAGTCTTGAGCATTTTAAGCAGATTATTACATCGATTGGTATTTCTTACAAAAAATAAAAATCAGAGCAGAAAAATTGTTTTATTTTGATTAAATCTGTTTATTTTATACTTTCAGCAAAATTTTCTTTCTAATGTTGATATCATTAATGCATCATTATTATTTCAAAGTGGCTGAAATTTACTGTTGCATATAGTTTTTAACTTTTGAATTAGAATCAGTCTTTTAATAATATTTATACGGGTTTCACCTTATAAATAATCACACAGCCTAATGCGGGTTGGTGAATCTGACATGCCCATAGAATTTCTTTTAGGAGATGTGGTTTCCCTCAAGATGTTTTCCTTCACCGCAGCAGATGGTATATCGTTTGACTAGTACTTATAAATTCCACAAAGTGAAATTCACATTGCTTCTGCCGGCGGGGATCGAACTCACAGCTCCACTGCCGTTTTTACATTTAAGGCACATAAACAACACAATTTGTTATGATGTACTTAATTTTAAGCTCAATTATGATTATAATATCTACCTATATATGATTGATAAATTATGTGCTTATGTTAAATTTAACAATAACATTACAATTATCTTAATTATTCTAGTCCTAGTACAAATGATACCAGTTAAATAACAGTGGCGCCCTCATTTATTGTCACGACTTTCTTGACAGACTATATCTATGTAGCTAGTATTTTTATTAGATGAGGTAAATGATGGCCGATATGTGTCGTAAAAGTAAGGTTGTTTGTTCAAAATCAGTCAAATACCAATGTAATTTTTTGCCCGACTGCCGGTGTAAGGAAGGTAATGTTTTCCGAGCGTATGTATGTGAGTATGTATGTCTATTTCTTTGGCACGCTCTACAGCCTAAATGCCTTAATGGATTTTATCGTATAAGGTGTCATTAGATTCGTATTAATTAATAATAATAATATAATATTCTACCACATTCACACAGCGCCATCTAGCCCCAATTTAAGCAATTATATATTTGCTTGTGTTATGGGTACTAAATAACTGATATACTACTTATATACATTTTTTTTTTGTAAATACATACATATTATAGATAAATTACACCCAGACACAGAACAAACAATCATGCTCATCACACAAAGATTTGTCCTGGGTGGGAATCGAACCCACGACCTGCGGCTTAGCAGTCAGGGTCACTAACCACCAGACCAACAGGCCAGTCAAAATTGTAGGAGTGACATAGGGTAGCAGTGGCGAAGCGTTCATATAACACGATTCCTGCCGGCTTCCCTTTTAAAATATGCCCTGACCTCCTTATACCTATCACTGTTTGAGTGTCTACTCAAAGTCTAACTGGCCTTCCGAAACTCAAAAGTATTTTAGTCCCACCGGCTTCCCTCCTCGGAAAAGTGACTCTTCGCTACTGTAGGGTATAATATTTAAATGTAGCATCAGCACAAGAAAAAAGAATTTCTTAATTTTCAGTTTTTTTTAGGCAGATGAGCTTTTTATATTATACTTTTTTTTTTTTTGTTTTTTTTTATATTATATCCTACCAAAGTGACTCCACCCCGCCTGATGGTAAGCAGTCAGTGGAATCCAGAAGTGGCGGCCACTGTACCAGAAGCCATCGTCTTAAACTGCTGGTATGGTGGCCTCCACTATGGCGGCTGGGAATGGGGTTAGGGGAAGGGAATGAGGGAGGTGAGGGAAGAGGAAGGGGGGAAATTGGGCCTCCGGCTCTCTCACTCACCGAACGAAACGCAGTAGTACGGATACTACTACTCTTAAGTCGATCTTCTATGAGAGGGTAGTACTTCCCCGGACGATCCGGCCCATTCATGCTGAAATCAGCGTGGATCTACTACCGTGAAAAATACTAATAGATTATATATATATAAATAGAAAGTCGAAATAGTCCAGTGGATAAGGCACCCGCTTCGTTAACACGAGGTAGTGGGTACGAATCCGGGCAAGTACCAATGTGACTTTTTAAATTATATATACTTTCTGAGTTTATCTTGGACATTTCTGACTGACGGTGAAGGAAAACATCGTGAGGAAACCTGGACTTAAAAGTCTAAAATTGCCAGTACACCTTGAGTGCACGTGGTGATTAATGCTCATACCTTCTCTATATGAGAAGAGGCCTTTGCCCAGCAGTGGGACAGTAAACAGGCTGGTATTATTATATTAATAATAGATTAAGCTTGTTACTTAATAACTAACCTTGTGTTCAGCTTGTAATATCCCAGGATCGTATAGTACGGGCGGGTTGGCGGGGTCGAAGTGGTATACTGTGCCGTCTGGGTTCGTTAGCGCACGACCAGTCTGGGAAATAAACAATACATACATATTATTTAGTTCTATTCTTGAGTCGGGTCAAATATAGCTGGCCTGTTGGTCTAGTGGTTAGTGACACTGACTGCTAAGCCGGAGGTCGTGGGTTCGATTCCCACCCAGGACAAATCTTTGTGTGATGAGCATGATTGTTTGTTCTGTGTCTGGGTGTAATTTATCTATAATATGTATGTATTTACAAAAAAAAGAAATGTATATAAGTAGTATATCAGTTGTTTAGTACACATAACACAAGCAAATATAATTGCTTAATTTGGGGCTAAATGGCGCTGTGTGCTAAAAAAAAAACAGAATATTTTTTTCTAAAAGAAATCCTACTAGTATTATAAATATGAAAAATTGTGTGTGTGCAACAGCTGAACCTATTTGGATAAAAATTGGTAGATAGATTCAATGCCGGAGACGGACATAGGCTACTTTTTATACCGTAAATCGGTCTGGTTCTCGAGAGATGTAAAACCTATTATACGCGCGGGCGAAGCCGCGGTGCGTTGCTAGTTATAACTAAAACGTATTTGGTATTTGTACGGTAATAGATCCGTATTGACTAAATTACTACCCTTTCATACAATGAGGGTTTTCTAAAATGGCGCCCACTAGGTGGCAGCACTGAGGCGTCAGGTCCAGGCAACTGTCAAAGCGCTATCAATCAACCAATCAACTGTAAGCAATTAAAATAGAACTAAATATACGGGAATTCACGCGATCATGCATTAGGTATTTACATACCTTATTTTGCTTGACGTTTGGTCACAAGCAGACTGCTTGTGACCACGGCCGGTGTAACCTGGTCGAAACGTCAAGCGTGAATTCCCGTATATTTAGTTCTATTAAATCATGCAACGCGAAAGTTTAAAAGTAAATGTAAGCAATTATATTGATTTCAAACTGTAAATGAATTTTGATTTTAAATTTTTGTAAATAAAAGACCTTTCATCTCAGTGGTGCCAACTGGTGGCTAAACATTTTCCTAAACACCCTCATTGCTTTTAAATTTCATTGATACAGTTTTTCAATGCGATTGCGCAACCTCGCTAATAGTTCTATTGAACCGAACGCTTTCAATGCAAAGGTGACAATATTAAATATATTGTTGATGTGTTATATTGTTATCTCATGAACATTGAATGAAATTTCCATGATTTACGTGTGTATTGATAATCGGGACAATCCCGCCCACATGCCCATCGCTGTGATTCCTGTAAGCCAGGATTAACAGTGATATCCAATACGAAACACCGAGCTTTGACACTCGGGAGTCCCGGGGACTGCTAAATCTACTGTTTTGGACACCGCAACGAATTTAATCAGCAGTAAAGCAAAGCAGACAATGAGTGTATTGGTAATGTGCAATATTAAATGCTTTCAATAAAATTGATTCAATTTGGTTGAACCGTGTAATATTAGTTTCCATACGTTTCGCTCGGTAAGTGAGAGCACAGGCAGACCAACTACCCTCTCGGTCCTTTTCCTTTTCCTTCCTCATCCCGTTCTCCTTACATGGTCGGACGGCTTTGTTATGTTTTCTAAACGTTATTTCAGCAATACTTAGAAAACACAGCCATGTCTATAGGTTACGCTTGCCACTTATCAACAGGTGGGTCCATACGCTTCTTTGACACCGAAGTTAAATAAAAAATGTATTTGATAATACCTGTGGATGTATAACAACAGCTCCAGGGGGGACAGCAGACATGTCAGTGACGGCCCACACCACAGCGGCCGTCTCGCAAGGCGCGCCCACTGTTGGGACTGAATGGTTCATGCCCACGCTTGGCTCTGGGCTTGCTCCACCTAAGAATCAGAATAGTATTTGTAGCTTATTCACTTGAAGAATATTTTGAAAACTCAATAGCAGGACATTAGCAATATAATATTTTCTATTAAGAGCGTTCACACAAAAGAGTAGCAACGTCGCATATAGTGTCATATTTTTGTGGTTTTCTTTTTTAATCATTTATTCGAAGCTATATTTTAAAAATGTTATCAGAGAGCCTAGTGCGAGTTTGTTTACGTTAACGCGATCGACACGTTTATGACGTTCGATGCTCTGATTGGCCCGCTCCAAACTCTTAACCAATCAGAGAGCCAAACGCGGTAAACGTTTCGATCGCGTTAACGTAAAAACAACTCGCACTCGGCACCCTGAACACTTTTTAGGATTACGTAAAATCTGTATAAAAAGTAACTATAATGCTTACAGTTATTTTACTATGAAAATAATGCAATGGAAGTTTCCAATGTATTATTTGCATATAAATAAACCTGTAAGCATGGTTACTTACTTTTTATACAGATTTCACGTAATTTTAAAAAGTATTCTGAAAACATTTTAAAATTTTTATTTTTTATATTTTTTTATATTAGCCTACCAAAGTGACTCCACCCCGCCTAATGGTAAGCAGTCAGTGGAATCCAGAAGTGGCGGCCACTATACCAAAAGCCATCGTCTTAAACTGCTGGTATAGTGGCCTCCACTATGGCGGCTGGGAAAGGGGGTTAGGTGAAGGGAATGAGGGAGGTGAGGAAAGGGGAAAGGAAGGAAGTTGGGCCTCCGGCGCTCCGATATATAGCTCCGATTAAATGATTAAAAGCGAAAACCACAAAAATATGACACTATATGCGACGTTGCCACTCTTTTGTGTGAACGCTCTTAATAGAGTTAAAAAACTTAGACTGCCTCTGTGGTTCGGTGGTACTGTGTACGGATTACCACGCAGAGGTCGCGGGGTCGAACCCCGGGTCGAGTAAAGTGATATTGGGTTTTACTGACAAAAATTCTCAGAATTAGCCCGGAGTCTGGAATTGTGTCCGATATATGGCACCAGGCTCGCCCCCTGTTACATGGAACCTAAAATAAAATAGCGAAACGTGGGTGGTTAAACACTTCTGCCTACCCCTTCGGGGATAAAATGAAGCCAAGTCTTACCAGTGGGTGAAGGGGTAATAGAATCCGTGCTGCGTAAACTGAGGGTCTTATATCCTGAACTGGAGGGTGACAGGCGCCAACTGCTTGATGCTAAATCACCTGAAAACAAACAATAAATATACTACTAATATTATAAATGCAAAAATTTGTGTGTATGTTTGTGTATATGTTACCACTCAGCGCCTAAACGGCTGAACTGATTTCGATAAAAATAGGTATGTAGTTAGATTCGGTGCCGGAAAGATATAAGCTTTTTATACCGAAAATCGGTCTGGTTCCCAAGGGAAAGAAAACTCATTTTACGCGCGAGTGATGCCGTGGGGCGCAGCTAGTTAAGATATATAGAAAGAAAGAAAGAAATTGTATTACAGAACAGCAGCGTCTTTGTTCTGTCCTATGTATGTCGCCGGCACCGAATCCATCTACATACCAATTTACATCGAAATCGGTTCAGCCGTTTAGGCACTGAGTGGTAACTAACACACACACACACAAACTTTCGAATTAATAATATTAGAAAGATTTCTCTTTATATTCCTATAAAGAGAAATATTTCTAATATTATTAATTAATGGAAGCCAGTTATCTATCTAACATAACATTCATTTGTAAAACCGCTTAAAAGTATCCCGCGGCGCGGTTTCACCCGCGTCATTGTTTACTGCTCTGCTCTCGTCGCCAGTAGCGTGATGTTACATAGTCCTTTCTCGAGTACTGGGTGGGAAAAAGAATTATTCAAATCCGAATGGTAGTTCAAGAGATAAGCGCGTTCAAACAAACAAACCCTTACGCTTTATATAATAGTATAAGATTGCGTACTGAATTGCTTACCTTGTCTACTCAGCAGTCTGGGTTGATGTGGGAGTTCGGCGCCCGTATAACCCCCAAAACTGTGAGACTTGGATACAGCCCCACGACCCCTCCAGTTAGTGTTAGTTGGACCTCCATTGCCTTCTAGAGATTGTACCTGTTGGATAAAGACTACCAAAGTGATTCCACTCTGCCTGATGGTAAGCAGTCAGTGGATTCCAGAAGTGGTGGACACCTCCAAGAGCACACTACTGCTATGGTGGCCTGATGTGTTAAAATTGTTAACTCATACAAAAAACTGTAATTATCTATCGATTGAAAAGAGTGGCGTGAGTTTGTTGCCAGTTCTTCTCACAGCTCTACCTCGTCAGCGAACTGACTGTAGGTCAATTGGCTAACTTCATGTAATGTTGACTTTTCAAAATTGAATAAATGCTTTGAGTTTGAGTTTGCCTCCACTATGGCTGCTTAGTGCGATGCTGGCTAAAGATAGGTCAATGAAATTTTTTAGAATAGGCTGTTGGGAATGTGCTGGCGTTGGCAACACATGAGAGAGCCGGCTTAATTAGCCTCTCATTCCCCCTTTTTTTTCTTTTTCCTTCCTCAACTTCTCCCTACATGGTCGGTAACGGCTTGGTTGTGTTTTCTAAGCATTATTACTTCTGCAATGCTTGGAAAACAGCCATCTCTATAAGTTACGGTTACTACTTACCATCAGGTAGACCATATGTTTACAATGTAACAAGCAAAATATATTATTAAAAGAAAAAAGTCCGCCTGCCTAAAACGAAACATTTTTTTTCCTTTAACACCAGGACAGGCTGGTATTATTATTATTTTTATTATATCACGTGGGCTGTTTGGTCAACAGCTGTATATTGTTCGTGTTCATACCTTTAACAGCTTATTCCTTCCACCTTCAGGTGTGAGGACTTTGACCGGTCCTGAAGCCAACCATGGCCATTGAGCCTCTTCTTGCTGGAAACAAAAGATTCAGTTAACAATCAGAAGTTTATTTTAAGAAGTTATATCTATCGTTACTCAGCTCCTGTCACCAGTAGCGTGATGTTACATAGCCTATAACCTTCTTAAAGAACTGGGCTATCAAATGCAAGAAGAATTATTTAAATTCGACTGGTAGTTCCATAGATTAGCTCGTTCAAACAAACAATTTCTTTCGCTTTATATAATAGTTCAGATAAACACCCAGACCAATGCAAATATTCATGCGCACCAGTGGCGAAGCGTCCATATAACACGATTCCTGCCGGCTTCCCATTTAAAATATGTCCTGAACTCCTTATATCTATCACTGCTTGCGTGTCTACTCAAAGACTAACTAGCCTTCTGAAACTCAAAATATTTTATTTCCACCGGCTTCCCTCCTCGTAAAAATGACTCTTCGCTACTGATGCGCACAAATATTTGCACTAAGCGGGAGTCGACCTCTTCGTGGCAGTCCGTACACAGTACCACCGAACCAAAGTCAAATATATCTTTAAATCTTAAATACTTACATACCCCCTTATTCATAAACATCTTATAAGCCTCTATAGTTAAAATGGCTTTTGTCTCTTTCTTACTAGTACAAATGTCAAGGTGACAGATAAAGACAAACGAAATATAAACCTTTTTTAGCTAATTTAAGCTAAAAATATGTTTATAAATAAGGGGGTTAAAATTTAAAAGAGTTTACGCGTCATATATTTCGTGGTTTAAAATTTTTATCATTTAATCGGAGCTATATTTTAAAAATATGTTCTGTACAAATGCTAGAATTAGGTGAAAGCTGTATAAAAAGTAAGTAAGTATACTGCTTACAGTTATTTCACTATGAAAATAATGAAGCTTAAGTTTCAAATGTATTATTTGCATGTAATGATTTCTTACTTTTTATACAGCTTTCACCTAATTCTAGCATGTTAACAGAACATATTTTTAAAATGTAGCTACGATTAAATGATAAACATTATAAACCACGAAATATGACACTAAGGGCAAGATTCACAGACCGCACTTTGACTTTACTTTGATGCAAAGATCTACTTTGTACCAAAAATATGTATCTTAGGCCCAGATTCACAATCGTGACTTTACTTTACAGCAAAGGCACCTTCCCAAAGTAAGCTTTGTATTGCCGAAGATTACTTTCAACTTCATATTCAAACATATTTTTGGTACAAAGTAGATCTTTGCATCAAAGTAAAGTCAAAGTGCGGTCTGTGAATCTTGCCCTAAGTTGCGACGTTGAAATGAAATGAAATATGAAATGAAATGAAATGAAATATGAAATGAAATGAAATGAAATATATGTTTATTCATTTAAGTTAATTAAATTAACACTTATGAACGTCAAAGTTTACAAAATGTCAGCAAATTAACCTACAGCCAGTTCGCTGACGAAGTAGAGCCATGAGAAGAACTGGCAAGAAACTCAGGCCACTCTTTTTAATCGCCAGGTTATTACAATTTTTGTAAGTTACAGTTTCAAGTAGCATGCAAAGTGACGCAGGCAATACACTTAACTCTATAGATACTTAATTACTTACAGCTTTCTATGTTGTAAAGAAAATTAAAAAGTAAAATGTGTGCTTTACAGGCTGCCTCAATTTGCATATTGCTACAAAAGGTAAAGGCAACATGTGAACTGTGATAAATGTTTCTATGTAGATATTATATAAACTGTTAATTTTTGTTATAAGTATAAAGTAAGATGAACTTAATTTACCACAGGAGTTCACAATGCCGCCAGTTGGCACTCATGACGCGTAAACCTGTAAAGTACTTATATGTCATTACAAAACACTTACAGAACTAAATATCCTCCTCCTGACCCTCTCGTAGTCGCGCTCCCGCTGCTCCAGCGACCGGCTGCGGCCGGCGGCCAGCGCGCCCGCGCCCGCCTCGTCCAGGGACTGCGTGTCGCGCTTCAGAATTGATCTGGGGACAAACAAGCAAAAATATATTATTATGAAACAAAAGGCCCGTTAAAACTAAAAAGAAAGAAAGCAATTTTTTCGCTCTGACACTACATTACAATACAAGTAAAAAAATCACAATTAATACGAATCTAAAGACACCTCTATGTTAAAATCCATCAAGATATAGACTGTAGAGCGTGCTAAAGAAATAGACATACATACGCTTGAAAATGACTGGCCTGTTGGTCTAGTGGTTAGTGACCCTGACTGCTAAGCCGGAGGTCGTGGGTTCGATTCCCACCCAGGACAAACCTTTGTGTGATGAGCATGATTGTTTGTTCTGTCTGGGTATAATTTATCTATAATATGTATGTATTTAAAAAAAAAAGAAGTATTTAAGTATGTATATCCGTATTCTAGAACCCATAATACAAGCATATAATATGCTTACTTTGGGTCTAGATGGCGTTGTGTGTAGTTGTTGAAATATTAAAAAAAAATAAAACATTACCCTTCTTGACTTCGGCAGTCGGGCAAAAACTCTTATGTATTCACTAAATCTTAATACAAAAGCTAAATTAAGTACTTACCCCCAGTTTCTAAAAGGCTGATCAACGATTACTAATCACTTGTTAAGTCTCATGTGAAGTACCAATTAGGTTGCTAAAAGCATTAATAATTACTTTAATTTGATCGAATTAGTTTTTTATATTAGCCAACCAAAGTGACTCCACCCCACCTGATGGTAAGCAGTCAGTGGCATCCAGAAGTGGGGGCCACCATACTATAAGCCATCGTCTTAAATGGCTGGTATGGTGGCCTCCACTATGGCGGCTGGGAATGGGGTTAGGGGAAGGAAATGAGGGACGTGAGGAAAGAGGAAAGGGGGGAAATTGGGCCTCCGGCGCTCTCACTCACCGAACGAAACGCAGTAGTACGGATACTACTACTCTTAAGTCGATCTAAAATCGATATTCTATCTTCTTAATTTTTCGTTGATCAGCCTTTTAGAAACTGGGGGTTAATATCGTGATTATGAATTACGACATCAATTATAACTACAGTAATAATAAATTAGATTATGACATCATTCATTGACTGGCCTGATGGTCTAGTGGTTAGTAACCCTGACTACTAAGCCGGAGGTCGTGGGTTCGATTCCCACCCAGGACAAATCTTTGTGTGAGCATGATTGTTTGTTCTGTGTCTGGGTGTAATTTATCTATAATATGTATATATTTACAAAAAAAAATGTATATAAGTAGTATATCAGTTGTTTAGTACCCATAACACAAGCAAATATAATTGCTTAATTTGGGGCTAGATGGCGCTGTGTGAATGTGGTAGAATATTATTTATTTATTTATTTATTATTCGACCTAACAACTTTTCATAACATCTTTAATATAAAAATGAATCGCTGAATGTGTTGCTAAGCGCAAATCTCGAGAGCAACTGAACCGATTTCGCTAATTCTTTTTTTATAATATTCCTTTGAAGTACAAGGATGGTTCTTACGCAGAGAAAAAAAAACTTTTCTATATTCCCATACAAAAGTATCTTAATTTATCCCAAAATCTTTAAAAAAATGTCCACCCGTGCGAAGCCGGGGCGGGCCGCTAGTTTATAAATAAAATTGACTAATAATAGTAAAAAAAACATTATGGAGTCTATTTATTTGTGCCTGACTGTTTTTTTTTTACTTTTTTTCAAGTGCCAGTCACCAATTCGCATTAAGCGCACGTGGCGATCAATGCTCACGAATTCTCTAAGAGAAAGGCCTCTCCCTGAACGAGCTGGTATGATTTAAGTACTTACTTAGCATGCTGAACATCTGGTTGATGCCTCTGCGGGCTCGGAGGGAAGGTTGCTGTGCACCACTCCTTGAAACTGGTGCACGGGATACGACCTCCACAAGTACCTGGGTAAAAGTGAAATGATTATTTTAAACGTAAATAAAAAGGATTTTAATTTCCCTCACAAAACATCACTTGGTAAAAGGTCTTCTTAATGTTCATTTCGGAAATTTTTATGTTTAATATACAAAATAGATAATTTACGTGCTTAAGTAGTACGGTAGTAGATCCACGCTGATTTCAGCATGAATGGGCCGGATCGTCCGGGGAAGTACTACCCTCTCATAGAAGATCGACTTAAGAGTAGTAGTATCCGTACTACTGCGTTTCGTTCAGTGAGTGAGAGCGCCGGAGGCCCAATTTCCCCCTTTCCTCTTTCCTCACCTCCCTCATTCCCTTCCCCTAACTCCATTCCCAGCCACCATAGTAGAGGCCACCATACCAGCAGTTTAAGAAGATGGCTTCTGGTACAGTGGCCGCCACTTCTGGATTCCACTGACTGCTTACCATCAGGCGGGGTGGATTCACTTTGGTAGGCTATAACATAAAAAAAATAAGGACAAAAGGGAATTGCTGAGAGGGTTTTCTAAAATGTCGCCTACGAGGGGGCAACACCGATGCGTCAGGTCTAGCTGTCAAGCGCTTTTTGAAAGTTAATCCCTGATTGGCCCAATGACAGTTGAAGTGGCGCCAACTGGTGGCGAAAATTTTCCTAAACACCGTCATTGATGAAAGTAACTGGTGGCTGGGAATGGGGTTAGGGGAAGGGAATGAGGGAGGTGAGAAAAGAGGAAAGGGGGGAAATTGGGCCTTCAGCACTCTCACTCACCGAACGAAACGCAGTAGTACGGATACTACTACTCTTAAGTCGATCTTCTATGAGAGGGTAGTACTTCCCCGGACGATCCGGCCCATTCATGCTGAAATCAGCGTGAATCTACTACTTTTTTAGCCTTTCAGAAACTGGGGGTTATCGTAATAAAACATAACTCTTACCACTCTTAGACACGAGTACAGCAGTTTTATTCGTCTGGTCCAAGTGGTGGGACAACTGGAACAGAGAGGCGCAGCGGTGGACCAGCATGCGCCCGTACGATGTCATTACCGGGAATCGAACTATGCACCGGCTGTAAACAATACAAAAATTCAAAAAAAAAATTATTTACAATAGAATAAAATATACTTTACTGTTGCCCGCGGTGAGTATCGGTTATATCTCTGTTTATACATTGAAGATTTTTTTATACAAACTTTCATCCCCTATTTCAACCCAATATTGCCATTTAAAAAAAAAACATAGCCTACGTTTTCCCCGAGGTCTAATATATCTCTATAACAAATTTCATCAAAATCGGTTCAGTGGTTTAAGCGTAGACAGACAGTTACTTTCGCATTTATAATAATAGTATGGATTACAAATAACTATTTTTTATTGCCGATAGTGGCAGAGTAGCAAAAAACCCACGTGATGTTAAGTGGTAACTGTCGCTCATGGACGACTCAGAGTCCCCACATTGCTCCTGCAATGTCAGGAACTCTGCGAAGCCGCTGCCTACCGTGAAGAGAGTGGGTAACGTGAAAGAATTGAAGAGGAACTCCATAATAGACCACGTATACAGGGCAACGGACACCCACAACTCATACTAGTATTCGCTAGCATACCAACTCACTACACAAATTACGATTGGAGCATTCTTCTTATATTATGGAGTAGTTAGTGGTCAACCTAGTGTCAGGGTTTGTTCAGGGACCCTACTACTACCTCTTTTAGCGATCTTATTATAAACTTACTTTGTCTCTGTCCTTGTTTTTAATGGTACAAAAGAAAAAGACAAAACACAAAGTAACATTAAAATAATACTGGAAGACGTGGTGGTAGGCGCCCTGATCGCCCATTTATACATTTGGGTTAATTAAATTAACAGTAATTAACGTTAAAATTTACAAAATGTCAGTTAATTAACCTACGGCCATTTTGCTGTCGAGGTAGGGCCATGAGAAGAACTGGCAAGAAACTCTTGCCACTTTTTTAAATCGCCAGGTTATTGAGATTGTTAGCAATATGGTAACTGTTGAAGAGACGCTCAGATTAAATACCACTATGCGGTCACCCATCCATGCAACAGCCGCATTCTTGTTGCTTAACCCGCTAATCGTTTACCGATCAATGAGCGCTGCTTGATCTTGAACTAACAAATCACAGCGCATTATTTTCGTTCACATCTCAAATTCCCCTCGCTCCTTTTCCTTCCTTATCTACATCCCCGTGGTCGGCGAGTCGGTTGTGATCTCTAAGTTACGGTTACCAATTACCATCAGGTGGGCCGTATGCTTGTTAGACATAGTATGGTATACATACCCGGTATCATTGATGAGTGAATGTAGTTCCTTCTCGATTTTAAGTAACGCCATCCTGTCCCGTGGGTTCTTGTTCAGGGTGTCCTTCAAAAAGGCCACCAGCTCAGGACCTGACAGCTCGTTTCTGTCGTCTGAAAATAAATAAGGTTCGTGGAAAATATGTCATCGATTTTTTATTTATACATATTCTGCTGAAAAACAATAATGTTAGAGACGACGATTAGTCGCCGATTAGTCCGTAAAGCCGACTAATCGGTCAAGGATCGGACTATCGTAGTCGGCGACTATTCGACAAAGAGCGCCGACTATCCGGGCTTCTTCATTTGTATGTAAAATTTTTTAATGTTTAATTGATCTCTTTTACTTTAATTAACACTAACAATATCGTCACACAAAACACAGAGCGGTAACCCTAGAAAAAGCAAAAATCAAGAAACAATGCGAAGTAAACAAAAACAAAACATGTTCCAACACGTTTGCAAGCGGCCTTTACGACTAGCGAGCGAATAAGCAGTAAACGAAGAGTTATGGAAATCCCCGAAACTGTGATCGGTTCGGCCGAATAGTCGGTCACCTAGTCGGCTTCTTTATAACCGACTAATCGGCTAGTCGGCCAAATTCATAATCGGCACATTTCAACTAATATTATAAAGATAAAAGATTTGATTATTTGTATGTTTGTTTGTTATGGATAAAAACAAAATCAACGTAACCAATTAAAAAAATTCTTTCGCATATAGTAAGCTACAAGTGAGTAACATAGACTATATTTTTATGGTATGCCTACCCACGCGGGCGAAGCCGCTGATACCAGCTAGTCTCTAATATAGCATAAAACTACTAATTTATTTTAAAGTTTAGTTAAATAAAACTCGCATCATATAAATAGCATTATAAAAATATGCAAATCTATAATATAAAAATGAATCGCTGAATGTGTTGCTAAGCTCAAATCTCGAGAGCAGCTGAACCGATTTCGCTAATTCTTTTTTTATAATATTCCTTGAAGTACAAGGATGGTTCTAACGCATAGAAAAATTTAAAAAATTGCTTGATAAAAAAGTATTAAAAAAAATTCATCCCCGCGTCAGCTAGTAAAATATAAAAATCAACATACATTTTTGATAATCACCTGAATCATTTCTACTTAATGTGATATTCTTTGGTCTATCTCGACGTTCTGGACATCTGAAAGATAAACAATATAAAAATAAGAAAATAAAGGTTCGAACCAGCTAAATCATGACCCATTTTGCTAGCGTTGACGCGTCATGAGTGGCAACGTGCAATTCAGTGTCATATTTCATGGTTATCCATTTTTATTATTTAAAAAATATGTTCTGTTAACATGTTGGAGTTAGGTGAAAACTGTATAAAAAGGATGAAAACTGTATAACAAGGATGAAAACTGTATAAAAAGGATGAAAGCTGTATAGAAAGGATGAAAACTGTATAAAAAGGAAGAAATCATTGCGTTTACAGTTCTATTTATAAGCAAATAATACATTTAAACTTAATTTGCGTTATTTTCATAGTAAAATAACTGTAAGCATTATGGTTACTTACTTTTTATACAGCTTTCACCTAATTCTAGCATATACGCAGTACATATTTTTAAAATATAGCTCCGATTAAATGATAAAAATTGAAAACAATGAAAATATGTAAATATGTAATATAATATCTTCAATATTATTATTATTATTATTATTATTATTTTACTTTTAAATATTTATCTAATTCTTATTATTATTATTATTATTTATAGATATATTATATTATTATCGCTTATGTTATTTTCTGATGATGATAATTCTTTTTTTTTTTTTTTTATAGTATAGCCTACCAAAGTGACTCCACCCCGCCTGATGGTAAGCAGTCAGTGGAATCCAGAAGTGGCGGCCACTATACCAAAAGCTATCGTTTTAAACTGCTGGTATGGTGGCCTCCACTATGGCGGCTGGGAATGGGGTTAGGGGAAGGAAATGAGGGAGGTGAGGAAAGAGGAAAGGGGGGAAATTGGGCCTCCGGCGCTCTCACTCACCGAACGAAACGCAGTAGTACGGATACTACTACTCTTAAGTCGATCTTCTATGAGAGGGTAGTACTTCCCCGGACGGTCCGGCCCATTCATGCTGAAATCAGCGTGGATCTACTACCGTAAGCGTCTTATCACTCTGCCAATAGTTCTGTTTGTCTGTCGAATGACGATAGCTTTTGTTCTGTGACTGAGACGCTGGGGGACTTTGTGCGGCGGACGTTTGACCAACTTGGTCGTTTGTTTAACGTCTGTCATATAAATGCTCAAAGCATTCCCAGCCACTATAGTGACTTTCTTGAGGCTTTTTCGGCTTCTAATGTTCATGCCGTCCTGATTTCTGAAAGTTGGCTCAAACCACATCTCCTATCCACTACTTACCCTCTACCTGGCTTTATACTGATCAGGAATGATCGCGTTGGCCGGAGAGGAGGTGGAGTAGCTATCTATCTTCACAGCAACTTTCCCTACAAAATTCTTGCCTCTTCTTCTTCTAATCCTTCTTCAACTGCAGAATTTCTTTTTCTTGAAGTTGGTGTCAATGGAGCTAAAATAATTCTAGGGGTTGTCTATTGTCCACCTTCTGTCGACTACTTCTCCAGTCTCGAATCGATTCTGGAATCTTTAGGGTCAGAATACGTGCATCATATCATCATGGGCGATTTTAACACTGATCTCCTTACTCCACAGTCCCATCGGCCCTTTAAACTCCTTCAAATCATCGATTCCGTTGGTCTAACCACTTTACCTCTTCAAGCAACCCACCACAATACTGCAGGACCTGATACATGGTTGGACTTGATTCTCACATCCTCTCCCTCCTTAGTACGCTCACATGGGCAAACTCCTGCTCCTGGTTTTTCCCATCATGATCTCCTGTTCTTTTCCTATAATCTCAAACCTCCTAAACCGCGTCCAAAAACTCTGTACATTCGTTGCTTTGGTCGAATGAACACGGCAACCTTACGCCAAGATGCCTCCGATCTTGATTGGAAGCCTTTGGAAGCTGCCATCACTGTGGATGAAAAGGTAGACATATTTATTGATGTAATCGTAAACTTATATAATACACATGCACCCATCAGGAGAGTGAAAATTAAGCGGCCACCCGCTCCTTGGATGTCGAAGGATGTTCAAATGGCGATGCGGGTCAGGGATAAGGCTTTCCGCAGGTATAAACGGGACCGCTCCGAAGACAACTGGAAACTTTTTAAAGTTGCAAGGAATCGGTGTAATCAGATAATACGTAACGCAAAACGCCGACATATTCTCAACAATCTTAACACCTCTACTCCCGCTGATATCTGGCGGTTTCTAGGAACGCTAGGTATCGGTAAACAGAGACCCACGGATTCTCGGTTGACGGTTGGTCTTGATGATATTAATAAACATTTTACCTCTTCTATTCCATTAAGTCATCAGACCAAGTGTTGTACCTTGAATTACGTGGCTTCCTTACCTAAACCCAACTTAGACTGTCCTTTTAAATTTTCTCCAGTTGCACCGGGTGAAATCAAGAAGATAATCCTGTCCATCAAGTCCAATGCGGTGGGATGCGACGGCATTAGTCGCCGTATGATTGTCCAGATTCTAGATTGTCTCTTGCCTGCAGTTTCACATTTGATTAACTTTTCACTAGAATCTGGGCAGTTCCCAGCACTGTGGCGCAAGGCGTTTATTATTCCTTTACCTAAAATCCCTAATCCTACAGCTCCCAACCACTTTAGACCCATATCCATTCTTCCATTCTTATCGAAAGTTGTCGAGGCCTGTGTGCAGAAGCAGTTAGCTCGGTATGTCTTTTGCAACAACTTATTGAGCCCTCTGCAATCTGGCTTCAGACCAGGACACAGCACAACTTCTGCTCTCCTTAAAGTGACTGGCGATATTAGGGCGGGTATGGAGGATACCAAGGTCACAGTACTCACTTTGGTCGATTTCTCAAATGCCTTCAATACCGTCAGTCACGATATCCTACTGTCTATCCTCACCCATCTCATGGTTTCTCCTGATGCACTGGAATGGTTCTCAACTTATCTTCAGGGGCGTCAACAGGCAGTCCGTTCCGATGATTTATCATCCACGTGGCTTGACCTCAACTCCGGCGTCCCTCAAGGCGGTATACTTTCACCCCTATTGTTTTCTATCTTTATTAATTTTCTAACTCCAAATCTTCATTGTTCGTATCATCTTTATGCTGATGACTTGCAACTGTATTCTACAACTAGTGTGGATGATGTGTCGGTGGCCATTAGCGATATCAATCGTGATCTAGACGCTATAAAGTGTTGGTCTGATAGATTTGGCCTTTATGTAAATCCCACTAAGTGCCAGACCATTGTCATAGGTAGTCAGCGCTTAATAAATAGACTGGATATCCGATATGTACCACCGGTTGTTTTTGATGGATCGACTATTCCATTTAGTCATGTTGTAAAAGATCTTGGACTGCTCATTGACTCCAATCTCAGGTCACCAGTGTAAGTCAAAGAGTAACAGGTACCCTACGTGCCTTATACCGCTTGAAGAACTTCCTTCCGACTAAAACCAAGGCAATGATTGTGCAGACTTTAATTTTTCCTTTAATCGACTATGGTGATGTATGTTATTTTGACCTGAATGCAGATCTGCTCAATAAGTATGACCGACTTCTCAATAACTGCATTCGATTCTCTTCGTAAATATGATCATATTTCTTCCTCTCGTTCTGTCCTAAAATGGTTACCCATTCGGCAGCGCCGAAATCATTTATTTCTTTTTTACACTCTCCCACACTACCCAGTTATTTATCTCCACACTTCCAACCTTTATGCTCATTTCATGACAGAAATCTTCGCTCTTCTAATAATCTTCTTCTAGCATGCCCCTCTCATACCTCTGATTTCGTACATTCTTCCTTCTTTATTCAATCTATCTTACTCTGGAATGCACTCCCTCTTGAAGTCAGGACGGTAACGGACAGCTATAAATTCAAACTAAAGGTACGGGATATACTCTTCGGCAGATTGGCAGAATCATCACATTAATCTATACATATAATAAAAATGTAACCGATCGCTGTCTGTACATGGAAGATATATGAGAAAAAAATTATTGGGGCCTTTATCAACGCAAATAGAACCCAAAACAATGATTGTTACAATTTTTGTCTGTTTGTCTGTTTGTCTGTTTGTCTGTTAGTCTGTTTGTCTGTTTGTCTGTGCGTTTGTTCACGCTAATCTCAGAAACGGCTTATCCGATTTAGATATGGTTTTCACTAATACATTGTGGTAAGCTTCACTTAACATTTAGTGTTTGTTTCATGTCAATCGGTTCATAAATAAAAAAGTTATGCCAATTTAAAGAATCACGTCGAACATTTGTTAATTTACTACGAAATCTGATAGAAACAGAGACTTTGACAGGTTACGGAATTAGCTGATAGCGTTTTTATTTTTCGGATTCCGCTTATTCTAAACAATCTTCAGTTTAGTTTTAAATGAGTCCAGTTTCCAGTGAGCCTATGTTTCGCGATGACAATTAATAAAGCCCAAGGTCAGACACAACTAAAAGTTGTGGGCGTGGATCTAAGTATTAGCTGTTTTTCGCACGGTCAGCTTTATGTGGCTCTATCACGTGTTAGCATTCCTAGCAGCCTGTATGCTTTGATCCCCGATGGCTATACGTCTAATCCATACATCCATACACCCATACATATTATATAAGGCTTTGTCCTGACTGACTGACTGACTAACAGACAACGCACAGCCTAAACTGCTGGTCGTAGCGACTTGAAATTTGGAGGGTGTGTTTGTCTAAATGTCTAGAGGTTGTACTAAAAAAGGATTTTTTAAAATTTAATTCCTAAGTGTGTGAAAAGGTATGAAATCGATTATATGAATCTTCTTCATTTTTTAACTTACAGTTTTGAAATTTTATTTTGGAATACTTCTATTTAAATAAAAAATATCCTTATAATTTTATTTTAACAGGGGTGGATTTGAAGGGGTGAAATTAGGGATGAAATATTCTATACAAAGATCTTTAGCTTCTGAAGCTAGCTACTCGAAATTTACAGGGAGGGGGAGGGAGGAAAAGGAGGGAGGAAAAGGAGGAACTGATGAGAAGGAGGAAGGGAGGGGAAAGTGAGAGGGAAGTGATGGGGAAGTGAGAGGAAAGTGATGGGGAAGTGAGGGGGAAGTGAAGAGGAAATGCGGTAGAAGTGAAGGGAAAGTCAGGGAGAAGTCAGAGGGAAGTAAGGGGAAAGCCAGGGAGAAGTGAGGGAGAAGTGAGGGGAAAGTGAGGGGAAGTGAGAGGAAAGTGACGGAGAAGTAACGGGGAAGTGAGGGGAAGTGAGGGAGAAGTGAGAGTGAAGTGAGGGGGAAGTGAGGGGGAGTGAGGGGGAGATAAAAAATAGTATGAAAAACAGTATTTAAACAATATAAAAATGTCCATTGGAAAAAACGACATTCACGCGAGCGAAGCCCAAAAGGTCACTCACTCACTTATCACGAAATCTAAGAAACAACAAGTGCTAGGAATCTAAAACTTTGCATTGTCATTCCTATTAGAATATAGGTGCTCACTTAGACGGAATTTTGCGAAATCCATCCCCTAAGGGTATAAAGTAAGTAAGGTAAGGTATAAAGGGGTGGCAAAGTTTGTATGAAACTTCTATAGTTTTTATAGTAGGATTACCAAATTACTAGAAAATACTCTTTATTTAATATCCAGAAACCACCCTTATTAAATGGACAAATAAGAGTCGCCAGTTTGTGTGAAAGTGGTTTGTCAGTTTTAGCGGTAGCGGGTTTAAACTGGATTCGCCATAGAGACGGATAATACTGATACAATGTACGATTGCCATAAAATCAGGCACGCAATATTCTCATAGAGGCACCCATCTGAATTTTCACGCGAACGAAGTCGCGGGCAACAGCTAGTAGTATAAGTATATATATATATTTATATATCAGTATTTGTGTATGTATTGTAAATGTATTTATGTATATATATATATGTATATAATATATATAATCTATATATATTGTAAGTATAATGTGTAAGTGTATGTGTATTGAGTATATATTTATTTTCGTATATTACCTATTTCAAGCAATAATCTTTTGTTGTTAACTTGCACCTACTTCGTTTATCTCTGCATCACCCAAAGGTTGGCTGGTAGAAAATGCCTTTGGCATTAAGCCCACCCATGTACGATTTGTGCATAAAGTTTATAAATAAATAAATAAATAAATAAATAAAATATGACACTGAATTGC
This sequence comes from Parascotia fuliginaria, assembly GCA_963082885.1. Lineage (NCBI taxonomy): Eukaryota > Metazoa > Arthropoda > Insecta > Lepidoptera > Erebidae > Parascotia > Parascotia fuliginaria. The sequence continues at coordinate 7,582,185 of OY720198.1, read as the reverse complement.
GGCGTTGCCACACTTGTGTGAACGCTTTTAAAGAACACCAGATTTTTACTATTTTATTATGAATGTTTTATATTCCTACACAACTCACCTACAATAATATGCTTGGTCTTCCACCTCGAGACTGCTGGCTTTCCTTATAACTTCAGTGTTATTGGAGCCACCTGCAAATATTAAATAGTAAATTGTCTATTGATCAAAATACATTTTTTTGTCCTAACCTATAATCAATCTATACTATTATATAAAGACGAAGAGTTTGTTTGTTTGTTTCAACGCGGTTATCTCTAGAACTACCAGTCGGATTAGAAAAATTCTTTTTGCTTATGATAGCCCAGTTCTCGAGGAAGGTTATAGGCTATGTAACATCACGCTCATGGCGACAGGAGCTGAGTAACCATAGATATAACTTCTTAAAATAAACTTCTGATTGTTAACTGAATCTTTTGTTTCCAGCAAGAAGAGGCTATATATAAAAAATAGGTCTCAACCGACATCGGCAATGTGATCCAAGCTTATATTATGTAATTTATTAAAGATATAAAATCTATACTAAAATATTATAATAAATATGAAAATAATTCTGTCTGTCTGTTACGCTTTCATGCCTAATCCACTCCACCGATTTTGATGAAATTTAGTATAGAGCTAGAATAGACCTTGAATAACAACATATTATCTTTTATCGCAAAAAAAGGCTAAAAGGGGTTGAAATAGGGGTTGAAATAAGGGTTGAAATAGGGGATGAAATAGGGGATGAAAGTTAGAATGAAAATGTGTTAACCGACATTCACGCAGGCTGAGCTGTAGGCAACAGCTAGTAAGTAATAATAGTGTAAGTAAGTTACCTGTCTCTACATCGGTACAGTCGGGACAGTCGTCGGAGCACACGATACCAGAGTCCTGCTTAGTGGGACACTCGTGGCGACGTCGTCGACCTCTGCAACCAACATTATATAACTTGAAAATGAAATTTAAAAAGAAACACTTTTGTGTCCTAAATATAAATATATTTAGGGTATAAAATTAGCAAAAAAAGTTAGTGACACTCAGGCCCTCCAGCGGGTCGCTCAGAATCTCTTTCCATCCTTAGGTAGGGCCGTAGATCGAGGTCGTACCCTAGCGGGTGCCCTTGGGTCAGCGTTGCTAGTTTATAGGTTTTAACCGGTCGAGGACCATCACGAACTGCCCGCGTAAAGCTATCAAGGCCACCAGGGGCCAATAGCTATAGTAAAATAAAAAAAGGCCCTCCGGTCCGGCACACAGTGACCACTTCTCAAAATGACCACATCTAATTATGACTATATCCCAGAAAGGCTATCCTAAACTGACCATTTTTCAAAATGACCACATCTCAGAATGGCCAGGTATTTAAATAAATAGACGTAGTCAATAATATTAATAGAAACAAAGTTTCCATTGTTGTCAACAATATAGTTGTTCGAAAAGTCGAGACGTTTAAATTTATACTAGTTTATAAAGCGAAAGAGTTTGTTTGTTTGTTTGTTTGTTTGTACGCGCTAATCTCTGACACTACCAGTCAGATTTGAATAATTCTTTTTGCGTATAATAGCCCAGTTCTTGAGGAAGGTTATAGGCTATGTAATATCACGCTACTGGCGATAAGAGCAGAGCAGACATCAAAGACGCGCATGAAATCGCGCCGCGGTAAGCTATTCATAATTAAAGTGTCCGCCTGACCGTGTACAGTCAGCGTCAAATAGTAACACTTGGGGGTATTCAAATAAATAAACACAACTAGTCAATAATATCTATACAAACAAAGTTTCCATATTGTTGTCAAAAATTAGTCGCGAAAAGCGTGATCAGGGGAAAATGATGAAGTATGCTAAGGTGGTTTGAACATGTTGAAAGGATGGATGGAAGTAGGATAACGAAAGAGATTTATGTAATGGAAATGACAGGGAAAACAAGTAGGGGACGCCCTAGACGAACATACGCGGACCAAATAGGTGATGTGTTGACAAAGGGCACAATTACAAGCACCCGTAACCGACGTGTGTATAAAACAAATTGTAACTTGTAACAAATGCCATTTTATAGTCTCTGCATACTTCATATAGGAGACAGGCGTGAAGTTATGTTACAGTCGCACAAAAAGATGTTTAAAATGTCATAAAAATAGGTTCGGTTAAACCGCCACATTTTATGAATACTACTAATTCAGGGCCTCGTCTCATCCACCAGAGATGATTTTTACTTAGAGACACTTTAGCTGCAATTATCTTTATATCAGAGACAAGTTACCTGCAATTGGGACAGGCACAGGTCCCACAGACGCAGGCGACGCGCGGGTTGTTGGACAACAAGTCGCGCGGTGCGTCCGACGTCCAGCGGCGAGCGCGCAAACGAGGAGACCACTGCGACGACTCACTACCGCCAGAAGTTATCTAGAAAATGTATGTTTGTAATGAATAAACTTAAAATGTCTATTCCCCTTTTCATCACCTGTGTTCAAAGGCGACTCTATAGTTTCCTTTGATCATCCGCGAATCTAATCACTAGATGTTTATAAGCGACCCCATTAAAATTATTATTTTAGTATCCTTAGATTACCTTCAAATAAATATCACTAACTTATAAAAAATCAAAAAGGTTTATGGTTTATCATGTAATCTTTAATATAAAAATGAATCGCTGAATGTGTTGCTAAGCGCAAATCTCGGGAGCAACTGACCCGATTTCGCTAATTTTGAGAAAATTAAAAAAAATGCCTGAAAATAAAAAAAAACACTACCTACTCTATATTCCCATACAAAAGTATCTTTATTTATCACAAAATGTTTAAAAAATGTCCACCGGTGCGAAGCCGGGGCGGACCGCTAGTAATTCATATAGAATGATATTTAAAACTGTATGCACAATACTCATGTCTGCTTAATATAACTAACCTATCCTGCAGTGAATCAATAAAAGCCTTTCAAGTTCATAGACTATCATGATCATCATATCAGCTAAAAGAGGTCCAGTGCTGGACATACACCTCCCTCAATTTTCACCATCGTTGCCGATCGTTCGCCACCCTCATCCATCGGTTGCCCACCACCCTTATAAGGTCGTCGGTACATCTTGTGAAGGTACCACGCTGCGTCTTCCGGTTCGTGGTCGTGACTCCACTCTATATCACTCCAGATATAGAGGCGCTCATAGCTCGTTGCACTCACTGATCGGTAATCGATCTGCGGGTTAAGCAACTAAGAGGGCGTCTGGCTCATGGATGGGTGACCGCATAGTGGAATTTGATCTGAGCGTCTCCGTGTTTCAGAGGGCACGTTAAAATTCGGTCCCGGTTGTTACCAAGTTGATAACAGTCCTTAAGTCAAGTCGGATGCCTGTATAATAAATTACGGGCGACCTGAACAAATCCTGACACTAGGTTCACCATAACCACTCGATAAGAAGAAGACTCCAGATATAGACTATATTATGCTTTATTTACTAAAAACTCCTTACCTGAATCTCAACTGGCTGCTTCTTATTGAAATCGTCACTACACCTATGACTAGAGTCCTCACTATGGGCCTCGCTCTCACTAGGAGGGAGGGGGGCGGGGGAGACCGCGCGAGGAGGTGATGCAGTCTCGCGGATCGCTTGACTGCGGACCAGCTGCTTCGATTTGAAGCTCTGCAAATCAAATAGAAATTATTTGATGATATGAATCTAGACTGTTAAGTTTTAAGATTAATATTAAGGGTTAAACTACATGTGACAGCACAAAACCGCACTTTTATATGTTTCTATCCTATTCTGCTACTCAAAATCGTCATTCACTAGAGCGAGAAAGAACGACGGCATGCGTTTCTTATACCTTTCCACATTACCACAACCCTCAATGAATTTTTCCCGTAAATATTGTAAGAAGCGACTAAGTTGACTCCACTCTAGCTGATAGTAAGCAGCCAGTGAAGAGTAGAAGCGGTTTTTGGGTACTAATTATCAATTAAAAGGGGGGCAGCCATTGCCTTGCCAAGCGTGCTGGCTTAGGCAAGCTCTGTCCTTTCTTTGAAGAGGCTTAGGACCAACAGTAGACATTTTTAATCACAGCATGAAGGAAAATACAATGAGGAATTCTGGAAGCAAGCGTGATGATCAACTCTAATGTCTATTCTGTAGATACGACAAAATTTCCATGTAATAAAAATATAATGACATAGACTACATCAAGCTTTAGATTAAGGCCTATTCCTAGGATTCCTATAGATATTTCTAGAACACTTCAGAAAGTTACTCACCCTATTCCTGTTTAGCTGGCTGCTCTCCTCTGAGCTGGTGCTCTTTTCCACCTCCGCGTTCTCCATTTCTTATAATATAAACTGAAATTATACGTATATGATCAGCAGATGATCAGATTAGTGGTAACGAGGGAGAGGTATTGAGGGGCAGGGCATTCTGCTGTTGATCCCTTGAAGAAAATTAATTGTTTTTCTGCCTCTTAAAAAAAAGTCGAAATGGCCCAGTGGATGAGGCATCCGATTCGTAAACATGAGATAGTGGGTTCTAATCCGAGTAAGTACCAATGTAATTTTCAAATCATATGTACTTTCTAAGTTTATCTTGGACATTTCTGACTGACAGTGAAGGAAAATTATCGTGAGGAAACCTGGACTTAAAAGTCGGAAATTGCATCCGCCTTGAGCAAGCGTAGTGAGTATTAATGCTCATGCCTTCTCTATATGAGAAGAGGCCTTTGCCCTGCAGTGTGGCAGTAGGTGAACAGGCCTCTTAAAAACTACACTCAGCGTGGTAAGTTGCCAATGGCATACCAGCTACATTATTCTAAGTTCTATGCATAAACATATTTAAAACTTTAAAGTTCGAAATGAAAACCGTGTGAGTTTGCGATAGACTATGTAAAGAGTTTTTTTTAATCTGTCGGATCAGAAATCGTCATTGGAATATGTTGTCAAATATGTTAACAGTCAGTTGCCCAAGTCAGGTGGAGCTTATTAACCTTATTATGCTCCTTTAGTGTATTTTTCTGACACGCTTTCCTATTATTCCACGCCCAGCAGATCGCAGTCCACACATCTTTCGCAAAAGACACAAACGTGGATTTCAGAGTGGTTGATTATTTCTGCCACCACCATCATCATCGACCGGCTACGGCAGTCCTTCGCTGAACATAGGAATCTCCCAAAACACGCCATCTTTCTACCATTATATATAAAAAATAACGTTTACTCACCCACTGAATAGTTACAACACCTCTAAAACACAGGTACTTTATAGAAAATTTGAAATACAAAGGGGAAAAGATTACTTAGCAATTATTATTATTAATTATTGGACCAACACAGTAATCTACACTAAAGAAGGCAACTATTTTTTTAATTATTTTTTTAAATTCTACGTCCATTAAAGCCTCGAGACAATACTCTTTTTGGTTTAAAAAAAACGGATTTCAATTTTTCACGTTGGTAACTATATAGAACACAATATTTTCATATTGGTAAGCTCGTTTTTCTTTTTAATTTTTAGTTTTTTTAATTGTTTTGTTATTTGCGCTCTTGGACGGTGAATGACGGAGTGCATTTTTTTTTATGTTTTATTGCAATATGGCGGAAACTTTGGAAATCGGATGAGGTCGTGAGGGCCAGTCTACTTCGAGGGACGCCATGCATCTGCAACAAGAAACATAGCATGTTAGTTTGAAGAAAGAAGCTGGTGGAAGAGAATCAAAGTGTTTTGATTATTACTTTTATGGCCATAAAGAAAACAAAAAGAAAACTGTATCTTCATTGTTTTAATTTTTTTTTTATTGCCAACAGTGGCAGACGAGCCATCAGTCCACAGTTACCTTGTCGGTACCTGTCGCTCATAGACTTCAGAAATGCCAGGGACTCTGAAGCAGTTGTCTACCGGGAAGAGAGTGGGGTAGGCGAAGGGAATGAGGTAGAAAGAGCCTATAGAAAAAAAACATTCATTTTATCTGAATTTAAGAGTATTCTGAGAATCTTTTGTAAAAACTGCTACATATAGTTTTGTTCAACCTTTCCAGCTTGTGGGTGTTATACAAGGTAATAAGGATAAATATATTGATAAAATGATATTGATAAAAATATATTGGTATTGTGCTCAAAGTATATAAATAGGTTTCCTCCCAATTAAATGGTAATATAGGTTTTTAAATGTGGGTGTAAACACCTACGCACCGTTTTTGGGAAAATGGCGTGGTATTTATGTAAAGAAATATCAAAGATCATATTTTTTTCTACTTTTATCTAATGATAGCAGACTAAACTGATAATTTATTAAAAATAAATTGTTTTGTATTAGACATTGTGACGCGCTCATATCTCGTTGCGGTCACTGATCGGTAAACAATTAGCGGGTTAAGCAAGTTAGAGTGCGGTAGTTAGTTAAGCAAGTTAGATGCTGCAACTGCACGCAGTGGCGTGCACAGAGATTTTAACGGGGTAGGTAAAATTTAATTATCTTACTAAAATTATGATTTTAAGCAATTATACGGAGTGCACGTTACTGGGTGACCGTATAGTGGTATTTGATCTGAGCATCTCCGTGCTGCGTGTGCTGCGTTAAAAGTCGGTCCCGGTTTTTACCAAGTTGATAAAATCGTTAGGTGAAGTCGGATGCCTCTATGAGCGACCTGGACAAATCCTGACACTAGGTTGACTACAAACCACTCGATTTTTGATTTGTATTAGACATTTTACATGGTGAAGAACTGACGTTATTATGTAGATGATTATATTAAAAGTAAATCTATACGTGTAAGTTCAAGAGTTTGTTTTTTGTCTGAACGCGCTAATCTCTGGTACTACCAGACGGATTGAATAATTATTTTCCAGTTCTTGAGAAAGGTTATGTGACATCACGCTGCTGACGACGGGAGTAGAATTAATTATTGACATTTTATCTTATTAATTTATATTAGGTTTGCAAATATTTCATTATGTGTAGTAATATCAAATTGTTGTTAGTTAAAAAAGCTTTAAGGGTCAATGGTCTCATGTCATAAATTAAAGACAGTAACTAATAATAATCTATTATAATGGTATTTTAATGTATATAGGTACCTAAGGAATAACCTAAATTAAACATTTGTACGCCGTTGGTGGCCTGACACAGTAAGCTACATATCATGCAATAATTTGTAACACCTTCCTACCTGTGTTCAACAAATAAAGATTTTTTGATTTTGATTTTTGATTTTGAGAATAGTAACCAAAGATGTACTTAACGCGGGTGAAACCGCGCTGCGGAAGGCTAGTAAATAAATAAAATGGTAGTAAAAGTAACATAAACTAAACAAAAATGCTATCAAATAACACTAAACGTCCAACGCTTTACTTGTCAATCACTCACTATAATATGGACCATCTTTGAACTGTTTCCATTATCACACGTTAATAAACGACACAAGTAAGACTATTAGTACTAGGAACAAGTCTAGTATTGCGGGCGATAGAGTGGACACGGCACACTCGGACTTGGAACAAAATATGATACCTCAGATCAATATTCAAAGAGAATTATAAATTTGCTAATAAAGGGTTCAAAGATTAAATTGCCCAATGTACGTAATTAACTATAAAATATAAGACTAATTTATTTATTAGTGGAATTATAGCACTTTAGTGTTGTATGAATAAAAAGAGAAAAATTGATAAGAACTAAAGGTCGTAAAATAGCTGGAAACAATCTCGTGCTTTCATTCAGCAAAAGACACATAAAATAAAACCTGTGTACAATGGAAACAGTGGACACGGTACGACAGAACAACCGTGACCCATTGCCCTTGCAAGTTCAGACTGCTTCTTGTATGAGTCATCAAGTCATCAGTGTTAAGTCACTTTTTAGGCACCATCTTGTGGAATTAAAATTATTTTAACGTTCTTTAAGGCCTATTCAAACATAGGTAAGCGGTATTCGCTATGGGTAGAGGTAAATACCACGCTGATTTCGCTCAGGTATTTAGTATGAAGCTTAAGGAGATATTTTTTTTTTATATTAGCCTATTAAAGTGACTCCACCCTGCCTGATGGTAAGCAGTCAGTGCAATCCAGAAGTAGTGGCCAACATACCATCGTCTTAAACTGCTGGTATGGTGGCCTCCACTATGGCGGCTGGGAATGGGGTTAGGGTGAGGGAATGAGGGAGGTGAGGAAAGCGGAAAGGGGGAGAAATTGGGCCCCCGGCGCTCTCACTCGGCGAACGAAACGCAGTAGTACGGATACTACTACTCTTAGTCGATCATCTATGAGAGGGTAGTACATCCCCGGACGAACCGGCCCATTCATGCTAAAACCAGCGTGGATCTACTGCCGTATGAATACCGCATACCAACTCGAACTGGCGAAAAGTTCATACCTTCTTGAGCAAAACTCACGCGATTCTACCCGCGAAATCCGCTTTGGTGTAAACAGTAGTATTACCGCATAACCACTCGGATTCCTCTACCGCAGGCATTAGCGAATACCGCTCAGGTTTGAATAGGCCTTTACTGGAAAAAGGTTATGCAAAGCATATTTTTATCTAAACTTACCAATATAACTCTACTCTAGCTAGCTCTAGCTAATGTCTACAAATGGACATAATAATAATAATATTTCAACAACTACACACAACGCCATCTAGACCCAAAGTAAGCATATTATATGCTTGTATTATGGGTTCTAGAATGCGGATATACATACTGAAATACTTTTTTTTTTTGTAAATACATACATATTATACATAGAAACACCCAGACCAATGCAAATAGACATGTTCATGCACACAAATATTTGCACTGAGCGGGAATCGAACCCGCGACCTCTGCGTGGTAGTCCATACACAGAACCACCAAACCACAGAGGCAGTCAAAACATAACTCTAACACTGGCTCTCTGGTGACAAACTGAGCTCTTAAGGAGGCCTTTGAATTCTTGTTGCCATAATCCGGCCTCAAACGGCAGTCTAAAGGATTCTGCCTATTACAATCATCGTAATGTATCAGACAAAAAAATATTCTTTGTATTGAAAAGTATGAGACTATGCTCACTAGACCGTTCCATCACCGACTAGCACCGTAGCGTGCCATGCACGGTGCTAGTCGGTGATGGAACAACGAGAATGTTAGACGATGCTGTAGTGGGCATAGTAGGACGTATCATGTTGCTTTTCAATCTTATTACATTTATAGCATGGTCACGATATAGTACTGTATAGTGGGCAGATTCTTTATGTCACTGTTTTATGTTTAGGAACCACCTTTTTCACTATATTTTTACCGCCTTCTTATGTGATGAACAGCTATAATTCGATACATTAATATAGCAGTGTAGCACTTACACACTACCTCTAGGTTGTAGGTATACACTTTATTAGTGGGCGGTGGCAGCGTCACTAGCCGACATCAACTGAATATTACGTAAATAACCGTTAATGTTTATCAAGTTTTAAGCTCTATAAGATAACTGTGTTCGTTTAATGATTATCCAACACTTTCTAAGTAAGATCTAAAGTTCACAGTTAGATATCTTAGAAGACTTATCACGCTTATTAAAGCCACTCAAGGTGAGCATTGAAGCTAGTCTCTCAATGTGATAATAGAGAATTACTTTATTTAATTATAATATCCGTCGAATAAAATAATCTGAGAGTATGAAATGTTTACGTTGATACTGGAGGTAACAACCCGTCAAGCAAACACGTTTACAAATCATTTATTATTAACTATTTTAAAAAAAACTATATATATATTATGTTAGAGCACCATCAAACCATGGTAGATGACATGTTGACAAGAAATCGATGGGACACTATACAAGGTCATTAGAGGCAACTTTTTTTAATAGTAAAAAAATATTTCGCATGTTTCATAAAGAACCTCATCACAGTTATCAAACTAACGAGACCGAAATGTAGAAAATCTTTTTTATAAGCATTTGCGGACTGTATAGGCAGAGAAAAAGGGGAAGAAAAGGGAAAAGAAAGGACCATGGGGGCAATTATGCTACTTCCTTAAAATGCATTAATTAGTAAGGAAACGAATATTTGACGTCGATATAATCCAAAGTATTAAATATAAGTTTTTTGCCCGACTGCCGAAGCCAAGGAGGGTAATGTTTTTCGAGCGTATGTATGTGGGTATGAATGTATATTTCTTTGGCACGCTCTACAGCCTAAATGCCTTAATGGATTTTAACATATGAGGTGTCATTAGATTTGTATTAATTGTGGTAGTGACATAGGTTATATAATATTTCATTGTAGCATCAGCACAAGAAAAAATGGGTTTCTTTATTTTCACTTGGTTTTAGGCAGGCGGGCTGTTTGTTTTTTAATAATAATAATATATATTGTTAGTATATTTATGCGTTTCGTTCGGCGAATGAGAGCGCTGCAGGCTTAATTAACGCCCTTCGTCTAATTCGTTTAATTTGCAACTAAATCGGAATAATATTTTATCCAGATCGGAAATTTGATATCCATAACATTCCTGTAGTTTTCTTAGCATTGTCGCCAAGCCCAACCTTACTCAGTAACCAGTATAAAATACTCGCAGTAGGTATCGCGCCTCTATACATATCTTTCCTTTACCATAGCCTTGAGATGATTCATATCAAATCCTTCACCTTGCAGTTTATTACAACAAGTAGGTATACACGCTACTATGACCCTTATTATGTATACCTAACGTATAAATTACTATAGTACGGTCAGTACTGTTAAAAACTTACACTTATATAAGATTTATCGCTTATACCTGTTATTGTTAATATTTTTCATTATTTAATGTATCGATGGATAGTAGAGTTTAATTTTTAAACAAAACTTAGTGTGATGCATCATTATTTGTCTAATCTTGATGTAAGTATATTTGTAAATTCGTGTACTTGTTCCTTAAAATTAGTCTGAAATCTCATGCATTGGCCGAAATAGTGTAAAGTGCGTATCAAACTTACATCAACATAAAAACATAATTATCACACAATCAACAAATCACAATTAACGAGATAATATTGACCGATATCCTGTGCAACCGGGTCATGTCACCCCACCCTACCCGGGGTGCATCGCAGGGGGTGCAAGCGACCTATATAGAATACGTCGACCTTACCCGGGCATAGCCTGTCGTGAAATAATAGATAGTCTCTTTGTCAAGGATTTCAATATAGGTGTCTATTGAGATTTTGGTTCAGTGTTAAGTGGTCAGTCGTGATAGCGTAAAAAACAGACAGATAGACAGAGACACAAGTTACTTTTTACTGTAGTAGATTCACGCTGATTTCAGCATGAATGGGCCGGATCGTCCGGGGAAGTACTACCCTCTCATAGAAGATCGACTTAAGAGTAGTAGTATCCGTACTACTGCGTTTCGTTCGGTGAGTGAAAGCGCCGGTGGCCCAATTTCCCTCCTTCCCTCTTTCCTCACCTCCCTCATCCCCTTCCCCTAACCCCATTCCCAGCCGCCATAGTGGAGGCCACGATACCAACAGTTTAAGACGATGGCTTTTGGTATGGTGGCCACCACTTCTAGATTCCCCTGACTGCTTACCATCAGGCCGGGTGGAGTCACTTTAGTAGGCTATAATATAAAAAGAAAATACTGTCACATTTATACATTACTATGGAAGTATGAAGATAATTTTTGATCCTTGTTGCATAAAGGCGGGTATTACATGTCTCTGCTTAGGACATCGTGGTAAAAGGCGCGATGAAAGAAGAAAGACGGAAAAAAAAATTATTTGCTCTCATACAGGTTAAAGTCATAAACTCATAAACTAATTTGAATTAAACATAGTATGTAATAAAAGAAAACTGACTAATGATGAGACAAAAATTATGCTACTTTTAATTTCGAATTATTTCAAAAATATAACCGTAACTCTTTCTTTCTTTTTTTTCTTTCTAAATTAACTTAAAAAAATATTACGGGTATAAAATAATTATATTTATTTATCTGAATTTACTTTGAACAATTTGTTTCTTTATAAAATATCTGCGAGAAAAGTGACTCATATTACTGACTAAACATTCCACCGAAAACTATTTGACCTATGCAACGGAAATTTGACCTTAGCTTGGTATTCATATATCACTACAAACCTTTAAAATTCTCGATTATATAAACCTTTCCGAAGAAATGATCTAGGTGCCTACCACCTCATAAAGCAGCATTATTTTTGTTATTTTATGTTTTGTCTTTTTCTTTTGTATCATTAAAAACAAGGATAGAGACCAGTGGCGAAGCGTCCATATAACACGATTCCTGTCGGCTTCCCTTTTAAAATATGTCCTGACCTCCTTATACCTACACTGCTTGCGTGTCTACTCAAAGACTAACTAGCCTTCCGAAACTCAAAATATTTTAGTCCCACCGGCTTCCCTCCTCGGCAAAGTAACTCTTCGCTACTGATAGAGACAAAGTAAGGTTATAATAAGACTGCTATACGAAGTTGTGGTAGGACCCCAGAACGATAATAGTAAAAACATGGATACGAAGTTAGTGGCGAAACAGAAGAACAGCGTCTTTGTTTGTTTTTTCATCTCTCGAAGTGACTAGTGGTAGTGAGATTGAAATGTCCAAATCCTCTTTTTGTTAGTATTTTGTATAAAAATACAAAATTATACCGTCATAATTAAAAGAATTAAATGGCGAAATTATGCGCAATAAATCCAGATAAGTACAATTTACCTACACAATAAATAGTTGTAGTTATTATAATTTGATATTGTATTACATTGAAGACGAATTTAAACGGTTTTTTTATGTAGTCTACCAAAGTGACTCCACTCTGCCTGATGGTCAGCAGTCAGTGGAATTCAGAAGTGGTGGCCACTATTCCAAAAGTATTTTTTTCAAACTTCAATTTAAATATCATTCATCACTTCGATTCAGTATTTCAATCCCTTTTTATTTATGCAACGTTCGGCAATCTTCGGAGATACTCGGATATAGCCGAACGATCCGGTTCGAGCCGGTTACCGGGTCATTGGGGCACTGCACACGCGCGTCCTTTCCACTATCCTGGGATAAAATGTAGGGCATAGAATCGGGAACATTTGGAACGAGGAAGCTGTGATTTTTCTAAACTTTTTGGAAAAAAAATTATTTTAATGGACCTGCTTGTATTCTCTAAAGTAAACTGCAGAAACAATAGGGTTAAAAAGTTGTTGCTAATCGTGAGAAAAAAAGGCCCTTAAATTTTTCTTACGATTAAATCTAATAAGGAATCAAGGCATCTTCTTAATTAGGTCTCTCCATCCTTCATTTCAAAATTAAACTTAAAATTATGGTGATTTTGTCGTGTGCTATATTATTATGAGACATGTACCCCATTTATTCACAACATTAACAGGTTCTACCTAGTTTAATGCTCTAAGCAGGTGTGCAATGCACTAAAAACTCTTACTAAAATATGCTCAACCGATCGATATAGACCAAAATTTATATGGCTACCCTAACCCTCCAAATATTAACCCTTTTAAATATCTAGTTTTACAAATAGGGGGGTTGAGTGTAGGGATAAAATTAACAAAGCTAGTACCAGACACTTTTATTTTTAAACCAGTCCATTTTGTATATGAAAGGGGTTAAAATGTCTGGGATTTATTAAAATCGATATCAGAATGATACGGCAGAAGTTTTTCGGATTCAATTGATACAATTCTGGCCTACTTAGGATTTTATTAAGATTTTACACAGATATATGCTTTCTAGCGACTGCCTTTAATATAACGTAGGTATATTATATAGATCTATAGATTCTGGAGTGGCGACCATGATACGGGAGACGCAGCGTGGGCAGATCCCTCACAAGGTGGACCGACGACCTTATAAGGGTGGCGGGTAACCAATGGATGAGGACGGTGAACGACCGGCCACGGTGGCGAAAATTGAGGGAGGTCTATGTCTAGCAGATGATATATAGGTCTAGATACCAATCGGTAAACCACCTCTAGTGTCTAAAATCGTTTCATTTCACGTGACTTTTTGACTCAGCATCTGTTCTGATGATGCAGCTGCCGGGCAACCAAAGAATAGTCAACTTATTTAAGCAGAGATACTTAACATGGAAGAACAAAGATCATGTGCAGCAGTGGATGTATTATCACTGATATGACGTTGATTTCTTTATTTGACTCTTAGGCCGCTATTAGACTATCATAGAAATATGATCAAAGATGTGTAAGTCATTTTTAAATGAAGAACATATGACGGTATAATAACTACATGTGATTATCTATGATGATAATGTGAGGGTCGTCGAACTATGATCATAGAATTTGACAGATATGAAATCATATTTATATGATAATGTAATACCGCTCTTAGCTTATCCGTGGTCTTTCCCTACCTCGCCTTCCCCATCTTCCCCTCAATGATATTGTTTATAAAGTTGTAATTGGCTGCTGTGCTGATGCCATGTCGTATAAGAAGTATAACGAGATGGCTCTAGACCGAGAGAAGTGGTGAAAATTGCATCAGTTCCACCAAACCCGTTAATTTATGGATGGGTGGACGTTAATTTGCGCCCACCTTTTGCTTTGATTTAATGGTATTTCATTGACGATGAGCAGTTTTATCGCTAAAAGTGATCTCTTCCAGACTACGCCGACTGCTTAACTGCATTTCTTGTAATCTGTCCGCTACACGTCGTCCGTGCCACTAATAAATAAGTCACATCTACTAATTATAACATTACAAAACAGCAATAGGCACAGATATGCATAATCTAAAACTGGGCGATCTACCCAGTCCCTTTTTAAGATAGGTTTAAAAATACTATTATGAAAACCTTGTTGTATTTAACGGTTTTATTTAATGTTTTTGACTTGTCGTATGCTACACTCTGGAAAATCAAATTGTATTACTCGGTTCCCTTTATTTTTCTTCTCCCTTGGTAACGTTTTTTTGGTACTTTACTAGATTTTGAAAAAAGTCCAATTACCCCTTCCATTCCCCTTTTATCTTCTCTTAAGTGATAGACATCTTCCAATTTGATAATGACCACCACTGTCACGGCGTTGTAAGACGCTTTATCACGCCCCGCTTCAAAAAACTGGGATCAACATTAGAAAGAAACATAATCATATCATCACCATACCGGGCCATTATTATCCCACTGCAGGGAAAGGTCTCTTCTCACACAGAGAAGGTATGAGCATTGTTCGCCACACTTGCTCAAGGCGAATTGGCGATTTCAGACTTCCTCAGAAGTCCAGGTTTCCTCACGACTTTTGCCTTCACCAGTAATGTCCAAATAAACATATGATTTAAAAAATCACATTAGTACTTGCCCGGCCTTCACCACTGGGCCATTACGACATTATGAAAGAAACATAATACATAATATGACATAACTACATTATATCACTACACTTTTTGGTACAGCATAAAAATCTACCCACCCATCTAATTCCAATCCTGATTTATATACACATGCAACAGGTATTCGAAATATGCGCGCGCGCAGGAAATGTCAGCACAACATTATACAAGGTCAATGCAAACACCATACACACACAAACATAATAAAGGAAATGCTGCGAAAATTCACGACATTGATATAAATGATAGCAAACGTCATGAGGTTACCATTTCAATGAGATTAACCCAGTTTTTTGGAGATTAGAAGTGAAACTCGAATCGTTTTTGGGAATACCACATACAAGAAGGTAAAAAGTTGGATGAATAATGTGCTCATTAGATCTCTATGTTTTGCCATTTGAAGGTAGTAGATCCACGCTGGTTTCAGCATGAATGGGCCGGATCGACCGGGGAAGTACTACCCTCTCATAGAAGATCGATGTAAGAGTAGTAGTATCGTGCTACTGCGTTTCGCTCGATGAGTGAGAGCGCCGGAGGCCCAATTTGTTCCCTTTCCTCTTTCCTCACTTCCCTCCTTCCCTTCCCCTAACCCCATCCCCAGCTGCCATAGTGGAGGCCACTATACCAGCAATTTAAGACGATGGCTTTTGGTATAGTGGCCACCACTTCGGGATTCCACTGACTGCTTACCATCAGGCGGGGTGAAGTCACTATGGTAGGCTAGGCTAATATATAAAAAAAAAACCCTCTCACTGCTCTCAAAGAATATCATAGTAAAATATTAGTTTCCATAATAATCGCTAGGTAAGTATGCGCCGGAAGCCCAATAATGCATGCCACTTGTTCCCTTCGGGGGGTCCACGAAGACACACTATTTCACTTGAACCCCTCAGGGGTCATAACAATACAACACTACAACATTCAAGAAACACCGTTTCTCCTATGTCATATAACCTGTGCTTAAACCTTTACCTACTTGAACCGTGAAGATAGTAGTGCTATTTAAAAAAAAAGGATCTATTTGAGGATAACTTCAAATATTTTACAAACTATAAAATTATATACTGTTTTATTTTATAGGTATTTCTTGAATGTTGTTATGTCCGGGGTGTCCAACTGGAAAAGTGAGGGTTCATGGACCCCTAGGGGGTTTAAGTGGAATAATGAGAGACCAGACGGACCAGGCAGACCTTCAAGTGAAATGCACCAGACCAAATATCACATTAAAGAGGCAGGCAAGCGATGGATAAATGCGTCGCTCGACTAATCGGGTGGAATAAAAATAATTACCTCTATGTAGTTTATTTATATATACCCAAATCGATAACTTCTATAAATAAATATTTCATCACGAACAAAAAGGTTTTTATTTTTATCTTCTTTTATACATCATAAGCCTTCGACTGCTGATGGTGAGCAAGCAATCGGTTATTATTCCACCTGTTTCCTTTGTGAAAGACATTTTTAAGATCGAGGAACGAAATTGGAAAAAAATATTGCTGGTAAAGATTTAGGTTTTAATTTTTTCTGTTTTATACGTCTTTGGTGGCAAACAAACATACGGCCCACCTGATGGTAAGTGTCAACCGTAACTTACTTCTGCAGGTATCATTTTGGTTAGAAAGAGAGTGAGATTAACTCAAAGGTTATTAAGTATACACAGTCCGTGGTATAAGCGATACAAGATGGTCCTTGAGGTAAGGTCTCTACAGAGTTGTAAAAGCTCATGAGACTTATAGCCTCTGGGCCACTCGTCGCTGTGCTTTATTTTTTAAATTATCCGTCCTCGCTTCGCTTCGGTATCAAGTCATTCGGTCTTACAAAAAGCGCCTACGTTAAATATGATTGCCATATTACTTACATCTGCGAAATTTTATTGCTATCGCAAATTTACTTTTGCTGGCTTCTGTATTGCAAATTTTCAAATATTGATATTCTGAAAATTGCTGAAAATATGTTAAACGTAATAAAATATAGCCGATGTTACCCGCTCCATTTATAGATTTCTAAAGGTGAAAAATTTTCAAATCGGCAACGTAGATTTTATTTTAAATCGTTGCAAACAAACAAACATACAAAAAATCAAATCTTTTCTCTATACAATATAAGTTTAGATTTAGATATAGCTTCCGTTTTATCATCCGCATGTTATACCTACACATTTTCGTCGTCAACTGCAGAACGCAGACCTCTCCCGAGGAGTTTGTCGCAGCCACAATACTTGTTGATGGATCGGTAACAACTGTTTTATGACATTTGTTAGTATTCCCTTGAAGCAGAATAATTCCATTTTCTAAACCGAAGACCACACGTCCTATACCTTCTTCTTAGCTTTTCGATAGAAAACAAAAAAACATCAAATTTATATTGTGCTAGCCAAAAACGCGGCTACACTGACTGCATTGTCAGATGCGACCATCAAGTACTCGTGCACGCAGGTGTTAGTGCACGCCGGGCACGATGTGAGGTGTGACAACGTCTGAGGTACACCACCTACACTCCAGATTGGTTCCGTCAGAGAAACCCCACCTGAACATTATATTCCTTACTCGGACCGACCACACCCTACACCTAAACCACATATTAATCTAACTAGAACCAATATTTACATACACTAAACAAGTACATGTAGTTGGCAGGAGCGCAAGCGCCAATAGCCGGCGAATATAAATAGCTGGTCGAAATGTCGTGACGTCATCGAACCGAGCTCAGCGAAGATCAATGCACGGAGCGAAGTTTTGATTGGGAAAGCTTTATGCTGTAAGAAAGTACCTCGTTTTACAGTACCATTTTTAAGTATACCTTGGATATTACTGACTCACGGTGAAGGAAAACATCGTGAGAAAAGAAAACTGTTGAAAATGATCAAGCCCCATAGTGGAGGACACCATACCAGCAGTTTAAGACAATGACTTTTGGAATGGTGACTACCACATATGAATGCTGACAGCTTACTATCAGATAGAAAAGAGTCACTTTGGTATGGTATATAAGAAATGTTTTTTGGTCAAGTATAAATGCTTATGCCTTCTTTACATAACAGGTTCTCACCCTGTAGTTATAAATAATGGACTGGGATGAAAATACCCACAAAGGCATAAGGTTTGTTCCTCAAAACAAAAAACTAATTATTCCTTGCTGGTGTCATCATTCATGAAGTGTCGGCCGTCTAACAGCGAGATGGGAGGATGATATCGCCGTCGCAGGACGAACATGGATGAGACTGGCACAAGAGCGTGGAGTCTAAACACAAACAGAGAGAGGCCTAAACCCAGCAGAAGGTAGATTCAGCCTATGAATGATGATGGTGGTGTAACCATGAATGAGCTAGTCCATAGGGGAAGTACAACTACCACAGAATAACAGCGCAGTGTTAATTTCTTTACAATGTTTACTATTGCGTTTATTTCGGTGATCTCACTCACCGAAATGCAAAAACGCAAAGCACCGAGTTTCCTTTTTTATCTTCTTCCTTATTCGTAATGGTGACTTCTTAGCATGGTTTCTGCGATACTTAGAGAACACAGGTTACAATAACCACTTAACCTTATTGTTAGCAAAATTGTACAAGTAAAAAACCACATCATATTCGTATTTTCTTTGGCATTTGTAACCAAATGAACAGTGAATGGAGATCAGACCACGTGTGTGTGATGCATGTGCGTACCACAAAAATTACGTAAATAAATAACTAATGACCGAACATTGGATGTCAGCCATATGACGTGGATGTTCCGTAATATCTGTGTATTTATTTTCCGGAAGACGCCGCGTGGGCAGACTCGCTAGGTGAACCGCGTATAAGGGTGGCGGGAAATCGTTGAGGGCGGCTCACTACTGGTCATTGAGGATAAAGCCCATGTCTAGAAATGGTTGATTTTGATGATAATGATATACTGTCATATCCCTAAATCTACACCAATAAAAAAAAACGGAAGAGTTTGTTTGAACGCCCTAATCTCTGAAACTACCAGTCAGATTTGAATAATTACTCGTGTGTATGATAGCCCAATTCTCGAGGAAAGTTATAGGCTATGTAACATCACGCTACTGGCGACGGGAGCAGAGCAGTAAGCAAAGACGCGGGTGAAACCGCTCCGCGGAAAGCGAGTGTATAATACAAGCATATAAGCATAACAAATTGTAATCATGGCGTCAAAAGCAGTACGGTAGTAAATACATGCTGGTTTCAGCATGAATGGGCCGGATCGACCGGGGATGTAATACTCTCTCATAGGAGATCGACGTAAGAGTAGTATTAGTATCTGTACTATTGCGTTTCGTTCGGTGAGTGAGAGCGCCGGAGGCCTAATTTTCCCCCTTTTCCTGTTCCCCATTTCCCTCAATCCCATCACATACCCCACTTCCTTCACGGTAGGCAGCGGCTTTGCAGAGTCCCTGGCATTACAGGAGCAATGCTGGGGACTCAGAGTCGTCCATGAGCGACAGTTACTGTCGTCTCGTCTGCCACTGTCGGCATTAAAAAAAAAAGCTTAAAAGTATACAGGTAGTGGGTGTAAGTTTGTTTGTTACGTAAGTTGTATAAAAAGTAAGACAATTATAAATACAGTTTACTGTACAATCCTTACCGCGCCGTGGCCTTGTCGGAGTACATCCGTTGCAAGAAATACAGCTACATGTTTTATATTTCTTTTGAAATTATTCTGCATTTTCTAAGCGTAAATGTTGTGATGTTCTGTTATTTCTTTTGTAATGTGGTATTCAAGCCATACTAATATTATAAATGCGAATACTCTGTCTGTCTGTTACGCTTTCACGCCTTAACCAATGAACCGCTTTTGACGAAATTTTGGTATAGAAAAAAAATAGACTTTGGGGAACAACATAGGCAATACCTATATTATAGCGAAAAAATGGCTTGAAGGGGTTGAAATAAATAGGGGATGAATTTATATGAAAAATACCCGACATTCACGCAGGCAAGAATATTTTTTCTATTCTAAATAAACATGGTGTTATTGGTAAGTACACCAGCGTTTTATGTAGTAGATCCTTGCTGGTGCATGAATGTGCTTTATCGACCGAAGAATTATTACGTTCTTAAATAATATGAGATATTTATTATCAGATATCAGATATTTTATATTACATCCACAGCTTCACGCCTTTTATCCCCGACGGGGTAGACAGTGTTTAACCACCCACTTTTCGCCAATTTATTTTCTTCTGTTGCCATTTATCGGACATAATTCCAGACTCCGGGCTAATACTAAGAATTTTTCGACAAAAAAAAGGTCTTTATCACTTTACCTGACCCGGGGATCGAACCCGAGACCTCTATGTGGTAATCCGTACACCGTACCACCGAACTACAGAGGCACAAAGTAATAGTTTCCATACTAAAAAGCACTTTGTTTCGTGAGTGCGAGCGATCAGCGGTCCAAGTACCTCTGTCTTTTCCCTTTTCCTTCCTCATTTCATTTACGATCAAGGATTTTTGGTGTTTTTTACATTAATTTTAAGAAGAAGAAATAATAAGAGAATATAGCCACGTCTATATATTTTTTATCAACTCTCCTTACTCCACATGTTTGGAATAAAAGTAACTATTTACTCAATAAATATAATTTTACAATCGCATTTCTAAATTCATAGGTTACATCACTACGTAACACTAATGTGGACGGTTACGATGGTCAATGTCAACTGTAGTTTAGTGATGGGAAAAATCGATAGAGTTATTGTCGATATTTAATTTAATGCATTTTATTTAATCGCAAATATTATCGATGTAAAATAATAAATTTCCACTACCTTTTAGTACGTTGAAGCTAGTCAGTCACTTGCTTTAAAATGATTTTTCACGACGTCACTACAAATCGTTATAATTCTCGCCTTTTCCTACTATCATATGCACGTGTTTTACATTTGATTCTTCCAGAAGAAATGCTCTAAATTATATTGATTTCTTATTAAAATCGGTTAAGTAATTTAGAAGAATTTCGCAGAGAAATTGGCAGAAGAAAACAGCGATTTTGCAATATACACATAAACCAAATTCAGATAGCCGATGTATTGTACCTGTTTTCAAACATCAAAAACATAAAACTATTTTCACCAAATCTTTATTATGTTGATAGTAACGTAGACTTGATTACAAAACAAATGCTTTTTATATTATTTTTATGGTCTATAATTCGCAATCATTACTTTTAAAATAACTTCGTTAAAGCCCGAGCTATTTTGAAAGATAATGGTTGGAACATTGCGTCAACTATCTGAATGAGAATTCATCACAAACATTTTATCCAAATGATGGGCTGCTTTCCCAAACATCGGTAAAATAAACTCAATAATTATCAAGTATTGCTATAAAGTGTGACTTCCATTAATGGGGTAAGCAGAGACTTTCTTTTTTTTTAATATGTGGAAACTATCACACATCGTCATCTAGTCCCAAGCTAAGCAGAGCTTGTGCTATGGGTACTAGATAACTGAAATATAACACATATACATACTTTTTTTTTGTAAATACATACTTATAATACGTAGGAAACACCCAGACTAAAGACAAATACAAATGTTCATCACACAAATATTTGCCTTCCGCGGGAATCGAACCCACGACACCCGGCGTCGCACTATACCAACGGTGTCGTCTATAGAACGCCATTTGTTGCTATCCAATCATGAATGTTGAAGAGGCAAAGGGGTTATGTTTGGATCGCACCAAATGGCATTCTATAGTCTCTGCTTACCCCATTGACAGAAGACAGGCGTGAAGTTATGTATGTATGTTTTGCTATATACTTTTTACGGTTATAGATCCTTGGTGGTTTAAGCAAAAAAAAGGTAAATAGTTAAGAAATTTACCATCTCATAGGATATCGAATATTGTGTTTCGTTAAGTGATGTCATGTCATATAACATTTTTCTGCCATTTTAAGCAATGATCATCATTTAGTAGACTTACATAAGATTGTATAGGTACTTACATATTGCGGTAATAGCAGTGGAGTCGTCATATTTAAACGCCAAGCAAAAATATCGACATATATTTCTTTTTATCGATAACATGCCCATCACTAGCTCATAACGCCGGAAATATACGCAAGCAAACCATCGACAGATGCCCGTCAGTCGTTCGCTAATCACATAAAAGATGTTGTTCTAAACAAAACGGATATGTAACTATGTAACTATTGTATACTATACATAGTTAAAATTATGCGCAATAGTTGCCATCTGGGTTGGAATTACCGGATTTAACAGAATTTTTAACGGTAGTAGATCCACGCTGGTTTCAGCATGAATGGGCTGGATCCACCGGGGAAGTACTACCCTCTCATAGAATATCGAAGTAAGAATATTAGTTTTCAGGTTTTTAGGTGAGTGAAAGCGCCCCGGGGGGGCGCTCTCACACTCACTCACCGAACGAAGCACATTAGCATAGAAAACCGAAGGGGTATTTGGGCTGCCCAGCCCAAATACTCCTTCGGTTTTCTTCCTTTTCCCTTTTCCTTCCTCATCCCCTTCTCCGTGGTCGGCAACGGCTTGGTTGTTTTTTAAGCATTAATAATGCATTTCTAGACTCTTGCAATTGGATTCCAGTTTTCCCCCTTAGGGGGGATTTTTAGGGGGGATTTGTGGAATAAGCCATTATTAATTGTGCGATGCTTGGAAAACACAGCCATCTCTATAGGTTACGGTTACCACTTACCATCAGCTGGGCCGTATGTTTGTTTGTCACCAAAGTTGTATAAATGATTTAATGATTAAATTCATCA
Source organism: Parascotia fuliginaria (assembly GCA_963082885.1). Lineage (NCBI taxonomy): Eukaryota > Metazoa > Arthropoda > Insecta > Lepidoptera > Erebidae > Parascotia > Parascotia fuliginaria. The sequence goes on along the minus strand of OY720198.1, from coordinate 7,559,139 downwards.
TCTTATCAGCCAAAAGACGTCCACTATTGGACATGAGACTCTCCTAGGTCTTCATTTAGACTGGTCGTTAGTCAACCATCGATGCCTGCCGATAAAGGCAGCAGAAAACGGCGACTCTTGCTTTTGTACCATTTTTTTGTGTTAAATTAACTCCACTCTGCCTGATGGTAAGCAGTCAGTGGAATCCAGAAGTGGTGGACATCATTACAAAAGCCATTGTCTGAAACTGCTGGTATAGCGGCTTTGTAAGTTGCTTTTTACGCATCGTTTAAAATATCTATGCAGAGAAATTGACATCAAATAGCAACTAATTTGGCATTTGCGATATTATTAGAGATTCGAATTTTACTGAAGAAATATAAAAGAGAAACGGTATATCTATGTATTTGACTGCCTCTGTGGTTCGGTAGTACTGTGTACGGACTGCCACGCAGAGGTCGCGGGTTCGATTCTCGCTCAGTGCAAATATTTGTGTGTATAAACCGTGTTTCTATGTATAATACGTACTAGACGTTCGCTCTTGCTTCGTTCGAGATCAAAAGTTTCATTCGGACTTACAACAAACGCCTACGGAATATATCATAGCAATAGTGTCGTATTGCATAATTCAGATTTACAAAGGCACTTAAAATATTAAAATTTTGAAAATGACTGAAATATATGTTTAACATAATAAAATAAAGACTGTTACCCGTTCTATTTGTAGCTGTCTAAAGGTGAAGAATTTTTTAAATCGGTTACGTAGATCTTGAGTTAAATCTGAACAAACAAACAAAAATACAAACAACCAAAATATTTCTCTTGTAATATTGGTTTAGATGTATTTACAAAACAAAAATTTTAGTATGTTTATCACATTCTAGAACCCATGACACAAACTATAATAAATGCTTACTTTGGGTCTAGGTGGCGTTGTGGGTAGCTGTGGTGATATTATATTTAAAAAATGTGAAATTAGCAATCCCACTTGAGTAATCGTGGTGATTAATGCTTATACCTTCTCTGTAGAAGGGGTCTATGCCGTGCAGTGGAACAATATTGACCGAAACCTAATAAAGTTTTAAAAAGAAAACTTTTAAAGTTATGAAGTCTTAAAAACTCTTTTGAAATGATTTCTTTTTTATTTACAACTAGCGGCCATTTTTAGTGGACATTTTTTTAAACATTTTGGGATAAATAAAGATTATTTTGTGTGGGTATATAGAAAAGTTTTTTTTTCTTTTTCACGCATTTTTTTTAAATTCTCGTACTTTAAGGAATATTATAAAAAAAGAAATAGCGAAATCGGTTCAGCTGCTCTCGAGATTTGAGCTTAGCAACACATTCAGCGATTCATTTTTATATTATAGAAGTAAAAAGTGCTACGATTCATTTACTATTAGGAAGTTACAATGGGTTTGTATAAGTAAGGATTCAACTACGTTTTAGAGACATTCAGTTTAGATAGTACCAGTGGCCTGCATTGTTATTTTTCATCGAAATCGCTTCAGCTGTTTAGGCGCTAAGTGGTAACAAAAACACACACATACACAAACTTTCGCATTTATAACTTTACGCATCCAAATCCCTTTACATCATATAAAAACTTATTATGACAAAACCTTACAAGATTATTTTTATACCATAAGACTATACTCACACTGTTTATACAGTACATGATATAGTTCGATTTATGCAAGTCCATTGAGTAGTACATTAACTCATATCAATAACTCCCGATATAGTTCCTACGTCATAGGCAACTCCTGGATTTGGGTACATGCGCTTGCGTTGATGTTTATGGGGTTAACTTGCGTAAGCATTACGCCTAACTGAAGTAGGCAGCTATATGAATCCCATACATATATACATAATTTCACGTCTGTCTCCCATTAATGGGATAAGCAGAGAACGCCATTTGCTGCGATCCATACATACCTCATTTACCGTTTTATACACACACGTCGGTTACGGGTGCTACTAATTGTGCCCTATGGAACTATATCGCCTATTTATACCCATACCTCAACTTCTAAACTTTAATAAATACCGAATACAGGGCAACAGATACGCACAACTCATACTGGTATTCGCTAGCATACCCACTCGCTACGGGCGCTACGATTGGTGCATTTAAGTGCATTCGAATTTTAACTTTGAAAAAGCCAATCACAACGCAGCTTTTATGCAATTAAATATTTATTTGCAAGAAATTGCATTCCACATTTCGTACATCCCGTCCCGCGGCTTGCTGCCCGGTATTTACCTAAGTTAGTGCTCTAAGAATGCAGTGTGCCCTAAACCGAGGCGCTCATAGTTGCGCTCACTGATCAGTAAACGATTAGCGAAGCAAAATGAAGTGCGGCTGGCCCACGAATGTGTGGCCGCATAGTGGTATTTGATCCGAGCGTGTCCGTGCTTCGAAGCGCACGTTAAAATGTCGGTCCCGGTTGTTACCAAGTTGATAACAGTCCTTAAGTTAAGTCGGATGCCTGTATGGATGACCTGAACAAATCCTGACACTAGTTGACTACTAACCACTCCATATTTGATTTGATCGCTTTTTGAGCCCTGGACCAGTACTAGTAACTTTGATAGACTAATATCTTTTTGTATAAGAAAAGCGCAACCTTGCAACCATTCAGAGAAGAGAAGTCGCCTACCTGGATCATGTCTTGCGACACAATAAGTACGAAGCTTCTCCAACTAATATTGATGGGCAAAATTGAAGGAAGGCGTTGCGCTGGACGCATAAAAAAGTCGTGGTTGCGAAACATCCGAGAATAGACCAGTATTGCCAGCGTAGAAGAAGTATTTCGCTTGGCACAAGACCGAGATAAGTTCGCTTATCTGACGGCCAACCTCCAGTAATGGAGAGGCGTTAGAGGCGCCAGAAGAAGAATAAGAAAACAGACTTAACTATATCCTGCAATGATATTAGCATAAATATTATGTTGTAATCAAGCACCATTTTTTACCAAAGCCTCACAATTATGGTATAATACATAACACAATTAATCATGATTCAAATTTCCAAGTATTCGATGTAAAATGCGAACTGTCGAGCCCTATACCAGGGTCATTTGACTCATAGCTTCTGAATCACAGGTGATGGTGGGAGAGAAAGGGGAAGGGAGGAGGGGAAAGGCGTAGCACCACCTCCACAATAAAAAAATGTAGTTTTACATTGATCAATTTTTACATGATTTTGGTTACATAACTAAAGTCGCAAGGTTACAGCCCACCATAGGTAGCCTATAAATATAAACTGTGTTTTCTAAGTAAAGTAACTCTGTCTGTCTGTTACGCTTTTACGCCTAAGCCACTGAACCAATTTTGATGAAATTTGGCACAGAAATAGGTAAGATCTCGGCGAACAACATAGGCTATCTTTTATCGCGAATATATGGCTTAAAGGGGATGAAAGTTTGTATGAAAAATAGTCAATGTAAACAGAGATATAACCGACATTCACGTAGACAGAGCTGCGGGCAACAGCTAGTTAGAGAATAAAAGCTAACAATAAACTGAAATTTCAAGTAGAAGAAAGACAGAGTTGAAAATGAATTACTGCTAGGCTTTAATAAATTACTTACACATCCTGTTCGCTTCGATTCCCGCTCAGTGCAAATATTTGTGTGCATGAACATGTCTATTTGCATTGGTCTGGGTGTTTCAATGTATAATATGTATGTATTTAGAACATAAAGTCTAAACTTACTTATGTTTATCCACATTCTAGAACCCATAACACAAGCTATAATACATGCTTTGGGTCTAGATGGCGTTGTGTGGTTGTTGTGGTATTATTAGTATTATTATTATCATTAATTTTATTAACACGAAAGTGATAGGTACAAGCGTTCACAGGCTTCGAAAATATTACCTAACTTTTTGTAACTAAACTACCCGTTTATTGCTAGGCTTAAAAAACACGCATCTTATAAAGCAACATTCACACAGCATTCTAGCACATGCACACAGCTCCATTTAGCCCCAAATTACGCAATTATATTTGCTTGTGTTATGGGTACCAAACAACTGATAAACTACTTATATACATTTTTTTTTGTAAATACATACATATTATAGATAAATTACACCCAGACACAGAACAAACAATCATGCTCACCACACAAAGGTTTGTCCTGGGTGGGAATCGAACCCACGACCTCCGACTTAGCAGTAAGGGTCACTAACCACTAGACCAACAGGCCAGCCATTATGCGCTTACCTATCTATTTCTAAGCCGCGACATTATCCCTTTACCTCGCGGTAACAATCGATCGGTGCTCGAATATGACCCACATAATGTCAGGGTCATTTGATTCATTGCAGCTGATTCATAGAGGGTGGCTATCCTCCCTACCTCCCCCCTTTCCACGAAAAGGCGTTAAGGTAAAGATTGAAGCGATAAAAGCCTAGTAGGATCATAACGATTTATTGTTTCAAGCGAAAATTCTTAGGAACCTATATTTTTCAAATCCATTGGCACACTATTGGGCCGGCCAAGATTTCATTTTCTTCCTGAAAATGAGATTGATAATCATGCTCAACCCTGAGCATGATTATCAATCCCGGAATTACGGAATTTTTGATGCGTAATCCAGGGATTCCGGGGCTATCTTCGGATTAGGTTAAGTGGTTTCTAATTGGGATAAAATAAAAAAAAACTTGAGTAATTTCTTAAAAAAACGTTTTGAATATCGTCTCAATATTTTTGTAAAGAAAATAGATAGACAAAACACAAAAAACTATTATTTTTGCAAAAATTCAAAAATAAAACACAAAAACTTTTTTGAATTTCGAATATACAATCGCAGAAATATCAAACCTTCCTCTTGAATCACTCTATCTATTAAAAAAAACCGTATCAAAATCCGTTGCGTAGTTTAAAAGATCTAAGCATACATAGGGACAGACAACAAGAAGCGACTTTGTTTTATACTATGTAGTGATCGTGATGCATATGATGTAACTAAATTATTAAAAGATTTTTGAGTAACTATGTCTCTCATATCTGCGTATTTACATTTTGTATAGCAACATAAAACCCAGCACTCAAGTATATATAAAACGGTGGAATGTTACATAGGTACCTAGTTAGGTGCTGCTAATTACTGTTTCTTGCATTCATACCAGTCAAGGATACACGCATTATGTAAAAATACACTTAGATGAATTTAACCCTTTCATGGACAGTGATGTAGACACAATTGATGTTTTATTATCATCACAGCCATATCCGTTTCCTGTCCTGGAAAGTGCGTTTTTTTATATTAGCCTACCAAAGTGACTCCACTCAGCCTGATGGTAAGCAGTCAGTGGAATCCAGAAGTGGCGGACACCATTCCAAAAGCCAAACTACTGGTATGGTGGCCTCTACTATGGCGACTTAGTTAGATACTTTTTCACGCCCCCCTTAAAATACTCAGGATCAAAGTTAGATGGGAACACATGCGCTGGCATAGAGTTCCAGGCTTTATTTAAGCAACAAAAGTATGAAGTGCTGAACTGTTTGGTATGAGGCCCTTTAGATTCCACTGTGAAAGGGTGGCACTTTAGTCCCGCACATGTGGTTCTGGATAAAAAGGGAGAGAACGTTAAGGTTGAGGTCTTACATATTCCCATCAATGGTGATGCGGGCAACCATGAATCGACTTTCTGCAACAGATGCTGAGGCCAATGATGATGTCCAGGCAACTAAGGTAAAACCAAGTCACCATAGTGGAGGGCACCATGCCAGACTCCAATTTGAATCATCTCTCTCAGAAGCATGATAATAAATCTTAGTAAATTCCAATCCTACTAATATTATAAAAGAAAAGTTTGTATGTGTATATTTGTTACCACTAAGCGCCTAAACAACTGAACCGATTCGAAGAAAATTGTTATGTAGATAGCTTCGGTGGTCTGGTTCCCAAAGGAGATAAAACACATTTTAGACACGGGAAAAACCATAGGGCACAGCTAGTTAGAATATAAGCCTAGAATCTGTCTGTAATAGTAACTTTTGTTCAGGTTGTCATCAAGTAAACAGTATTCTAAGTACTATTATATAAGGACCTTTTTCCTATTGTTTTCAGTTTTACTTAAGATACCTGACTCCTGTAGTGCTAGCATTATTTTATTTAGGTTTTTATCAACAAAATTTTATAAATTTTAGGATTAGTTACAGTATTTTTACTGAAAAAGACAATTTAACTGCCATTTTAAGCACTAAATATGTTACCACAATGATAATGCACTACCATTGAATGATTATTATGTGTTCAGAAACTCACAATGCATAGACTAAATAGTAGTATTTGTGGTGCCACTATTCCAAACAGTATTCTGAGTTTTAGGTCCCATGTAACAGGGTGCCAGCCTGTTGCCATTTATCTGGCACAATTCCAGACTCTGGGCTTAATAGTTAGAATTTTCAACATAAAAACCCAATACTACTTTTTCCAACCTGGCAATTGAACCCAAGACCTCTGACTGGTAATCCATACGCAATACCACCGAACCACAGAAGCAGTATATAGTAGAGTGGAAAACTGTCTCTAATTGCAATATAAAACGGAACTGTAACTCGATATTTATGAAATATGAAATAACTTATACATTTTAATATAAATAGTAATAAAATTAATGGTCAAGAATGTATATAAGACTTACTGAAAAAGTATTTTTATTGGCTGAAATGACTGGATGCCTTTGTTCAATCTTATCATTTTAAATTAAAAATTAAGTATCTAACTAGTAATAAAATATATTGTTGTTTTTGTATTTTAATATTTTTTTTATTTATACATGTTATAATTTTATATCTATCGCTTTCAAACAGCTTTTCTTTTTTTTTCATATTTTGTAAAATGTAATAGGATAAAAATACCTACATAATCTATGCTTTTTGTTTTTCTGTGACTTGTCTTGTAAAATAAAATGGAATATTATTTACACTAAGAAAGTATTTGCAATCTAATTTCTATCAGTTAGGTATGTAAACATAATGTAATTTTATAACTGGAATATTATTTTTATATTAATAAATACACAGTATCAAAATAGTCATTAATTAAATGTCAAAAATACATATAAAATAAAAAACTTACGCAATTTGTTGGTCTTCAGATGTCTGTAATTCATTTAAAAATGGATTATCCTCCGTTAAATATAGCTCAAAAACGTAGTCAAAAATAGATAATAAGATAATGAAGCTCACAAGAGAAGAACACAGTCACATCATTGTCGGAATGTTAAAAAAAAACACGGAGTCCTATGTTGTTCAGAGCAGACGGAAAATCAGAGGGAAACTGAGAAAAGCCAAGAGGTTTCCTTTAGTCTGTGACCACTGTTTCACCACCGTTTTCAGTTCACTAATACATTATCCAGCTTATTTTTTGTAACACAATGGTCCGTTTATATATGGCACTCATGCCAGGAGACACTACGTCCGTATATTTTCACAAATTCAACTCGTTTTTACAATATCACTAAATAAAATGATGTGTGAATGACATGAAATTTTGACATGCGCACTCCATTTTAATTAGCTAGCGACATCTAGCTTTCAATGTGTGCAAAACTTTTGAAGCTTGAGGTGCACGTATCAAATTAGTTCTAAGAGAAAACGCCAGATGTCATGGTTTTAAATATATTGCTAATTTTGTTAGTAGATGGCGCTATAAATAATAAAACTATATTTTAATCTTTTAAAGAACTTGCTACAGTAGATAAATTAGACTTAATTTACCTTTCCTTACCCTATAAAAATGATTCCACTCTAACTGATGGTAAACAGGCAGTTGAGTCTACGACACAGAATACTTTTTAAATAACGGGTGGCGCAAAAGTAAAGACCCTATTTGGTTCAGCTATAACATTTTTTCTAAATTAGAAAACTAGATTTAGATTTTTTTAAATGTATATTTGTGCCATTAAATTTCGTACCATTAGGATTTAAAGATGATATCTTTTAAATGGTGACCTCCAGAGTTGATACACATTTGAGCCCTATTTATGACATTTTGCATAACTTGCCGTAACACTTCCTGCGATATGTTCGTTATTTCTTGACGAATGTTTTCTTTTAGAGCTGCGAGAGTCTGTGGCTTGTTCACATACACCCGAGATTTCAAAAAACCCCAAAGAAAGAAGTCTGGACTGGTCAGATCGGGTGATCTTGCAGGCCAAGGCAAATCGCCAAAACGAGAGATAACTCGGCCTGGAAAAGCGTCCCTCACTAAGTCCATAGTGTCGCGCGCTGTGTGTGCCGTAGCGCCGTCTTGTTGAAACCAGATGTGCTCCAGCCCCAATTCGTCCAAACTGGGTATCAAAAACTCACGTAACATGGTTCTGTAGCGTTCTCCAGTGACAGTAATCGCATTGCCTCCAGCGTCTTCGAAAAAATAGGGTCCGATCACTCTGTCAACACAGATGCCACACCATACAGTAACTTTTAGTGGGTGTAGAGGTGTTTCTTGAATAATGCGCGGATTATCAGTGCCCCAGAACCGAGTATTCTGCTTATTGACATGCGCTGAGAGATGGAAATGGAAACGCAGGAAGTGTTACGGCAAGTTATGCAAAATGTCATAAATAGGGCTCAAATGTGTATCAACTCTGGAGGTCACCATTTAAAAGACATCATCTTTAAATCCTAATGGTACGAAATTTAATGGCACAAATATACATTTAAAAAAATCTAAATCTAGTTTTCTAATTTAGAAAAAATGTTATAGCTGAACCAAATAGGGTCTTTACTTTTGCGCCACCCAGTACTAGCAAGTCCGCAGTCCAGGGTTTTCGTCACCATACTTACCTACTAGTTGCTATTTATTACAGTAAGCTCTTTGTGGTGGCATCCACCACAAACTGAATTCATCAATATTTTGTTCTGGATGAAATAAGAAATGTTAGGTATCTAATTATTTAAAGGGGCAGAGTTTGTTTGATGGAGGAAGGTTATAGGCTATGTAACATCTACGCTTCTGGCGATGTTAATAGCCGCCAGTAGCGTGATGTTACATAGCCTAACCTTCCTCAAGAACTGGGCTATCATACGCAAAAAGAATTATTCGAATCCGATAGTTCCAGAGATTAGATTACAAACAAACAAACAAACTCTGCCGCTTTTTAAAACAGTGAGGTTTATAGATGTAGACCATATTTTGTACTAATAGTCACCCGTCTCATTTTAGCACGTTAGTACTTTTATGCTTTTTACTACATGACTACAAATCGACTAAAAATTTCGCGGAATGAAGCATGAGTACATACTATTTTCCTAAAACTAATAGTACCTACCTACCTACGATATATTTTACTTTATTATTCTAGTATGTACTAAGTTCTACACATCCGGGTCTAAGACGCTTCATACATAAATGTATTAGATGCCAGCTGATCCACTAAAATAACTGTAGCGTTTAGAATACCGAAAGGTATAAGTACCTATGTTTTATACTCTATTGGCGTACCTATGTGGGGTTGTACCTTGCACAGAACAGCCAGGTGCCCATCCCAGGAAACACACTGAAATGGGCACCAGGCTATTCTGCGATAATGGGGTGATGATAAAAAGGGTCCACACTGTGCGTCCACTGCACCGTCTGCCACCCAACCGCTACTTTAGCTCATCATCGGAACAGATCCAATAAATACTGGAATACCTGTCCCAACTATTCCCCCCCCCCTTCTCCCCTCCGTCATCATATCAGCCGGAAGACGCTCGTTCCTGCATCATCCTTGACTCTGCCATTAGAGGCAACAACTAAAAGAGTAAAGCTACCAGTAGCGAAGAGTCACTTTTCCGAGGAGGGAAGCCGGTGGGACTAAAATACTTTGAGTTTCGGAAGGCCAGTTAGACTTTGAGTAGACACTCAAACAGTGATAGATTTAAGGAGGGATATTTTAAAAGGGAAGCCGTCAGGAATCGTGTTATACAGACGCTTCGCCACTGCTACCTACCTACCTACTTATCTAAAACTTCTTAGCCACGCTCGGATAACGCCGAATTATTTTAGTTTTAAGTAAATTTTAGTTTACCAAATAATCTTATGGACCCGTTGGGAAACAAAAAATTATTAATTTAAAATGTCATGGACTCGATGGGAATTAAAGAATGAAACAATTTTTTTTGTAAACAATGGAATCAAGGACCTGTGGAAATAACTCAAGCTATTCAGTGATCACTTTTAGACCCAAGACATCAAAATTTTATCCAATGGATCATAAAGTTCACTTAAAAGAAGTCTCAAATATAGGTACAATACAGACGTATTTATGAATACCTATTATACAGCTAAAGCTAAAAATTGTGTAGTTTTGTTTTATAAGATTAAAGTAGGCCCATTAAAATGCTTGGGAAGTTTTGGTGTGCGAAAAAAATAGTGGCAAGCACGAAAGTTGACGGCTTAAAAGGGTTCTGCGTATGCATTGGTCAACAAAAAACCTTGTATATCAATAAGCTTAAGGTTATCATTTACTACTTACTAAAAACAACTTTTCTTTACTTAGTTTCTGAAATACTTTTTTATTAATTATACCAATTCGAAATTAAAGTATGGTGGTTAGAATTCTAAAATTTTCTAACTATCTACGCAATTTTCCTAATTTTTATTTCATAAAAACCTTCTCCTGACAATAACAAACATCAAAAAAGAATTAACGAAATCGGTCCAGGCGCTCACGCGTGATGCCGCGCCCGCCCCGCGGGAAATAGGGATTCATTTTTATATTTAATTTTTATACTAGCGGACGTGACGTAAGTACAATGTCCTATCTTAACTATTATTGATAGCAAAGTTAGTGCTGTCCTATTATCTGTAGCAGGCAAATTGTATGAATAAGCCGTTTACCAATGATATTCTATTTAAATTGAATATCATTGCCGTTTACAATCTGCCTCGGCATATTACCGAACGCCGGATATGTTACCAGCAATGTTTACCTGTAAAACTGTTGCTAATTGGTGATTGAAATAGTTTAACATCAAAATATACTAGTTCCGCGGCGCGGTTTCATCCGCGTCTTTGCTCACTGCTCTGCTCCCGTCGCCAGAAGCGTAATGTTATATAGCCTACAACCTTCCTCGAGAACTGGGCTATCATACGCAAAAAGAATTTTCAAATCCGAGTGGTAGTTACAGAGATTAGCGCGTTCAAACAAAACAAACTCTTTCGATTCATATATATGTATAGATAGATTGGTTTTTATAGCACTCGCCAGCCACTGCCGCGGGCCCTGCCCTCCTGTATAGGTCATCACCTTCCCTCTAATATGGCGAGGGTGATGATGGCTGGCCCGTGCGTCATGCTCGTGAACGGGTGCTACTTGGGATGACTGGTCAATCTTGGCATGGCTTACATTTAATATTCAATCCAGTATTACCTTGTCGTTCAATGTGACCAGGGGGTGCATTTACCAGTTTAATTAAAATACGTAGTCAAATTACCATACTAGTTGAAACTAAATAATTGAAATTCTCGTTTTCTTTCTTTAATCTTAGTATTATATTAATTAGTTAATTTGTAATAATTACTTTGTATGGTTCTTTGGTTGCGTTGAGTGTTTAAATTGTAACTCATTCAAATAACTGTAATTATCTGGCGATTGAAAAGAGTGGCGTGAGTTTCTTGCCAGTTCTTCTCACAGCTCTACCTCGTCAGCGAACTGGCTGTAGGTCAATTGGCTGACAAAATGTAATGTTGACTTTTCATAAGCATCATACTTTATGATCTAAATGAAATAAATGCTTTGACTTTGACTCTGTTCCTGAACGACATCCTGAATACGCCTTTGAAAAGAAGTATTGTCTTGGTATGGTTTTTCAACGTGTCCTATGTATCTCTATCCCCCCAGCTACTTCGTCGCGGCCGGCATTTTGACCATATCCGGCACACATTGAATATCAATAAGGCGAGCTTCTAACTTGTTTCTAACTATAGACACTACATGATTTTTGTACTATATCATGCACATAACAGGGACGAGAAAAATAATAATACCAGCCTGTTTATGGTAAAGTCCCACTGCAGGGCAAAGGCCTCTTCTCGTATAGAGAAGGTATGAGCATTAATCACCACGTGTGCTCGAGACGGATTAGCAATGGGCCTATCACTACCTCATATAGCAGTATTTTTTTAATGTTACTTTGTGTTTTGTCTTTTTCTTTCATACCATAAAAACAAGGATGGCGATTAAATAAGGTTATATTAAGATTGCTATAGGTATATCGGTGGGTCTCCAATTTTTATAAGTACCTACTTTATAATTATTATTTATACAGAGTGTATACGACGGTATGACATTAAATGCAATTACGTATAGTATGTGACATTATAAAGCGAGACAAAAAAAAATCTACTAAATATCTTCAATAGTTTAGACACAGGACAAATTTTTTAATTTCTTTAATTCTAAATTAACACTATGTAAGTACGTCAAACGGTCACTGACTTAAGTCATAGTCCACGTCGAAGGATAAACGTTGCCGTTCATTACAAGTTCAGTGAACTTGTCATAATAAAATGGTGTATTACTTCGTTACTATTAAAATATTATTTAATTTGTTAGAAAATTTCAAATTTTTGTTTTTTGTCAAATTACTTTTGTGATTAATTAGAAATCATTATATGGGCTAGTAACACCTGCCTTTTCATTTAATGTCAAACCGTCGTATACACTCTGTATAATAAAAAATTGCAATTTTTGTAAATATCTATATCTATACTAATTACATAGACTGGAGCCGGAGGATGCAAAAAAAGTCAGCGGTCCTCGTACCATTGTGTAACATACTGTTTTATAAAGCGGAGAGAGTTTGTTTGTTTGTTTAAACGCTCTAATCTCTGCATATACCAGTCGGATTTGAATGATTATAGTTGCGTATGATAGTTCAGTTCTCGAGGAAGGTTATAGGCTATGTAACATCACGCTACTGGCGGTAGGAGCAGAGTAGTAACCAAAGATGTAACTTAACGCGGTTTCCCGCACTGCGGAAAGCTAGTTTTAAAATTAAGGTAAATAATAATACCAGCCAGTTATATCCTGCAGCCAAAGCCTTAAAAGTCGCTTGTAGAGAATGCGAGCGTTGATCATCAAGTTTGATTCAAAGCAGATTGGCAATGGTGACTTTTTATACCTAAGTCTAGTCTTCCTCTTGATGTCTTTCTTCATCCATCGACAATCGTATTATATATATTATATTCATTATATCTGTGTATAATGTGTGATTAATATATCTAGAGTAATCTTCTTGTTTTGACGGTAGTAGGTCCACGCTGGTTTCAGCATGAATGGGCCGGATCGTCCGGGGAAGTACTACCCTCTCATAGAAGATCGACTTAATAGTAGTAGTATCCTTACTACTGCGTTTCGTTCGGTGAGTGAGAGTGCCGGAGGCCCAATTTCCCCCCTTTCCTCTTTCCTCACCTCCCTCATTCCCTTCCTCTAACCCCATTCCCAGCTGCCATAGTGGAGGCCACCATACCAGCAGTTTAAGACGATAGCTTTTGGTATGGTGGCCACCACTTCTGGATTCCATTGACTGCTTACCATCAGGCGGGGTGGAGTCACTTTGGTAGGCTAATATACAGAGTGTATACGACGGTTTCACATTAAATGAAAAGGCAGGTGTTACTAGCCTATATAATGATTTCTAATTAATCACAAAAGTAATTTGACAAAAAACAAAAATTTGAAATTTTCTAACAAAATAAATAATATTTTAATAGTAACGAAGTAATACACCATTTTATTATGACAAGTTCACTGAACTGTAATGAACGGCAACGTTTATTCTTCGACGTGGACTATGACTTAAGTCAGTGACCGTTTGACGTACTTACATAGTGTTAATTTAGAATTAAAGAAATTAAAAAATTTGTCCTGTGTCTAAACTATTGAAGATATTTAGTAGATTTTTTTTTGTCTCGCTTTATAATGTCACATAGGCATACTATACGTAATTACATTTAATGTCATACCGTCGTATACACGTACGTTTATGGATAATTGTGTATATATATACACAATTATCCATAAACCTACTTTGTTTTTCAAATGTATTACTTTGCACCAAATAAATGTATTTTTCTTTCTTTATTTCTTTCTTTCTATTAACTTACGATACCCATGGTAGACTCGTCTTCGAGAGCACTAAGGTGGACTAGGCTAGATGCTATTCGCGCAGGTGTTCTGGGTGAACTACGTCGATATGGGACCGTTCCAGGTCGAGAGGCTCTAAGGTTTAAGTAAGCACTACCGTAACTACCTAAACTATGGACTGGAGACTGTATGATAAATATTTCTTGATAATCTGTATATTTTAAAATGACAAACTATGCCAAACATTAGAAATAACGCCAAAATATCATTCACAAGCAATCTAAGTAATATACACTGACGGACTCATAAACTGCATCAAAGAAATAGACGACTTTGAAATAAATATTTTAACCAAGTATGCAAACTTTCTATACAGATTAAAATTTAAACCTCTAGATTGGTTCATGAACTTTAAAACAGCGTAGGGTCATATCCTTAAGTTTAAGTTTGTGCTAGAAAGGACCTTAAGACTTTTTTGAAGAAAAAAACAGAAATTTAAGGAAAATTGTTTTAATAAAAAAAATTGTTTTAACAATAGACACAAACTTTATGCAAGGGTTTATTTATGTTTTAATAAGGTGTATTACTTCCACGTGCCCTTATTACGGATTCTAATCGGTCCCGCATAGATTTTATTAGGGTTATTAAAAGATCTTGCGGAATATTGTCCCATTCTTCTGAAAGTGCTGTTCTTAGTGCTGCCACTGTTGTGGGCACAGGATTTCTCGCATATACGCTCTTATTAAATTGTCCCAAACATGCTCAATGGGATTAAGATCCGGGCTGCGTGCTGGCCAATTCATTGTACGTATCCCAACCTCTTCGCAATATTGTCGAACTTGTGCAGCAGCGTGCGGCCGGGCATTATCCTGCATTAAAGTAAAATTTTCGCCTATGAATCCCATGTAAGGCACCACGTGATCTTCTAAGATCTCTGTTATGTAGCGATGTGCAGTCAAACCCTCTCTATTACCGTTTTGAGGGACCATGTCTATGAACACAAGTTCTGTTCGCCCGTTCATCGATATGCCACCCCAGACCATACACGAACCGCCTCCAAATGGAACACGCTCCTCAATGCAACTTTGAGCATATCGCTCCCCACGTCGACGATAGACTCTTCTGCGACCATCTGCACCATATGAACATGTCCTACACTCGTCCGTGAATAATACGGAGGCCCATTGCTCTTCTGTCCAATTTAGGTGATCACGCTCAAATCTTAAGCGAGCTTGTCAGTGAGCTACAGACAACTTTGGACCATTTGCTGGTCTAAAAGGGGTGATATCCGCTTCCTTTAACCTTCTTCTTATTGTTCGTGCACTCACATTTACTCCACGGACTTCAATAAGCTCTGTTTTGATGTTAACTGACGTGAGGAAACGATTTCGCAGGGAAATTGTAACAATAAATCGGTCATCACGACCGGTGGTTGCTCGAGCCCTGCCTGTACCACGTCTCCTTCTGTAAGAACCTGTCTCCACAAACCTTCTGTATATTCTAGAAACCGTAGACTGGTTTAAATTTAAATCTCTACCAATCGTTCGTTGATCCATATCCTCCCGCACCAGTGCTACAATTTGAGCCGCTTGTTCGGACGAAGTATCCATATTATGGTTCAAAAACTCTCGATGAGTTAAAAAACTAACCCAACAATTCTGCTGGTAACAATAATTCAATTGGAAAAGAATAAAAAATCAATGCGAATCAATTTAAAACTTTGCTTTAAATAACACGCAAATCTGATACTACGAGAAAATTTTCTTTTCCCGGCTGTATTCATTTGTTTTACTGCAGTTTAAATTTCAAAGTAATCCTGAACTTTGATGCAGTTTATGAATCCCTCAGTTTAGTTAAAAGATTTGATTTAAAAAATTCTTTCAACTTTAGAATCAATAAATTCAGCGGATAACATAAGCTATATTTTTATTATGTTTAACACAATATCACTCATTTTCAAAATTTTAATGTTTTAAGCATCTTTGTAAATCTAAATGATGCTATACGACACTATTGCTATGATACTTTTCATGAGTTTGTTGTGAGATCGAATAAAACTTTTGATATCGAAGCGAAGCGAGCGTTCCTCTAGTTGAATATAAAATAAAAATTAAATTATAATCCTGTAGACATCTACTGCTGGACATGAAAATGACATCCGAGAAATTTTCGCCACGATGTGAGCCACGTTCATCCATTCATCTCAATAGTTCTTCTATTAACCGGAATGGCTCTGTTTCAAAGATTTCTATGTTCAAACTGGTATTATAAAATGTTAAGTATGTTACCAATCTAGCGACCTAGTGCAGACAAGTGACCTTTAGTCTAGACTAAGTGATCTAACTTGTTGCTGTGTGTTCGTTTGGTTTGATTTTTCCTTAAATACCTGTATCTAAGAATTATTCATCGTTTCATTTTCGAAATTTTGGCGAGATATTGATGTTAACTAAATTGTAAGGCTTTCTCTGTATGTAAGGCATTTGCCATTCAGTGGGACAATAATAGGCTAGTATTAGCAAGCAAGGATAATGAAAAGATAATAATAATATGTTCAGTATAATTATATACAAATCCTAACAAACACACATATTTTATATTAAATAATCCGTGAGTGGCATAACCTTGCATTCCTTTGCCGTTTGATTAAAAAAAGACAACTGTCATGGCGGACTTGTAACAGCTGATTATTATTTTAAGATGAGACCGATGAGACTTAGTTGACAAATAATGATTGGCTCTAACTGCAAAATATATCAAATGCATTGTCTTTTTCCTTCCTTTGGTGGCAAACAAGCATACGGTGACACTAGCTAGGATCTAGTACAGTAACAAATATAATCTATATATATAAAAATGAATTCCTATTTCCCTTGGTCATGGCATCACGCGTGAACGGCTAGGTCAATTTCGTTAATTCTTTTTTTGTTGTGTTTGTTATTGTCAGGAGAAGGTTCTTATGCAAGAAAAACTAAGAAAATTGCGCGGTGATTTAGAAAGCTTAAGATACTTAACCATCATATCATCACTACATAGTATAAAACAAAGTCGGTTCCCGCTGTCTGTCCCTATGTATGCTTAGATCTTTAAAACTACGCAACGGAATTTGAAGCGGGTTTTTAATAGATAGAGTGATTCAAGAGGAAGGTTTATCTGTATATAACATGCATAATAAAGTAGAGAAATATTGATAAATTTATATGTTTTTAATGTGACGTCGTAAATATACAAATTTTTTGCGCCTACATTGCAACGCTGGCTAAACCCTACAAGATAGATCAAAATAATGTACTACAGTATTGTACACCTTAAAAAGGTCTACAAAAGAGTCTGCAATAGTATGTCTATCTCTAAGGGATAACCCACAATAACTATTTTTATCCTTTACATTTTATGAGAAATAATGGCTTATTTTCGAAGCGATTTTAAGCATTACAGCATTTATCCTTATCAAATTAAGTACCTTAAATACATTGTGCATTTAATATAAATCAATAATGTCCTTTGAAGCATGTATTTTAAATAAATATTTTCAAAGATATTACAGATTAAAAATGCAGGGCGGGATATAGCGGCAAGGGCCGGCATTCTATAGTAAAATTAAATATACCTACTACAGAAAGTGTAAATACAACGTTCACAGCATTTGTTTTTCTTCGCACGGGCAATGCTGTTACTAAATATAGTATCAGCATTGCACCCGTGCGAAGCCGGGGCGGGTCGCTAGTATTAAAATACAAAAAGACCGCCTTCCTAAAACAAACTAAAAAGAAAGAAACATTGTTTTTCTTGCTGACATAGGGTCTCATATAATACCCTACGTCACTCCCACAATTAACACAAATCTAATGACACCATATACATAATATATAATTATATTAAAATTCATTAAACCATTTGGGCTGTAGAACGTGCCAAAGAAATAGACATACATACATACACTCAAAGTACATTACCCTCCTTGAATTCGGCAGTCGGGCAAAAAGAAAGAATAATATTTCCTAAACTTAACTGGCTAGTATTTGCGACTCGCGCTTGTCTAATTTTTTTTATTATAATAACAGGTCGAGGTATTAATTTAATTGTTAATAGTACATAACTAGAGGCGCCGGCGCCGGTGCTGGTTTAAACAACCGGTTGTTCAATGATGTCATAGCTAAGGTTAATTTAAAGTTCCTACATGGCTTTATTCAACTGTGAAGTGAGAGGTTCTTGGAAACTTCTCTACTTATGTATAACATACAAACATAACTTCACGCTTGTCTCCCATTAATGGGGTAAACAAAGACTATAGAACGCTATTTGCTGTGATTCAATACCTCCTTAGCCTCTTTAACATTCATTAATCTTTTCACACACGGTTACGGGTGCTTGTAATTGTCAACACATCACCTATTTGGTCCGCCTATGTTGGCAACCCCTACCAACTTGCCTAGTCATTACCTTCTCTTCTTATGTACTCTTGGCAGAGTGGTCGTAGTTATGGGTGGATCCTCACCAATGGCGCTTCTTGCTATGCGTCTTCATTCGGCTCTATTTGAGGCGTTGGCGTTGTGAGAGCAATCGGAGATAGTGGTGTTAGTAAGGGTCTTAAGGTCAGATCATCTGATTAGCGAACGACCACGATATCTCAAAAAATTGTGATATTGTTACTTTTTTACGGCAGTAAATCCTCGCTGGTAGAATGGGCCTGATCGACTGGTGAAGAACTTATTGTTATAGTATTATATTAGTTTCTAATTTCATGCTAATGTGTTTCATTTGGTGATGCGAGTGAGAGCGCCTGCATCTAGAACTATACTCTATAGATACTAATATATCAAGCGGATGAGTTTGTTGGTTTGAATTAACGCACTAATCTCTGTAACTACCACTCAGATTTGAAAAAGGTTATAGGCTATGTAATATCGCGCTGCTAGCGACGGGAGCAGAGTAGTAAGCAAAGACGCGGGTGAAACCGCGCTGCGGAAAGCTAGTATTCCAATAAACCCCTCGGTTCTCCTCTTTTTACCTTTTCCTTCCTCATCCCTTTCTGCCTACAAGGTCAGCAACTGCTTGGTTGTGTTTTCAAAGCATTATTTTACAATATTTAGAAAACACAGCCATATCTATGTGCATCAAGTAAACTTTAAATGATCTTGATGCTAGGTACACAAAGTGAATAAAGTACACTAAAAAGTTAACTTAATGCACCCATGCCCGCTCAAGAGTGCATCAAGTAAACTTTTAGTAATCTTGATGCACCTACTAGGTGCTCAAAGTAAATAAAGGTTACTATTAGTGTATTTAATTCACCTAGGTGCATCAATCCAGGTACTTTAAGTATACTACAGGATAGGTTACGGTAGCCACTTACCATCAGGTATGCTTGTTTGCTACTAAAGTTGTGAATAAAAGGAGTCTACGTTTCTCCTTTACTGTTTATCTTATTGGTCCCTACTTTACAGATAAAATTAGAAGGTTACAAAGAACAAGGTTGACTGTTAATGATCGTAAGTACTACATAGGGTTACCATTCTTTGAGAATATCCTTTTAGTAACCTTTTTTTTTCCTTTTTATGTAAAAAATCATAATCATAATTATTTATTGCGAATAAAGGTAGGATACAGAGGTGTTACAGAAGTGTTTAGTGTTTCCATATATTTATCAGCTATATCTAGCGGCTCGCCTCTGTTTGTCTGTTTTTTTTTTTACGTGGGAAATGCATTACGCATACGCACCCGCCTGGGCAAGGCGGGGGTTATGTCGGACTCACCGACCGCACTCAAAGCGCGGCCGGCATACCGACTAAAACCCACGGTGTTCCTCCAGACGGTCAGAGTGTCGGGGTCACGGGAAACGCTCGCGCATTCATCCGCGACCCCGACGGGCCATGGCCCGCTCACCACACGCGAGCGGACCCCGTCCGATTTAAGGGGCCCAGCCCCCCCTCCCTTGAGAGGCGCGTGCGGAACACGCGCACTGCCGTCTCGGGCCCGTGCTGTTCGGGCGGCGACTGCCCGATCGCCGCCCGCAGGCCACCTCCTAACTCGGCCGCAGGGGATAGGGAGAACGGTGCGTCGCAATACCGACACTCCTCTTCCCCTGCGGCCCCACCGCGTCCGCAATCTGGCGGTTGCGGCCCCGCCGAGGCCGCGGAAGGTAGGGAGAGCGGCGCACCGTTATACCGGCACTCCTCTCCCGCCGCGGCCCCGCCACTCCTCAGCCGCAGTGTCGCCAAAGCAACACCGCAGCCCGACCCAGTTGCGGTGCCGCCCATACAGCACCGCAACCCACCTGAGCCGCTCCATCGTGGGCTTACCACCAAAGTCCAGAGGAGCGGCGCCTCCTTGGGGTTCCTCTTGGTTCGCCGTGGTTCGGCGTAACCACGGTTACTAAGCCCCCCCGCCGCGACAAGGCGAGAACCCCGGTTGGGGGGGAAACCTTCACCCCTTATTCAACCCTTTCAAGCCATTTTTACGCAATAAAAGATAGCCTATGTTGTTCCCCAAGGTCTAATAAGTCTCTATACTAAATTTTATCAAAAGAGATCAGTGGTTTAGGCGTGAAAGCGTAACAGACAGATAGACAGACAGACTGAGTTACTTTTGCATTTATAATATTAGTATGGATTTACTAATTACAACTTTAATTACATCTCATAAATAATAAATAATATGTAAATCATTATAGAAGCACAATTTCAAAACTTTTAAAATATAATCAAAAATTGTAACAAGTAAGAACACAGTAATGCTGAACTGCTTGACAATCTTTAAGAAAACATGTAGTTACTTTACATAATTTAAATTAAAAAATCTGGCGATTATAAAGAGTGTCCTGAGTTTCTTGCCAGTCCGTCCTTGCCATGACTCTACCTCATCAGCGAACTGGCTGTAGATTGGCTGACATTTTGTTTTTTTTAATTTTAACGTTCAAAATCGTAAATGTTAATTCATAAAAATATATTGAGTTTTAGTTATTTCATAGATCATAAGAGTTACACATATGAACGTCAAAACGTAAGCTAATTAAGCTTCAGCCACTTCGTTGACCATAGATCTGGCAAGAAACTTAGGTCACTAACACAATCCTTATCAAACTGATTTCAACATGGCCGCCCTACCATAAACAATGAAAATACAGTAATAATTAATAACGGATCAATTAAAGCCAACCTTGTTGGTTTTTATTAAAACGATTATGAACAGTGATTAAACGCAACAATTAAACGAATCATCACGATTTTATTAGAAAATCGGGAAAATGGCGTCCGTTATCTCTAGGTAGGTAGGTACACACAATACTAATCCATATATGCAAAAGTAACTCTGTCTGTCTGTTACGCTTTCACGCCTAAACTACTAAACCGATTTTGATGCAATTTGGTATAGAGATAGATTAGACGTTGGGGAACAAAGGTTATCTTTTTTCGCATCTTCAAGTACGCGAAAAAAGATAACCTTTTGGGTTGAAATAGAGGATGAACGTTTGTATGAAAAATCGTCATCGTATAAACAGAAATGTTTATGTGCGATATATAACCGACATTAACGTGGGTGGAGCTGCGGGCCACAGCTAGTATTTTAATAATTATGTGGGATACGATTACTATAAGTACCAACTGCCTTTAGTACCACATGCCTTCCTCGTACGATAAGGTTGTGGAATGACCTCTCCGGCGAGGTTTCCCCGCGAGACTCAACATGGAGTTGTTCAAGAAAGGAGTTAAAAGTAAATCTAAATATACAGGAATTCACGCGATCATGCATTAGGTATTTACATACCTTATTTTGCTTGGCCGTGGTCACAAGCAGACTGATGTGGCGATGTCACGGCTCCGTATGTGAAGTAGATTCTAGATCTACCCTCACATTTTTGTCTTTTCACGTACCATCACAAAACACACTTACAGTGGCCTTATTCTGTTTGCTGTCCGTATTCCGAGCGTTAACCGACTGCACAAAGCGAGGTTGTGTGAATTCCCTTATATTTAGATTTACTATGCAACGCGAAAGTTTAAAAGGAGTTATAAGGTTTTAACAGAGTCGGCAACGCGTTAGTGATGTTCCTGGTGTTGCAAGCGTCCATAGGCTACGGTAAATGCTTACCATCAGGCGGGCTGTATGCTTGTTTGTCACCTTAGTCGTATAAACAAATTCTTTTAGCTTTATGGTAGTAAATAATCATACCCCGTGAGAAGCCTGCCTATACTACCTATTTTTTGTTTGGTCACAATGCGAGCAAACTTATTGTTCCATTATTCCAGACATAATATTAAATAATGACATGTATTTTAAGTACAGATTATCCTTAAAGTCATGATGGCCTACTGGATAAGGCACCTCATGCACGAGGTCGTGGCTTTAAATCTGAGTTACATGTGACCTTAGGTCTTGTAGACTTTCTAAGTTTAACTTGGATTTTACTGATTTATATAGTAAAGGAAAACGTCGTGAGGAATTTAAAATATTACTTATCATGGTGGGTTGTTGGATCATCTGCCACTGTAAATAATTAATTATAAGAAAAAACTAAAATCGACCTCTAAACTATACCTTTAAATTATTATTATTATTAATTCCAAGAAGACAAAAAAAAAATGTATAAATAACAAAATTTAATAATATGCGATGTAACCGCCATTTACGCGGGCGGAGCTGCGGCAACAGCTAGTATCCAATAAAATGAATTTATTCTTCTTCTTCTCCTTTTTTTTTGGCAACAGAGCCGACGATTGTGTCAGCTATTTCTGCCAGCGTCTAGTTTAGAATAATATTCTTGTTGATGATATTAATGGTATATTACAATGATAAAATAGAAAAAATGTGGATGAAATTAAATGACAACCATCTTCCGTGAAAACAAAAGATCAATGAATTTATTATATTTGACATACAGAGAGCCTTCGTGACTGTCACTTTGGAGAAGGCATCAGGGTACCGCAGATAATAAAACAGTTATAGATTATTAATTATCATTTAATTTACATATTAATACATATTTATATACTTTGAAGGTTCTAACCTTTTGTTTATTAGTTTTTATATATTACGGTAGTACATATATAGTTACGGACATAGTTACGATAGTATATAGTATATTTCTAGATTTCGCCGCACGGATTCATACGCATTAGTTACATCTTTAGTTACTACTCTGCTCCCGTCGCCAGTAGCGTGATGTTACATAGCCTAACCTTCCTCAAGAACTGGGCTATCATACGCAAACAGAATTGTTCAAATCAGACTGGTGGTTCCAGAGATAAGCTTGTTCAAACAAAGAAACTCTCCCGCTTTATACACAGTGTATACGACGGTATGATATTAAATGCAATTACGTATAGTATGTGACATTATAAAGCGAGACAAAAAAAAATCAACTAAATATCTTCAATAGTTTAGACACAGGACTACTTTTTTAACTTCTTTAATTCTAAACACTCTGTAAATACGTCAAACGTAATCCACGTCGAAGGATAAACGGACTATTATACGGACTAGTAACAGCTGCCTTTTCATTTAATATCAAACCGTCGTATGCACTCTGTATAATAGTATAGATGAAATATCTGCATCATTCTCGATTACTTACAATAAATACCGTTATTGATTGCTCCAACATTTTAGCCGAATAACGACCTCGAAAACTTTTATCCCAACTGCCATCAGCTCTGCGAGCTTTGTTTCCTGCCTACTGCCACTGCAGACAAATATCTCTACGAGCTTTCCCGTCACTTTGATTTTACTGTGAATTGCAACTTTTTTTATTACTTTTTATTTGTGTGCATGAACATGCCTATTTGCATTGGTCTGGGTTTTTCTATGCATAATATGTAAAATATCTTTATCTTTATAAAAAAAAGTATTTAAGTATGTATATCTGCATTCTAGAACTAATTACAAAAGCTATTTTGGGTCTAGATAACGTTGTGTGTAGTTGTCAAGATATTATTAAGTATTATTATTTAATAAAGTGCATCTTTTGACTTTGAAGTAATTTAATTTACGATACTGTGATTGATTACCTAGATACATGAACTCATGAAAGGCAATATCAGATTTATCTAGTTATGTAGCTCCAAGATAATCTCTATAGGTAATTATTATGCCTTATTAGTCAATTACATAGCATCTATCGTATATTTATAACTAACTAGCTGCGCCCCACGGCTTCGTCCGCGTCAAAATGTGTTTTGTCTGGCTCGGGAACCAGACCAATTTTCGGGATTAAAATTAGTAGGTATATATCCGTTTCCGGCACCGAACCTATCTAAACACCAATTTTCATGTGCGTTATAACCGACGGGCAAAAGCTCGTTATTAAATGCGAGTTTATGTGTATGTGTGTGTGTGTGTGTGTGTGTGTGTGTATGTGTTTGTTACCACTCAGCGCCTAAACAGCTGAACCAATTTCTATGAAAATTTGTATGTAGATAGATTTGGAGCCGGAGACGGACATATGCTACTTTTTATCTCGAAAAACAAACCATATTTTACGCGCGGGTGAAACCACGCTGCGGACAGCTAGTAATTAATAAAACTCACATTTCGCCAGTTATATATGATAAGGCCTAATATTGTAAGCCTGGAAAAGTTGGTAGGGGACTCCCTAGACGGACAGGCACGGACCAAATATGTGATGTCTTGACAAAGGGCACAATTACAAACACCCGTAAACCATAGAAAATATTAATGATGGTGTTATGTCCCATGCAATAGAAGACGAACCTGTAGCCATTACCAAGCACAATTCCAAACTCCCAGCTGATACTGAGAATTTGTTGCCATAAAAACCTATATTATTTTCATTTAACTCGACCTGGGAATCGAATAAAAAATCTATGCGTTGTAGACCGTACACAGTACCACCGAACCATATAGGGGCAGTCTGAAATCCAAACTGATAAAATCAACTAAAAAAATCCAGACCTCAAAAGCAAAGAATGTAGCAATCTTAAATTATTTTCAAAACTACTAAAAATCTCAGCCGCATCCGTCATCAAAAAATATGAAAAATAAAAAATCAGCCGAACCCACTCCTAACATTCCCGCGAAAAAATGGCCGTCCGCGCCGTATTTTTCAAAGATCGTTTTAAAATCCGCCAACAGTCTAACGTCTCATCATAATTAAAGTAACAACCTGTTTTTAGATATTTTTAATCGATTCTTATGAGGACATATCGATATCTCGCTCTTTGAGTATCGTTCAGTGTGCTGTGTGGTAGTTTGTGAACGGACGTGTCTGCTTTAAATTTAATTTTAAAAAATTGTGTTCTAATTTAAAAATACGTAGGTAAGTTTTTGTATTATTCAATTTAAAAGTGTTTTATTTTTGTAAAAAATACGCGACAAATTTATATGAAACTAATTAAAATTGACCTTTAATACAAAATTCAATATTTATTAAATAAAATTAAAATTATCCTTGACTAAAGAGTTTATATTTTTATTTTTAAATATTTTTCTTATTTTACAATACGAGTAGAACAAGGAAATTCTTGAACAGTCTATTATAATTGCAAAATACATTGAGCGTTGGCATTCTATCTCAATACCATAAATGTTAACTATTGCCACAGATAACACAGATACAATAAAATGCTGACGATTTAAAAAAAATACTTATTAAATGGCGACCGTCAGTATTATGTTAATGAGAAACAGGTTTTTATGTTAATAAGTGGCAAAAACATGGCTGTATAACCAGTATCATTAAATAAGATTTATATTTCTAATTATGGAATTTGCGTGGCGAAAAAACTTGTTAAATAATAAAAGAGGTTTTGTTTGAAATTAACACATTAAATTATTTTAGCTGACAGTTAGAGCCGCCTGAATAAATAGTAAGTTAATTAAAAAAAGAAAAACTAGTAAATTAATTAGACTTCCTCAAGTCGTGATGACGTAGTGGTTGAGATACCCGCCTCCTACCTATTTACGAGGTCGTGGGTTCAAAACTAGGTAACCAATGTGACCTATTCTACGTCATATCTAATTTTAAGTTAGTCTTAAATATTAATAGCTACCTGTGAAGGAACATCGTGGCTTAGACGTAGAAAAAAAAATTTCTGAAATAGCAATCCACCTTGAGCAAGCGTGGTGATTAATGCTCATGCCTTCTCTGTATGAGAATAAGTCTTTATTTTGAAGTGTGGGATATTATCAGATTGGGAAGAAGTGAATTAAGAAGAAATAGTTCGGTTAAACTTAAACTTTTACATAGCAACTAAACTAGCTAGCGGTGGGTGCAATAAAAAAAAATTGACCTTCGTCAAAAGCGCGATGCATTATATTAAATTCTAACGACTGGTCCCGTATCGCATGTACTTCATAATGTTTAAATTTATTATAAAACTAGCTTTCCGGTTTCACCCGCGTGCTCTGCTCTCGTCGCCAGTAGCGGATGTTACATAACCTATAACCTTTCTCAAGGACGTTATCATACGTAAAAAAAATTATTCAAATTCTACTTGTAGTTCCAGAGATTAGAGCGTTCAAACAAATTCAAATTCAAATTCAAATTCAATTTATTTGCGAAAATGAACAAACAAACTCTTCCGATTTATATATTTATTATAAATTATAACATAAATTACTTTGTGTTTCCAACATCACTATCATATCAGCCAAAAGACTGCTGGACATAGGCCTCCTCCAATTTTTGGCACCTTGGCCGGTTGTGAGCCACCCTCTTCTATAGGTTGTTCACTGAAGTATCAGGTCTGTGGTCCCCTTGTGAGGGGGCTTCCCACGCTGTATCTTTCGGTTTGTGGTCCTCTAGTGTGTTTCATTAGAACCTTTCTCCCCCAACGGCCATCAGTTTTGCGAACTATGTTACCAACATCGAAAAATAAACTTACAAAGAATTTTAATAACCTGGCGATTTAAAAAAAGAGTGGCGTGGGTTTCTTGCCAGTTCTACTCACGGCTTTACCTCGTCAGCGAACTGGCTGTAAGTTACTTAATTGGCTTACATTTTGTATTTTTAAACGTTCATAAAAATAAGTGTTAATTCAATTAATCCGAATGAAAAAATGTCTTTGACTTTGTCCTTAGAATCGATATCAGACGAAAGTAGGCCACTGCTGGATATGAGTTTTTCTAGAGTATCATCATTTTGAACACCATCAGGGGGCCGGGCCTTCCTCCACCTCTTATAGCAGTATTATTTCAATATTAAGTACTTTTTTGTTTTGTCTTTTTCTTTTGTATCATTAAAAACAAGGATAGAGACAAAGTAAGGTTATAATAAGATTGCTATAAGAAGTTATGAAGGCCCCAGAGGACTTTGGTTCACATTGTTGACAAATTTAATAAGAAGGTAATAAAAAAAAATTACATCAAACATTTCACCGCATTTTTATCTTAATCCAACCCGTGTGTGAATTATGAAGAATTTAGATTTTCGTTGAAAGGAATAATAAGTTGACTCTTTGGCCTTGACAACCAGTCGTTTAAGACCGTTAGCGAATTCGATGTTCACATTCCAGCGAGCGGTAACCACAGATTAAAAAAGAGAGGTCACTTTTATAAAAACTATGGGTGATAGACAAAATACGTCCATATACTTCATAGTCATAACAAAAAGTTTTTGTACATATTACAAAAACTTTTTATAAAAAATCACGAAAGGTAAAATTATGTACAGAAATTTATTAATAATATTAATAAATAATAAATCATTTATTTCACGTATCATAGCCCATTGAATAAATACCTTAAACTGAAACATATAAGAAAATTAAAATCTAATCTTAATTTAAACACAATCACATTTTCGGTGTTTTGTTACGCAGTTCGGTGTTGCTAAGCCTTTCACGAAAGCGTCGGAACACAACACCTTTCGGCCAAAACTCTGGACTCAGAAAAAAAAAAGTTAAACCCGTGAATAACCCTCAATATTCTATATAATGCGTAAAGCAAAAACTTTGTACTACTTTTTACGAAAATTGCGTGGACAGAGGAGTATGAAAGTTACGCACACTTATTTAGAGAAAAGAAGTGCAGAAAGCTTATATTTTTTTTTAAATTATGCATAAATTAATTTGTTTGAAGTCCGATTACTAGGCGAACACTAGTTCAGATTAAAAAACTAAGCAGTCATGGAAAGTTGACAGTTCATTCAGGTCACTCAAAAAAGTAAAATAAGTATCTATTCTTTATTTAATCTTTGTTCAAGTTACGTTCGGTTACCTTGGCGAAGAACTTTGATCGGCAACGGTTGACTGCTGATATTATTATTCTATCTCAATCCACACATTAAGGTACTACATTAATTAACTTACTACCTTCTAAAGCGTCGTAAAATATCGTATCGTTTTAAATGTTCGTACCATAGAAATTTTAATAATCTATACTAGGTATTATAAAGCGAAATTGTTTGTTTGAACGCGTTAATCTCTGGAACTACTAGTCGTATCAGAAAAAATATTTTTTTGTATGAGCCCAGTTCTCGAGGAAGGTTATAGGCTATGTAACATCACGCTACTGGCGACAGAAGCAAAGCAGTAAGCAAAGAGGCGGATGAAACCTTGTAAAAGCTTGTAGATTTCTATGGCTCGAACACTAAGAGATTTTAAAGATTGTACGATACAGTAATTAACTACATATCTAAGCGTTCCAGAAATAATGCTTAGAAAACACAACTAACTTGTAGGGAGAAGGGAATGAGGAAGGAAACGGGGCAAGGAAGAGGACTGAGTGGGTGATTAGGCTCCTGGCGTTCTTATTCATAGAGCGAAACACATTAGCATGGAGATATTGACTGCAGTGGCGCAGAGGAAGCGCAAGCGACTGCTGTGCACGCGGTTGTGGGTTCAACCCTCACACGGGACAAAACTTTGTATGATTCATAAATATTTGTTCCGAGTGTGGATGTACTATGTGTTCGTTAAGGGCTTGGGCTTGTTCCCTAGTGTAAAAAAACCTCGATCTTCTATGAGAGGGTAGTACTTCCCCGGTCGATCCGGCCTATTTATGATGATACCAGCGTGGATCTACTACCTTAACGTAACTTAACAATACCTAAAACCACATTCTGTTTTTGTTTTAATATATATGAATGTCAGTGTGTCCTTTATTTAGAAAGGTTACTAATGTTTAACCTCTATGATAGATTGACATTGACTCCTACGTATGTCGTTAATCCGGATCTAAATCGAGAATCAATACTATTAAAAGCGGCAGAGACTATGTAACATCACGCTACTGGCGACGGGAGCAGAGCAGTAAGCAAAGACGCGGGTGAAACCTAGCTAGTTTTATTATATTTGGGTGTTGTTTTATTAATGTTTAATACACGAGAATGCAGTGAGATTTATCTATAGCATTACTTTTTCTTTTCTCATGTAAATGACTGGAAAAGTTAGTAGGGCTGGCCCTAGACGAACATACGCGGACCAAGTAGGTGATGTGTTGACAAAGGGCACAATAACAAGCACCAGTAACCGACGTGTGTATGAAAAGATTAATGAATGTTGAAGAGGCAAACGAGGTATGTTTGGATCTTAGCAAATGGGGTTCTATAGTGTCTGCTTAATCTATTATTGGGATACAGTCGTGAAGTTATATATGTATAAAATCTCTAAGGTTAGAGTGAGAGTGAGTTTAAAGTGTAAATTATGGAGTGTAAGCAAGCATACGGTCCACCTGATGGTAAGTGATAACCGTAACTTATAGAGATGGCTGTGTTTTCCAAACATTCCACAAGTAAAAATGCTTAGAAGACACAACCAAGCCGTTGCCGACCACAGAGTATATAAGGAAGGAGAGGATATTTGGGCTACCAGCGCTCTCACTCACCGAGAGAAACACATTAGCGTGAACTAATATTTTTACGTGGATCTTCTATGAGAGGTAGTATTTCCCT
The DNA here is from genome assembly GCA_963082885.1 of Parascotia fuliginaria. Taxonomy (NCBI): domain Eukaryota; kingdom Metazoa; phylum Arthropoda; class Insecta; order Lepidoptera; family Erebidae; genus Parascotia; species Parascotia fuliginaria. The sequence goes on along the minus strand of OY720198.1, from coordinate 7,529,216 downwards.
GGTCGATCCGGCCCATTCATGCTGAAACCAGCGTGGATCTGCTACTGTTAGTGATCTTGTTTTAGGCGGTGAACTAAACTAACAGTTTAACACAAAGACCTTTGGGAAGATTACTACTTCTGGATCCCTACTGACTGTTTACAGGCAGAATGGAGTCACTTTAATAATAAAACATAAGTCAAGTAACAAAACTTTTTGATCGTTCAACACTTATAAAATACTATAATAAAACTCGCTTTGTATGGAAAAATCCTGAAACCTTGAGGTGTGCTATCACAATCTAACCAGTTAACACTGAACTTCTTCTCCCCCCTCTGTTCTAACGATGTAGAGGCTTCGCGGGAGGTCACGGACATTCTTAAATGTCAACTTAAAATGGACAATATTAATATATGTTAATGCAAACCCATCTTGGTTTGATTAAATTGTTTTCTGTTTCGTTCTAAACGTTTGTATCTCGATGTTTAAGTACATTGAAGACTGGAGGTTATTGTTATGTAATCAAATAAATAAAAAATATATTTTTGACAATTTTTCATACTAACTTTACTCCCCTATTTCAACCCCTTCAAGCATTTTTTCGCGATAAAAGATAGCCTATGTTGTTTCACAAGATCTATTCTATCTCTATATCAAATTTCATCAAAATAGGTTCAATGGTTTAGGCGTGAAAGCGTAACGGACAGACAGAGTTACTTTCGCATTTATAATATTAGTATGGATGTATATTGAAAATGAAAATATAGGTTAATTAAATTAACACATAAGAAGGTCAATATTTACAAAATGTCAGCCAATTGACATATAGCCAGTTCACTGACGTAGGGTAGGGCATGAGAAGAACTGGCAAGAAACTCATGCCACTCTTTTTAATCGCCAGGTTATTACAATTTTTGTAAGTTACAATTTCAAGTAGCATGCAAAGTGACGCCAGCAATACACTTAACTCTATAAGTAATTAATAATAGCTTTGTATGTTGTAAAGAAAATAAAAAGAAGAATCTAAAATAAAATTTTAATAAAAATAAAATATTAATCTTTCAAAATGACTCTGTTCTGCCTGTCATTCAAGGAGGTTTAAAGAGTGCTATACACCTGCATCCCAACAGACATTCGTGACTAATAGGCACGCTCTCTGGGGCCCTATCACAACCTCAATAGCAATCATACACCTTACTTTGTCTCTATCCTTGTTTTTAATGGTACAAAAGAAAAAGACAAAACACAAAGTAATATTAAAATAATAATGCTTTATGAGCTGGTAGCAGGTCCTCACCTATAATCGAGCATACTCTTCGAATCGTGTCATCACTACATAGTATAAAACAAAGTCGCTTCTCGCTGTCTGTCTCTATGTATGCATAAATCTTTAAAACTACGCAACGGATTTTGATGCGGTATTTTTAATAGATAGAGTGATTCAAGAGGAAGGTTTATATGTATAATACATGCAAAATATAGTAGAGAAACACTGCTAATTTTAGAAGTTTCTAATGTAATGCAGGTACATAGCGGTACCGACCGAAAGCAAGTAAATACATATACTACAGAATGTCTTTATACAACGTTCACGGCTTTTTTTCTTCGCATGCTGATACTAAATATAGTATCAGCATTGCACCCGTGCAAAGACGGGGCAGGTCGCTAGTATTATATTTCTTCTTTTACTAATGGTGCCTCTCCATCACTTGGAGGTTGGCCGTCAGCTCAGCGAACTTATTCCCTTTTGTATTTTGATACAATTTTCTCTATCGTTTTGAGGGAAAGCTACGAATTTTATAGAATTGTAATTAATGTCGTGAAAAAATAATATTAGTACTTCACTATAATCAATCTCGGCTTAATCTCTCCCTGGAGTATTTGACATAATTAACGTTCTTTTATCTATACTTATAAAGCGAAAAAGTTGAACGCGCTAATCTCTAAGATTTCAATAATTCTTTTTGCGTATGATAGCCCAGTTCTTGAGGAAGGTTATAGGCTATGTAACATCACGCTACTGGCGACGAGAGCAGAGCAGTAAGCATAGACGTGGGTGAAACCGCGCCGCGGACAGCCAGTATTAATATATAATTGTTATACTAAAAAACGTAGGATGCTAGGTATAAACCGTTGAGCGACGCAAGGTTTATTGACCTACAAGTCACCTTCGTTCAATTAGCAAGTTTACTTACCGCAAATAAGTTATATAGCACCTATTTTTATACAAGATGGCGAATAAACGATTTATTATTGGTACGCACGTACTGTGAAGAAGCAATGTTAACAAGCAATATATATTATTAAAAAAAGTCCTCCTGCCTAAAACAAAGTAAAAAGAAAGAAACCTATATTTTTCTCGTACTGACGCTACATTTAAATTATTTATACCCTATGTCACTCCCACAATTATTACAAAGCTATTGATACCTCATACATTAACATCCATCAAGCTATTTAGGCTGTAGAGTGTGCCAAAGAAATAGACATACATACATTGTACGGTAGTAGATCCACGCTGATTTCAGCATGAATGGGCCGGATCGTCCGGGGAAGTACTACCCTCTCATAGAAGATCGACTTAAGAGTAGTAGTATCCGTACTACTGCGTTTCGTTCGGTGAGTGAGAGCGCCGGAGGCCCGATTTCCCCCCTTTCCTCTTTCCTCACCTCCCTCATTCCCTTCCCCTAACCCCATTCCCAGCCGCCATAGTGGAGGCCACCATACCAGCAGTTTAAGACGATGGCTTTTGGTATAGTGGCCGCCACTTCTGGATTCCACTGACTGCTTACCATCAGGCGGGGTGGAGTCACTTTGGTAGGCTATAATATAAAAAAAAAAAAAAAAAAAATCATTATATACATACAAACATACATACATACGCCCGAAAAACATTACCCACCTTGACTTCGGCAGTCGGGCAATAAGGTTTAAGGTTTATTTGAGGGATATCACCAGATAAAAATCAGATTAGCAGTAAATCTAAGAAATTAACGGAAAATTAAATTAGAGCGCGTTGATATCTTTTATACTAAGACTTAAAGTAACTTCATAATCAATATTTAAAATCTATTTTTTTTATTTACGGCTATTATTCAGAAAACTATTACATAATTTGATCGCTATATTAGTGTCTTATGTAGTCTAGATTTAAACATAGTTTCGTAACATTAACACACATACGAACATACATATTGAATTATTGACATTTTAAATGTTATGTAATTTAATTAATATGCTACTTTTACTTTTTGATCAAAATTTATATACATACTAGCTGTAGCCCACAGCTCAGTCCGCGTAAATGTCGGTTAAATCGTATTTGCCATACAAACTTTCATCCCCTATTTCATCCCTTTCAAGCCATTATTTCGCGATAAAAGAATAATAAAAGCCTATGTTGTTCCCCAAAGAGTATTCTATATCCATATTTTATCAAAATCGGTTTAATGGTTTAGGCGTGAAAGCGCAACAGACAGACAGACAGACGGACAAAGTTACTTTCGCATTTATAATATTAAAATAGTATGGATAACTACGAGTGTAAAGCAAGCAATTTTATTCGGTTCTGTCGCTAAACTCGACTTAGACACTATTTTATGTATTTCCCTATTAATTTATATAATAATATAATAATATAATATAATATTCTACTACATTCATACAGCGCCATCTAGCCCCAAATTAAGCAATTATATTTGCTTGTGTTATGGGTACTAAACAACTGATATACTACTTATATACATTTTTTTTATTTTTTTTTTTGTAAATACATACATATTTTAGATAAATTACACCCAGACACAGAACAAACAATCATGCTCATCACACAAAGGTTTGTCCTGGGTGGGAATCGAACCCACGACCTCCGGCTTAGCAGTCAGGGTCACTAACCACTAGACCAACAGGCCAGTCAATTTAATCTTTATAGTTTTAGTAGTTTTTAAGATTTCATGTGTTTCAATGTTTCATCTATACTGTTATAAGCGGTTTGTTTGTTTGAACGCGCTTTTCTAAACTACCAGTCGGATTGAAATATTTTTTTTGCGTTTGATTGTCCAGTTCTTGAGGAAGTTTAAAAGCTATATAACATCACGCTACTGGCGACGAAAGCAAAGCAGTAAATAAAGACACGGGTGAAATCGCGCTGCGGCAAGCTGGATTAAAATAAGCTTCCATTAGACAGAGTTACGCCCGTGGAAAATGTATGTGTAGTTAATTTCTAAAATGTGTTAACTATTAACTTCACACTGAACCAAACCTCTTTCACTATATAAAATTACTCACACACACAAACATTTTTATGTACCTTTGGGAGAGGGGGCATACGCGCTATCTACCTAATATAATGCTCTAAGGCGATAGCTGATATCTGTCGACGAATAACCATGAAGGAAAAACAACGTTGATTTTATAAGTTTGTAATTGTTAAGCCAGCTAGCGTGGCGATTAATGGACGTAGTCGACCTAGAGCACCCATCTAAAGAGCACCTGCCCGTTAAGCACCTAGCCTAGCCCACGTTGAGCACCTATCAATATTTCTACCACCTGCAAAAAATTAGAGAGCTCCTGAGAGCGCCTGAGAACACTTGCCAAAAATGTGGCATAAATATTAGTTGTTCATAAAATATCAACATAAATAGTACCTATAACCCTATTGTTCTTCTTTTAGGGAAGGCCTATGTCCAGCAGTGGACATCATTTGCCTGATATGATGACGATAAAATGATTATTCTTTTATTATTAGGCAAAATACCTAGTAATTTAATTTGTATGTTTTTTTTTCTATTTTATTATTGTATAACAATAACTAGAAGAAAGAAGAACTAAAAAGAAGACAGAAGATAATAAGAAGAGAAGGGATGTTGACTTAGCCTCTCCTTGGCTTTGTCTGTATCTTAGGGATGTTTCAGACATAGCCTGATAGAGGTTACGTTTAACCCCTTATTTCTACAGAGAAGAGAACAGAACAGAGGAGAATTAAAGAGAAGAGAAGATTTAAAAAAATGTTGTAGTAGCAATTTATTATAATGTATTTTTGTTATATTTTTTTATTTTAGTTAAAAGATGTGTATGACTATGGACTGGATATAAATGATTTTAAATTGATGATCATGTCAAAATGAATCGTTTAAATGAGTTTAAAGATATGTAGGTAGGTATAACATTGCTTTTATTTATAGACTAGCTGACCCGGCGAACTTCGTTCCGCCTAACAGTCGATCAACATTACTTTATTTTTTTAAAATAAAAGATTTTTCTAAAATAAACGTAGCCTAAGTTACTCCTTATTACATTAGCTACCTGCCGATAAAAGTCTCGTCAAAATTGGTCCAGCCATTTCAGAGATTATCCGGAACAGACAGACAGACAGACAAAGCTGTAAAAAATGTTATTTTGGTGTATGTACCGTAATAAAGTATTATTCATATACTTACATGTAGTAAAATACGGTTATTTCAATATTACAAACAGACATTCCAATTTTATTATATGTATAGACTAGTGACTTCTCCCTGCATCGCACATGAGTAGGTACCCACTTTTATGCTGTTACAACATGACTACAAACGGGTAAAGTTGACAGATTTCTTTAATAATAATAATAGCCTTTATTTCAGACAGTATTTCATTTACAGTATCTATCTTAATTATTCTATATCTAACAGTCTTACATCCAGTTTCTGAAAGGCTGATCAACGAAAAATTAACTAATCACCTGTTAAATATCATGCGAAGTACCTAAAACATGCTACATGCATGGTTAGTTAGTTCAATTTGATCTAATTAGTGTTTAATTAGATCAAATTATACTAATTATTTATGGTTTTAGCAACCGAATTGGTACTAAACATGAGATTTAACAGTTGATAACTTAATTTTTCGTTGATCAGCCTTTCAGAAACTGGGGGATAGTTTTAAATTATATCATAATCTCTATGCTAAACTATTAAGCATCAACAACCCTGTCTGAATGCCACTTATTGGCAAAGGCCTCTTCCAACTGTTTCCATTCCTATCTATCCTTAGCAGTTCTTGTCCATGTGACTCCTGCGACAGCTTTAAGATTTTCTTTACTATACTATTATTGTATAATATAATAATTATTTATACTTTAAGAAAACTTACGTGGTAACGATAAGCTTGGTCATGCGTCATTAGAAAAAATTTATGAAAAATGTATGGTACCTATACAGAAATACTTAAGTCCAACTTAAATTTAACTGGCTAGTCATGACAAAACACAGAAAATCACAGAATACATAATGCCATGTAAACAAAATGGCGGATAACTAATGTTAATAAAATACAGTCACGTTTTGTAAGCTCAGTCCTGCTGACCTTCTAAAATTAAACTAGTTTTGTAACGTTTCGACATTCTGTTATGTATGTGACATGACCCGACTTTGTTTGAGATATTGTAATAATATAAATTTGTATAACCTCGGAGGTACTGTACGGATTACCACGCAGAGGTCTCGGGTTCGAACCCCGGGTCGGGTAAAGTGATATTGGATTTTCCTGTAGAAAAATTCTCAGTGTTAGCCCGGAGTCTGCAATTCTGCCCGTTATATGGCAACAGGCTCGCCCCCTGTTACATGGGACTTGAAATAAAAATAGCGATAAGTGGGTAGTTAAATACCTTTGCCTACCCCTTCAGGGATAAAAAGGCGTGAAGCTATGTATGTAGATTTGTATTGTCCATGTGGATATGGAACCAAATCTTTCATCACAAAAGATGAACAACAGAATATCAGGTAAGGAGCCGCACGTACTAAGTGTCACCTTTTGTTAGCCCGACTGCCGAAGTTAAGGTGGGTAAGTTTTTCGAGCTAATGTATGTATGTATGTATGTCTAATTCTTTGGCACGCTCTACAGCCTAAATGGCTTGATTGATTTTAACAATTAGGTATCATTAGATTAGTATTGATTGTGGGAGTGACATAAAGTATATAAAATTTCGACATAAAAATAAATTTCTTTCTTTTTAGTTTCTTTTCAGTTTTTTAGGCTGCAGAGCTTTTTGTTTTTTAATAAAATATTTTGCTAGTTTATTTTATTATTTAAAAATCTGTCTAAACAATAACAATTTGATATTCTGTCTAACTGCATAACATTTTCTCGGCAACCTGAGACATGAAGGACCATCGCGTGTCCTGTACTTCCATGCAAATCACTCATTACTATTTAAATCAAAGGAATAAATTACTATTCATTGCATTACAGTAATATTTTGAAGAGGAAAACTCAATAATTGTTCAGACCTAGACTCGAACCTCGACCTTTAAGAGTAAGCGGACGCGCCGTCATTAAGCTCTAGGTCATAAAGATGACTAAATTAAACTTATAAAACTTGATTTTGTGTTTGAATAATATTAAAGAATATCTTAGTTATATATAAATATTTATTATCAGTAAGTAAGAAGCAGGAATGGTGTAAGTAGTGTAGACCAACCGTTCTCCAATAAAACTTCCTTGTTGTATAGTTCACACTATATTTTTTTACTCGTATACACACTTTTACACGTCCGTTCGCTACGACCGTTTAACTCGTACTGCCCTGAGTCAACCCGCTGGCTCTCCCTCCTTACCCCGTTCGTAACGGTCCAAATTGATTTAAATTGATTTATACCCACTCGGTTGTTATTGCCAAGTTAAAAATTATTATTATACTAAATCGATTTATCAATTTATGACAACTCGGTTGGTGTTGCTAACTCAAAAAGTACGTTATTCGATATAGTTGACTTACATATTTTATTAGCAAAATAAAGGAACCTTACACTCGACCATCCTGATAACGTGTATGACCCCATACACGTCTCAGTTGAGAACCTTACACTTGGTAAAATGACTCATGGCAGCAAAAAAAAAAAAAATACAATTAAAAAAACATAAAAATCACATTGCTACATTTTTTTCTTATGACTAAGTTTGCGCTTGTTCCAACCCTATCCGGCCCGACTCGAGTAAAAGAACAAGCAAGAAACCTCGGCGCGGTTAATTCTTTTCGCGGTTATTAAAATGTGATCTCCACAACAATTAAATAATAATAAAAATAATACATTATCAGTACGTGTAATGACATAATTTGTTATGTGACTACAAACAAGAATAATCTGTATTACACTTAGAACAACAATATAATTAAATAAAATTTATCAATTATCTGTTTATGTATAGGTACTTACTTTACTTACTTCATTATGTATTTTTATAATTAAGAAAATTAGGTTTAGATTTAAGTCTGCTTTCTTCTATTGAACTTAGCATTCCCAGTATTGACTTGTTTAACAATAGGTTCCTACATGATTATCTTATAAATTTTAAAATTATACATAATTCAAAATATTATAATTCAATTGTATTAATAGTAGGGTTATCAGCCAACAGAGGCAATAAATGAAGGTTACGAACCCGCTCGCTCACGAAGTCTCGTACCCATATCTCTTAAGTCAGAACAATCATTCAAGCATCAGTCAGACTGTCATAACTCTAACAATATATGTCAAGTCACGAACTCGCTCGCTCACGTAGTCTCGCGCTCGACAATCTTACGCTCTATGATCTCTTTTACTCTAACTATATTCATATTATAAACAACGAAGTCAAGTCACAAACCCGCTCGCTCACGTAATCTCGTGATTGACCTGGAACAACACAAACATCTTTGTAAAATAAACTTATCGTTCAAGGCATAATCAATAATCTCGTTTCACACCATTAGTAGGTTTAATATTTATACATAATTATATCTAGTCATCCACATCGGATGAGTTACTATCATCTGCCGCAACATCCGTGTCATCACTATCCAGCTCTAACGACTCTACATGTATCCATGGTTTCATTCGATCAGATGCCACTGTAGTCTTTCGTTTATTTCTCATTCCCTCAAAGCCGGGTATGGGCGCCACTTTATAACGATCATTGCCCATTACTTTGACCACTTTAAACGGACCTTCGTATGAGGGCATAAGTTTAGTGCTTTTGCCATCATTTTGAAATGCCGTTTTTAGTATTTTTACTAACTCCCCATTTGTGTAACTTTGAGCTGGTCTACGTCCTTTGTCATAATATTGTTTTTGTTTTTCTTGTTCTCTATTGATTTTGTTTTTAACTTCTTTACGCAGAGATGACAGATCACAAGATTTACGAGTCAAATTTGCTATTTCATTTAGTGTTGGATTACTCTCACTATTTATTACAGTACCAAACATAACCTCCGCGGGAGTTCGGCCTATTGTCTTTTGCAACGTGTTATTTAGTCCCCACTGAATTTTACCGAGTTGGATGTCCCAGTTCTTCTCATCATCCCTAAGGTTCTGTGCGGTTAGCGAGTCTAAAATGGTGCGATTGTATCGCTCTACCTGCCCATTTGACCTCGGACTCGCAACCGCGTTCAATATATGTTTAATACCCCTATCTACACAGAACTTCCTAAAGGCATGGGACGTGAAACAACTGCCACGATCACTTATAATTCGGTCTGGGTTTCTAAAAGTGTCAAAAATATCTTCGAGCACTTTGATCACATTCTGGGCCTTTGTATTTCTGACGGGCCTAATGAACACGAATTTAGTAAATGAATCAACAGTTACCAATAGATGAGTGTTCCCCCTTTTGGACTTTACAAAAGGCCCGAGGTGGTCAGTGTGCAAAGTATGGAATGGTATTTCAACTTTAGTAATAGGATGCAAGAGGCCTTCATTATTAGCAGTTTTCTTGGCATATGTGCAATCAATGCATGATTTTACGTACTTCTTAATGAAACGAGACATCTTAGGAAACCAGTAGAATTTTTTAACGCGTTCTAATGTCTTTCCCTCACCGACGTGTCCAATATCATCGTGATTCATTTTGCACACCTGCCACCTCGCCCCCTGGGGCACTACCCACCTAATGTTAGATTTATCCCCGTTAAGAATTCTGAATAATTTGTTATCTTTAATTAGGTAATTTTCTCTAATATACTCAAGCCCCTTCGAATCTAAATTACTGTTCAGAATCACCCAATTGCAAAGTCAAAAGCCAGTCTTCGTTACTTATAGCTAAAATAGTGGAATACTGATCAACTTTCCCCGTCTCTTTGTTATTTACCGGATTCCTTGATAATGCGTCCGCGTGGGCCATTCTCGTACCCGCTCTGTACTCGACCGTGCAGTTAAATTCCTGAAGAGCAAGCCACCAACGCGCGATTCGGGGAATTAGATCACGTTTTTGGAATGTGGAGCGTAGAGCACTACAGTCCGTGATGATTTTAAAATCCTTTCCGAGCAGAAATACCCTAAACTTTCGTAACGCACAAACCACAGCTAAGGTCTCTAGTTCGTATCAATGAAAGTTTTTTTCCTCGGGAGTTGTCTGTCGACTGAAGTACGCAACGGGCCTTAAAGAATCGGTACTACCTTGTGGTCGCTGCAGCACAATTCCACCAATGCCCAGTCTGCTGGCATCCGTATGGAGCTCAGTATCTGCAGAGTGATCATAAATGGCAAGAACCGGCCTACCTACCAACTTAGTCTTCAACTCCTTAAAAGCCTTCTCCTGGTCTCCTTGCCACTCCCATTTCACGTCCTTTTTTAAAAGTCTCGTAAGTGGAGAAGCAAGCTCGGCAAATCCCTGGATAAACTTTCTAAAATAGCTCACAAGCCCTATGAATTGACGGACTGCATGAACGTTTTCGGGTCTGGGAAAATCTGTCACCGATCGGATTTTTGCCTCACCAGGTCTTATCCCTGCTGAGCTGATTTCGTATCCTAAGTACTCAATTTTGTTTTGTAGAAAGCTACACTTTGCCAAGTTCAGCTTAAGGTTTGCGTTATCTGACAGCTGTAGTACCTCCTCCAACCTCGTGAGTGCTTCACCCGCGTTTCTGCCGTAAACAAGCACGTAATCAATATACACGGTGGCTCCGTTAAACCGCATCGGTCCCAAAACACGGTTCATCATTCTTTGGAAAACTGCAGGGGCGTTTGCTAGCCCAAACGGCACGCGATTGAACTCGTACTGGCCGTCGGGGGTCACAAACGCCGTCAAATGCTTGTGCTGTTCAGCTATAGGCACCTGGTAGTAGCCTGACATTAAATCAAGGGTAATAAACCATGCTTGTCCAGCCAATCGACTTACCTCATCGTCAATGATGGGCATAGGGTAACGCTCCTTTACGGTGATCGAATTAAGCATCCTGTAATCGATACACATACGCACCTTCCCATCCTTTTTACGAACCAAAATGATTGGGCTAGCGTAATTTGATACAGACTCTCGTATTACGCCAGCTTCTAACATATTATCTACCATATCGCGAACTTTTTCTCGCTCGTGGTGCGAGAGTCTATAGGGACGATAAACTACGGCGCGATTGCTGTTCAACTCAATTTGCATCTCCGTGACGTTGGTACAACCCAATTCAGTCAAATCAAAAGCAAAACAGTGTTTGTAACGTAGCAATAATTGGAACAATCTATTCTTATCTTGTTCGGTTACCGAATCCCCTAATATTACTTGCTGTTTGTCAAATTGGCTATTGGTTTTCTCTTTACAATCTTTAGCATCAGGTGAGACTGCAGTCACCCTCATAACTATGTCTATCTTTTCAGCGCGAGCGAATACAAAATTCTTTTGCAGCAAACATGGTATGGAACACGGCGTTACAGTAACTCTTAAATATCCATTTTTGACTTCATAAACACCGCCGCATACAACAAATTGTTCATTAAGTTTTCCTACAATTTTTGTTTCTAGGAGGACGTTCCCACTAAGTACGAATTCCGTTGCAGCTCTTACACTAGCTGATCCGTAAAGTCGGGTAAACTCCATAACCCTTACTCTAACCGCACACTTTTCATCCCCAAAGCAATCAAAAGGAGTCTCTGTACCAACATCAAGGAACCGCAACTTGGCTGAGTCTTTAACGACTATTATATGAGGTTGTTCGGAATATGTTTGCCCCACCAACATTGCCCTATCAAGTAACCGATCGTCAACCACCTTACAAACAACTGTTGCAGTAACCCCGTCAATCGACAAAGTCAATGTCGTTGACCCTAAAGACTGGACAAATCCATTGCCAAAACCTTTCATAGTCGAAGGTCCCATCATGTAATACTTCTAAATCAATAGCAGCTGATTCTCTAATTAGGGTAACTTCGCTACCAAAATCTATAAAGGCGTCCAATGACCTGCCATTAACTAACACCTGCTTAGTAAACTTATCATTTGGATGCGAATTCGTTATGCACATTGTTTTGTGAACAGTGGTAGGTTTTGTTGACTGCCCTTGTTTAGCGCGACAATTATCGATTTTGTGTCCTATTTTGTGACAATAATCGCATTTTACTAGAGGCTTAGAACATTTAAGATAAAGGTGCCCCTTTTCCTTACAGTTGTAGCAAAACAATCCCGAGCTGTGTATGTTACCTTTAGAATTGCCCTTCTGACCACTTTCGTTATTATGTATGTTTTCAGTGGCCATTTTGTTCTTAAAATTAGACTGATACGAATGTTCTTTATTGCTAAGCAAAAACTGCAGCAATTGATCGGGTTCCGTACAACGCAATGCTAAAGCACTAGATTTAACGGTTCTGTCACTGAGACCATGGATAATGCAGTCTACGGCGCGTTTGCCTGTGATTTCACATTGATTAATTAAGGCTAGTTTTTCATAAAAATAATTTTCAATTGGCTCACTGTATTTACTCTTACGCCTGAGCATGTCCTCCAAGGACTGGCCATAATTCTGTTCACACGGAAAAGCTTTAATGAGTTTCTCTTGCCACTCTGTCCAAGTAAAGAGAATTGTATTCAAACTCTGATACCAGGTTTTGGCCAGTCCTTGTAGTTTTTGCATAGAGAAGTGTATGGTTGTTTTGTCGTCCCAACCGTAGACAGAGGCACATTCGTTTACTTTTCTAAGCCATACATCCATACGTTGGTTTTTATTACAGGGATCAAATTCAGGCAAAATATTCTTGTAGTCAAGTTTGCTAACTGCATGTGTACTCTGTTCTGACGGTTGTGACGCGAAATTATTTTTCAAAGAGTGTATTATTCTAATAATATCTCTAGATGAATATAACGGGCTACATGACCTTGAGCGACGCCCGGGACTGGCGTCGCGGTATCGGTGATCCTCTCGACGCAGGTCGCTTCGCCGATCGCAGTCGGCTCGATGCTTGCGATGCTCGCTATCCACACGACGGCTGCGCTGATTACTGTCCACGTCACGCTTGCGATGTTCGGTGCGTCTGGAACGAGCCTCCAAATCACGTTCCTCTTGAAGTATTCGCTCCATTTGAAGTAGACGCTCCCTCTCACGCTCTAGGTGCTGTTCTCGCTGACGTATGCTGGCACTGCGGCGTTGTCTCCGGCTTTCGTCTCGGCTGTGTGGTCGGCTTCGTCTAGCAGACACATCTTCAATATCCGGACTGCCCCTCAATTCGTCAATCGGGGCTCGGCTCCGTTGACGCGCAGAATTCAGCATTGCTCCACGCAGTCGACTCTGTCTGCCTCCGTCACTGCCGCTCCTGGACGGATTCCTTTCTGGGGTCCGCAGACGATGGCTCTCACGACTTTCGTTCCGCTCCATATCTCGGAACAAATTAAAACAGTTTGAGTTATCTTAACCATTCGCAACCACGTGTAGTTTTAACCTATAGCAACGGTACCTAAAGTACGAAATATAACAATTCTCTCGCAAGCGATGCATTCTAGCTCAAAGCGCACAAAAATTCAGTACCCATTATAGCCTCACATCTTCTACGAGTGTTCCAAAGTATAACCTAAGCTTGACCTTGGGTTATTCTTATTATGTACCAAAGAGTTTTTGCAGTATGCAAATTATTTGTTGTAATTCATTTCGATTATTCGTATTAACAGCGAGTAATTAGATTTATTGAGTACCCTATAACAATACTTTTAAATATAAATAAAAAAAAATATATATTTAAGTTATACATGAAACGTCAATTTTAGAAAAATTAAGTCCTGATTGTAAGCCATTGCTTCTTCCTATTATCTAAACATTAATTCTCGATCGAACTAATATAGTATATGATGCTATAATAGTAAATTATTACGAAATCAAAGGTACTTACTTTTTACGTGAGCTTGATCGTACCACTTCTGAAATGTAGACCAACCGTTCTCCAATAAAACTTCCTTGTTGTATAGTTCACACTCTATATTTTTTTACTCGTATACACACTTTTACACGTCCGTTCGCTACGACCGTTTAACTCGTACTGCCCTGAGTCAACCCGCTGGCTCTCCCTCCTTACCCCGTTCGTAACGGTCCAAATTGATTTAAATTGATTTATACCCACTCGGTTGTTATTGCTAAGTTAAAAATTATTATTATACTAAATCGATTTATCAATTTATGACAACTCGGTTGGTGTTGCTAACTCAAAAAGTACGTTATTCGATATAGTTGACTTACATATTTTATTAGCAAAATACAGGAACCTTACAGTAGATTGAGTACACATAACAGCTATATTCAGGCAAAAAATCTGCGTCGGATGGTCTCTGCAGAGGTCTCATAACGCTAAGACAATTTTTTTTCAAAATGGCGTATAATTTTGAAAAGTTTGTGTTTAATTTGTTGTAAGTCACTAAAAAAACGGTGTTTTAACACTCTTTTACTTACAGCAAATGTGCGGTTTATTAGAGTATTTTTTAGTCTTACATAATTATCTTTATTAGTACATAATATATTAAATATTATATTACGAAACTTAGCTATCTCCATAGAAGTCACTAAACTACTTACGATGTCCTTCAGGTCTCTAAAATAAAAAGTCAATTGCTATATTTGATGTAAGTAGTGAAAAGCCTACTGATAATAACTTTAACAAAAATAAGTACTTAAACATAACAATAAGTAAGTACTTAAGTTTTACATTCTTACCTAAATAAAAATTGTAAATATTTAAGTTCTCCATTTTTTGATTAAATTTGTTACGGTATCGGTGAAGGGTAAGTAGCTATGAAACACCAACATTTTTTGTTATCCAATCTGGGCATTAAACCCAAGACTTCTGCAGTCCGTACACAATACCACTGAATCACCATGCAGTTTTTCTCATTAATAGATACAGAAAATTATAAATTTTAAAATGTTAAAGTTTATCGGCTGCGTATGGTTAATCCTAAGGTTTAATCCGTGCTATGACGTCATAGCAGCAGTCGCCCTTGGCTCGCACTAACACAAACAGACAGATCTACCTACGACACATACTAAACTTGTAGGTGAACGGCATTCAAAACATATTGATATGACCCCTACGATTTTATTTATAAGTATAAGAAAAACAATATTTTATTGCTATTAACAATGATTATTTCATAATTTTAGTTGCCTACCGCTGGACAAAAGCCTCTATCATGAAACCTATAAAGGATTTTTACCACAATCGTTACAAAAAAGTCACAGTATTTTTAAGTAGGTATACCTACTCGTAGTCAGCCTCAAAAGTCGGTGGTCACATCCATAATTCAATAATCCATGCAACGTACCGTGCATAAGTTGCTTACAAGCGTCAGAAGTAGATGCACATTGTAGTAGTTTAAAATTAATTAAACACCACATTGTGGGAAATAACTGAACAACAGGAGTCTGCTATCACAATAGTGACAGAATGGTCGATCTTTGATCTCATTGGTTGATGTTGACAAGTTTCAACCAATAAGAGATCAATGATCGACCATTTTGACGCTATTGTGATAGCAGACTTATGCCCCAGATTGTAAAAAATTGCTGAACAATATAATTATATCTCGTTAATACCTGAATAACACGCGATACAAATGTAAGTATAACATTATTAAATGTTTGTTTCAGCTTTCTACTGTTTTAAATACCAGATTGTCAAAAATAGCTGAATAATATTTTGTGGATCGACGCCGACGACCTTTAAAGGGTGTTGGGCAACCGATGGAAGAGAAAAAAGAGTAGCGTGAGTTTCTTGCCAGTTCTTCTCGCAGCTCTACCTCGACAGCGAAGTGGCTGTAGGTTAATTGGCAGACTTTATGTAATTTTGACGTTCATAAGCATCATACTTTATGATCAAAATGAAATAAATGCTTTGAGTTTGAGTTTGAATGGAGAGAATAAGAAAAAGGATCTCCAGTGCTCACCAAACCTCATAAGACT
Source organism: Parascotia fuliginaria (assembly GCA_963082885.1). NCBI lineage: Eukaryota > Metazoa > Arthropoda > Insecta > Lepidoptera > Erebidae > Parascotia > Parascotia fuliginaria. The sequence goes on along the minus strand of OY720198.1, from coordinate 7,513,077 downwards.
AATAAACTAAACTTTACGCCGATATTCTATCATCAGCATCACGCAATTCTAAAATCACGCAAGGGCCCTTTCGGAAGATCAGCGTTTAAATCAACTGACTTAAGCACAGCTGAAAAAGAGACTCTTTTTGTTTGTAATGCATGATTAAATTATTTTATTTTAAAAGATATAGATTTATTTCTATGACGTGTACTTTCTTTGACTACCTTTATAAAACCAACGTGGTTCTTCCTAACGTAAGAATTGACCTTGACTAAGACCAGTAGACTCACTTCAACACGGAAGAGTTAAAACTATACTTAAACTAATTTTAAATTCAAATGATACATTAAAAGTAATGACATTTTTATTTAAAGTACGTTTTTTATTCGTAGCTATAAACTAAATATAACTGTTGCTACTTAGTTATAACGGTGCTTGCTATTTACTAGCTTTTTAATGTAGTAGATCCTTGCTGGGTTTAGCATAAAAATAATCGTTTTTTATATAACTAGCTGTTGCCCGCATGAATGTCCGACTATATTGCATTTTCCATACAAGCTTTCATCCCCTGATTCAAACCTCTTCAAACCATTTTTTGCAAAAAAAATATGGTCTATGTTGTTTCCCAAGGTATATTCTATTTCTATACCAAATCTTATCCAAATCGGTTAAGTGGTTTAGGCGTGCAAACGTAACAGACAGACAGACAGACAGAGTTACTTTCGCATTTATAATATTAGTATAGAAGTATGGATAACCGCCTCATTCCTTTTCCATCCTCCTCCTTCCTTCTCCCTACCCGGTCAGCACGAAAACTCAACCAAGCTGGTTGTTGCTTATAACAGAGAACACAAGGAATGTCCGAGGCCCAATTTTCCTCTCTCTTTTTCCTCACCTCCCCTATTAACACTTACCCCACTCCCTTCACGGAAGGCAGCGGCTTCGCAGAATCCCTGGCGTCGCAGGAACAATGCTAGAGACTCTGAGTCATCCATGAGCGACAGTTACTACTGTTATCTCGTCTGCCACTGACGGCAATAAAAACAAAAGATAACACTTACTCAAAAGCGCTTTACTTGACAAGATTTAATATTAATATTTGTACAATATTAAAATTAAACTCGTAAAACCGGTAGGTAAGCTATCTGGTTTAATAGTAATTAATATATTATTAATATAACGCCAAAGGATTTCCTGATATTTAAAAAACTTTGTCCAATCTTAAGCAATAGAATTAGGTATTACTTTGCGGATATTCACAATAAAATTTTAAATAATAGCTTTAAATAGAAACGCATTGTGGGCAGACCCTTCACAAGGTGGACTGATGATCAGATAATAAAATAACACTATAATAATAAAGCGGATTTATTTAAACGAGCTACCAGTCAGATTTGAATAATTCTTTGCGTATGATAGCCCAGGTCTTGAGGAAGGTTATAGTCTATGTAACATCACGCTACTGGCGACGGGAGCAGAGCAGTAAAGAGAAACGCGGGTGAAACTGTTGAATTATATACATTTAGTTATGCAAAAATTAATTATTTATTATATACAATTATTTAATTAAATTGCTCCTTAATCGGTGTTATTAAAAGCATAATTCCATATAAAAGGTTAATACAGACTTGACACTTAGATTCAGTATAAATAGCGGATGATTATTTAAAAAAAAAAAAAAAAACAAAATGGTGGTCAGTCGGTGTAACGCTCTCGTAGTGAACGGACATTATTATTTACTTCCTTGTGTAATTTAAAATAAATGAAGTGATTATTTAAATAGTAAATTTATTTATCTACCCTGTAACGTCCTATAGAAACCTCGCCGCGGAAAGCTGGTACAAATACAAAGCGAAACAGTTTATTTGTTTGAACGCGCTAATATTTGGAACTACCACTCGGATTTCAATAATTCTTTTTGCGTACGATAGCCCAGTTCTTAAGAAAGGTTATAGGCTATGTAACATCACGCTACTGGCGACGGAAGAAAAGCAGTAACCTAAGACACGGGTAAAACCGTGGCTGCAGAAATCTGGTTTTTAATATAAAACCTACAATAAGCAGTAAAATACGAATTAATAATTAATACCTAGATATTGAAATACAGCAAGTTTTTATAACAAATACACAAGAATGCAGACTTGGTGGCTTACCTGCGTAGGTGTGTGATCGTTTGTGTGATATTTCTCAGAAACTATGACCTCACTCGGTGACGACATCGTGCAATCTTTGGACATTCTGTTAGCGAAACTAGTGAGCTAGAAAAGGATGTGAGCTAATTTTATTTATTTTATTGTATATTAGCTGCGCACTGTGGCTTTGCCCGCGCGGAAAATGATATATGTTTAATTAATGTAACTCTGAAACAAGACCGATTTTCAGAATAAAATTTCCTATGTCCGTCTCAGGCACCGAATCTTAGATATATTTGGTGCCATAGGTACCAATTTGGGACAGGAGACAAAACACATTTTAGGTGCGAGGGAAGCCTTGAGGCACAGCTCGTATATAATACTAGTAGGATAGTGTAATCTCATAATAGTGTAAGTACTTAATGTTTTTTTTTAGTTTGAATACTTATAATTGCTTTTTTAGTTTAATAATAATAGGTTTTAACTGCAAGTACTACAGAATATTTTAATAAATAATCAGTTCTATACTATTTTTAAAGCGGAATAGTTTGTTTGTTTAAACGCGCTAATCTCTGAAACTACCAGTTGGATTTGTATCATTATTTTAGCGTATGATTGCCCAGTTATTGAGGAAGTTATAGGCTATGCAACATCACGCTACTGGCGACGGGAGCAGAGCAGTAACCAAAGACACGGATGAAACCGTTTTTTTTCTTTATTTGTTTTCCCTTTTGTCCCATTACTTTTCCTTCTCGTTCCTTATTCCCTTCTCTCGATGGGGCTAAGTAGGTTTTAGTATTATTTTGCTACTGTAATACTTTTAGAACAGAACCATGTCCATGTGTCACTTCACCATCAGACTTCAGAGGTAGGCAGAGCTTTGAAAGTTGGACCTCAGGCAACCACTTCGGTTGTGGTAACCGCAGTGGTTGCCACTGTAGCCACTTACACACCATCAGTTAGGACATGGACTGGTCGGCCCTTACAGAGAATATAAAACACTTATTTTGAAGGACGTAGTCCTTCTAGAGCACTCTTCGGAAGAGCACCTGCGCGTTAAGCACCTAGCCTAGTCCAAGTTGAGCACCTACCAAAAATATTCGTAGACTTTGGGAGAAAATAACAATGCCATCTTAAAATAATTTATTACACAAAATATTATTAAACTTATATAAATAGCATTTATTACATTATTAGTGACATTTTACCGTACACAATTATAATAATTGGTAACTAACACTTAAGTAATTAAAAGGTAGAAAGAAGTATTTCTAAAATCAAGCTAAAAGATTGACAATAGAAATTACTAATTTACCGAAAACAAATGTTGATTATAACGCCATCTGTTAATGATAGAACCGAACTACATTGATTAATGCCATCTAACGTCTGTGCTAAGAACTACTATATCATGAACCTCAACCTTAGCGCCATCTACTGTTGGAATCAAGAACTAATAATTCGAACGTACATTACATGGAATTAATTCGTGGAATTCTTAAATCAGTTTCTAGATGGCAATGTACAATACATATTTTTTTATGGGATTGCACTTGCTAGCAACTGCTACCATCGGCTTACTATAAAGCACTACAGGTATAATACACTTTTTACTAAGTATTAGTCAGTCCTGGGTTATATACTTGTGGCGAGTCCACTCTAACATAGTTTCCGAACGGAGTGCTGATCGTTTGAGGTCCTGAAGCGTAAGGATTCAGCACCAGGTTAATGTTCTTTGTTTCCGCTGTCGCAGTGGCGCCGTCTCTGCTCCAGGGGGCTGAAATATAGTTTATATTAGTGACATCTAGTAGATAGTTGTTGAACTAAGTTCTAGTTGGAAAATTGTGATGATTTACAAATTTAGAAATTTAAATATTGCTTGTGGTGATAAAAAGGTATCAGGTTTTTATGTGCACTTAGAAAGATAAGTTTTCTCTATAGAGTTTCTGACATATAAATGTGATTTATGCAATAAACTACTTTAGTGCTACTGTAAGGCGGATCGCACACTGCCACGCACCACGCTGTTGCGCGTGATCTGCATGAACGCGCGTGGATGCATTTTCGGTGTGTTGGACCGTACGTGTTTTCTATACAAACGGCGATACTTACAAGCGACAAAATAACACGCACTCCCGCACCACAGTGCATCATGCGGGGCAGTGTAAGAATGGCCTAATATACTTATTATACAGTGTCTTCTTGTCTTCAGTCTATATAGTGGAACTACCCTAATCATCTAATCATCCGTAAATAATATAAGAATAACCAGTAACGAACACCAGCTTTACTTATATATCATCATTATTTTGGGATATATATCTCTCATCTAATATCTATCTCCATCTCCATTCAGCATTGAACCTCATAAGGCTGATGAAAACAAATCAAATAACGAGTGGTTAGTGGTCAACCTAGTGTCAAGATTTGTTCAGGTCGCTCATAGAGGCATCCGACTTGACCTAACGGCTGTTATCAACTTGATAACAACCGGGACCGACTTTTAACATGCCCTCCGAAGCATGGAGACGCTCAGATCAAATACCACTATGCGGTACACGACCGACTAACCTTCACGCCACTGTGATACTGGTGACGGTTAAGAAAAAATTCCTCACTGTCACATTAGTGTTACAGTTAGGAAGTCACGTTCCTCACCTTAACAGCGTTGCTTGATTTATTATCCCGGTCGGTCATGATGTGGTCACCCATCCATGGGCCAGCCGCACTCTATGTTGTTTAACCCGCTAATCGTTTCCGATCAGTGAGCGCAATGAGCTATGAGTGACTTTAAGGTTGATAAATAGAATCACTAATGGCTCGGCTCTCATATTTCGACATCAACAACCAAAACCACAATCGTTATTTTTAGATAGCCTTAATGAATAATCAGTAAAAGCACCATTTTTATTAGAAAGTTTGCGTTAAATGGTACTTCCCAAATGACGCATGTCGTCATTTGTACTTTTGTAGCCAAAAAAAAACCAAGAAAGTGGTCAGCATATCACTCCCATCTATATAAACTACTTTACTATTATAAGCGGATAAGTTTGTTTGTTTGTACTACCTGGAACTACCACTCGGATTTGAAAAAATCTTTTTGGGTATGATAGCTCAAAGGTTGTCTGGAAGAGATCGCTTTTAACGATAAGACCGCCCATTGTCACTATTTATTGGAAAATATTTTTAAATGACAAAAAAAAATGAAAAATATATTTATTCCTGTCTAATTGGTGTTACAAAGTTGTCACACTGTTTCCCACATTAGGTTTCCCTGTGTCGTGGGAAGCAGGCTCCACAGACGAGCGTTTATCAACAGAATAAAAAAAAAAATAGGTATATAACAAAAAAACAAAAAAATTAAATTAAATCAATAAACTTCATGAAAGAAACAAAAAGAAAACAAAAATGTTTGTGTATATAAAATGTGTGTGGTGTGTGTGTGTGTGTGTGTGTGTTTGTGTGTGTGTGTGTGTGTGTGTGTGTGTGTGTGTGTGTGTGTGTGTGTGTGTGTGTGTGTGTGTGTGTGTGAGTGAGTGTGTGTGCGAGTGTATATGTGTGTGTGGCATGTGTGTGTGTGTTTGTGTGTGCGTGTATGTGCGCATGCGTGTGTTTAAATATCTAATGTAAGTTACATATGGTGTACAATAAAGGCTAGCCGTAGCCGTATATTCTATTCTGTTCTATTCTCAATTCTCAAGGAAAATTATAGGCTATGTAATATTACGCTACTGGCGACGGGAGCAGTGCAGTAAGCAAAGACGCGGGTTAAACGTTTAAAGAAAGTAAATAGTACTTGCGTAATAGTATCTCATCATCATGAAATCATGAGAACGAAGGACCAAGAGATTTTCATGCAGAAATCAGTTGGAGCAGCTACAGTGGTAAGCTGGTGATAGCAGGAGTCTCAGTAGAGAGAAGAGTATACTCCAACTCCTGACTTACTTCCACTTTTATCGTGAAGGTGATGAATATCTAATGTTGTGTAGGTTGTCCATAAGGTTGTGGTACGTAAACCTGCTGTTTTTCTGTAGGTTGCCCTATAAGTTTATTTAAATAATTATAACTGTACTATTATATAAAGTGGAAGAGTTTGTTTGTTTGTTTGCACGCGCTAATCTCTGGAAGCAAAAGTCGGATTTTAAAAATTCTTTTTGCGTATGATAGCCAATTCTCGAGAAAGGTTATAGGCTATGTAACATCACGCTACTGGCGACGGGAGCAGCGCAGTAAGCAAAGACGCGGGTGAAACAGCGCTGCGAAAGCTAGTAAATTGTTGTCTCGGTAAGTTAGTAGTACTATGTATGTACCTACGGACTGACATGCAAAGGTCTCAGGTTCGATACTCAGGGTCCAAACACTGGCATTATGTCCGGTAATTTTAAGGCGTAAAACAACAAGTTTAATTTTATTGTTCCTTACCTATGTCATAAAAAATATTTCTCAAGATAATTTTTTAATGCCAAAATAAATAAAGGACATAAAATACAACCAGACTCTGGACAATTTGTACTTACAGTCCATTCCAAATCTAATTTCGGACAATGTAAACAATCCTCCATATTGCCATTGTCTATGGTTTCATGAATTTACTAGTGATGGGGTAAAGGATGATAAAAATAAAATTAATGTCTCATCATACATAATTAAATAATAATTTCTTATTCTTTTTTTCTAACATTTTTAAATAATATTACGTTTACTAATACTCTATTTGCGTAATCGATTAATTCTATTTGATTTGTTTTTTTATTACTCCAAATACTTGTATTTATGTTAAATATGGTATTGTATTTTATTGTAACCGTTGACTTATAAACTATAAGATAATAAGACAAACAATTTACCTAATGTATAAATAAATGTAATTTAAATTAAGCATTGACCTCTAATTACAACTATTTGACCACGGACTGAAATGGAATACTGGGATACTTTTGAATATTTTTCCGCCTGATAAATAATTGTGAAATATTGATTATATGGAATTTGTATGTATGTTACGATTTTATTATACTATATTACAATAAAACAAATGAACTCAGACTTGCGAGGGCAAATGACAAAATATTATGTACCTATGATATGTATTGGTTAAACTTATTTCTTCTGATAAATTACAACATTGGTTTTCAAAGACAATATAGAGTACAGAAAAAATAAAACTGTCAATCATTTTGACGTCTTAATTCGACCGCAAAAAGTAATTCGTAATTTTATTAAATAAACTAGATTTGATTATTAATCATTAGTAGAAATAGTTGCAAAATGAAGTATATAGTGAACAGAATGTGTATAAACCCATGTGTCATCGTTTATGGAGTTTTTGATAGAAAAATATTGAAAAAACTGTTTGTTTACATTGTCCGAAAATGGATTTGGTCGATACTGTATAAATATATTTTTTTATGGCATAGACCCCTATATTACTAGCACGTACTCCCATTGCGCCATCTAGTGGTCAAGGTAAGCAACATCGCATCAATTTTAAAATAATAATATTATCTTACATAGATGTTCTTCATGTATTCCCTGTTGGCCAGCACCATGGATGTGAAGGTGTATCTCCTTCTGCTGAGGATGCGGCTCCCAACCATGCGACTTTGAGCCGAAGAGAGCGCCCAGCTGAAAGTACACCATAGGATAATGTTAGTAAACAAATAATTTAGCTTAGGCCTACTGGTAATCTGATGTTAAGTAGATAATTTCTTTGGAACGCGCTTTCTCTCGAAATCAGGAAGTCCACTAACCGTTATGTGTTTAAAGTTAAAGTGCGGGAGTTGTTATTATCCAAATAAAATGACAGTTTTCATCACACATAATAATCTGTTTGTTTTATTTTTCATCTACATGTAGTTTATTAAATTTATATGTATTAGTATATCATATATATATATTTATATATATAGTATATTATATTATATAGATATATTATATTTTTATATTATTATTATTATTATTATATATGCATTTATTTAAATATATAGAATCATTATTTTCTTAATACTAAGTACTTTAAGCATCTACTTGTTTGTCTCTGCATCACCCAATGGTAGACTGGTAATAATGCCTCAGGCATTAAGTCCGCCTTTACATGTATGTGTATAAAGTTTTAAATAAATAAAGGAATAATGTCTCTTTTTTAAGTAGATGGGGTTTTGAGCACTTATGGTCTAGTTTTTATGACAACCTCTGTGGTTCGGTGATACTGTGTATGGACTGCCACGCAGAGGCCACGGGTTTTATTTCCGCGAAGTGCAAATATTTGTGTGCATGAACATGGCCATTTGCATTGGTCTGGGTGTTTTTATGTATATTAGGTATGTATTAACATAAAAAGGATATAAGTATGTTTATCCGTATTCTAGAACCCATATCACAAGCTATTAATATATGCTTACTTTGGGGAGTTGTGGTATTATTATACAGAGAAAGCATGAGCATTGATCGCCACGTACGTTCAAGGTGGATTGGCGATTACAGACTTTCTCAGAAGTCCAGGTTTTCTCACGATGTGAAAATTACCGTCAGACAGTACCTAATGTTCAGATAAACTTAAAGGTACATAAGATTTGAAAATCACATTGGTACTTGCCCAGATTCGAATCCCCAACCTCGTGTTTACGAAGCGGGTACCTTCACCACTAGGCCATTACGACTTTTAATAAAATGCTGTGTAACAAAATTAGCATTGACCTAGTAGTGATGAAGGCACTCGCTTCCTATACCTACACGAGATTATGGGGCCGAATCCAAAAGCCATCGTCTTAACATAATAAAAGGAAATGCTTAAAAAAAATTTAATCGCCATTCTGCCTTGAGGTCACGTGGTGATCAATGCTCATGCCTTCATGAGAAGCGACTTTTGCCTTCTATACTAATGACGAATATAATACCATTGACCTTTATCTCAAGGTCGCCAAGATTTGCATATTCGCAAGTTCAGAGAAAGCGGAACACTGGAACCGGATTCATGAGACAGCTATATCTTATATCATTGGTTAGAAAGAGACGAATATGTCTAAATGTATGTGATACAATGAATTATTGGAGGATGACGATGACGTGTAGTTTTTTGGGATAAGTAGGACTTTAGTAACAGTTCTCCAACGGACCTCATCATTCGTTATTAAGTGTTACGGTAGTACGCAGTGATAAGATAATCAGGTACTTTTCTGCCCTGTTGGTACGCAAGCTGTATAATGGACAACATTCCAAAAACCATAATATAAATGCTGGCATGGTGGCCACAAGGACGGCTTTATGAGATACTTTAACACCACTTTTAAAAGACTCCAGACCAAATAAAAGAAACATTTGTGCTGATAATAAGTTTCACGTTTTCATTGAAAGAGACAAGCTGTATTTTCTCTTTCCGTCCATCGGTAAAATTTATCGAAATTATAAAAGTTTATTCTGATCTTGATGCACTGGATGCACCTTCATTGGGTGTGAAGCCCGTGGTAACCCGTATAAAGTACTGAACTGTTTAATTCGTGACCGCGTTAATTGATGAGACAGACAGAAAGTGTCTTGTGACTATACTGCCGCCACTGCTGATACAAATCACTCATTATTATCGCCCCATAAGAGCTGAACGTATCTACATTTTTACAACATAACAGGAGAGTTGAAAACTCTGCGGTTTTTGTTATTTAGTTATTTATTATGAATTTATGAAAACCAGCTGTTGTTACGTTGTAATTTAAGTACCTAAATATTGTTACTACAAGTTATAATATAACTCTGAAACTATTGAATATAGGTACGCATACCGCGCCTACCTTCTTTTAACAGGCGGTGTAGGATCACCTAAAGAAAGAAATTTGACAATTTTGGCCATACGTTTATTTGGGTATTATATTATAGAACGATTTGGAAGAAGCCCATGTCTAGCAGCAGACTTACCTTGGCAGCACCAGCGATGAGTAACAGCTTCAATATAACCAGTGCTACCAACAGGGTCTTGACTCCAACTACAGCCGCCACCACCATCCAGGTGGAGGCTGCTCCCATCTGCCAGACCAGGGGCACGATGGCCTGCAGCATCTTGGCTGGACGGCCGAAGGTTCTAGCTGGAAAACACGAGATCACGTTAAAATTGACTTACTTACTTTCCAATTGGATTGTTAAAAGCATGAATAATTAGTTTAATTTGATCTAGTTATTCACTAATTAGACCAAATTAAACTAATCATCCATGCTTTTTGCATGCTTTCAGGTACTTCATGTGAAATTTAACAGGTGATTAGTTAATTTTTCGTTATCAGCCTTTCAGAAACTGGGGTTTAGTTAAAGAAAAACTATATAGGTAACAAAGGAACATCTTGGCTGGACGGCCGAAGGTTCTATAGCTGGAAAAACGAGATCACGTTAAAATTTACTGCTTTAGTAAAAGAGAATACAATTATTTGATACAATATGTAAAGAACTATAAAACACAGGTACATACAAAATTTTAAACTGTAGATTCACATCGTTTCATAAGTGGTAACCGTAACTTAACGACATGGCTATGTTTACCAACATGAGATGCAGAAAATATGTTCAGAAAAAACAACGAAGGCGTTACCGACTATGTAGAAAAAAGTGAATGAGAAAGGAAAAAAGGAAAGGAAGAGGACCGATTGATAATTGGGCTGATGCAGTGATTTATTTATCTCTTTTATTAACTTTGCTTACTGCTCTGTTCCCGTCGCCAAAAGCATGATGTTACATAGCCTATAACCTTCCTCGAGAACAGGGCTATCATACGCAAAAGAATTATTCAAATCCAACTGGTAGTTCCAGAGATTAGCGCGTACAAACAAACAAACAAACTCATCTTCCGCTATTATAATAAAGTATCTAATAAATAAATATAATATAAACTTAGAAGTATAAACTATGGAAACTGAGATAGGCATCAGGTACGCTTTTATTTTTTAACGTAACAATTTTCTTCTCAAAACCAAGACCGTAACAAAAGTACTAACTACGTTTCAAATTAATTTAATTGTGAGGAGAAAGTAATTTCGTTAAGTAATTTAACATTTCTTACTTTTATTCGTTTAATAACTTTAAGATACTTATACAATAATTACACTAATTACTACTTCATTTCGTTGGCACCGCGGGTATACGTTGTGTGCACTTGTGGGTTTGATTTTAACAATGGTACCTGCCTATGACACTTTTTTCTTCTAAAGGGGCTGACTGTTGATGTATAATATTAACGTTTCCCAGCTATCTTGTGTTTCATTTAATAGAGGATAATCATTATGTTGCTATTTAATGTATAATGACGACTTCGGGCTATAATATTGAGGGCTTCTCGACAGAAACCGAATATTTGACTTAACCCAGGCCACACGGTTCACTCTGTGTAATCAATAATCTATTATTTTGTACAAGTCTGGGTGTATTCTGCCCGCAATTAATACTATTATAAAGCGAGAGTTTGTTTTTTTCAACGCGCTAATCTACGAAACTACTACTTCTTTTTGCATTTGATAGCCCAGTTCTTGAAGAAGTTTATAGGCTATGTAACATCACGCTATTGGCGTCAGGAGCGGAGCAGTAAACAAAGATGTAACTTAACGCTAGTTGTATATATTTGTAGAGACCACCATTAACTTCGGTCGCTAACCCATCGACCGTGGTGGCGATGGTAAATACCTTAGGTAAGAGGTCTACGTTCTAAGTGGATGTTCTCAAGATGGAGATGATACGGCTAAGAACTGAGTAATAATAATAATTATAATAATAATAATATGTGGACACTATCACACACCGTCATCTAGTCCCAAGCTAAGCAGTGCTTGTGTTATGGGTACTAGATAACTGAAATATAATATATATATACATATATACTTTTTTTTGTGTAAATACATACTTAGAATACATAGGAAAAACCTAGACTGAAGACAAATACAAATGTTCATCACACAAATATTTACCTTCCGCGGGAATCCATCCCACGACAGCCGGCGTCGCAGTCAGTTACACTAACCACTAGACTAACGGTGCAGTCGAGTAGCTAAACAATTATAACCAACCTTATACTATTATATAAAGCGGAAAGAGTTTGTTTGTTTTAACGTGAGAGTGCCGGAGGCCCAATTTCCCCCTTTCCTCTTTCCTCACCTCCCTCATTCCCTTCCCCTAACCCCATTCCCGGCCACCATAGTGGAGGACACCATACCAGCAGCTTAAGACGATGGCTTATGGTATAGTGGCCGCCACTTCTGGATTCCACTGACTGCTTACCATCAGGCGGGGTGGAGTCACTTTAGTAGGCTATAATATCTATACATATAATAAAAATGTAACCGATCGCTGTCTGTACATGGAAGATATATGAAAAAAATAATTATTGGGGCCTTTATCAACGCAAATAGAACCGAAAACAATGATTGTTACAATTTTTGTCTGTTTGTCTGTTTGTCTGTTAGTCTGTTAGTCTGTTAGTCTGTTTGTCTGTTTGTCTGTTTGTCTGTGCGTTTGTTCACGCTAATCTCAGAAACGGCTTATCCGATTTAGATATGGTTTTCACTAATACATTGTGGTAAGCTTCACTTAACATTTAGTGTTTGTTTCATGTCAATCGGTTCATAAATAAAAAAGTTATGCCAATTTAAAGAATCACGTCGAACATTTGTTAATTTACTACGAAATCTGATAGAAACAGAGACTTTAACAGGTTACGGAATTAGCTGATAGCGTTTTTATTTTTCGGATTCCGCTCATTCTAAACAATCTTCCGTTTAGTTTTAAATGAGTCCAGTTTCCAGTAAGCCTATGTTTCGCGATGACAATTAATAAAGCCCAAGGTCAGACACAACTAAAAGTTGTGGGCGTGGATCTAAGTATTAGTTGTTTTTCGCACGGTCAGCTTTATGTGGCTCATCACGTGTTAGCATTCCTAGCAGCCTGTATGCTTTGATCCCCGATGGCTATACGTCTAATCCATACATCCATACACCCATACATATTATATAAGGCTTTGTCCTGACTGACTAACAGACAACGCACAGCCTAAACTGCTGGTCGTAGCGACTTGAAATTTGGAGAGTGTGTTTGTCTAAATGTCTAGAGGTTGTACTAAAAAAGGGTTTTTTAAAATTTAATTCCTAAGTGTGTGAAAAGGGATGAAATCGATTATATGAATCTTCTTAATTTTTTAACTTACAGTTTTGAAATTTTATTTTGGAATACTTCTATTTAAATAAAAAATATCCTTATAATTTTTTTTTAACAGGGGTGGATTTAGAGGGGTGAAATTAGGGATGAAATATTCTAAACAAAGATCTTTAGCTTCTGAAGCTAGCGACTCGAAATTTACAGGGAGGGGGAGGGAGGGAAAGGAGGGAGGAAAAGAAGGAACTGAGGAGAAGGAGGAAGGGAGGGGCAAGCGAGAGGGAAGTGATGGGGAAGTGATGGGAAAGTGAGGGGTAAGTGAAGAGGAAGTGTGGGGGAAATGCGGGAGAAGTGAAGGGAAAGTCAGGGAGAAGTCAGAGGGAAGTAAGGGGAAAGCCAGGGAGAAGTGAGGGAGAAGTGAGGGGAAAGTGAGGGGAAGTGAGAGGAAAGTGACGGAGAAGTAACGGGGAAGTGAGGGGAAGTGAGAGGGAAGTGAGGGGGAGTGAGGGGGAGATAAAAAATAGTATGAAAAACAGTATTTAAACAAAATAAAAATGTCTATTGGAAAAAATTACATTCACGCGAGCGAAGCCCAAAAGGTCACTCACTCACTTATCACGAAATCTCAGACACAACAAGTTCTAGGAATCTCAAACTTTGCATTGTCATTCCTGTTAGAATATAAGTGCTCACTTAGACAGAATTTTGCGAAATCCATCCCCTAAGGGGGTATAAAGGGGTGGCAAAGTTTGTATGAAACTTCTATAGTTTCTATTCCTAATTACTAGAAAATACTCTTTTTTTAATATTCAGAAACCACCCTTATTAAAAGGGCAAATAAGAGTCACAAGTTTGTGTGAAAGTGGTTTGTCAGTTTTAGCGGTAGCGGGTTTAAACTGGATTCGCCATAGAGACGGATAATACTGATAGAATGTACGATTGCCATAAAATCAGGCACGCAATATTCTCATAGAGGCACCCATCTGAATTTTCACGCGAACGAAGTCGCGGGCAACAGCTAGTATATATATAAAAAAAAAATAAAAAAAAAAAAAAAAAAAAAAAAACGCGCTAAACTCTGGAACAACCACTCGGATTTGAAAAATTATTTTTGCGTATGTTATAGGCTATGTAACATCACGCTACTGGCATCGGGAGCATAGCAGTAAGCAAAGACGCGTGTGATGCGCCACGGAAAGCTAGTAGCTATTATAATTGAATGACCTATTGTTTATTTTGTTGTTCACTTATCTAAAGTCAATTGACCCTGGCTACATTGCTTTAGACACAGCCTTTTGAGTGTTTAGTACCTATTGACTTGTATTGTTGATGTAGGCTTTAGTAGATCTATACGAGTATAAATTAGACACTCAAAATTGAACAAGATGTTGAAAGTTTGTGTGTATGTGTATGTTTGTTACCACACAGCGCCAAAACGGCTGAACCGATTTTGATGAAAATTTGTATGTAGATAGATTCGGCGCCGGAGACGGATACATTGAATAGGCCAGTTTTTATCCCGAAAATCGGTCTGGTTTCCGGGCGAAGCCGTGGGGCTCAGCTAGTACATCATATTATAAAAAAATATGTTACGACGATATTTTATGAGATTACTTCTCCGGTCTTCTTCCATTCATCGACAAATGAGCTGATAAAGGGCATTCTCACAAAGCCATCATAGTGTAGGTCACCATACCAGCAGTTTAAGACGACGGCTTTTGCAATAGTGGCCAACATTTCTGGATGCCACTGACTGCTTACCATCAGGCAGAGTGAAAAGAAAAAGCAAAGAAAATATATTTATTTAACATAGACAAAAGACACGTTTACGTTTATCAACAATACGGTACGTAGTAGATCCACGCTGGTTTCAGCATGAATGGGCCGGATCGTCCAGGGCAGTACTACCCTCTCAAAGAAGATCGACGTAAGAGTAGTAGTATCCGTACTATTGCGTTTCGTTCGGTGAGTGAAAAAGCCGGAAGCCCAATTTCCCCCCTTTCCTCTTTCCTCACCTCCCTCATTCCCTTGCCCTAACCCTATTCCCAGCCGCCATAGTGGAGGCCACCATACCAGCAGTTTAAGACGATGGCTTTTGGTATGGTGGCCACCACTTCTGGATTCCACTACTGCTTACCATCAGGCGGGGTGGAGTCACTTTGGTAGGCTAACATAAAAAAAAACAATACTAGTACCTAGTTATAACCTACAACACAAGAACAAGTAGGTACTAAACTTTAATACAGTTTTGTCTCATGTCTCATGGCTGCGCCAAATAGGCCCAGTTCAGCAGTATGCCAGACCACTTTCACTCTCCTCACTTTGGTGTGCAAAAAAAGAAAATTTACACCTCTAGAATATAACACACTGGGTACTCTACTCAACCAACAGTGCCTATGACATTATAAATAAACTAGCGACCCGCCCCGGTATCGCACAGGTATTATGCTGATACTAAATTTACTACAGAATGTCTTTTTAAACAACGTTCACAGCTTTTTCGTCATTAGACAATACAAACATGGTCATTGTTTTCTTTAGAGGCCAGCGGCCCGCGGCCGATAATGCCGCAACCGCTATGGCCCTTCATTGCATGAGAAACCTCTAAAATTACCAGTGTTTCTCTACTATATTTTGCACGTATTATACATATAAACTTTTCTGTTGAATCACTCTATCAATTAAAAAAACCGCATCAAAATCCGTTGCGTAGTTTTAAAGATCTAAGCATACATAGGGACAGACAGCGAGAAGCGACTTTGTTTTATACTATGTAGTGATAATAAATTGTATTAATAATAATAATAATACTACAACAACTACACAACGCCATCTAAACCCAAAGTAAGCTTATATTAATAGCTTGTGATATGGGTTCTAGAATGCGGATATACATACTTATATACTATATTTTTGTAAATACATACATATTATACATAGAAACACCCAGACCAATGCAAATAGCCATGTTTATGCACATAAATATTAGCACTGAGCGGGAATCAAACCCACGCCCTCGCGTGGCAGTCTATACACAGTACCACCGAACCACAGAGGTTGTTATGTAGGCTTTGCAAACAGCTAAGGTGCCATCGATCAAGGTCAGTAGTTATAACCACCTTAATGTCTTTCTTGCTATACCTATTAGCGATATAACGATAATTTCAAGGCCTTTACCCTACGTTCAACTTTAGAAAATGATAGTATTGAAAACATACGTAGGTACTAGTACATTACATTTACTACAGTACTATTGAATCGCCGTCAGATAGCATTCTGGCTGGCCAGTTCCAATCTCACGACGTCAAGCAGTAACAATTTAAATTTTCATGTAAAATGTTGCTAAGACCACATGGCTCTCATTGTCAAAAAGTAATTAAATCTCATGTAATGCCTTATGCTTTACACGCTCTTACCACGAGTATACAACCCTAACTTCACTAACTATATAACTTAAAACTAGCTTTGCCGCGGTGCGGTTTCACCCTCGTCTTTATTTAAAACCTTCCTCAAGAACTAAGCTATCAAACGCAAAAAGAATAATTAAAATCCGACTGGTAGCTTCTGAATTTAGCGCGTTTAAATTAAAAAAACAAACTCTTCTACTTTATATAGAAGTATAATCAAATACAATGAAATTTGACACCATTCATGTACATTATGACATTACTCTCACATTTTCATTCAATGAATGAAGAAAAGAAATATAATTTATTCTTTACGTACATAATGAATGCGCACTACACCGGTACCGCGTAATATACAAACGAAACGAACCACGTGCTTATGGCTCGTGCCCGCTGAGAAACCGGTCCTAATCTGTTACTATGGTCCACTTTCATTGCACCTACCTATTACATCGTAATATTAGCACTTAGACGTCTTAAGATACCGGCACAAATAACCCTTACATTCCGCATATAGGTCAAACACGCACTCATACCGGTATTCGCTGGCACAACAAGAAGAATACTACACAGAACCTACACACTACGAATGGTGCATCTCTGTGCATTAGAATATCTGTAATTAATTACCTATAGAGTTATGTGTATTGCCTGTGTCACTTTGCATGCTACTTAAAATTGTAATTTACAAAAATTGTAATAACCTGGCGATTAAAAAGAGTGGCCTGAGTTTCTTGCCAGTTCTTGTCATGGCTCTACTTCGTCAGCGAACTGGCTGTAAGTTAATTGGCTGACATTTTGTAAACTTTGACGTTCATAAGTGTTAATTTAATTAACCTATATGAAAAAATATATTTTCATTTTCATTATAGTTAATCACAGTACTGCGTATGCGTTCCGCTTATTTATTACTTATTTTTGTGAACACAGAAATTCACTAATCGTAATGTCCATTAGTGTGCTTAGTGAGTTATTGAAACCTTCTTTCGCCAAAGTTTGTGGCCCAGTTTAAAAAGATTCTCTGCGATGACATGTATTTTGCGGATACAGATACAACGTACCTTAATATTTATGATTTGTGAGTAGCTTACGCCCCTTTAGTACTTGTTCTGTGCTTACGCCCAAATACAGCCTCGGTCTTCTTCCATTCCCTTTTTCCCACATTACCTTATATTTACATAGTCGGCAATAGCTTGGTTGTGTTTTCTAAGAATTATTTCAGCAATACTTAGAAAATATACCCATATGCATCAGGTGGGTTGTGTTTGC
The DNA here is from genome assembly GCA_963082885.1 of Parascotia fuliginaria. Taxonomy (NCBI): domain Eukaryota; kingdom Metazoa; phylum Arthropoda; class Insecta; order Lepidoptera; family Erebidae; genus Parascotia; species Parascotia fuliginaria. The sequence continues at coordinate 7,495,169 of OY720198.1, read as the reverse complement.
CGTCTAACTTGTATAAAAAACAGGCTCACCCACTGTTACGCCAACATAGCTGATGAAACGTGGGAGTTATAAACCTCAGCTTTTCCTTTCGTGGAAATTGGAACTAAATAAACATGCAGCAAGTGAGGCCATCCCACTTATATCATATCTAGCTTGCCGCGGCGCGGTTTCACACGCGTCTTTGGTTACTGCGCTGCTCCCGTCGCTAGTATCATGATGTTACATAGCCTATAACCTTCCTCAAGAAGTGGCCTATCATAAGCAAAAAGATCTATTCATATCCCACTGGTAGTTTCTGGAATTAGCGCGTTCAAACAAACAAACTTTTCCGCTTTATATAATAGTATAGATGACAAACTGACGGCTAAGTATCGTAGCTTTTTCACACCTTAGCAGCAGGTGGACTTGTTGCAAAAAAACCAATCTAAGTAGATAAACAAATTTCTTATTTTGACTTTCTCTTTATTTAGCATAGTATAACGCCTTTTTCTTCCAGCTAAGCAGCTATGTAAGAGGGAAGAGGGAGCGACTCTGTTGTCAAGTTTTCTTTGTTATGACAATTCTCGTAGAGGAAACAAGCCCTGTGTCGCGGGGGACTTTAAACAAACGGACACAAAGTACACCCAACTCAACTAAAATATAAATAGATCACGAAAAACTCGTGCTCAGCAGTTGCTTGCGCTTCCACTGCGCTACAGAGGCAGTCAATACTAATAATTTCTCGAAAGGAAAACCCCGTTTGAATTGTGTTTATCTACAGATAAATTGCTTTTTGCATTGACAACACTAATGTTCATATCTACTTCCTGGTGACACCTCGTATTGATAGAAATCGTTCTACATACTTGAATGATACATTAAGTTCATAGGCAGATATTATTTTACACTGTTTTAAAGTAATGTTTCCTTGAAAGGATAATGGATAGCACTCCATTGGTACTTTTCTCCTACCTGGCTACGAAACAGGGGTAAAGAATTATTTCAACGGGTGTAAAAATTTGGCTAGTTCAGTCTTTTTGAAAGATAAATAAAAAGATGGGACACTTTCATTACATAGACCTGTGGTCAAGACAAAGTCAAAGACAATTATTCATTTGGGTTAAATGTCAGCCAATTAACCTACAGCCTACAGCCAGTTTGCTGACTTAGGGTAGGGCCTCAGGCCACCTTTTTAATCGCCAAGTTATTACAATTTACGTAAGTTACAATTTCAAGTAGCATGCAAAGTGACGCAGGAAATACACAACTCTATAGTGCAACACATGTTCTGCTAACTCTTTTGAAAATATAAACGTGACTTTAATGTTCTCGTAGTTAAGAGGGAGCAGTGCTCTACTTTGATCATTGGTCTAGGTAGACTTTAGGTAATAAGAGCAGTTAGTTGGGCGTGTGGTCTTTAGTTTATATTAAAGTTACGGTAGTAGATCCACGCTGATTTCAGCATGAATGGGCCGAATCGTCCGGGGAAGTACTACCCTCTCATAGAAGATCGACTTAAGAGTAGTAGTATCCGTACTACTGCGTTTCGTTCGGTGAGTGAGAGCGCCGGAGGCCCAATTTCCCCCTTCCTCTTTCCTCACCTCCCTCATTCCGTTCCCCTATCCCCATTCCCAGCCGCCATAGTGGAGGCCACCATACCAGCAGTTAAGATGATGGCTTTTGGTACAGTGGCTGCCACTTCTGGATTCCACTGACTGCTTACCATCAGGCGGAGTGGAGTCACTTTGGTAGGCTATAATATAAAAAAAAAAAAAAAAGAGATCTCTTTTTTTTATTGCCTACAGTGACAGACGAGCCAACAGCCCACCTGATGGTAAGTGGTAACTGTCGTTCATAGACTTCTGCAATGCCAGGGGCTCTACAAAGCCGCTGCCTACCGTGATATTAATACTCTCTTTGAACCTCGTTTGAAGAAGGAAATGTCATAGTGATCCAGTTCTCTTTCAGGAGATAGAGAATGCTATGTAAGAACTAACGACGTTCTCTGCATACGTACTAAAATTCCCTTTTTCTCGTGGTCAAACTGATTTGGCCACGAGGAAATGCGATTCCTCGTGGCCAAACTCAATATTGTTTTCCTCCTGTATAGCACGAATACTTACCTATGTCTAGTATTTACGCGTAAAACTCTTTTCAAGAGTTTTAGTACTTGAACATAATTGATCAACGTTTGATATAAGGTGTGGAAATTAGTTTCAAACATTTGAAATAATTTACAGTTTGACCACTAGGAAACTTAATTCCTCGGAGCCAAACCAGTTTGGCCAGGATAAAAGGGCCAAAATCCCACTTCATTGCGGTCAACGCTTGCCAGGCATGATGATTGATGACTATGGAGAGTGGAGACACCTTTGCACTGGACATCTTGATCCTGATAATAAAAGGTCATATCAACATACATTTTATCGATTATAATCGTTACTCAACATCGATTTAAAGTTTGAAAGATTCGCCGAGAATAACATCGTAATGTTGCAACATACCTACAATTTACTTTCTATACACCAAGGCCACTTAAACTTCTATGGGATATACATATACACATACCTATAACTTAGATCAAGAGAATAAGTAGTCGTGATAGCCTAGTGGTTAAAGCATCCGCTTCGTATACACCAGGTTATGGGTTCAAAACCAATGTGACATTTTCAAACTCAATACTGACTTACAGTGAAAGAAAACATCTTGAGGAAATATGTTATTAAAAATACGTCTTAGAGTGCGTTTCCACTGAAGCGGAGCTGGGCTGAGCGGAGAGGAGAAGAGCAGTGAAAAGTCCGCTCGACCTCACTCTGTCCAGCTCGGAGCCTCGTATTTACCTACATATTTGAAAGTCTGCTCAGCTACGCTCAGCTGTGCTTCCACTGACGCGACGCGGAGTGGAGATTTCGAGCATTGTGATTGGCCAACTCACGGACCGCTCCTCTCCGGTCCGCCCAGCTCCGCTTCAGTGAAAACGCGCGATTAAACTCATGCCTTCGATCGAGGTCGTCACAAAATGGTTTTTCTATTGAAACTTTGCAAGAGGTTGAACAAACAGGTCGCAACAACTCACGGTCGCCTGCCTCACTCCAACCTCCTTTGGACTGTCTTTGTTAGCAACTATTGGATACGATACGATCTCTTAGGTCTTCTTCCTCTTTTATCCATTTCTCTCTAAAAGGTCAGCATCGGCTTGGTTTGGCAGCATTGTTTCTGCAGCCATGTACAGCAACGGTTACCGTTTATTTACACATGCTTGGTGCCACCAAAGATGTAAAAAAAAGGTCAGTTAACTCTTGTATGGACACTATTGTAGACAGAATAGATGTTTATTGTCACCACGGCCATATCCGTTTACTGTCCCGAGTGTTAATGTGTGTGAGACATCTTGTAAGCACACACGTTTACTACAACATATACATCTATACTATTATATAAAGCGGAAGAGTTTGTTTGTTTGTTTGAACGCACTAATCTCTGGAACTACCAGCTGTATTTGAAAAATTCTTTTTGCGTATGATAGCCCAATTCTCGAGGAAGATTATATGCTATGTAACATGACGCTACTGGCGATGAGAGCAGAGCAGTAAGCAAAAAAGCGGGTGATACCACGCCGCGGGGAGGTAGTATAGTTATAGCGGTAAAAACTGTAGTACAAAGTCTGAATGCAACATTACGGATACAAATACGTAATGTGGTCAGCAGACGACACACAACACTTTCACGTTATAAAAACAACAAATAAAACAAGTACCAGTAAGTACTGTTGTGTTGAGAAAGTAAAGGGCCTTTGTTATGACATATTTTTAAGGAGAAATTTATTACATGTAGATTATCTAACCTCGGTATAACAAAAGATAAGAAAATTTCTAGAATAGCGATTCGGCAGACACACCGGTAGTATTCCATGTAACGTCAAAAAACAATTTAAATTATTAACAAACCAAAAGTCCGTCAGCCTAAAACAAAGCGAAAAGAAAGAAACCCATTTTTTTTCTCGTGCTGACGCTACGATGAACTATTATGTACCCTATGTCACTCGCACAATTAATACGAATCTAATGACACCTCATATGTTAAAATCCATTAAGACATTTAGGCTGTAGAGCGTGTCAAAGAAATACATATACATCTATACATATAATAAAAATGTAACCGATCGCTGTCTGTACATGGAAGATATATGATAAAAAATACTATTAGGACCTATATTAACGCAAATAGAACCCAAAACAATGATTGTTACAATTTTTGTCTATTTGTCTGTTTGTCTGTTAGTCTGTTTGTCTGTTTGTCTGTTTGTCTGTTTGTCTGTGCGTTTGTTCACGCTAATCTCAGAAACGGCTTATCCGATTTAGATATGGTTTTCACTAATACATTGTGGTAAGCTTCACTTAACATTTAGTGTTTGTTTCATGTCAATCGGTTCATAAATAAAAAAGTTATGCCAATTTAAAGAATCACATCGAACATTCGTTAATTTACTACGAAATCTTATAGAAGCAGATATTTTAACAGGTTGCGGAATAGCTGATAGTGTTTTTATTCCTCGGATTCCTGTTATTCTAAACAGTCTTTCATTTAGTTTTAAACGAGTCCAGTTTCCAGTGAGCCTATGTTTTGCGATGACTAATTAAAGTAATTAATTAATTAAGTAATTAAAGTAAAGGTAAGACACTAAAAGTTGTGGGTGTGGATCTAAGTATTAGCTGTTTTTCGGTCAGCTTTATGTGGCTCTATCACGTGTTAACATTACTAGCAGTCTGTATGCTTTGATCCCTGATGGCTATACGTCTAATCCATACATCCATACATATTATAAAAGGCTTTGTCCTGACTGACTGACTGACTGACAGACAACGTAAAGCCTAAACCGCTGGTCGTAGCGACTTGAAATTTGGAGGGTGTGTTTGTCTTAATGTCTAGAAGTGTACAAAGAAAGGGTTATTAAAAATTCAACCCTTAAGTGTATGAAAAGGGATGAAATCGATTGTATGAAACGTCTTCATTTTTTAACTTACAGCTTTGAAATTTTGTTTTGGAATACTTTTATTTAAATATAAAATACGCTCATATTTTTTTTTTTACTGGGGTGGATTTATAGGAGTGAAATAAGGGATGAAATATTGTATGGAAAGATCTTTGCTTTTGAAGTTGGCGACTTGAAATTTGGAGGGAGGGAGAAGGGAGGGGGAGAAAGAGGAAAGGAAGGGAGAAGTGAGGGGAAAGTGCGGGGGTAGTGAGGGAGAAGTCAGGGTAAAGGGAGGGGAAAGTCAGGGGGAAATCGACTGCCTCTGTATTTCGGTGGTACTGTGTATGGACTGTGAGGTCGCGGGTTCGATTCCCGCTCAGTGCAAAGTCTATTTGCATTGGTCTGGGTGTTTATATGTATAATATGTATCTATTTACAAAACTTTAAAATTTATTTAAGTATGTTCATCCGTATTCTAGAACCCATAATACAAGCATATAATATGCTTACTTTGGGTCTAGATGGCGTTGTGTAAAAATAAAAAAGGAAGAGGGAACTTAGGGGGTGTGAGGAGGCAGTGAAGGGCAAGTGAGGGGCAAGTGAAGGGCAAGTGAAGGGGACGTAAGGGAAAGTGAGGGAAGTGAGGGAAAGTGAGGAGTCAGAAGTGGTGGTGAGTGAGTGGGAAGTGAGGGAGATGGGAGGGGAAGGAAGGGGAGGGGAGGGGAAGGGAGGGGAAGGGGAAAGTTATTATTAATCTAATATCGTAGATAGAGAAGCATTTACTGTAAAGATTTTTCTTATTCACCTAAACGAAGATGTTTATAATTCAAAACAAACCAAAAGATTTATCCAAAAAATGCTGCCCAAAATCACTATTCCACGCGGACGAAGTCGCGGGCACAGCTAGTAATATATAAGTACATACATATGCTTGAAAACATTTTATTCTCCTTGACTGCGGCAGTCGGGCAAAAAGAGGGCTAGAGAAGAGATCTCAGGGGGCCTACCAACCACCTCTTAGAGCAGTATTATTTTAATTTTACTTTGTGTTTTGTCTTTTTCTTTTGTACCATTAAAAACAACGATAGAGACAAAGTAAGGTCATTATAAGATTGCTATATGAGGCTGTGGTAGGGCTCCCAGGGTTGAGACACGATCCGAGGTTCAGCGTTAGAGGCTGGACATTTAACTTGAGCGGCTCCGGCTGCGAAGAGAGGGTGTCATAAGAGGCGACTGATGAAACCAGTTAACCTTTTCGTTGCCTAGGAAACGCCTCATGAGTTACATAGATTAGCTTACTGGGGGCCAAGAACTCGCCACACGAGTCTAAAGAAATTATAGAGCTGGCCATACTTAGCATGAAGGTTGATAATGACAGCTTGGCCACAAAAATGTTAATAAACAACAGGGTACATTCATCCATACTAATATTATAAATGCGAAAGTAACTCTGTCTGTTACGCTTTCACCCACTGAACCGATTTTGATAAAATTTGGTATAGAAATCGATTAGACTTCAGGGAACAACATAGGCATATCTTTTATCACGAAAAACGGCTAAAAAGGGATTGAACTAGGGGATGACCACACTGGGAGGGAGTCAGCTGCCTTTGCGAGGCGGTGATGCTCGCCAAGGAGGCGGCCGAGCAGGAGAGGGAGCTGACCACTTTGCTCCCAGCCCGTCGCGCACGCACCGGACGTCGCCGTGGGGCGCTCCGGGATCTCCAGCCAGATCGGACGGGGCCCGCTCGCGTGTGATGGCGCGCTTTGAGTGCGGTCGGAGAGTCCGACATAACATAACCCCCGCCTTGCCCGGGCGGGTGCGTATGCGTAATTCATTTCCCACGAAAAAAAAGGGGGGATGACCACATTACCGCGGTCAACCCAACTGACAAGTATAGTGGCTATAGGCAGATCTAGTTAAATATATCTTACAAATTACGTATAAGCTTATTCTCTGTCTCTGTGGTTCGGTAGTACTGTGTACGGACTGCCACGAAGAGGTCGCGGGTTCGATTCTCGCTAAGTTCAAATATTTGTGTGCATGTACATGTCTATTTGCATTGGTCTGCTGTATCTATGTGTAATGTATACATTTACAGAAAAAAAATATTTAAGGAATATCCGCATTCTAGAACCCATAACAAGCTATAATACGCTTATTTTGGGTCTAGATGGCGTTGTATGTAGTTGTTGTGATATTATTTATTATCAGTAGAGTTTAGTGGTAGTATGTAGGTACGGATTGCCACGCACAGGTCTCAAGTTTGACCCAGTGATATTGTTTTTTTTCTAACGACAAGTTCTCAGTATCAGCTCGTAGAGTAACAAACCACCAAATAAAAAACAAAAGCATGTTTTTATTTTATTTCTATCACTTAATTCTAAACTCAAGGTTATAAAAGTAACAGTTTTTTAACATTAAAAGTAGTTAAGCAATAAAGTTTGAAGGTCAGACATTGAACTCGGTTGGCTCGGTTGCATCATAGGTACGTGAGCGATCACATTTCACACTCTCTTGGCTCTTGACCCACATAAACATCTAAAACTAAATCATTTAATATCTCCTGTAAACGATGATTTGGTGATTTATCTCTTTCAAAGGAGCTTGCCTTAGTCATCATGTAACAGGTGAATTGCTGACAGTTATTACGAGTATACCTGGAATACTTATAATATCGATTATCGTACATACTTCATGTCTTTTATCCGATGGAGGTAGACAGCGGTGTTTTACTACACAGTCCACCCACCGATTACCGTAGTAAAGTTAATAAGCAAGTAACGCTGCTCTTCTTAATAATCCCATTGGATATTACTAGGTAAAGGGGCTAACTCCGTTTCCAAAACCTAGGGAACAATCTCCTTCTTTTTCTTAATGTGCCTGTTCATTATTGAAGGTTAGAGCCGGTCAGCTCTTTCAATTTGTCTCCGTCTAGAGCGAAATGGAACAGTCTGCCAACGGTGGTAATTCCAGTACACTCCCGGATGTTTCTCAGCCAAGATTTCTTTCTTCGCCCACCCCGTCTCTTCTCCTCAACCTTGCCCATCAAGGAAACAGTCGTCGCAGCCATTTTCTTTCTGCGCAGGCTTTTTCTCATAGAGAAGGCATGAGAGCATTAATCATCAAAATTACTCATAGCGGATTGGAAATTCTCAAAATGTCAGAGGCCCAATTACCCCCTTTTCCCTTTCCTCACCTCCATCATTCCTTTCACCTACCCCACTCCCTTCACGGTAGGCAGCGGCTTCGCAGAGTCCGTGGCATTGCTAGGAACTCTGAGTAACTCTTATCTACTACTGTCGGCAATACATATAGATAGATTACTAGATTTAAACACTACAAAACACGACCAGAGATCAAAGCAAGGTTTCACTCGAGGACATAGGGGATCAGGAGGTCATAGCTCTACTCCCCTTATACCCCTGACCCAAAGAGATTAACTGAACTCTAAATTCCTTGCACTTCTTAAGTTTACAAGTAGCGGCTATCACTTACGATCTTCTACCAATATATATTTGATAGAAGCTTACGATTATGTAAGCCGCTTGCTTGTCGCCATGGCAATAAAAAACAATTAAAATATTTTACTTATTGCCAGTAATGGCAGTGTACACCTTGGTAATAGCTTACTGTCATGCGAGTCACTTTTATATCTGAAACTCGCAAAGTCATTGTTTCAAATCTAGTACCATAAATTTAAAAAGCGTGAAGATTAATTGCAGCTTCCCAATGCAACAATAGATATAAATTAATTGTCAACTTTCTACAGTACTTTTTATATTAATGAAACACGCTAGTAGCGACCATCTTGTTATCGTGTAAAAATCAAAATGGCGGAGATTGCTATCTTGTTAATTTTATGTAATTAGGTGTAAAGTGTTATACTGATTTTGTTAGTTATTTAGCGATTTTAACAAATGTAATATCAAGCTATATTACATTACACATAGGCAGTGACATATTCTAACATTTAATTTAACTAAAGGTATAAAAGTATCCACGTTTACAGTACATTTAACCGCTATACAATCAAAAATATCAGTAAAAAATTGCCGGAACGATTTAGACTAACCACGAGATACTCCGGAACGCAAATAAACGACGACGTCCGCTTTCCCACAAACTATAAAACGATCTGATGTTAGCTTAGCTCTCATTACAATCATTGAGATGCTGTGCGCTGTTTATTATATAGATGTAGTTGAGGGTCCCAGGCGATGCTATAATGGGTATTTGTATCGTTACATTCTTAGTACTAGCGTGATATGACATAGCCTATAACGTTCCTCAAGAACTGGACTATCAAACGCAAAATTATTTCAATCTGACAGATATCTCTATAGATTAGCGCGTTCAAACAAACACTCACTCTCTGTTTTCTCAGAGCTAACAGATCTGGCAAAACATGTGTTACAAACCTCTGCTATCTCTTCCGGAAAAAAGCCGTAACGTTATGTCATGTTACAAGAAAATACATAATAGTTAATTTACGACATAATTGCCCCGGTTAGTAGTCAAAACTGGAATGGTAAGATCCGTACCAAGATTACGGGCTGTCAGGTACCTACTAAGGTCAAGCGGTAGAATGCATTGATCACCATCGCATCGCAATAAAATAAGTTTAAGCGTTTTTTAAGACAACTGCCGCACTGCACAAGCCCTGTATTGCGCGGTACTTTACAAACATTTAGACGATTTACACACTGCCCCACATCACGGAGCGTAATGCGCGCGTGCGTGTTCTTGCGTTGTTTGTAAGTATCTCTCTTTATAACCCCGCAGCGTAGTGCGGGGCAGTGTATGGATCGCCTATAATCGACACACTACAGCTTTTTCTCGTGGCCAAACTATCTCGCCAAGCTGATTTGGGAGGAATTCTTTTTCCTTGTGGCCAAACACCCTCAGACTCGGAACAAACATTTATCGATTACAAAAAGTTTTGTCTCGTGTGGGGATTGAACCCACAACCTCGTGCAATGTTCTCTCGATATTTCTTGTCACCAAAGTTAGTATATACTTTCTTATACATAGTTTAAAAGGAAGTCGCTGGAAAGCGTCTGTATTTGAACGCGCTAATCTCAAGAACTACTCAAAGGATTTGGATGCGGTTTTCACTGTTATATTGTGGGTTTTACGAGAAAGATTTAGGTATATAATACATCAACCTATCACCTATATGAGCCGAGCAGTAATGATATTATTAAACCAATCGGGAAACAACAATTTTTAGTACTGATGCGGAGTGAGACGAGGTTTTAGTCATTCAAACATACTTTTACGCTTTTTATCCCCAAAGGGGCAAGCAAAGGTGTTTAACCACCCACATTTCGCCTTTTTATTTTGGGTCCCATGTAACAGGGGGCGAGCCTGTTGCCATATATCGGGCACAATTCCAAACTCGGGGCTAATACTGAGAATTTCTCGACAAAAACCCAAGATATATAAATTGAAACTCTTGAAATGTTGCAGTAACAGCATCATTTTCAAAGATGTGCAATTAGATGTTGCACCAAGATATATAAATTGAAACTCTTGAAATGTTGCAGTAACAGCATCATTTTCAAAGATGTGCAATTAGATGTTGCACATCTTTGAAAATGATGCTGTTACTGCAACATTTCAAGAGTTTCAATTGCTAAATAGTAACATTGACATAGATTGAGTTCAATACTCCTTAAACGTATATAGACCAAAGAGGTCTTAATTATAAGGTATTCACGGCCTTCGTAATAGAAAGTGTGTATTAGGTGGGAAGAATCACTCTCGATATTAAAAAGTAAAAACAGTTTAAAACAACGGCTGTTTTACTTCAATGACCTGAAGACAGGCCAAACTTTTCGTGTGTCTCTACGGAGTCTCGGAAGCTAATCCAGTTTGCGATTTCAGCTTTATGCTTACGTATAATTTAAGAATAAGGTAACTGAAAATAAAGTAGCGTGAACATTTATATTACCTACTAACCCTTCGCAGCACGGTTTCATTCGCGTCTTTGGTAACTGCTCTGCTCTCGTCGCCAGAACCATGATGTTACATAGCTTATAACCTTCCTCAAGAACTGGGATATCAAACGCAAAAAGAATTATTTAAATCCGACTGGTGGTTCTAGAGATTAGCGTGTTCAAACAAACAAACTCTGCCGCTTTTTATATAGTAAGTATAGACTCTACATATCTGATATTAAGTGCTTTCGTCTTCCTTTTCGTTCTCCTCAAAATCGAAAAATGTTGTATCGGTTATCGGTTGTATTGTCAACGTTATGTTTTCTTAAAAAACCCAACCATCATAGGCTATATCAAGATAACGCTTAAAAACAAATTGTAGTTACAAGTACATGGGAGTTATGAACTTTGTACTTGGTGTCCTATTAGATAAAACGGTAAATCTAGGCGTTCAACGAGTCTAGACTCGAACTAGGTAAACCGGAGCCGGTATCGATAGGTTTATAAGTATCTATAAACACATTCCTCCGTACCATAAACGTTACTCCGTCTTTTGTCACTGTTCTGAATACTAATGTAAACGCAAAAACTATTGGACCGAATTATTTATTTCTTTCACTAATTTATTAGAATGCTAGGCTACTTTTTAACTGACTTCAAATTTTTTTGTAACTAAAAAGCCATGTGTGTTACCGCAGAACTTAGTAATATAGGTAAAACCCTATTTAAAAAATATTTTTTTATATGAAATTATAACTAATAAGTAGTAATAATTACTTCGTATGGTTCTTTGGTTGCGTTGAGTGTAAAAATTGTAAGTCATACAAAAAAACTGTAATTCTCTGGCGATTGAAAAGAGTGGCGTGAGTTTCACCAGTTCTTCTCACAGCTCTACCTCGTCAGCGAACTGGCTGTAGGTTAATTGGCTGACTTCATGTAATGTTGTCTTTTCATAAGCATAATACTTTATGATCAAAATGAAATAAATGTTTGAGTTTGAAGTTGGTCCCATATTTTTTTTATTAAAAATGATTCAGCATTTTGGTTTTGGTTTTATATTTTGTAAAAACGTATACAAGGAGTAAAGAGATGTAAAACAACGCAATGATGTGTTTCGTGACGAGATAGTTTTGAAGTCGGTTTTTTTATTTATGTCTAAAAATTAATATTATTATCATCTCTATATCTTCACGGTATTTGTATCCGTGGCGAGTGAGGCGTGTGCTAGAAGTGATATTATTTACGTAGGTAAAACTGCTTGTTACATATTGTTGCTTATTATTAAAAAAAAGTAGTGTCACAGATAACATAATGTTATTTATTCATATTGTAAATATAGAAAAATCGCATCGAAAACGAACGTACATTATCAGTATATGGACATAACGGGACACTCCTATATTACATTCTTAAGCCTTCTTACGATACTTATGGGCATGCAGGAATGTAATGTCGCTTCAAAGGAATGTACTAAGTAATTTTGTTTTGAAACATGGGATTATTGAGTAATATTTTATACGGTAGTACCTAAATCCTCGTTGGTTTCAGCATGAATGGCGGATATCGACTAGGAAAGTATTATCCTTTCAAAGAAAATTGTCGTATGTATTTCCACCTTTCATAAAATTTAAGGCATATTTTAAAAAGTACCTATCTACTTAACTACAATAATAAAATGATTTATTGTATCTCTTAAAATATACAAATAATAAAAACCTTGAATAGAGCTTATTGTTTAGGTATAGCAAGTTCAAATGTTCCGGGCGTCGAATATGAAGGAGAGAATTTACAATACTTAGAGGCAAATACTGGTCAGGGGATGCAGTAACACTATGAGTTTTTGTTTCTCAAAATATCGGTAAAAATTGTAAGACAAGGCTTGAAATTGAAGCAGTTTTTATGGGAATTTACTAGTTAGGTTAGGGTTCATAATTTTTTCATCCGGTGACCGATGTGCGACAACTGATTTTGAAAAAAAAAAATTATTTTTAGTGCATTTTTTTTTGTAGGTACACATCTTGACCCAAATATTTATAATTTTATCAGGTCCTTCATAATGTTAACTGATAAGTCGCTAGGATTTCTACTCCATAATAAAGGGCATTTTTATTGTTATCATAATATTAAAGGTATTTTTAATAACAATTGTACTTACCGACTGAAGTGTCCACATCCAAATTTCTCCTCTCATTTATCTGCACATTAACTCCAACATAATCACTTTGGTTATTATTATCTAAATAATTATTATAATTAATTACATCTTTGGCATTTGCATCACTAAAACTGTCTACTTTAGCGCAACTGGGACGCGCGAAAAAAAGTAAAAACAAACAAAAAACATGCGCTAATTTTAACATTTTCACTTTTTTATATAGCAATATATGAAAACACGGGATAAACCATTTAATTATCTCTTTTAAATCCATCATTCTATTCATTAAATGATTATTGTACGTATTTTTTTACGCGATTGTAATAAAAACGCGGCAACCGTCGTATCGTGGCAACCGCCATGTCAAAACTGACTCGTGTACAATCGTTCGGTATCGGAAAGACCGCTAAACCCATTTCTTCTTTCACTAAAGACGTGCGCACACTATACAAACAAAAACACACAACTTTCGCTTTTCCATTTAAAATTCAAGTCCTGTACAATTTAAGTACAACGATTTTATGAAAATAGGAGAAAATTACGAACAATATAGAAAGTGTTATTTTTCTTTTAGGTCGCGCTTAACATCCGGAGGCGTATTGTTTTTGCTTGTTCGTAATTAGTGAAAAAAAACTGTCAATCATTTGTCTGTGTTCAATGATAGCTACTTAGTTTTTAAATGTAAAATCCATTGACTAATAATGCATAGAAAGTTGTGAAAACTATTTAGTATATTTAGCACTAGTTCGTCTATGAGTTGGCAAGTCTATTTCTACCAAGAAATAGGTAATAAAACCTGTTAATTGTGCTTTGTCTTATGACTATTTATTATCTTTTCTTTATACAAAATGATTAAAAGTAGGTACTGTTTTTACTTCCGAATCCTATTATAAGATAGCGATCCTTAGCGCGGTTTTACCCGCGTTAACATATGTTTTTGGTTACATAACCTTTCTTAAGAACTGCAATGGGCTATCGAATGCAAAAAGAATTATTTAAATGGAGTGCCGAAGATTAGCGCGTTTAAATAATAAAAACTTTTAAGCTTTATAATAATAGTATGATTACGATCAATAAACGTACCTATTTTAATATAATGTTACTGTTTTCTAAAATAAAAGTACCTATATAAAAATACCTATGATAGTAATCATAATATTAATAATGAATCTAGATTAAAATAATTAAAACTAAAGCGCTTCTAGTGTTTACCTTGAAAACTAAATTTACGCGAAACAAAATGTCAATTCAAAAATTTAAAAATAATGCGTTACAGTTACAGTATTTTAAAACAAATTAGCTAATAAAGCAATAATGTTATTTTAATTGTTTAATTTTGTACTAATTAGGTAAGTAACGGTAACGGTGGTATTTGTGGTCAAGGTCATGAACCTTTTGTACGACAAGTTGTGAAGCAAATTACTGATTTTATACCTCTACTAGTGATCTGTGACGAGTATTCTATAATATTAAATAAAGCGGAAGAGTTTGTTTAAACGGGCTAATCTCAGGAACTACCTGTTGGATTTAAATATTTATTTTTGGGTATGATGACAGACATAATTATTTTATCAAGAAGATAGCCCAGTTTTTGAGGAAGGTTAGGCTATGTAACCGCTACTGGCGACGGGAGCTGAGCAGTACGCAAAGACGCGGGTGAAACCGCACCGCTGATAGCTAGTATTAAATTTAAACATTTCTGACTGACGGTAAAAATAATAATAATAATATTCTACCACATTCACACAGCGCCATCTAGCCCCAAATTAAGCAATTATATTTGCTTGTGTTATGGGTACTAAACAACTGATATACTACTTATATACATTTTTTTTTGTAAATACATACATATTATAGATAAATTACACCCAGACACAGAACAAACAATCATGCTCATCACACAAAGGTTTGTCCTGGGTGGGAATCGAATTCACGACCTCCGGCTTAGCAGTCAGGGTCACTAACCACAGACCAACAGGCCAGTCTAAAATATTGAGAGGAAACCTGGACTCAGAAGTCTAAAATTGCCAATCCGCCTTAAGCAAGCGTGGTGACTAATGCTCATGCCTTCTCTATATGAGAAGATGCGTTTGTCCTGCAGTGGGACAGTAAACAGGCTGCTATTATTATTATTTTATATAAAAATCAATGTTCGTATGTTTGTCCTCGATGCGTGCCGAAATCAATGATCGATTATAATGAATCTTTGCGAGTGTTAAGGGTACGCCCGAGATGGATCCTTCCTGAACCAAAAATATTTTTTTTATCTTTTTTTGGCATTGCAAAGTGCTGCTAAACTCTGTCCATTAGTGATTCCCTCACACGTTACTGATTCGATATGAAATAATAATCGATTTTATTTAAGAAGAACTTTCAATCGATTTAATGTATCGAAATATATTTTTGGTTTAAATATTAATTATTATTTTATCACTTTTTTAATTAGGTAGGTATATTATTTGAAATAAATAAATATAAATAATATTTAATGGCTTTACTTGTTTAATTTGCCCAATTACCTAGCTAGTTTCCTAAATAATAAGTAAATAGTTTAATGATCGATTTATCTTATTTTAAGACCTTTGTGGTTGTTTGTTAAGCACGGGACACTTCACTAAGTGGGCGACACCGTTACTACTACTGGTACTGGTATTACTGTATTAAACTATTCTGAACAAAAAAAAAGAGTGAGTGTACTCATGTACGCACGTAAGAAGTTATACTTCTTTAGCGTAACAATCCAAAAATACCAAATAATAACACAACGCATACATATATAACAGTTAACCTCAAATCTATAAATGCACTTAAAACAGTATATTAAAACCACTTTTACCACTAATATTCAAAATAAATATTTTTACTGATAAATAATCAATAAAAAATATATTTTTTATTTATTAACACTGATTATTTGTACTGATAAGACACACAAAGGTTCGCAACTAACTTCAGGGTGTAAAAGGTTCGCAACTAACTTCAGGGTGTTGCTTTTTTCTGTCGGTGTGCGCGCGCATCGTAAAAATTCACTCTCATCATATTTCCCGATCGCGCCAAAAGAAGTATAACTTCAAAAAAAACGGTTATTCATAGGCGTGAACTGTAAAAAGAAAATAAACGGATGGACAAAGTATAATCACAGTATCATGCACTAGTTGTACAATAATATTGAGGCTATAATTGACGATAATATTGACAATATTCGCATCATTTCCATTATCAAATGACGCTAATGACATACCAAAACATTGACACATTCTGTACCTACAATATAGTATGCTAGCTTTCCGCAGCGCAGTTTCACCCGCGTATTTGCTTACTGCTCTGCTCCCGTCGCCAGTAGCGTGATGTTACATAGCCTATAACCTTCCTCGAGAACTGGGCTATCATACGCAAAACGAATATTTTAAATCCGACTGGTAGTTACGTAGTTAGCAATAACTATTGAAGCGTTTATTTATTTAAATTTATTGGTTCACCAGCAAGTGTTTACAATTTTTAATAATAATAATAATAATAATATTCTACCACATGCACACAGCGCCATTTAGCCCCAAATTAAGCAATTATATTTGCTTGTGTTATGGGTACTAAACAACTGATATACTACTTATATACTTTTTTTTTTGTAAATACATACATATTATAGATAAATTACTCCCAGACACAGAACAAACAATCATGCTCATCACACAAAGGTTTGTCCTGGGTGGGAATCGAACCCACGTCCTCCGGCTTAGCAGTCAGGGTCACTAACCACTAGACCAACAGGCCAGTCAAAGTACAATATCTAATTTACGGCTGCTAGTTTAAGTGTACTAGATCACCTGTAATTCGGGTTATGATGACATCTTTACTCTCAACAACCTCTGTGGTATGGTGGTTCTGTGTACGGACTGCCATGCAGAGGTCCAGGTTATCAGGATGGACAAAATTCCCTTTACAGATACCTAGTAATAATAATAAAAAGATACTATAATATAAAGTAGCACGTGTAATTTATTAGAACTGTCTCTACCCGTACTTTCAATATTTCTTTAATTTTTTATGAGTGTCACCAGTAGTTATTACACCAAAACATTAATTGAATACAGAACAAAGAATTATCTTATTCTAAGTGCACAGCTTTTGTAGGTAAACACCACATGCATATAATTTAGTATTATTGCGGCAATATCAATTGAAAAATATATCTAAGTAGAGGAAACAAGGCACTAATTAAAACATTTTCTGTATTTATTTATTTATTCATTAAGCACACCAACTGAATAATTACAATGTTTTATAGCAGGACATGTTAAAGTTTATATTTATATTAGTAATTACACAAATCACAGGTATGCATGGCATTGATATTAAGATGCATTCAATTTGAGACTACTAGAATAACAATAAGTAGTAGATCCACGCTGGTTTCAGCATGAATGTGCCGGATCGTCCTGGGAAGTACTACCCTCTCATAGAAGATCGACTTAAGAGTAGTAGTATCCGTACTACTGCGTTTCGTCCGGTGAGTGAGAGCGCCGGAGGCCCAATTTCTCCCCTTTCCTTTTTCCTCACCTCCCTCATTCCCTTCCCCTAACCCCATTCCCAGCCGCCATAGTGAAGGCCACCATACCAGCAGTTTAAGACAATGGCTTTTGGTATAGTGGCCGCCACTTCTGGATTCCACTGACTGCTTACCATCAGGCGGGGTGGAGTCACTTTGGTAGGCTATAATAGAAAAATAAAAAAAGTAAATAATACAATGATTTTATACATTAAATTAATAATCAAGTAAGTATTATAACAAAATAAAATAAAGTAAAATTCAAATTATAACTATGAAATTATAGCTCTGTTATTTATTCTGACATTAACAGATGCTCTTACTTATTAATTTAAGTATATATAATTATGTATATATTAGCAGATGGTTAATCGATACTGAGATTATGGACTTGGCTCTTATTCTTTGAAGTGTCGTTCCAAATATTTATATATCCGTTTAATGTAATGATTGTATAACTTACTTAGCCGTGAAATAGGCGAGTTGAAACCTAAAACTGACTTTCGAAAAGGAGGATGATATGTCGTAGAAGTTAAAAAGGTTCGTGCAGCATTTCGTCATCGCTATGGCTCGTTTATTTATTGACTGGCAACCCACCTCGGTTTCACACGTGGGCACTAGTATGTTTTATGACCTGATTACAAATAATTAAAATTTTCGTATTTTCTCTACTAGTATGCATTTTTAAACACCTACTGGCAGAAATTCTCTAAACGACATGAAAGTGAAAATCGTATTAAAATTCTGTTGCGTGCGCGTGTTGTTTAACATCTCATCATATCGGCTCTTTACTATCCCACTGCATGGAAAGGCCTCTTCTCATACAGAGAAGGTATGAGCATTGATCGTCACGTGCGCTCAAGGCAGATTAGCAATCGACTTCCTCAGAAGTCTAGGTTTCCTATTTCCTTCACTGTAGTCAGAAATGTCCAAAATAAACTTAGAAAGTAAGTACCTTAGTTCTATAAAAAAGCTAGGTAGGTATATCAAGTCCCATATAGGGAGCCTATCACCATATTCCGGTTACAAATCCAATGATATATTGATTACTTATGAAGCTAATCTGAAAAAACTTCAATTGCGCCTCTTCGGGATACTCATGCTTCATGCTCAATGTTGCAACCATTTCGTTTTTTTTTTGCTGACAGTGGCAGACGAACAAACAGCCCACGTGATGGTAAGTGGTAACTGTTGCTCATGGACGACTCAAAAGTCTCTGGCATTGCTAATGCCAGGGACTCTGCGAAGCCGCTGCCTACCGTGAAGGGAGGACAGGGAAGTGAGGAAAAAGGAAAGGGGGTAAATTGGCCCTCCGGCGCTCTCTACGTACGGATACTTCTACTCTTACATCGATGATGAGAGGGTAGTACTTCCCCGGTCGATCCGGCCTATTCGTGCTGAAACCAGCGTGGATCTACTACCGTAACATTGTCTTTAAGGCCCGCTACTGCCTGGAATTAACTGAGTTCTGCTTCTTTTAATCCACTGCGTTGTACGTCTTACGTAGCAGTCTTTAAGTAGAACTCAAAACGGTTGAGTCTGTAGGGAACTCGGATGGCACAGTTGATATTCTCTACCCGTCCTTGAACCACATCTGGCAGCACGGTATTACACTTAGCTATACTTCTATCCTTTTCTGCCACTTAGAATAGTTATTTACCAGACCGAGAAAGAAAGCAGTATGCTGTGTGCTGTCATACTCCCCTATCTTTAATTATCTGACCACCAGACAAAGTAATACAATTACATTTTATTAAATTGAGCTTAGTGAAAGTGATATCAGATTTCGTAACTTGTGGGATCAAAAAATTTAATAGTGTAACAAAAATACTTTCTCCTTCTAAAGGCCTTAATTGGCATCGCTGACGACATGAAGATTTCGAAAATTCCTATAAGTAGATATTACTCTTTAATGTAGCAAACTATGGTAATTTATTCGTTTAATGATATATCCCCATAATATAGTTAATCCCTGTGTAAGGCCTCTTCTCATGAAAAAAGTCATGAGCATTAATCTTCGTAATCGCACGCCTGTTCAAAGAAGTTTGGCATTCTTAGACCTTCTATTATTTAAGTATAGGTATTCTAACTGTTTACCTTAACAGTAAATCAGTATCCAATTCAATCAAAATCCAAGGTAAATTTATTTATAAATTTCAAAAAGTCACGTTGGTATTTCCCAGTTTTAAACTCGTGTACCTACATACACAAAGCATACACACGAATTTACGGTTTTAACTGTCAATTAGCGATTTCTTTACCAATTTGTACCACTTGCTGATCCAGAATTTGAGTTTGGAAGTTGGGGCTTGAGAAACGGATTTGGATGGGGGGAGGGGGGAGAGAGAGAGGGCTTGACGATACGCGGAGTAGGATTATACCATGGTATACACTATTATTATAGAAGGTGAAGTCCGCTGTGGGTGGCTCCTTGAACGAGTGCAACAGGATGTCCGTCACAAGAGAGAAATGGCTGATGATCGTGAGGCGAATAACAGCTGCCTCTGAAGTCACGACATGATAACCACGACCGCTCTGCCAAGAGTGTCACGACGAAAAGAAGAAAAACTATAAGAACATACATTTCCGAACGCATTTGGGAGAGAGGGCTTAAACCCCCTAGCCTGTCGCCTCTGGATCCGCCAGTGGTTTGGACCTAAATACAAACACACAAGTATAATATATCATAGTAGAAAAGCAGAGTATTTCAGCGATTTGTAATCATGTCGTAATCTTATGATTGTCGATAAACACATTATTACATCATCACTGAACTGTAAAAGTGCAAGTGAGAATACAATGGCAGCGACACCTTGCGTGTTGTTATGGATGGATAAGAACGACTAAGAAATGTTAAGTAGTGTTCTCATTAAACTGCTTACCGCTAAGCAAATATTAAAAAGAGAGTGTGCTTTGATGTAGAATTGAACGCCGGAGCATTTGTATCATTGAAAAGTACCATTGAGGGTACAATTATTGAAACTATCCGAGTCACATGCTTAGCTACGTCTTTGGATAGATAAATTAACAAATATAGGTAGATAGATAATACTCGTAGTAGATCCAGATCGCGATAGACGAGCACTTCCTTTGCTTAGTCTTTCTCTGTAGCAGTGGGACCAAACAGGCAAAGAAAAAAACTCTTCTTCTTCTTTTTTTGGCAACAGAGCCGACGATTGTGTCAGCTATTTCTGCCAGCGTCAAGTGTAGATTAATATTCTTGTTGATGATATTAATGGTATATTACAATGATAAAAATAGAAAAAATGTGGATGAAATTAAATGACAACCATCTTCCGTGAAAACAAAAGATGGACCAGAAAAAAAAAAAACTCTTTGATAGAGATTATACTTAAACTTGTCATTTTTGATTAGCAAAATATGCAAACGCAACAACGTCACGTTTTTGTTAAAAACCATAAATAATTTTGAATGGAATGTCTCTAAAATATTATTAATACGATGGCTGAGACCAAAACACATTTTTTGTTTAAATGGTTACGTTTTCTAAGTAAACGACTTGCGTACCTACCTACGTGATATTATGAGACATGTCCAGTTCACTCTCTTGTTATTTCAAGTATTCCAACCAAACATATTTAGAAACAAGCATAGACAACCATTGTTGTTTCGTTAGTAAAAATATGTTAATCTCATTGTTTCTTAACTGACCAACCAAATAGTTTAGCCGTTAGGAAATAGAATAAGTAGTTGATCAGTTTAGTTGGTCAGAGTGGAACAAGCAGGGTACTTACTTACATATAAAATAAGAAAGTTAGAAGAACCTAAGCATGTTAGAAGTGAGACTGCAGCTTAAAACGTGCGTGAACAAATAATGACGCGCGTGTAATACTACAGGCATCAGCCATAAATTACGATGTATCGATACACAAATTTCCATCTTATGGCCATTATAATTAGTTTAAAAATTGTATAACATGAACTCGTGTTGACTGTTTTCTACTTACCTAATTAAGGTTATTAACCTATATAGATGGCAAAATACTTACTGAAATGGTGTCATTGCTATCAGTGAAATACAGAAGTGGTGGCCACCATACCATAAGCCATCGTCTTGAACTGCTGGTATGGCGGCGGGGAATTAATGGGGTAGGGGAAGGGAATAAGGGAGGTGAGGAAAGAGGAAAGGGGAGAAATTGGGCATCCGGCTCTCACTCACCGAACGAAACGCAGTAGTACGGATACTACTACTCTAAGTCGATCTTCTATGAGAGGGTAGTACTTCTTCGGACGATCCGGCCCATTCATGATGAAACCAGCGTGGATCTACTACCGTAAAATATCTTCCCTCAATCAAGAAAACTTGCGTGACTAGTGAAATCATACCGTTCAATAGATCATACTATGTCGCGCAATTAAAACCTGGAGTTGCGCATTTGTATTAGCAATTTTGAAGCCTTGTTTTTCAAACAACGCGGCACGAAAAAGAGTAATAAACCCGCCATAGTGGAAGCCTCCACTATAGGTATTATGGCCTTGCTTACTGCTCTGCTGCCGTGGCCAGTAGCATGATATTACATAGCCTATAGCCTTTTAAAAGAACTTGGCTCATACGCAAAAATTATTTAAATCAGACCGGTAGTTCTAGAGATTAGCGCGTTTAAACAAACAAATTTCCGCTTTATATAATAGTATAGATTCTGATATAGATTAATCAACACAACGATGGATCTCATCTCTGTCTACGTTTTAATGATAGTGTCCTATTCCACCCACTGACTGCTTAGCGGGGTGGAGTATGACTCATGTTGGTGGGCGAATTTCAAAAATATGTTACTACAGTCACAAATTCGCCTGCTAAAGTTGTAACATGGCAAACTGCTTTTAGGAGAGAGGCTTAGCAGTAACGTCTTGAAAACTAATAATAGTACAGCAAATAATGGTAATGAATAATTCAAAGTCGCATACGGATACTAGGTGCTTTACTTTGTACGCGGTCGTGCATATCGAACCAAATTCGACAAATTTTCGCATGGCTGCTTCCATATTCTTCAGGTAAGGAATTCCTGTTCCGTATACTTCAGGAAGAAATGTTGATTATTAGTGGATAGATTTATCAAATTATGACATATGCGGAACAGCTAAAACTTAATTAAAATCATTGATATATTGCAGACATTCTTCACTGTGTATTTTATAAAACATCTAGCTTAACGCGGCGCGGTTTGCTCTGCTCCCGTCGCCAGTAGCGTGATGTAACATAGCCTAAAACCCTCCTCAAGAACTAGTCTATTATACGCAAAAAGATTTTTTTTCAAATCCATCTGGTAGTTCCAGAAATTAGCACGTTCAAACAAACAAACGAACTCTTTCGCTTTAAATAATAGTAGAGCTTATTAGCTATAAATAAAGTGAAGAAAGATTAAAATAAACAATATGTACAAAGGCAAGCATGAAGCATAGGTAACTCAAAATGGAGTTCTCTTACAGCAAAACTTAGTTGATAACAAATCGTTAAATTTCGCTGCTTTTCTCTATGCCATGTTAGGTATTATACACATGAATTCACGACGGTTTCTTTCCAGTAGTTTCGTGGTACAGTTCCGTGACGGAACTACTGTGACATATTTTCCACTATTGCCGCTAAATTAATGATATCTCTATAATACGTAAACTATCGTAAATCCTAATTCTAAATACATTTTTTACAAATACACAACACAACATTACATACAAATTACTTTACGTAGGAGGGGCGATTTTTGTTCCATTAGTTCCACTTGCGTTACTTTTGCGTTAGCCTTCTTGAGGAAGGTTATAGGCTATATATGTAACATCACGCAACTGGCGACAGGAGCAGAGAAATAAGCCAGGATGCGGGTGAAACCGCACCGCGGAAAGCTATTTATATAAATTACTAGCGGACCCAACCAGACGTCTAGTTGTCTGTTGATTTGGAATTGTGATGTGTTGATTGGAAAAAGTGGGAATTTCTTTAAATTTTTCGTTCATAAGAACCTTCTACTGACTATAACAAACGCAACAAAAGAATAATTAACGAAATCGGTACAGCCGTTCACGCGTGATGTCGTGACCAAGGGAAATAGAGGGATTCATTTTTATATAATAATACAGATTGTGTGCTATATGTAAACTTTTAAGAATAAATGCTCTAAACTTGTAAAATTCCGTTGCGTGGTTTAAAACACGTTAATTGTAAAAAGCAGAATTACCTAAACTAGTCGGTACGGTATTCTGGGCGACTACCATATCAGGCCAGCGAGCCCGATGTAACCACCTCGTTTCTTTGATTATGACGGTAAGCATAATAGGTACATATTACAAAGATTAAATTTTTATTTATTGATTTTTTTCTGCTTACATGTACTTTTGTATTTTTTGAGAATACGCCCTTTTGACAATCTGTTCTTTTGTGAATCTGTCTTTTTGAGTACCTGTCTTTATTATTACACTTTTTAGAGCTCAAGAATGATAGTAAAAATAAAACACAATATATTTAACAAATATTTATTTTCATATTTAATTTACAACGAAAATTTTATACTAGTTTATAACTAATCTAGAAAATTGTTTTGTTAACTCATTTTCAAACATCGCAGAATAACCATTGTTGGAGTTGAAAGGTTTTGGAGAGCTACTGTTAAATAAATGTAGCAACGCTTTAGCTTGCAAAAATTGGATGTATACAAACGAAAATTGAAAAATGTTGCCCGCTTTGAAAGGTTTATGTTCAATAGACTGTAAAAGGCTAATAAAAGATCAAATTAAAGTGACTAATATAGACCAGCGGATTGGAAAGAGGCAGTGCAGCACACATAGTACAGATGGTTAAAAAGTTCACGAAGGCATAGGTCTTACAAGATAGATCTGTTACTCAGGTTTTTTTATATAAATTAGGTGACAAACAAGCATACGGTCAACCTGGGGATAATCGATGTCGACCATGTAGGGAGTGGAGCACTGAGGGTATTCTGATGGGATTGTAACCCTACTTGGTCCAAGGAAGTTCAGGTCTAAAAAGAACTGCTGTAAGGTCTAAGGCTTTAAGATTAGAGCCAAGAAATTAAAACACTGCAAACTCAAAGTTTTTGCTTTAAACATCGTCCTATCTTAAATGTTTGGGACATTTTATATAACAGTAAATGAGTTAACAATTTACATTTATTTAAATGAAACCTTGATATATAAATTAAAATAGTTATTAAATAAATAATTACATAATTAAAATATTTAAGACATATTTAGTAATTTTTATACTATTTTTATGACATATTATGTATACTTATTACTTATTTTTTAATTCAATTTTGGTCAATATATACATAATGGTAAAAACGTTGATTTTATAAGAGTCGAATCATTTTATGTTCAGCATTAGAGTGCATTGGTTACAAATAAGCTTACATTTATTTATACTTTTAATTTTTGTTGTAGACCAGCGCTAATAGGTTAGAACAGCTATGCATTATGTAGGTATATTATATTATTATAGGCTAAAAAACGCAGACTACAGCCCTAAAAAATACAAAAAAAAATATATCAAATCTGACTTGTAGTTTTCGAGATTAGCGCACTCAAACAAACTCTTCTATTTATACAAATTTTCTTGTAAATATATCAAAATGGAAAAATACATTTTTAGTTTATATGTTTAGTTGATAAATTATAACTATGTAACTAAATTTAGTTATTTATTAGCGCTGGTCTTAATAGTAACCGTAGTTTTACTATTAAAAGTGACATTCAGTATAATAAACATTTACCCGCATTCTAGAACCCATATCACAAGCTAAATATGCTTACATTGGGTCGTAGCGTTGCGTAGTTCTGTTATTTTTATTCTTATTGAGATATAAAAGTAGCCATGATGGATATATACTGTAAAATATATAAAAATACGGAGCAACGAAAAACATCGTATCTGCGGGCGAAAAAGATATAGGTGAGTATTAACTAGGGAATGAGGGTGTTTAGGAAAATTTTCGCCACTAGTTGGCGCCACTTTGGTAAAAGATCTCCCATTTTGACAGCGCTATCAAAACAAATATTTTTCAGTGTTCATTCCAGAAATTTAAAAGTTTCATTTACAAAATGGTTAAATTCACGTGCTTATGGACAAAAGAAAATTGCTAAGATTTTCTAAAATGGCGCCCACGAGGTGGCAGCACCGATGCATCAGGTCTAGCTGTCAAGCGCTTTTTGAAAGTGAACCCCTGATTGGCCCAATATGACAGTTAAAGTGGCGCTGACTGGTGGCGAAAATTTTCCTAAACATTCTCATTGCCTTCGCCCGTTTTCCCCATGGTACATGAAAATTTTCTTCTATTATTGGTAAGTAAGTGATTTGTGTTAGTGTAATACTTTTAATTTTGTGTGCATGTTGACATTTTGTGTTCTTGTGTGTGTAATGTTGTACACCGCACTGAGAGAAGCAGAAAAATTTATTCGCGTCAAACAGATATTGCCAAGTTTAATTCTCTAAAGTAGTATGGTATTTTTTTTATCTTTCTACTATAAAAAAAGTATTTTCTATGCTCCAACTTAAAATAATGTTGGATTATAAAATGCCATCTCCTAAATAAAACGAATTATTGCTATTATATGGCTATAAGTGTTTAGCCGACATACACGACGATTGTGGTATCCGTAGTATACTATTGTAAAATCATAATATAGATTGCAATATGTATAGTGTTGTAATCATAATATAAATGACTGTTTTATGTGTGAAAAAAAACCATTTTGCATTGGTCCTAAAAATATTTTTAATAAATGCAGTTTAATAATTAAATTTGAATATAATTTAATATTTTATTCTTAACCTTGTCATAATTCCTATTTATTACATATGGTACATCAAAACGTTACATTAAAAAATGTGCAAGTGCTTTCGTAATACATCCAACAGTCCAAAAAGTTTTTATCACGATACAAATAAGGTCTTTAATAGCGAAGTATTGATAACATAAGTCATTTTCCCACTATAATCACACAATAAATTATTAAGACGTTTTGAGTGTTACGATAGTTTACCTCGAACGGGCTAGTAAACTTTGGATTTTACCTTTTTTTTTGTAACGAAACAACCAAATAATATGACATTATGCGTACAGAAATTTGTATTACGAAAATGGTTAGTATTTTATTAAAAAAACTTAAGAATTATGGTAAAAATTCCGGCAGGTCTGGCGTAAAAGCTCCTAATTATACAGATGTTGTTATATTTTAAATAAATCAGTCATTTATATAAAATATGATTTTGCATTTACGACACAATCATTAGACTCGAACGATGAACACGTATCTGTCAAATTTGACAGACAAGTAACATGTTAATGTTGCCATACCATACGTTTTAGTGTGGTAATGGAAACACTTGAGTGTGTTTTTTGTGCAAATTGTGAGTTAGATTTTCACTCAAGACAAAAACTTTATATATAAATAATTGTTACGAGTTTTGGTGTATAATAAAATATAAAAGGTTTATTCTGAATGCTCATGACTTAAGTTTTTCTATCGCTAAAATACTTATTATGTGAGGCCAGGACCACTTATTGAGATTGATGTTTCAATAGTTCGGAATCGGAAAAAGGCACTTGTTCGTTCGTCACACCTTGAAGATTTGACAACTATTTTACTCACTTACCAACCGCAGCAGATACAATTATTTACGTCGATATGAAACTTCCCGGGTCGATGTACCCCATTTTCCCTTCTTTTTGTCTATTGATTGTGTCGTTAAATTAGCTATTGCACAACTTCACTTACTACATCTGCTGAGTGGAGTTTCCATTCCATGTATTATTGTCATCATCGTTTTGTCTGTCGCTCGGTAGACGATGAACGTTACCCCTGCGGCGAACATTGCCACCCGGTTGTGGGGGTTGTGGGGGTTGAGGGTCGGAAGGGTTTGAAGGGTTAGAGGGGTCGGAAGGGCCGGAAGCGCGGGCCGCAGGGGGAGGGTACAACCTCGAACGGAGCCACGCGAACAGCTGATGTGTCGGTTCCAAGATGAGGAGCGTGAAGAATTGCGTAAATAATGCTGTGGAAGAAAAGGCAGGTTAAAAATTGATCTACGGTTACTTTAAAATGGGGCCCGGTGAAGGTCGCCCGAGTGGCGAGTGGCGAGTGTATGTAAAAGGAAGACATTTGACGTGCGCGTGGCGTACGTACCGAGCAGGCCGGCGGCGGGGCGCGGCGCGGCGAGCGGCGCGGCGCGGCGCGGCAGCACCAGCAGCGCGGCGGACGGCGCCAGCTGCAGCGCGCGCAGCGCCGCGCCCGCGTCCGACAGCTCGCGCCGCGGGAACGCCGTCCACAGCGAGAACGACGACGTCGCTAACTGCAACATCAAACGACTATAAGTAATTGTGTCGAAATTGGCGAAGCCTTTGATACAGTTCTATGACTATGTTGTCTTTGAAACTTGGTCTTTAAGAATAACTAACGATAGGTCGGTGAGTCTTTAATTAAATACACATTTATCATTCTTATACTTTAAACGGAAACAGAATCGACTTTATTATATTAAAACACAATAATAAATTTAGGGGTCCCACAGGGCACTGTTTTAGGATCTGAAGTAGTAATCACAAATTTCATGTATAAAAATATATCATTTTAAAAGAAAATATATAAATCACATACATTTAGGTTGTTAGACACGTATTGTTGCACTTCTCCAAGTGTCCCATCCGCGTCGAAATGTGCCGTATGCGAAGTGCCGTCGGGCAACTTGAACTGTATACGTGCGTGCCCGCCGCTATCGCCCGATGCTATGGAGATAATGATAATTACAGAGTTTTTACAATGATTATCATATAACTTCACGCCCGTCTCCCATTACAAAAGTAAGCAGGGACTAATAATATAAATAATCTACTCCTCCCACATAAACTATCGTAAACCCCATCCCTAAACACGGGTGTTACGATAGTTTACGTAGGAAGGGTTTATTTAACATAAATGTTAAGCAGATACGCAAATTTATAAATTAAAAGCGACTAAAATAATTTTGGTTAAAATAATAATAATAATAATAATAATATTCTACCACATTCACACAACGTCACCTAGCCCCAAATTAAGCAATTATATTTGCTTGTGTTATGGGTACTAAACAACTGATATACTACTTATATACACTTTTTGTTTTTTAAATACATACATATTATAGATAAATTACACCCAGACACAGAACAAACAATCATGCTCATCACACAAAGATTTGTCCTGGGTGGGAATCGAACCCACGACCTCCAGCTTAGCAGTCAGGGTCACTAACCACTAGGTCAACAGGCCAGTCAAAATATAGATAAATTGAAGAAAGAACGACATGAAAGAAAATAAAGTGTGAGATCAGATGATGAAATAGAAGAGAATGGAGAAAAAACGTAAAAATCAGTCATTACACCTTGCAAAATGTATGTCGTAAAGACGTTGTTTTGCCTGACTGTTTCGCCACTAACTCCTAAACCATGCAACGGATTTTAATAGTTTTTATGATCGTTTAAAGCATTTCTTGTGGAAGACTGCTTCTGTGGTTCGGTGGTACTGTGTATGGACTGCCACGCAGAGGTCGCGGGTTCGATTCCCGCTCAGTGCAAATATTTGTGTGCATGAACATGTTTATTTGCATTGGTCTGGGTGTTTCTATGTATAATATGTATGTATTTACAAAAAAAAAGTATTTAAGTATGTATATCCGCATTCTAGAACCCATAACACAAGCAAATAATATGCTTACTTTGGGTCTAGATGGCGTTGTGTGTAGTTGTTGAAATATTATTATTATTATTATTATTATTATTTAAAGATTTATAAGTATAACACATGAATATTATAGTAGAGAAAATCTGATAATTTTAACGATTTGTAATTATATAAAAAGCTAAAGCACGTGTGAATGAAATTGAACTTACTAGCAGGTGGCTGAGTAGATTGTTGTGGTTGAGGCTGTTCCACGGTAGCTGGTGAATCCCTCGCTCTTCGTTCAGCTCGATCCTGGGCTATCTGTTCAAGGATACGCTGTCGGGCGAGGTTGTTGGCCATCTTCTCGCGTTTGCGTTCCTCCTATAGGGTTATAGTGTAGTTAAATGGTGTCGCTGGAGACAGTCGCTGTTTTGAGGCCACTCGAGTGTAAATATAGGCGATGGGTAAATACCGGGTAAAGTAAAGGGTCAAAACCGGTATTTACCCAAAATATCCTTTTTACCCGTCAAGAAATTAAAGATTAAAAATAAAAGTGATATTTTTGGGATTGTAAAACATAAATGATACAATGGAAAATTATTGCACAAACTTCACTTACGAATAAATATATAATCTATTAACATGTATTTAAGGTTGTAATTAGAAATATCAAAACAACAATAACCTGTATTTGCTTGAGTTCTTGCTCCGCTTGCCATCTCTTCAACTCAGCAACACCTTTACCTTGTGAACGGCGATCCATCTCTTTTTGTTTTTCAGCCTAAAAGAAGAATCTGGTTAGTACCAGAGATAAAGGTTTCTTCGGCGATTCTTGCTGGTTTCAGCATAAATGGACAGGATCGAATAAGGAAATTAGGTATTTCCTGGATCTTTTAAGCAGGGCGTGAAAAAGTCAAAGACAGTCGTCATATTGGAGGCCACCATACCAGCAGATTCAGATAATGCCTTTTGGTCCACCACTTTTGGATCCCACTGACTGTTTACCATCAGGCCTCGCGGGCGCCATTTTTTAAAACCCTCTCAGCAATTTTCTTTTGTATTATGCCATATACACGTGAATTATTCATTTTGTAAATTAAACATTAAAATTGCCAAAATGAACACTAAAAAATTTGTTTTGATAGCGCTGTCAAAATGGAAGTCATTTTACCAAAGTGGTGCCAACTGGCGGCAGGAATTTGTTTAAACACTCAATGGACCTATCGATACATTGACTGCATTTCTCATACATAACTCTTTAATCAACCATCTATCATTATTCAGATCATAATCAGTCAGTGACCAGAAATAATAGACGCCATTTTTACCGTTCTTCTTTGCCAAATTCGACAATAAGAAAAACCTTACCTCCTTTTCTTTATCAGCTTTTTCGAGCCTTCTTGCTTCGATAAGTTCTTTCGCATGACCAACCTTCTCCTCTATGTTAGGTGTGCTCACTGATTGTGTGGCTGGCTTCTGTAATAGGATACCACATTGCATGCAAGTCGACGACAGTCAGACTACTCTTTGCCTGATTGAAAATACTGCTTGGTTATGAGAAATCATCAGCTTTACCAGTTCGTCCTTTTCTTGGATCATAACTACATAATACACAACTTCATGCTTGTCCCCCATTCCCATTAATGAGGTAAGCAGAGACTAAAAAACGCCATGTGTTGATCTCAGATCATTTATAGAATTTATACTTTAAGAAAAACATCTAAGCAATAATAAAGTTACCTAGACTACCGGCAATATTTATTACAAAGGTTCTCGTTTATAATTTAAATTGTATTACGTAACGCAAAACCCTAAAAGTAAATATTCATTATAATAGATCCCAATAATCGAAGTTTATAATCATAAAGTTACACTATACCAAATTAACAAGCAATATAAATATTATTAAAATACGAAAAGCCGGACTGCTTAAAACAATGTGAAAAGATAGAAACCCATTTTTGTATTCGTGCTGACGTTACATTTAAATATTATATGTATACTTCATAAGTTAAAATCCATTAAGGCTGTAGAGCGTGCCAAAGAAATATACATACATACACTCGTAAAACATTACCGTTTTTGACTACGGCAGTCGGAAAAAAGAAAGAAAGAAAGTATTACCTGTTCTTCTTCAGCGTTATCAGCGACAGGAGCAGTTGACGAGGCACTTGGGGTAACTTTAGTGGTTGCGATGGTTGCTTGCGACGGCCCTGGTTCATCACTGGCCTTAGGTTTCTTCATACACACATCCCCTTCGCAAACAACCTCGTATGGAACATCTGTTTTTGCTTGTTTGGCTGGTGGTGCTGATGCATCTAGAAGGAGATTAGAATATAGCCTTTGGGGAGTGCCATTTCTATAAAAAAAAGATGTTAGATTACATGAGACAAAATTTTGGATGATAAAAGTGTATGCCGAGTCGGAGATTGCTTTGTAAAGACTCCTGCGATATAGATCTGGTTTCTTAGTACAAGAGTTCTTCTAAACAAGAATAGGCGAGTCACTTAGGTGTTAAGGTTTATTAAGAACATTCCAATAATGGCTTTTCTAGAACAGAGATCTATCTTATTTCTTGACTACTTTAAATCTACCAATAAAAAAAAATAATTTCGAGTGGCTAGTGGTCAAACATAAGTTATCATCCAGAGGCATCCGACTTGACCTACCGACTGTTATCAATTTGGTAACAACCGGAACCGACTTATAACGTGCTCTCCGAAGCACGGAGACGCTCAGATTAAATACCACTATGCGGACATCCATCCATGGGCCAGCCGTACTCTAAGATGCTTAACCCGCTAATCGTTTACCGATCAGTGAGCGCAACGAGCTATGAGCGCCTTAACCTTACCAATGAACATCTAGGACAAACACTACAAGAATTTTGAAGCTTTAGTACCTTTTTTATGCTGGCTTAGGAAGTTAGCAAATGGCTATTCAACTTAATGGTTACGATAACCATAACATATAAACATATTTGTGTTTTTTTGAGCATTACATTATCAATGCTAACCCAGCTGTTGCCAACCGTGAAGAAATAGAAGAAAGAGTAAGCGAATCGACGAGTTAATTGGCGTCTCCATTCATAAACAAATCAATGACGACACAGCCTGATGATCGTGACAACAGAAGGAATGAGTAAGGAAAGGGGAGGAGGACTTACCTGGTTCACCCTCAGCGGCTTTCTTCTCAGCGGTTTTTTCACTGGTTTTATCCTTATTCTCTGCTGGTACTGGTAACCCAGATTCTGTCTGGAGGAAGTTCACTGTCTGTTCTCTGACGTTCTGGGCTGATGTGGATGGCTGGACTGGCTTGTCTTTGCCTATAATTTTTTTTTTTGGATCGGTCCTCGAGAAATTCTCCGAAGAAGTTTTTTTTTACTTTAGACTATTAGTTGTATCTGACTGATGAATTTGGAGGTATTATTCCCATCTTCCCCCGCATGTCAGCGCCCGAATGAGGGAAAATGGGAATTTTCGTATCATCTTCCCCCGAAATTGTAATCGGGGGAAGATGGGAAGTAAAAGTTTCATTTGTCCTCGAAATATTTTTAATAATTAATTTTGTTTTGTGCCACCGCACCCAAGTATGGTTTGAATGAAATACCTAAACATGATTTTTTACAGTAATTTATAAAACAAAATTAAGATTAACAATAAATACAAGTTACAACCCCGATTACAAGTTCGGGGGAAAATGACACGAAAATTCCCATTTTCCCCCATTCGGGGGCAGACATTCGGAGGAAGATGGGAATAAACCATTTGGAGTACCACACTAATTATAAACGCGAAAGTTTGTTTGGATGAATAAATGACAGTCAGTCATACATACACAGAATGAAGTTGTGAAAGTAAATTAATAAAATAACAAGCAATATATATTATTAAAAAACAAAAACCCCCTAAAACAAAATGAAAAGAAAGAAACCTATTTTTTTTACGTGCTGACGCTACATTGCAATATTATATACCCTATGTGACTCCCACAATGAATACGAATCTAATGACACCTCATATGTTAAATTCCATTAAGACATTTAGGCTGTAGAGCGTGCCATAGAAATAGTCATGCATACTCACATACATAAATACGCTCGAAAAACATGCTCCTTGAATGCGGCAGTCGAGCAAAAATATCATGGCCCTGAGTCCAATTCTAAATGTCCTACAGTCAAACTTCTCCAAGTTCTCCAAAAATAAAATCCACTTACTATGCTCCTCCAATATTCTGTCTATTCTGACAGCTAAGTTTCCTGGCTGAACTCCTGCGCAGACCACCTCTAAAGGAGTACCATTTCTATCTATAAAGAAGAGGGAGGGAACTGGCACGAATTGATCTGATGCGAAGTTAAGGTTTAAACTTAAATTTATTCATATATTTAGATAACTTAAGTGGCACTTAGGAACGTTAAAATTTATACTATTATAAACTGACGGACTCATAAACTGCATCAAAGTTCAGTAATACTTTGAAATGATTTTTTTTAATAAGTATGCAAACTTTTTAGATTAAATTATATAAATATGGAGAGACTGGCTCTTAATCTTAAAAAAAGCATAATTTAAAAATAGAACTGCAGTAAAACAAATGAATATAGCCGGGAAAAGAAAATTTACTCGTAGTATCAGATTTGCGTGTTATTTAAAGCAAAGTTTTAAATTGATTCGCATTGATTTTTTATTCTTTTGTCAATTGAATTATTGTTACCAGCAGAATTGTTGGGTTAGTTTTTTAACTCATCGAGAGTTTTTGAACCATAATATGGATACTTCGTCCGAACAAGCGGCTCAAATTGTAGCACTGGTGCGGGAGGGCTTGGATCAACGAACGATTGGTAGAAATTTAAATTTAAACCAGTCTACGGTTTCTAGAATATACAGAAGGTTTGTGGAGACAGGTTCTTACAGAAGGAGACGTGGTACAGGCAGGACTCGAGCAACCACCGGTCGTGATGACCGATTTATTGTTACAACTTCCTTGCGAAATCGTTTCCTCGCGTCAGTTAACATCAAAACAGAGTTTAATGAAGTGCGTGGAGTAAATGTGAGTGCACGAACAATAAGAAGAAGGTTAAAGGAAGCGGATATCTACTTATTTATTGTAAATTGTACACTAACATACGATAGCCTTGTTTGTTTATTAATGTTAGCAATGAATTATAATATACCTACTTGTTAAAAAGAAATTATCATTAAAATATCACTAGTTTTGTAAGCATGCATAAATTGTAACACAATCTCGTGTTAAGTGAACACTGTTTCTTACGAGAATAAAGATCTTTAAACCTGATATCACCCCTTTTAGACCAGCAAATGGTCCAAAGTTGTCTGTAGCTCACAGACAAGCTCGCTTAAGATTTGCGCGTGATCACCTAAATTGGACAGAAGAGCAATGGGCCTCCGTATTGTTCACAAACGAGTGTAGGACATTTTTATATGGTGCAGATGGTCGCAGAAGAGTCTATCGTCGACGTGGGGAGCGATATGCTCAAAGTTGCATAGAGGAGCGTGTTTCTTGTGGAGGCGGTTCGTGTATGGTCTGGGGTGGCATATCGATGAACGGGCGAACAGAACTTGTGTTCATAGACATGGTCCATCAAAACGATAATAGAGGGGGTTTGACTGCACATCGCTACATAACAGAGATCTTAGAAGATCACGTGGTGCCTTACATGGGATTCATAGGCGAAAATTTTACTTTAATGCAGGATAATGCCCGGCCGCACGCTGCTGCACAAGTTCGACAATATTGCGAAGAGGTTGGGATACGTACAATGAATTGGCCAGCACGCAGCCCGGATCTCAATCCCATTGAGCATGTTTGGGATAATTTAAAAAGAGCTGTATATGCGAGAAATCCTGTGCCCACGACAGTGGCAGCACTAAGAACAGCACTTTCAGAAGAATGGGACAATATTCTGCAAGATCTTTTAATAACCCTAATAAAATCTATGCGGAACCGATTAGAATCCGTAATAAGGGCACGTGGAGGTAATACACCTTATTAAAACATAAATAAACCCTTGCATAAAGTTTGTGTCTATTGTTAAAACCATTTTTTTTATTAAACCGATTTTCCTTAAATTTCTGTTTATCATAAAAAAAGTCTTAAAGTCCTTTCCAGTACACAAACTTAAACTTAAGGATATGACCCTACGCTGTTTTAAAGTTCACGAACCAATCTAGAGGTTTCAATTTTAATCTGTATAGAAAGTTTGCATACTTGGTTAAAATATTTATTTCAAAGTCGTCTATTACTTTGATGCAGTTTGAGTCCGTCAGTGTATAAAGCGGAAGAGTTTCTTTGTTTAAACGCGCTAATCTCTGGAACCACCAGTCGGATTTGAATAATTCTTGCGTATGATAGCCCAGTTCTTGAGGAAGGTTATATGCTATGAAACATCACGCTACTGGCGACGGAAAAGCAGTAACCAAAGACAATAATAAAAAAAGGATACACATTCTCGCAAAATGCATATAATTAGTGGAGCCACTCTTGAGTTTGACCGCGAGGAAGTTCCCTTGGTCCGAGAGTCGCGTCACTACCGCCGTATCGTCGATCGTGGCTGCCATCTCTGCTGACATGTCGTTGTCTCCTGCAAAAGGCATTATTTACTCAAAAATTAAATATCGAGTGGTTAGTGGTCGATAGTGTCAGGATTTGTTCAGGTCGTCCATAGAGACATCCGACTTGACCTAACAACTATTAACAACTTGGTAACAACCGGGACCGACTTTTATCGT
The DNA here is from genome assembly GCA_963082885.1 of Parascotia fuliginaria. Classification (NCBI taxonomy): domain Eukaryota; kingdom Metazoa; phylum Arthropoda; class Insecta; order Lepidoptera; family Erebidae; genus Parascotia; species Parascotia fuliginaria. Next base: position 7,459,149 of record OY720198.1, on the reverse strand, counting down.
GCCCTCCGTAGCACGGAGACGCTCAGATCAAATACCACTATGCGGTCACCCATTCATGAGGCAGCCGCACTCTGTGATGCTTAGCCCGCTAATCGTTTACCGATTAGTGAACGCAACGAGCTATGAGCGCCGCCCCATTATTTATTAAAGATGATAGAAAATTCATGCGACAAGAAGTATTTTAATAAGGCTGCCATTTGCGAGCTCCAACCCAAACTAAGGGTAACCACCACATGGTGGTGGAAAAGCGTTCCGTATTTTCTCATCTGCTTCCATTTCTGAGCAGAAGGTTAGATCTTGACTTTTGACTAAATTTTATTTATTTGGCTCATACATTAAGATATACTCGTAATAATAATAAACAAAATAAATAGTATAGCAAGTGGGTTACTATAAATAACTGAACCGTTAATTTTAACTGCCATTTTAACCAATAAATAACCTCACTGTCAATGCCAGTTGCCACATTTACATTGATGCAGCATGGCCAATTGCCAAGTATAATTGGCAATGTTTGGCATTTGAGTCATTGACAGCTGTGACATTTTGTATGTTAAAATTGTGATTCATAAGTGAAAAATATTTTAAGTATATATTAAAATAGCTGAGGCTTATAATTAACTTGATTAAATAGTTTATAGACTTTAAATAACATAATATCAAATTAAATATCGAGTGGTTAGAACCAAGTGTCAGAGATTTATTTGGGTCGCCCATAGAGGCATCAGTCAGAAATGTCCAAGATAAACTTTGAAAGTACATATAATTTGAAAAATCACATTGGTACTTGCCAGGATTCGAACCCACTACTTTGTGTTAACAAAGCAGGTGCCTTATCCACTGGGCCATTTCGAAGCTGTGTAACACATTTATATACCAACTTGAGGATATACCGTTAATAATTACCAGGCACAATGTCAGAGACCAAGCCAATACACAGAATTCGGAAAATCCCAATTGATATCACCAGTCCGGGGATTGAAAACTAAGATCTCTACATTATACTACTACTGTGTATCAAAGACGAATTTATAATTTGTTGATTCATTGAATTACAGACATTTACAATGAATATACTAAATAAATTAACAAGTCTATGAACTGTGACCTCATTTAGTGTATGCTATGTATATTTTGTTATATCAGCCACACAAAGATAACCACAGAACAAAAGTCTTGTCAAAACAATAAGTCAAAGAACTTTTAGTTCATTATGCTTACTATATGCAGATTGGCAATATCAAACTTTTATCGGTTTATACTATTATATAAAGCTGAAAAGTTAGTTTGTTTGGAATGCGCTAATCTATGGAACTATCAGTCATATTTGAATAATTATTTTTGTGTATGATAGCCCAGTTCACAAGGAAGGTTATAGGCTATTAAACATCACGCTACTGGCGACGAGAGCAGAGCAGTAAGCACAGACACGGTAGAAACTGCTAAGCTAGTTCTAAACTTAGATCATACATAAAACTTTGAACAGCGTTTGTTATTTCCATAGATTCAAACATTCAATCATTAAGTATACAAAGTTGGTGACTTAACCATTACACCATCTATACTACTGTACTACAGATAGGCAGCAATAGATGTTAGTAAGCTTAGATAAACTGGACGACTAATTAGACAGGTTTGCTCCCCAGGTTGTCTGTGTCTAGATTCCCAGGTACTTGTTACATAGAACCGACCATAGCTAGCAAAACATGCATTATACTCTGCCTACCCCTTCGCAAAAGTTATGTTAAACTATTTGAACCGGATAAGTTTTATTTTTATTTGTATTATACTTATATTTTGAAGATAAAGTTATGTTTTTGATACTATAAGACTGATATGTTTTGAACAAAAGTCCATAAATAATGAAAAAAAAACGGATAAGTCTCTTCACTATTGAACACTAAATTGGATATTGGGTGGCTATAATTGACGCACGCTATTTGCAACTTTGTGAACCAAACATAACATTAATTTTATAAATCTAAGTAATCAAAAATATAAAATGAAATAATTCATAGAAAATATAGACATCAAATTCGGTAGTTTATTAGCTAAAAGGCTTTTCGCATTAGAATAATGTCAACAGAATTGCATTAACCTATACGTCTGACATAACACGACCTACATTTTTATGAAAAATAATAGCGTAATATCGAGTTTGGAAGTTATTATAATATGATAAATACAAAATAAACTTATTTACTAAGCATAAAATATAAATACCTTCAACAAATACGACGAAAATTGCATTTCTTTGTTTGGACAACGTTACCGCTTCAACGATGCTTCCCCCGAACCAATGCATGTTTTATCAGCCGCTGCAACACTTTTCTAGATCAGTTATAAACTTCGCTGTCTATTTGTTAAATTAAAGACGAGTTCACCGTGTTTGATTTCCAACAAAAATATTACACCGACATGACACAACAAATTTTGACAGCTGACGTGTTTATTTTTATTCTTTTTTCTCAGTGCAGATTAATGTTATGTTCAGAAATTAGTAAATATCACTACAATATGCATGCACAAATTAAATTATTCACTATAGTAAAATAATATACAAGTAATTTAACTTGTAAACAATTACTTAAATTCACACATATTAATAGGTTCAATTGGAAAACATTCTACATTTATTTAGTTTATTTATAAAGGTGTGATAGAAATTTAAATAACTAAATTTTAAGGTTTCCGAACACTCAAATTTAAATTTGGCATAGCTCGACCAAATTCAAAACACCAAGTTAACTAAATATTCCGATAAGATTCGTATCAATGTAAATGGTCAAGGTTATATTTAGAATTAGATGAATGATTTATTAAATTGTCTATGACTCGCTTCATGTGACCTTGGAAATAGCTATTCAACGCTAGATGGCAGTAAAACACCTCACGGATATTAAATTAAGTAGCTGCTATTCAATAATAGATGTCACTGTGTGATTATTCTATACATTATTTATTTGTTATTGTTTTCGTCATTAATCAAAGTTTAAATGGCCCACACGATAAGTTTTTTTTTTTTCATAAATAATGTTTGGTTCTTAACTTAATGGTTGAATTTTCCTTTTAAGCATAAATTATGCCTGTAATAGGAGACCCCACTCTTTCATCTTCTTTATGTTATACAAAACGATGAGATATTTTGTTTTCACCCAGGAAAATATTACCTAAATAATATAAAAGAATAAAATCATCAATGAGAAGAATTAGTTACGCTTGATGCTGGCTCATAACTAAGAATAGTCGGCTCAGTTGCCCTTTAAAAGACAAAGAAGACATACGACAACGGGGCGGAAGGCTCTTGTGGAGGTGGCAGAACAAAATATACACCTTTAGTAACGATCGAATCTAAGTAGCGGTAGAACAGGAGGGTTGGAAGAAGAATAATATGAAGGTCTTTGCCAAGCAAATAGACAAAACAGGCTAACACAAGTATAATAATTATTATATCATACCTACCCAATAGATGTAATTAGTCTATGGCCGAGGCCGCACTGGATGACTGCGACGCGACGCCGACGGCGATTTTGTAAAAGCAAACTTTAACGAAAAGTCCGCATGCCTAAAACAAAATGAAAAGAAAGAAAACTATTTTTTTTATGTCACTGCCACAACCATAACACCTCATACGTTAAAATCCATCATGCCATTTAGACTGTACAGCGTGCCAAATAAATAGACATACTTAGTTACATACATTATACATAAATACATACATACAACATACACTGCATGAACGACAAGCAGAATTTATTTGTTCACGAAATCGGCGTCGCGTCGCAGTCGCCTTAACAGCACATGAATAGATAAACGGTTTATCTAATAAACAGGCCCCAGCTTAACAATCTCTATTACTAAGTATTGATAATAATAATTATTGTATTTCCAACGACAACAAATGCGGCCAATCAGGTCTAGTTCTGTTTAAATCGAATAATCCTATTAAAGTATTATAAATGCGAAAGCTTGTGTGCTTTGCGTGTGCGTTTGCGCGTGTGTGTGCGTGTGTGTGTGTGTGCGCCTGTGTGTGTGTGTGTGTGGCTGAACCGATTTTGATAAAAATTGGTAAATAAGTAGATAGAATCGGTGCCGGAGATCGAACATAGGTTACATTTTATCCCAAAAATCGGTCTGGTTCTCGAGGGAGACAAAACCCTTTTTACACGCGGACGAAGCCTTGGTGCGCAGCTAGTTGCCTCATAATTTTTAAACTGTAAGGGCTTCCATCGATCTAACGGTAATAAGTAAGTGACGATTGAGACGAGACGTAATTATAAAACTCAACTAAAAACTAAACTGTCAACAACACTAATTAAAAATAAAAACATTAAACGCTCGAGGAGGGTGTCGATTATGTTGTCTCAAAATAATTTTACTATTTTTACACGTACCTAACTACTGTTTTTTTTACTATGACTATGGCACACAAATATACATTTCTGTCATCTGTGTATGTGTACGCCATCAGAACAAGGAGTATAGCACTTTAAATCCATGTCTATGCTTTAGTCCTTGTTCTGAGTGTACGCCATAATAGTACCTAAGTAAATATAAATAATGTTACTTTTAATTTAATTTTGTAAACTTATTTTATTTAATTTTAATTCTAATTTCATTTTGATTGTAAATTTTATTATATTTTTGATTATAATTTTCTTTTTATTATTTATTTTCGTTGTTAATCTTATCTGTAGGTACTTAATTTTTGTTACTTTTAAATTTATGAGTTATTTGTATTATTATTATTTTATATTGTGATTATAACAAAATAGGGAAATTCCTGTAATGTTAATTGAAAGTGGTGCAAATAAATAAATACCAGTCTCTTTTACTGTCCCACTGCAGGGCAAAGGCCTCTTCTCTTCAAGAGAAGGCATGAGCATTAATCAACACGCTTGCTCAAGGCGGATTGGCAATTTCAGACTTTTAAGTCCAGGTTTCCTCACGGTGTTTTTCTTCACCGTCAGTCATAAATTTTGAAAATAAACTTAGAAAGTACATATGATTTGAAAAGACACATTAGTACTTGCCCGGATTCGAACCCACTACCTCGTGTTTATGAAGTGGTGCCTTATGCACTGGGCCATTTCGACTTTTTTTTAAAACATATACCATAGCTAGTAAAAAATGTATATTTAATTTCAATCTCTATGAGCGATAGTTACCTACCATTACCTATGACTTAGTAGCAGTTGTCCGTTGTTTCATGTTACTTTAGGAATATTTGGAGAGACAGCATCGCGATTCACAATTTATACGTATGTTACGTGTTAATCGACTTTGGTGGCTACAAATTATTTTATTACTTTTCTTTTATTCTCCCTACCCTACATTGTCGTATTACGAAGTGATTTATAACATTTTTCGTCAACATTTAGGAATGAAAGCAGTGTCCATTATTCTTCGATCATCAAATATCTAGTTTGTAATGTAGATACTTAAAACATAAATAACTGTATTTTAATTATGATGATGTCCATGCTCTGTCTGTAGTGATTTATATAGTTAATAAAATTGACAATTACTTCAATTCAATCGACATTTTAAATCAAATAAAAGCCTCTGGAAGAGATCGCTTTTAGCGATAAGACCGCCCATTGTACAACTTCTTTCTATCTTCTGTGTACTTAAGTCTCGTGTAATGTTACTATTAACTTGTAATTGGTGTACAATAAAGAATATTCTATCTATCTATCTATATTCTAAAAGCATTAACGAAGATTTTCGTCAAAATCAACATAATAATCAACACCGTCTATTTTTAGGCAGAACGCAATTAAACAATTTGTTTTCACCACTGGCAACACGCTTCAGCGCCCACAGTTTATTACTGTGGCAACGTTTTACTTTACAAAGTGTTAATAACGACTTCGAATGTCAATGGGGCATGAAATGGTGTATTTTAAACGTGTGCGAAATGTGTTACTGAAACAAAACAAAGATATGAGTTTGTGGCAGGCAGTGATACGTATCCGCTTTTTGTGTCAGTGATTCAGAACCGATTCCTTCAACAATATCTTTCACTCTGTAAAATGAACTTGGTACACCTGTGTCAGTAATATGTGTCACTCAGTGTCAATGATTCAGTACTCAACAAAATCTATTAAAACGTTGTTTTACTTTTGACTGGCCTGTTGGTCTAGTGGTTAGTGACCCTGACTGCTAAGCTGGAGGTCGTGGGTTCGATTCCCACCCAGGACAAACCTTTGTGTGATGAGCATGATTGTTTGTTCTGTGTCTGGGTGTAATTTATCTATAATATGTATGTATTTACAAAAAAAAAAAAAATGTATATCTATACATATAATAAAAATGTAACCGATCGCTGTCTGTACATGGAAGATATATGAGAAAAAATACTATTGGGACCTATATCAACGCAAATAGAACCCAAAACAATGATTTTTAAAATTTTTGTCTGTTTGTCTGTTTGTCTGTTTGTCTGTGCGTTTGTGCACGCTAATCTCAGAAACGGCTTATCCGATTTAAATATGGTTTTCACTAATATATTGTGGTAAGCTTCACTTAACATTTAGTGTTTGTTTCATGTCAATCGGTTCATAAATAAAAAAGTTATGCCAATTTAAAGAATCACATCGAACATTCGTTAATTTACTACGAAATCTTATAGAAGCAGATATTTTAACAGGTTGCGGAATAGCTGATAGTGTTTTTATTCCTCGGATTCCTGTCATTCTAAACAGTCTTTCATTTCATTTTAAACGAGTCCAGTTTCCAGTGAGCCTATGTTTTGCGATGACTAATTAAAGTAATTAATTAATTAAGTAATTAAAGTAAAGGTAAGACACTAAAAGTTGTGGGTGTGGATCTAAGTATTAGCTGTTTTTCGGTCAGCTTTATGTGGCTCTATCACGTGTTAGCATTACTAGCAGCCTGTATGCTTTGATCCCTGATGGCTATACGTCTAATCCATACATCCATACATATTATAAAAGGCTTTGTCCTGACTGACTGACTGACTGACAGACAACGTAAAGCCTAAACCGCTGGTCGTAGCGACTTGAAATTTGGAGGGTGTGTTTGTCTTAATGTCTAGAAGTATACAAAGAAAGGGTTATTAAAAATTCAACCCTTGAGTGTATGAAAAAGGGTGAAATCAATTGTATGAAACGTCTTCATTTTTTAAGTTACAGCTTTGAAATTTTGTTTTGGAATACTTTTATTTAAATAAAAAATACGCTCATAATTTTTTTTTACTGGGGTGGATTTATAAGGGATGAAATATTGTATGGAAAGATCTTTGCTTTTGAAGTTGGCGACTTGAAATTTGGAGGGAGGGGGAAGGGAGGGGGAGGAAGAGGAAAGGAAGGGAGAAGTGAGGGGAAAGTGCGGGGGTAGTGAGGAAGAAGTCAGGGGAAAGGGAGGGGAAAGTCAGGGGCAAATCGACTGCCTCTGTATTTCGGTGGTACTGTGTATGGACTGTGAGGTCGCGGGTTCGATTCCCGCTCAGTGCAAATATTTGTAGCACGAACATGTCTATTTGCATTGGTCTGGGTGTCTATATGTATAATATGTATCTATTTACAAAAATAAAAGTATTTAAGTATGTTTATCCGTATTCTAGAACCCATAATACAAGCATATAGTATGCTTACTTTGGGTCTAGATGGCGTTGTGTAAAAATAAAAAAGGAAGAGGAAAATAAAAAAGTTATGCTAATTTAAATAATCACGTCATAAATGTGGTATGTATTTAGCTTAGCTTAGTTTGTTTTTAAGTTAGGTTAACACGTCTTATTTCTTTATTAAAATGTAAATTAAAATGTAAATACTTTATTAGTTAAAATGTAAATACAAGTTAGATTTATATTTTCTGGATTTATTTTATTTTTTATTTTTTGTGATAAAAACATGTTTGTTAACACGTTTCATTACGGAATAGGTGGAATTGAAGTGAATTACGAAATAGTAGTAGTCGATTTACGCTGGTTTCAACATGAATGGGTCGGATCGACCAGGGATGTACTACCCTCTCATAGTTTTCGACGTAAGAGTAATAGTATCCATATTATTGCGTTTCGTTCGGTAAGCGCGAGAGCCGGAGGCCCAACTGATGCAGAGATGACAAACCTCGCAGTATGTGTGGGACCAGCTGAGTATCCGCGGAGTCATTGTGTGGGTGGTGTGGGTCACCCCGCCGGCCAGGGAGACCCGTATAAACGGTGGTGCCGCTGGCCGCCCGCGGCATTGTACAAGGGCCCAATTAGACCTAACCAAAAAAAAAGAGACTGCCACACCAGGTTGCGCATAATCTCGGAGTGGTTCGTCGTGCAGGTTGGTGACCGGATAGTGGGACCCGGCGACCATTTTCCGTGACCGGATAGTGGGAGACGGTACGGGGGTCTTTTGCGAGCAGTCCGTATCATGGAAGCCCGGAGGCCTAAGACCCTTGAGCCTTTACAGCTGCGAAGAGACATCGCCTCCTCAACGGCCGTCTTCTATCGCCTTTACCACGGAGAGTCTTCTCAACAGCTCTTTAAATTAATTCTACCCTCTCCCTTTTTATCCAGAACGACACGTGCGGGACTGAAGTGCTACCCTTTCACAGTGCAATCTAAAGGGTCTCGAACCAAACGGTTCAGCACTTTATACTTTTGTCGCTCAATTAAAGCCTGGAACTCTTTACCAGCGCATGTGTTCCCACCTAACTTTCATCCTGGGCCTTTTAAGCGAGGCTTGAAGAAGCATCTCACTAAGCCGCCATAGTGGAGGCCACCATACCAGTAGTTTGGCTTTTGGAATGGTGTCCACTACTTCTTAATTCCACTGACTGCTTACCATCAGCCAGAGTAGAGGCACTTTGGCAGGCTAATATAAAAAAAAAAACTTATAGCGTTTTTATTCCTCGGATTCCTTTCATTCCAAACAATTTCCCGTTTAGTTTTAAACGAGTTCAGTTTCCAGTGAGCCTATGTTTCGCGATGACAATTAATGAGTGTGGATCTAAATATTAACTGTTTTTCGCATGGTCAGCTTTATGTGGATTTGCCACGTGTAAGTCGGTGTAAGTAATCCTAGCAGCCTGTATGGCTTTGATCCGCGATGGCTATACGTCTAATATCGTAGATAAAGAAGCATTTACTTTAAAGATTTTTCTTATTCACCTAAACGAAGATGTTTATTTATTTATTTATTTATTTATTTATTTATTTATATGCACACACAAAACTTATAAAGATAGTACATAAAATAACAAGAGCACAAAGGTACTGCTTATTTCATCAGAAATTTCTTCCAGCAGACCTGCGACAGGAAAATTGATAAGAAACATAGACACAGTGTGTAGATACATTAAATAAAGATAACTAAACTAAAACAAAAACCGCAAAAATAAAATAAAATATAAATACACATACATATAAACAATATATTAAATGAACGTACTTAAATAATATATAATAATATATAATATATATACATACATACATAAATATAAATGTAGATAATCACTGTAGTGTTAAAAGGTAATGTTCTTTAACCCGTTTTTTAAAGATAGAGATGGTGTTGGAATCTCGTATGTTAGGCGGAAGTAAATTCCACAACCGAACTGCATGAACAGAAAAGGAATAGGAATAAAAATCAGTTTTATGGGAAGGGATATTAAGAAGAGTTCTAAGATGGGATCTGCAAGGAGCATCGGAAGGGCGAGCAAACGAAAAACGCTCGCGCAAATACGCAGGATAGTTAGGATTAAAAAGAATGTTGAAAAGTAGACATAATATTCGAGAGTTCCTGCGAAGGCGGATAGGGAGCCACTTGAGTTCGCTGCGAAAGTGAGAAACATGGTCGTATTTTCTCAGACCAAAAACAAAACGGATGCATAAGTTTTGCAGGCGCTCAAGCTTATTTAAGAGCTCCTCAGTGGCATCCAGATAGCAGGCATCGGCGTAATCAATTATCGGCTGAATGAGCGTTTGGGCTAGAGAGATTTTATTTTTAAAGGGCAATGTTTATAATTCAAAACAAACCAAAAGATATACCTATCTAAAAAATGCTGCCCAAAATCACTATTCCACGCGGACGAAGTCGCGGGCACAGCTAGTAAGTAATATATCAGTTGTTTAGTACCCATAACACAAGCAAATATAATTGCTTAATTTGGGGCTAAATGGCACTGTGTGCATGTGGTAGAATATTATTATTATTATTATTATTAGTGATATGTATCATTCTCATAAGCTAGGCTTGTGATATAATACCAATTCGTTCAATGATGTCATTTATCCAGCAAAATGTACTATATCTTTGTGTCAGTGAAAACTTTTATGTTGAATCATCTCTTTGTTTCTTTGATAACAATTTGTAACCAAAACCGAAATGAACTACATATATCTGTATACACTGAGATGATACAACTTTAAAATTAAATGAACGAGATATAGATTTATCTTTAGTTCATATATATTCTTAAATCATTCACGTATTACCCAAGTCTTTACATCGGCATCGCTTTCTTTGAGGCTATAAATGGACTTACAGCCAGACGGATGGATGGGCTACCGTTTTAACGTTGACAAGGTGTTAGTTAACCGTTGTTAGTGATTTAACGACCTATCCGGGTATACCTGGATAGGTACTAGCTAGGTATAGGTATACCTACCCGTTGAGAATAAGTAGTGGTTTTATTCCTTTCGGCAAAAAAGTAGTTTTTTTTATACATCGTTGTTGGCAAAAGCATAGGTCCAAAGTGCTAACCGTAACATACAGATATGGCTATGTTTTCTACTTATTGCAGAAATAATGCTTAGAAAACACAACCAAGCTGTTGTCCACCATTTAGGGAACAGATAACGAGGAAGGGAAAGGGAAAAGGAACATGACTAAGGGGGTAATAAAGCTGCTGTAGTGACCTACAAGGTCATTGTCATATAAATTTCTTTATTGTACTTACCTACTTATTAAAATCGTAGTTATAGCTAGCTGTAAAGATAGTTTTTGTTTGTAATGTATAAAAACTAAATTTACGACGCTTTTAAATGTTCATGACATAGTCCCTTGCAGCTTTTAGAGTGGAGTTTCTTTTTTAGAAAACACGACCATGTCCATAGTTTACAGTTACCATTACCACTTACCATCAGGTGGACCGTACCTATGCCTAGCACAGAGTAAAAAGGTAGAAGAATTTGACAGATCATTAGAATCTATAGTTTACAGAAGTAAACTCAACTTACAAAAGTTAACTATTATCGATTACCGATAGTGTAAGTTAAGCTATTAGCAACTAGCCTATAAATTAAATACCATAATTAATCAGTGTGATCATTATACGTATAAGCATTCAATTAATAGGTACAACATTAAAGAACCTCGAGTATTTGTTCGCGCCAAAACAAACGTCAAAATTTGCCGCCCATTGCTATTAGTTACTTTGACAGGTTGCAAACAGTAGGGTTGCCAATTAATTGGTTGTAAAAATATGATTGCAAATAAAATAAATGTAGCAGCACATGTAAATAAATGTAAAGCACTATATTTAGCCATACAACATCATTATCACAGCCGAATGACGTCCACTGCTGGACATAGGCCTAATCCCAATGTACCAACGGAAGAAGTTTTACTGTAGTCATCACTCGTTTAATAAGGTTCTCTTATCGTAATAAATTTCGTAAGACTTGCAAAAAGAGGTAAGCTTTTCTATATCCCATCGAGGTTTTCCCAGGAGACTACAACATAAAGTTCTTCAAGAAAGGAGTTAAAAGGTTTTTGACAGGGTTGGCAACGCGCTAGTGATGCTTCTGGTGTTGCAAGCGTCCATAGGCTACGGTAACTGCTTACCATCAGGCGGGCCGTATGCTTGTTTGTCACCTTAGTCGTATAAAAAAAACAGAATGGTGAATTTCAAACTTACAAGTAGGTATTTGTGTATTCAATTTATATTTTTACTAGCAAAACATAGTTTTAATTTAATTCCTGATTTTTTTATTTCTGCCGTGCCAGCCCTCATCGTCGCATTCACTCGAGTCACTCGTTAAGCATAAACGAGTTTGTTAATTGTAAAGATGTAAAGCGACACGAAATTAGAATCAAACCATAAATAAACCAAAGACAACAGATCGGTCCGCTGTCAACTGTCAAACTAACTGTCAACTATGTTAATTTGAATTCTTTGTGTCAATTTATGTCTTACTAGCGAACCGCCCCGGCTACGAATTTTTTTACGACATCATTACAAATCTTTGTTAAGTTAGTAATAGTTCTTGCCTTTCTCTACTTTCTTTTTTTAAAATGACAACCCCGCTCCACAGTACGGACTTAGCCCTGTGTCTCCCTGATTACAAACATACAATTAACGGACTCAAAGAACACTCAGATGCGACACAAATATTTATGGATCACACAAAGTTTTGTCCCGTGTGAGAATTGAACCCACAGCCGCGTGCGCAGCAGTCGCATGCACTCCCACTGCGCCACAGAGGACAGAGGCAGTCTATAGGTACGCATGTATTGTACTTACATATAAATCTTCTGGAAAAATACTCGAATGTTATTGAAAGCTGTATCAAAAGCCGATTAATGGTTTAGAAGAAATTATCAGAGATACAGACAGAACAAAAGAGCGACTTTGCGACATACAGGTCATCAGAGACATATGGACATTTTATACCTACAAAGTATCTAGGTAACGTTTAGAAGCGTAAATTATCGAAGATTAGGCGGCGATTTGAATAACTACATATTTAGTTGCTCACTTTTTTGTTTTTGTATAGGTAACATCTTTTAAACAGTTAATATTTTCTCATGTTAGGAATAGGAATAGTGCGGCCATTAATTCGACGTCTATGGTCCAAGTTTTTTGAAGTTATACTTCTTTTGGTGCGATTGGGAAAAATGATGAGAGTGAATTTTTACGATACGCGCGCACACCGACAGAAAACAGCAACACCCTGAAGTTAGTTGCGAACCTTTGTGTGTCGTATCAGTACAAATAATCAGTGTGAATAAATAAAAAATATATTGGCGTTTATATCAATTCAATTATATTTATGACGGTGATGGATATTTTTTATTGATAATTTATCAGTAAAAATATTTATTTTGAATATTAGTGGTAAAAGTGGTTTTAATATACTGTTTTAAGTGCATTTATAGATTTGAGGTTAACTGTTATGTATGTATGCGTTGTGTTATTATTTAGTATTTTTGGATTGTTACGCTAAAGAAGTATAACTTCTTACGTGCGTACATGAGTACACATACCTACTCCTTTTTTTAAATGAAATTCTTTTAAGTAATATAGTTAGAAACTATTTACGTCAATATTCTTCTAATTTTGATCTTCTCATATCCAAATTGATAGTCTATAGTCCTTGAGCAAGAAAGGCTATATAAAATCACACTCGGTGCCAGTCGAGAGGAAACCGCGCTGCGGTAAGCGAATGAGAAATATAATAGTCACGTTAGGTAAGTATGCATGACGCTAAGAAATGTTGTAAACACGGCAGTGTTCCACTAGGGTCTACTGCAGCGTTCGTATGCACCCTATAATAGTATTTCGGTATACTACCCTAATAAATCAACCCGTTTATTATTTCATTATCAAATTATTCAAAATAATCGATTTAATTCAAACATGGGGTGCACTTGACCCTTTTGTGAGTTTCCAATTTGATAATAATAGTAGCCTCTGTGGTTTGGTGGTATAATAGATTGACACGAAGAGTTCTTCTTGTGTTCGATTACCGAGTCCGATAAAGCGATATTGAGTCGTTTCGGTATAACTTTATTGTTATAAATTTATAACCATACGGGAATTAACGCAATCATGCATTAGGTATTTACATACCTTATTTTGCTTGACGCTTCGACTAGGTTACACCGGCCGTGGTCACAAGCAGACTGGTGAGGCGATGTCACGGCTCCGTATGTGAAGTAGATTCTAGATCTACCCTCACATTTTTGTCTTTCCACGTACTATCACAAAACACACTGACAGCGTCCCTATTCTGTATGCCATATATGCCTGTATGTATGTTTTCACCAACGTTCCAATTAAGGAGTGTCTGGACGTCGTGAGGGACAAATTAAGTGACAACGAGATGCCGTCAAACTATATAGATCTACTAAAGCACTGCCTAGAGGGCAATTACTTCCTTTTCCAAGGTCAATACTACCTCCAGATTGATGGCGTCGCAATGGGAAGTCCAGTGGCCCCAGTACTTGCTAATCTATGGATGGAACATTTTGAAGAGAAGGCGTTGTGTGGTGGACCGAAGATTATCAGACTTTGGAAAAGATACGTCGATGACGTATTTAGTATACTTAGTAAACAGGAAGTGGATCAATATATAGTATACCTAAATTCCATACACCCAAATATAAGGTTCACATACGAAATGGAAACGGAAAGATCGTTGTCATTTTTGGATGTCAAATTGAGTGCGAGAACAGATGGGTCCTTATCAAACTGTGTCTACCGCAAACCAACACACACGGAGAGATACTTACATGCTACGTCGCATCACCACCCTCGTCACTTGCAGTCCGTTATGACTTCATTGAAAAACAGAGCCTACGATCTTTGTGACCCTGAGCATTTAGAGCAAGAACTCGATCATTGCCAGTGAGCATTATTTTTGCATTATTTTTTATTTTTATTTTTATTTTAGTTTTTAATTACTTTTAGTTTTACCTTTGTATTAATTAGTGTGCTCTGTTTGGTGTACGAAAACAAATATTTTTCTTTCTTCTTTCTTTTCTTTCATCATGTTCAGGAGGTACTTAGTCGTAATGGATATAAAGGGAATCGGCGACGTAGGCAGCCAACGAAAAGGGTCAAACGTCCAGAGGTCAACAGACAACCTGCCTTTCTGCCCTACATAAAAAGTTGTGACTGATAAGATAGGAGACCTGCTTTAACAATACTGTATAAACACAGTATTTACACCTGGGGCCAAAGTAAACAGCATGGTAGGCACGCCAAAGGATGTTTTGCCCCTACAAACACCGGGCGTGTACAAGATCAATTGCAGCTGCGGTAGTTCGTACATAGGTCAGACTAAGCGGACTATTGCTGAAAGGGTCAAAGAACATATTGCCGTTGTAAAGAATCGACAGACCAGCAAATCAGCGATAGCCGAACATATTCTTCAAACGGACACCAATCACTGGATTGAATTTTATCGTACGCAAGTCCTCTCCACTGGTTGTACCAATTACTCTCGGGTTGTACGAGAAGCTATTGAAATTAAGAAACACACAAATTTCAATAGGAAAGACGGCTTCAAGCTCTCGGCTACGTGGAATCCAGTGATTCAAATTACGCAATTTCGCTTTGCGCAGTCGGTTAACGCTCGGAATACGGACGGCATACAGAATAGGGACACTGTCAGTGTGTTTTGTAATAGTACGTGGAAAGACAAAAATGTGAGGGTAGATCTAGAATCTACTTCACATACGGAGCCGTGACATCGCCTCACCAGTCTGCTTGTGACCACGGCCGGTGTAACCTGGTCGAAACGTCAAGCAAAATAAGATATGTAAATACCTAATGCATGATCGAGTTAATTCCCGTATGATTATAAATTTATATCATGCAACGCGAAAGTTTAAAAGTAAACTTTATTGTTAGCCTGGAGTCTGAAATTAAGCCCTATAAGTAACTGGAAACAGGCCATGCAACATAGCTGACGAAAGCCAAAGCCATCATAGTCTATACTATTATATAAAGCGGAAAAGTTTGTTTGTTTGTTTGATCGCGCTAATCTCTGAAACTACTAGTCGAATTTAAATAAATATTTTTGAGAATAATACCCCAGTTCTTAAGAAAGTTTATAGGCTATGTAACAACACGCTACTGGCGACGGGAGCAGAGCAGTAGCTAAAGACGCTGAAGAAACCGCACTGCAAGAAGCTAGTTGCAAAATGAATACATGCTTATAAGTATGTATATATTTTTTATATTTATGTAATTTGTGAAAGAATAGCACATCCTCAGTCGATGAATGCTGAAACCAACAAGAATCTACTTTCACAATAAGTAACACCAATACAATAAGTACACATACCACAACCCACCAATGCCTGTGTATAACCTTCACCAGATAGCAATGATTACCAATTGCCCTCACCCTTCGTACTCACGAACAAAACATTTAATTTGACAATGCTTACAATTTAAATCGATGTTTAAACTTCAACCAAACTAAGCATTAACGAATTATTTATTTATTGTACAAATTAGTTCACAGAGCTACGAATCTATTAGATACTAGCGAACGTCACGTTGTTTCACCTGCGTGGTTCACGCTCCTGTGGGAGTACGAGGATAAAATATAACCTGTGTTACTCAGTGATAATGAACTTGAAGAGTCGCTTGAAAGCTGGAGGCATGCACTCGAGATAGTAGGACTAAGAATTAGCCGGGACAAAACGGAATATTTGCCTTGCTTATATTCCACAGGAAACCAGCAAACCTCTGTGACAATTCAAGGCCATCAGCTAAAGGAAGTCAATCATTTCAAATACCTAGGCTCTGTGATTTCCAACAATGGCATGATCGACGCTGCATTAACCCATCGTAAAAACACTGGCTGGATGAAGTGGCGCCAGCTTTCGGGTGTGTTGTGTGACAGCAGAATGCCAGTGCGTGTCAAGGGTAAAGTCTACAAAACCGCAGTCCACCCAGCTCTCATCTACGGTGCCGAATGCTGGCCCATGAAAAAGACTCATATAACAAAAATGCACACTACTGAGATGAAGATGCTGCGATGAGCAGGAGGTGTCATCCTCAGAGATAAGGTCAGAAACGACCTAATTTGTGGCAGTTTCAAAGTCCGCCCAATTGAAGAAAACTAAGGGAAACGCGTCACAGGGGGTATGGGCACATAATGAGAAGACCCGAAGATCACTTAACGAGGCAAGTCCTCCACACAAGTACTGGTCCAAAAAAACGTGGTAGACCCCTTCTAACTTGGTCATCTGTGATCAATTGATCATTAGATATAAAATCAATTTAAAAAAACACTTGTTTCATTGCCCGCTGTTTGAATTTTTTTAATTTTTTTCTTCTAGTAATTCTAGTTGACAGTCTTTTAAAAACATTTAATACATAAACGTTACAACTACACGTCTAAATCTTCTAAAATCTATAATAACAAAACAAACATGTACCCTTCTAACAAATAACACAAATAACACGTTGTACTAATGAGTGGTTTGTTCACCTGACAATTTACTGTTAAGTATACTTTGTGCGAGCTAATAACCGCGGATCGATATTAAAAAGCTAAAGATTATTGTGGCTGTCTGTTTGACGATGGATGACCGATTTTAAATACAACTGATTTAACGTGAGGCAGATTATATGCAAGGGAAAAAGAAAAATGAAGAGAACAGAGGATTATTTATTTTATTGTTCCGACAAGGGCAAAAGGGTAACAAAGGACTGCCTCTGTGGTTCGGTGGCACTGTGTACTGTTACCGCGCAGAGGTCTCGGGTTCGATCCCGGGGTCGGGTAAAGTGTTAATGGGGTTTATATGTCAAAAAATTCTCAATATAAGCCCATATTCTGAAAATGTGCCTGATAAATGACAACAGGCTCGTCCTCTGTTACATGGGACTTAAAAGAAAGCGAAAAGTGAGTGGTTAAACACCTCTGCCTACCCCTTCGGGGATAAAATTCGTAAAGCTATGTATGTTTGTATATACAAGGGTAATAAGTACTGCTTTAGATAGATATACGATACCTCATAGACTTGTAAGGTCAAGCCTATGGGTAATGGGTATCGTAATGCAGTCGCCATTAAAAAATAAATTGAGCAGAATAGCTACATTAGTCCTATAAAGTTGTACTTTATGCAATCTTATAACTTGTTTGCGATATGTAGGTGTCCTTCTGCCTACACCTTTCACGATAACGGTGTGATTTCATCATCAATTTGTAGAAATCCACTGCTGGACATAGGCTTTTCCCAAATTTGGCCGACTCTCTTGTCTATGTGACGTTATAGAATCCTTTAAGAATTTTTTTGTGTCAATAAAGATTTATTACATAAAAAAAACTTCAAACATAAATTTCATCGATTCGCTGAAATTCATTTAAGAATTTGCTTAATATATTTCTCTACCAGCTGTAAATTCTTTCGTACTTACATTTCCACTGGAATTTCACACATCAAAAACAAAATAGCAATACAAACAAATTAACCGCGAACCAAAATAACAAGTCTTACCAAAAATATTTCAATTATTTTCTTTTTCACAAAATGGTGGTTGTCGTTCCGTTCCGCGTAATAAATCTTCACGTTATTAATTAGTCCATTAGTGTGTGGCCAATATAAATTGAACTCTCTTTATATTATGAAGGTTATTATTAGAAGACCACCCCCAATTGGTAGTGATTCATATTCTGTTTTTGTTTTCGGTTGATGAAAACACAACAGATAAAAATAATCCTCATGGTTTTTTTATATTTTTAAGATAACTTACAAGGCTCTTTTTGTTTCCAATAAAATTTATATTGATCACTAGCGGCCCGCCCCGGCTTCGCACGGGTGGGATAAATAAAGATACTTTTGTATGGGAATATAGAAAAGGGTTTTTTTTTCAGGCAATTATAAAATTTTTCTCTTCGTAAGAACAATCCTCGTACTTCAAGGAATATTATAAAAAAAGAATTAGCGAAATCGGGTCAGCTGCTCTCGAGATTTGCGCTTAGCAACACATTCAGCGATTTAATTTTATATTATAGATTGCCTCGCTTAATTGCATTTACCTACTAAGTATTTTAGTGATAGCAGCAAGGTAATAACTGTATTAATTAAAAAAACAAAAAGCCTTCCTGCCTAAAACAAACTGGAAAGAAGAAAAAAATTTTTTCGTGCTAACACTACATTCCAATATTATAACCCTATGTCACTCCCCAATTAATACAATTAATGACACCTCATATTTCATCATTAGGCAATTTAGACTGTAGAGCGTGCCAAAGAAATAGACATACATACATACGCTTGAAAAACAAAAGTAGGCGCCTGCACTTTTTATTTGGAAAAATTGTTTTAAACGCTGACTGCCATTACTTTGCTAGTTCCTTAGTCGCCTCCTACCTACTACGACACGAAGAAGCAGAAAGAGAATGGTTGCTTTATTCATTATGTCAGTTGCTGACACTGCAAGTGAGGCAGCGTGTGTCGTCGCTGTCCCTGTGTCGTCACTAATTAAGGTGAATCGTGTAGGTACGTCGACCCCGAGACGTGCCTACGCCGACATTGCCGCTAATACAAAGCGGCAAACTACGAATCAGCGAAACTGTGAGCCCACTAAGATCATACAACAGAGGGCTCAAGAGAAGAGCAAGTGCGACAAGGACGGCTTCATAAAGGTGGAGAAGAAGAAGAGGAAGCCCACTTGTCGTAACCAGTGTGGTACCGGACTAGCAGGATCTAATATGTTACTACGTCCCGCAGTCCCAACAACGTTGCTGTACTTGTCCCGGCTACACCACAGTACGAAGGAAGAGGAGATCGTACAGTACGTGCGAACCAAGACCAATTGCACTCTAAGAGTCGAGAGGTTGGAGTCGCGACACAACACGAATTTTAAATCGTTCGTGGTTCGAGTGCCGACGCAATATATCGAAACTTGTCTTCAACAAGAGTTTTGGCCGAAAGGTGTTGTATATCGACGTTTTCGTGGAAGGCTACACAACACCGCGCAGCGAAATATGACGCCGAAATAATTTATGTTAATTAGTTTTAGTTTATATAAAATATGTATTAGTTTATAATTTTTCTTATGTATGCATTGGCATGTTATGGGCCTTAGATGCCTGAAATAAATGTTTATTATTATTATTATTATTATTATTCTATACCATAGACCACACGGCCATCTGGCTAGACCATACCTACCTAATTATAAAATACTATAGCTTCCCGTAGCGCGGTTTCACCCGCGTCTTTGTTTACTAATCTGCTCCCGACGCCAGTAGCGTGATGTTACATACCCTAGTACCTCAAGAACTGGGCTATCATACGCATAAATAAAAATTAATTCCGACTGGTAGTTCCAGGGATTAGCGCGTTCAAACAAACAAACAAAATCTTCCGCTTTATATAGTAATTAAGTAATTATATAGATGGCTGAATAACATGATTTAAATTAAGTTAGTTAGGTATCTTTTTAATCTAGGTACATCATTCTTTAATTTTCTTTTCGTCACCTTTTTTATTTTTCAATTCGCAGTTTCTCGAAAATATTTTTTATTCTAGAGAATATTCTTTCATCATAATTATTAGCTATCGATTATAACTAAGTTCGGTCGACAGTCACTTACCTATAAACTTATGAATATTGTCAACATGAGATCAAAGCTCAAGTTAGGGTAGCTCAAACAACGCTGGCCGTTTTTAATGGCGCGCGTCATTTTGCGAGCGCAGTAAGTAAAACGGAACGCGGCCGGAAGCCACGCCCCTTCCGCCGAGCTGTCATCGTGACAGCGCGCCAAATTACATACCACAGATTATGTCGGTAAATCGAATGTGAGGATGATTTGTTTCTATGGTGTGGATTTTGAGTTTTAAGTTGTAGGTTTTCTAGAAAAAGTGCTGTGCAAAGAAGGGAAATTCCTTTGAAATAAGAAATATGTAGATCATGCTTTAAATCTAAGCTCTAATAACTAGAACTATCAGTCGGATTTAAATAATTCTTAACACAAACAAACAAACTCTTTCACTGTATATAATAGTATAAATAATCTATGTCTTTTACTGATGTATGAGCTATCATTGTAAAGTTTTTTAAGTATTTTTTGTGTAAAAGAGTAACAAACATCCAAATAAACTTTCGCGTATAAAATATTAGTGTGATGAGAGGGCTTAACTAAAATGTTTCCAAACAAATTCCCCTCTTTTGTTGGTTTGGAGATGCCAACTTAAGTAGCGGAACGGTTGTGGGTAAATCAATAACTTGTTACTGTTAGGTACTTGTTATATTTTGTTATGAAAATATTATTGCTAATAGGTTGTCTATTTTTTTTTTTTGGTCTATGTCGCAGTGATAGATAAGATAACTGATAGATAAGGCCGTAAATATTTATATCCCTAGGAATATAATTATACGGCGGTTAATTAGACATCATCACTACGTTAATAAACCGGGTACTAATTATTTTGATGAGTAATTAGGGTTGGTAAAGTAGGAAAAAATTATTTTAAAAATAGAAGAAAATGTTAAAAATATTACTTTTAGGTATCTCACCTATTCTACACTTACTTAGGTATTTTAAATGCGTCAAAACCTGCTAGGGAGTTAAATTTTAAACAAAACTGTTATCGTAATCGGTTCATGCATTTTCGAGTTTTATAAAAGCAAACAAACAGACAAACAGGCTTAGAATCAAAACTAATCACATCACTTCTTTATAAAACTCATGAACTAAATAATAAATCTGCAATTTATTCTCCAAATGGGATAATTCTTTCATCCCCAATTTAGATTCCACCCTTACAAACTGTCAAAAATGTCAAAAGACCACCATTGCTGACGAAAAGTGCGCGAAATCGTAACATTACCAAAATATATAATTGCCAGATAATCTAAATTGATTTAAATATAAATGCTATGTGTATTAAAATAAGGCTTATCATCTATTTAACAGAATGCAATATAATTTTGTAACTATTTGTTACAAATTTATTTTTCATATCAATTATTCTTTAAGCTTATACGAATTAAGTTCAATTTTGCCTAACGTAAAAAGGTAATATAAAACTGTAATTTAGATTCTTGACGATCCCAATGCAAATATACACTTGCATTTTATAAAATCATTATCTTTCTAGTCATAGAGTTGAATATTGTTTGACAAAAATGTACCAATAATTTGGATATAAAATGACATTAGGAACGCTTTTCAAAATTCGTATGCACTCGAATAGTGATGGGCTTGAAGGCATAGCGAATGATATACAGTGATGCCCTAGGGATTCAAAAATTTTATTTGCAATTCATATTTTGAATGTTTTTTTTTTGTAAAGATTTTGAATGACATCTTATTTTGTTTAAAAAGTTTGTCCAACGAAATTAAGGCGACGGCATAGTACGTGACGGGTTTTTGTACGGACGGGACAGAAAATTTTGGAAATATCATTTCATGCTAAATGTAGGTAATATAAAATAGCTTAATTGCGTCACGAAGACACGGACGGAACCGCTCATTACCTACCTATTATAGTACCCACCATAAGAAGGTAGGTACACAATACTGCGTTGAACGATACTTTAATGTGCAATATCTACAATTTTAGACTTAAAAAGTGAATATAATAAGGACCTATCTATTTAAAATACCGAGGTAGGTGTATAAAAAAATACTTAGGTACTACCAACAGTAACACTTAAAGTGCCACCACTTAGTGGGGCAGAATCAATAACATATTAAAATTATAATACAACATATTAAACTAGTGGCAACTGCCCTACTAAAATAGTATTTAGTGGGGCAGATTCCATTGCAAATTTAATGCATTCCACTTCGTCCCACCAGTAGGGGCAGGTTGGTGGGGCAAAGTGAAATATTTCTTTGCTAACTACCTAATAGTTTATCGGGACCTAAACATAAAGGTCTAAAATCGCTAAATTTATCTGAAGCGTTGGTGATCCTGATCACTGTTCTTGATTCTGCATGAGAAGAAGCTTCATCATAATGCAATAGGCAAGGACGACGATCTACTTAGACCTACCTTTTTGATACAAATTTACCTACCTGTAAATATTAAATTGTGATTTGTTTTAACATTTAGGTATCTACGGTCGTTTCTGTTTATAAAGAATCTATCAATATAAGAGAAACATATTTAATTCTGTAGTAATTATCTACTTCCTATTTCAAAATAATAACAAGTTTCCCAACGAATGTGTTTGTTTAAATAGCCCAAAACAAAATAACTAAAATTAAATCGGCCACATCAAAACAAATTACTAATCAAATTAAATGAGGCGGATATTCCAAACAAGATTAAAAATCATTCTCCGTCCGTCGGCTGAATGCGAACGTCATGCACTACTAATGAAACAAAATTACACTCACGAAAAAAAGAAACTGTCGAATTTTATACCATAAACGACCAATAGTAGCTCTGAATTTTGATTGGTGGGCGTGACAGCGCTCATTACTTACAGAACAACGGTATAAACGAATGAACAAAACTATATCTATCTTTTTCACTCGTACGTGATTTAGAAAAAGATGGAAGATAATTTGATTTTGTAAAGCAATTTGCGCGGGCTTTTCAGTACAGCGTGTTTTAATATTTAATGGTCGCATTAAATTTATTATGAAGTATTATTATATTATGTTGGATTTATGTGGGGGACAAGTAATGGAGTGTTGCGTATAGCGTTAACTATAAATGTGATTTGTTTACATTACACGGTAGATTGCGTTGTTTATTTGATTATTTTCCTGATCTAATTTCAGCTAAAGTTGTATTTAGAAACATGAGAACAGTTTTATTACTTTTTATTCGTGCAATATAAGACGGCCTAGTTAAAGCACCCGTTTCGTTATTTCTGCGCATGGTGTGTTTAAAAGTAAGTAGGTACCTACTTACTTGGTACATGGTAGGTACTGTATAGGTAGGTACTCTACATCGATCTTCTATGAAAGGGTAGTACTTCCCCGGTCAATCCGGCCCATTCATGCTGAAACCAGCGTGGATCTACTACCTGCTAGTCTTAGTGGCCTCTGAGCTTCGATGATAGGGACTGCTCGCCGCTGCAACCTATTGAGTGCATCCAGAATCTTAGTACCTATTCCCTAGTTAAATAGTTTAATGTGAAAACATCCTGAGATTAAAAAATGTCAAACACGCACCTACAAATGGTAGGTATATTTGCATGCAATAAAATTATAACAATAGATAATTCTGAACCATAAATAGATCAATGCTAGGTTGTATCGAAACAGGTTGACAATGACGTCATAGATTCTCATCAATGGTGACGTGGTTTCTCGTCATATTAGTATAACGTGATTATTTAAACGTTCAGATAAATAAATAGTTTTTGGCTCTCCAAAATGTCAGCAAACGAAATGAATTTGCGGAAGGTGGTACTATATCGTACCAACTCTGTGCGTGGTTTAGAAGCTATCGCAGAAAAAACGAACAACAAAGAAAGAAAACATTGAAATTGCTTTTTTACAATTTCAGAGGTTTTTCATTTAATTCATGAGGAGAGGTGAAAGCGGCTCACGACCGGTCAAGGTCAAACCTGGGAGAGACCTATGTCCAGAAGCGAATGACTTTCCATTGATATGATGATGACGATTAAGATTATCTCCAGGATAACTAGATAGAAACCTAGCCATTAGGGAATGGCTAGATGAAAATCTTTCTATGATGGTTCTGTCGACAAATGACTACCAGGTAAAAGGACAGCAAAGTTACCTGTGTTCTAATTGGCGAAGCCCGAGGAAATGATAATTGCTGACAACTTCTTATGTCACCTAGGTATGATAAAAATGTTAAGAATACAGCCGAGTTCGATGTTTTTAGAAAATTAATATCTATCCGAAAGACGGCAAAAAATAAAAATAAATTGTTAATATAAATGAATGAGAAAAATGTATTGCATCTGTTAGTATTTCAAGGTCCCAAGTAGGTATTTCTATATTTACTGAGGCTGTCTAATGTTCTAAACAAAAATTTATAAAATTCAATTAAACATTTTATTTATTTACTACTAGCTGTGCCCGCGACTTCGTCCGCGTGGAATAGTGATTTTGGGCAGCATTTTTTGGATATATCTTTTGGTTTGTTTTGAATTATAAACATCTTCGTTTAGGTGAATAAGAAAAATCTTTACAGTAAATGCTTCTCTATCTACGATATTAGACGTATAGCCATCGCGGATCAAAGCCATACAGCCTGCTAGGATTACTTACACGTGGCAAATCCACATAAAGCTGACCATGCGAAAAACAGTTAATATTTAGATCCACACTCATTAATTGTCATCGCGAAACATAGGCTCACTGGAAACTGAACTCGTTTAAAACTAAACAGGAAATTGTTTGGAATGAAAGGAATCCGAGGAATAAAAACGCTGTAAGTTTTTGTTTTATATTAGCCTGCCAAAGTGCCTCTACTCTGGCTGATGGTAAGCAGTCAGTGGAATTCAGAAGTAGTGGACACCATTCCAAAAGCCAAACTACTGGTATGGTGGCCTCCACTATGGCGGCTTAGTGAGATGCCTCTTCACGCCTCGCTTAAAAGTCCCAGGATGAAAGTTAGGTGAGAACACATGCGCTGGTAAAGAGTTCCAGGCTTTAATTGAGCGACAAAAGTATAAAGTGCTGAACCGTTTGGTTCGAGACCCTTTAGATTGCACTGTGAAAGGGTAGCACTTCAGTCCCGCACGTGTCGTTCTGGATAAAAAGGTAGAGGGTAGAATTCTACCCTCTACCTTTGCAGCTCTTTAAATTAATTAATTTAAAGAGCTGTTGAGAAAACTCTCCGTGGTAAAGGCGATAGAAGACGGCCGTTGAGGAGGCGATGTCTCTTCGCAGCTGTAAAGACTCAAGGGTCTTAGGCCTCCGGGCTTTCATGATAGGGACTGCTCGCAAAAGGCCGCCGTACCGTCTCGAAAATGGTCGCCGGGTTCCACTATCCGGTCACCAACCTGCACGACGAACCACTCCGAGATTATGCGCAACCTGGTGGGGCAGTCTCTTTTTTTTTGGTTAGGTCTAATTGGGCCCTTGTACAATGCCGCGGGCGGCCAGCGGCACCACCGTTTATACGGGTCTCCCTGGCCGGCGGGTTGACCCACACCACCCACACAATGACTCCGCGGATACTCAGCTGGTCCCACACATGCTGCGAGGTCAACGCCATCTAGACCCAAAGTAAGCATATTATATGCTTGTATTATGGGTTCTAGAATACGGATAAACATAATTAAATACTTTTATTTTTGTAAATAGATACATATTATACATATAAACACCCAGACCAATAGGTACAAATAGACATGTTCATGCTACAAATATTTGCACTGAGCGGGAATCGAACCCGCGACCTCACAGTCCATACACAGTACCACCGAAATACAGAGGCAGTCGATTTCCCCCTGACTTTCCCCTCCCTTTCCCCTGACTTCTCCCTAACTACCCCCGCACTTTCCCCTCACTTCTCACTTCTCCCCTCCTTTCCTCTTCCTCCCCCTCCCTTCCCCCTCCCTCCAAATTTCAAGTCGCCAACTTCAAAAGCAAAGATCTTTCCATACAATATTTCATCCCTTATTTCACTCCTATAAATCCAACCCAGTAAAAAAAAAATTATGAGCGTATTTTTTATTTAAATAAAAGTATTCCAAAACAAAATTTCAAAGCTGTAACTTAAAAAATTGAAGACGTTTCATACAATCGATTTCATCCCTTTTCATACACTTAAGGGTTGAATTTTTAATAACCCTTTTTTTGTACACTTCTAGACATTAAGACAAACACACCCTCCAAATTTCAAGTCGCTACGACCAGCGGTTTAGGCTTTACGTTGTCTGTCAGTCAGTCAGTCAGTCAGGACAAAGCCTTTTATAATATGTATGGATGTATGGATTAGACGTATAGCCATCAGGGATCAAAGCATACAGGCTGCTAGTAATGCTAACATGTGATAGAGCCACATAAAGCTGACCGAAAAACAGCTAATACTTAGATCCATACCCACAACTTTTAGTGTCTTACCTTTACTTTAATTACTTAATTAATTAATTACTTTAATTAGTCATCGCAAAACATAGGCTCACTGGAAACTGGACTCGTTTAAAACTAAATGAAAGACTGTTTAGAATGACAGGAATCCGAGGAATAAAAACACTATCAGCTATTCCGCAACCTGTTAAATTATCTGCTTCTATAAGATTTCGTAGTAAATTAACGAATGTTCGATGTGATTCTTTAAATTGGCATAACTTTTTTATTTATGAACCGATTGACATGAAACAAACACTAAATGTTAAGTGAAGCTTACCACAATATATTAGTGAAAACCATATTTAAATCGGATAAGCCGTTTCTGAGATTAGCGTGCACAAACGCACAGACAAACAGACAAACAGACAAACAGACAAACAGACAAAAATTTTAAAAATCATTGTTTTGGGTTCTTGTTGCGTTGATATAGGTCCCAATAGTATTTTTTCTCATATATCTTCCATGTACAGACAGCGATCGGTTACATTTTTATTATATGTATATAGATTTTCATTTTTACGTATCTAAGGATAAACAAGATTCATACATTTTTAAAAGCTTTCATGACATTGTCATTTATTTATGACGAAAAGTGACCAAAAATAAGACATAAATAATGTGGATACAGTGCGGGAAATAGCCACAATCAATTTAAGAGGGGGGATTGCTAAGTGATGGAGGGGGAACAAATTGCTCACTAATGACTATAGCTTGGCTGAACGGTGGTGCTGCCTTTGCATTACTTGCTACATAGATTAAAATAAATTTATATTTTTTTTGGCCTATCGAAAGATGCGCGGTCTAAGTCTAGTGATGACCTCATTTCCCTTTTAAAAAACCCGCCATTAAAAAATTTAACTTTTATTCCTTACACTGCTTGTTAAAAAGAAAATTTTACTAGGTATAGCAAATTTTTTTTGCCGATTTCAGCATGAATTAGCTGGATCGGTCGGATCATCTCATAATTAGAATATCGATGTGATATAAGGCGTCTGAAGTCTAATTTAACTCTCTGTCACGGCCAGTTCGTCGACGAGGTAGGGCCAGAAGAACTGTCAAGCAACTCAGGCAACTCTTTTTAATCGCCAGGTTGTTACTATTTTTTGTAAGTTACAAATTCAAGTAGTATGCAAAGTGACGCAGGCAATAAATTTTTCCTCTTTATTCCGTTTCTGTACCCTGTTAACAATGACTTGGTTATGTTTTATTAGCATTGTTTTTATTTGATTAAAAAAAAGGAAAGATAAGGATTGCTGTGTGATTATATCGATCTGATTATTTTATTCGTTAAGCTGCTTTTAATTGAAAAAGCGAGAATTTTAAGGTACCTAGTTAGATCGTCGCTGGGTTAAGCACGAATGAGCCGTACTAATCGGCGAAGTAGGTAGGTTACATAATTGTGTAACTATTATCCGTAGTTTTGTGTTTAGTTAAATAAGAGCACGAAGACCTACTTATGCTATTAATTTCTTTTCCATTGTTTGTCCTCTTTCATTCTTTTCTCCGTTACCGTCGGCAACAATCAACAACTTGGTTGTGGTTTCTGCAATATTTAGATTGACGTATTTGTAGTGGATTAAAACAATACAATTGAATTAACGAACATAGAATCAATTAAATTTAACTAGCAACCTACCCCTGCTTTGGACTTGGATAGTAGGTATTTACCTACCTATTATGTTTTAAGATAGGATTACAAATGATTAAAATGAAAGGGTTTTTTTCTAGTATAAAATGCATTTTCAAACCTTTCGGAAGGCATGCTCTAAATAATAGTGAAAACCATATCAAAATCTGTTGCGTGGTTTGGAAGAAGTTAGTTGAGAAACAGCGCCTTTATTTTATTTTTAGACGGTAGTAAATCCACGCTGGTTTCAGCATGAATAGGCCGGATCGTTCGGGGAACCCTCTCATAGAAGATAGACGTAAGAGTACCTAATAGTTTCCGTACTGTTGCGTTTCGTTCGGTGAGTGAGAGTGCCGGAGGCCCAATTTTCCTCTTTTCCTTTTTCCTCACCTCCTTCAATCCTTTCATCTATTCCACTCCCTTCAGGTAGGCAGCGGCTTCGCAGAGTCCTTGCTCTGCAGGAGCAACGCTAGGGACTCTGAGTCATCCATGTGCGACAGTTTTATTTATTTATTTATTTATTTAACAACTTCATATACAAAGTATATAGGTGGACTTAATGCCAAAAGCTTTCTCTACTAGTTAACCTAACAGGGTGATGCAGAGATAAGATAAAGTAGGTGCATTTGAAGTAGGAATCTAACAACTAAAAATATTAACAAGTACATGATACATAAGTATAAGATACTTACATAATATTTATATACGAGTATATAGGAAGTAAATAAATAATCATAACGCAGAATACATAAATAAATACTTACTAAGCTATTGTGATGATTCTGCCAAATTTTTTGCAACGAGCTGTTTTACTTTCAACTTGAATGTCAAACGGTTTGTGGACATCCTGATCTCGGGAGGAAGCGCATTTCATAGAAGAACAGATTGAACACGGAAGGAAGAACCAACGGAATTAGAGTGATGTGAAGGGCATAAGAGTATTTGATTATTTGAAGAGCGACGATTGCGATCGTTGGTCATGTGTAAATATTCAAAATAGTGCGTTAAGTATAAAGGAGAATAGGAAGACTTAAGAAATGAAAAGAGAGTATTAAGAGTACGTAAACAACGACGCTGACGTATAGGCAATCAATTTAATTGTGAGCGAAATGTAGACGCATGGTCGTACTTGCGAATGCTGAAAGTGAATCGAATGATGGTGAGAATGAGAGTTACCACTTACCATCACGGGAGCTGTTTGTTCGTCTTCCACTGTCGGCAATGTATGAAAAATATTTTGTGTTAGCCTACACCAGAGTATCATTTGGGTTGATGGTAAACAGTCAGCCTATTCAATTTGTTTTATAGTAAACATGTTCAGGTGGAGTTTTGCAGATGATAGGTACCAGTTTGGAGTGTTTCAGTGGTGTATCTCAAACGATGTGTTACATCGTGCGTGCACTAACACCTTCACGCAGGAGGACTTAATGGCTACTTCTGACAATGCAGTTAATGTGATCGCCTTCTGAGCCAGAACATCAATTTTACATAAGTACGTAGGTACTGTACTGTCCCAACGTTAAGAAGAACAGTCAGAGGGATCCAGAATAATAATATCATTAGGATTAATAGAAGAAATCTAAGATAGAGAAGAGAAGTGTCCCAAAATATCTTGAATTAGATACATACGCCTTCATCCAAGAAGAGGTGGACAGATCTGTCGTCATACACTTATTAAAACAAAGTTAGGTACCTACAATACAGTTCACAAATAAATCGTATTAACATAACTAAACTAACTAAATTGTTCTCCATTTAAACTAAAGTAACCTAAATCGACCAAAGAAAGTCCAGAAACTAAACGGGGCACAAAACGATGAAATTTATACCGAGTGCTGACACTGGCAAAACATTTTGATCACCACCAATTACATGTACTGGCCTGCACAAATATCATTAGCGATGTCTCTCTTTAACATACTGAGTAGACTACCGATGTCCCTTTCTGGCACTACACAAAAGTGTTCTTAATCATTTGTTATTTGGAGGCAAAAAGTTATAACTACACTGTAGATACAATCTAATTTAGATTTAAATATGAACCAGTTAAAGTTAGATTTTCTTTGCGTTTTAAAGGTTAAGTGAGCTAAAATATATTAAGCAAAATTCATCTTTAACTTAAAGAAAATAGAGGCTGATTTTATAGTGACGTGAAGCAATAATAGGCTTTGTTGACTATAGGTAGACAGATAATGACACTACCATTATTATAGTAGCAATAAAGTCTACATTCGCCCATCTAGTGGTTACTACTAAAAAATAAAAAAAACGTTTTGACTACACCCTATGGGCGTGGCGGGCTCATGAGTTTACGCGGGAATCTCGCGGCGGATGGACGTACGTTCCAATTTTCAAATGTGATTCAAATTTAAAATATTTAAAGAATGAAACCTTTTTGATTTTATAAACATAATCGTACTTTATTTTATTTTATATTGGCTGAATTGAAATAACAGTGACTTAAAAAAAAGAGAGATAGTATTTTTTTATTTTTAAAAACAGTGTCAATTTAATAAAACATGTTAACAGTGATAAATATTTAATAAAAACAAAAGAAAATATTTTTTTAAAATGTGATTTTTTTTAAATTTAAAAACCTAAAATTAATTATTAGTGTCAAAGTGAGAGAGTGCGTAATAATGGAATCAAACATAGAAATAAGCGAAACTCAGACCCAAAAGAAAAAACCAAAACCATTTTCAATAGAATCATTAATTGGCGATCGAAAATCACCAGAAATTGATATAGAAAATAATATATCAGAGTCTTCTAGAAACTCAGAAGATGAAGATAACGAAAGATTGGAAGGATTAAATAGAATGCGATATTATGCGCCATTTTTACAACAAAATGGGTTTCCATTTTTGTTAGGGTATCCTGAGCCATGGTTGACTAGAGTTTTGGGTGTCCCTGGACCCGTTAGGGAGAATAGAGAAGAAGATAAGAGAGAGAGTCCTGTGAGCGTCGGGAGTGAGGCAGAGAGTGATGGCGGAGAAGAAACAAATGCAGGTATGGAGAATTTTGTATTTTAGACTAAATTAAGAGATAAGTTGGTGTTGGTCCTTGCCGGACCGGAGAAGTATCTCATAGAATATCGACGTAAAATATTATGTAAATAGTTTTCACGCTATGTGTTTCACTAGGTGAGTGAAAGCTACAACGCATCTCGGTCCTCTTCCTTGTCCCTTTTCCTTCCCTTTCCCCTTCT
This sequence comes from Parascotia fuliginaria, assembly GCA_963082885.1. Taxonomy (NCBI): domain Eukaryota; kingdom Metazoa; phylum Arthropoda; class Insecta; order Lepidoptera; family Erebidae; genus Parascotia; species Parascotia fuliginaria. Next base: position 7,427,589 of record OY720198.1, on the reverse strand, counting down.
TCCTCACTTACACGGTCAACAACGGCTTGATTGTCTTCTTAGCATTATTTTTGTTATGCTTAGTAACCATAAACATGTCCATAGGTTACACATACATAGAAGATCGACGTAAGAGTAGTAGTATCCGTACTACTGCGTTTCGCTCGGAGAGTGAGTGCGCCGGAGGCCCAATTTCCCCCCTTTCCTCTTTTCTCACCTCCCTCATACCCTTCCCCTAACCCCATTCCCAGCCGCCATACATACAGTTACCACTTCCCAGCAGGTGGGCCGTATGCTTGTTTGCCACCAAAGTTATATAAAAAATTATATTTATAGGTAAACAGGTAGCGGTAAAATAAGATTCCAAATCGCCGGGGGAAAAATCACATCAGACATAAAACCATTCACTGGACTGAGGTTATAGCAAAACGTAGAAAAATTTTGCGACGGAAACCAGCGCGATTTTACCCACGTTAGGTTACATCTTTGGTTACTACGCCGCTCCCGTCGCTCCCAGCGTGATGTTATACAACCTATAACCACAGACTAATATAATATAAGTTTGTGCATATAACCTTTCTCAAGAACTGGGCTATCAAACGCAATAAGAATTATAAAAAACCGACTGATAGTTCTAGAGATTAGCGCCTTCGAACAAACATACCTACTCTTTCGCTAAATACACCTTTTTTAAAGATAATAGTGATGATTTTTATACTTATCTTTGCTGGACCCAGAATGGACTTGATCTGCTGCGGAAGAATTATTACCTTCTCATAAAATTTCGATATAATATAATTTAAAAATGTAAGTAAGAGCACTTCTTTTTAAATAAAATCTAGGTATTATAATAGGCGCTCATAGCTCGTGGCACTCACTGATCGGTAAACGATCAGCGGGTTAATTAACTAAGAGTGGCCTATGGATGGGTAACCGCATAGTGGAATTTGATCTGAGCGTCTTCTTACTTCGGAAGATACGTCAAAAGTCGGTCCCAGTTATCACCATGTTGATAACAGTCGTTAGGTTAAGTTGGACCTGAATTAATCCTGACACTAGATTGATCACTAACCACTCGATAAGAAGAAGAAAAGTGAAAAATATGTCGGAGCGTGTCATTTTCAAATGATGAAAGTCCCATTTTAAGAAGTACTTCACACGGGGACGTGTGACATGATAGCCGTGTCGGAACGTCAATGAGTTTAAGATCTTATTATTTTTCTTATCTGTACGGTAGTAGATCCACGCTGATTTCAGCATGAATGGGCCGGATCGTCCGGGGAAGTACTACCCTCTCATAGAAGATCGACTTAAGAGTAGTAGTATCCGTACTACTGCGTTTCGTTCGGTGAGTGAGAGCGCCGGAGGCCCAATTTCCCCCCTATCCTCTTTCCTCACCTCCCTCATTCCCTTCCCCTAACCCTATTCCCAGCCGCCATAGTGGAGGCCACTATACCAGCAGTTTAAGACGATGGCTTTTGGTATAGTGGCCGCCACTTCTGGATTCCACTGACTGCTTACCATCAGGCGGGGTGGAGTCACTTTGGTAGGCTATAATATAAAAAAAAAAAAAAAAAAAAAAAATTTAATTTGATTGTCCTTTTTAATTTGATTGTCTATTATGAACTAGTTGGCAACGTGAAGCAGTTAGCTTGAGCGAGGCAGACTGTTTCGGTATAACAGAGAAGCAAGATAGATGATGGCACGGGTGATGGTGGTTTCTGACGGACGACTCGCTACGTTGCCAACTGGATCGTGTTCAATCCAGTTGGTCGGAATCAGTTTTGTGTTTGCATATTAAAAATACATAGCTAACGTGATTGACTGCATTATTATTCCAAGAAAACCCTTACCTACGTAGTACATAGTAGTAGACGGTAGTAAATCCACGCTGGTTTCAGCATGAATGGGCCGGATCGTCCGGGGAAGTACTACCCTCTCATAGGAGATCGACGTAAGAGTAATAGTATCCGTACTACTGCGTTTCGCTCGGAGAGTGAGAGCGCCGGAGGCCCAATTTCCCCCCTTTCCTCTTTCCTCACCTCCCTCATACCCTTCCCCTAACCCCATTTTCAGCCGCCATAGTGGAGGCCACCATACCAGCAGTTTAAGAAGAAGGTATGGTGGCCTCCACTTCTAGATTCCACTGACTGCTTACCATCAGGCGGAGTGGAGTCACTTTGGTAGGCTAAAATAAAAAAAAATAAAAAAGTACCTACGATAACGAGATGACGCAATGACGCACAGCCCCTCGTTAAATATATTATTAAAAATAAAAAGCCTTTCTGCGTAAAACAAACTGAACATAAAGAAACTCATTTTTTTTCTCGTGCTGACGCTACATTGAAATATTATGTACCCTATATCACTCCCACAATTAATACGAACCTAATGACACCTCATTTACATACATTTAGAGATACGCTCAAACATTACTTCTTAACTTCAGCAGTCGAGCAAAATAAAGTGGATCCTTCTCTATAAACATTTGGCACAGCTTGATTTTGTTTCTGAAATACTTACATAGATTCGGGTCACTAATTACCATCAGGTTTGTGTTAGAGATCACCCATCTCAAAAACCTTTGTTTTTTTCCGCTACATAGATTAGATTAGAGTCCAGAAGACAAAAATATTATTCAAGATAAAAAATATGACCTTAAGTGATAGTTATTATCATCATAATCATTTCCGCCGAAATACCTTCACTGCTATACAGAGCTCCCCAAAAAAAATATTGCCATTTTTTATTTGCTTTGATTTGGGGACTGGAAGCGTTATTTATTCCCAAAATACTCCACTTTGACCGGTCTTGCGTCCTCATCCAACTCATGTGAACCATTGTCGGGACAAATAAAGAAAATAATCGGTCTGCTATCGGGTCGAATCAACTTCCCTAGGGACTGCTCCAATTCGAGGGCGAAAAATATCCCATTGATACTATCCACTTATAAAAGTCAAAACCATTTAGCCTTTCTCACCCTCAACAAGTAACGATTAGAAATGGCTGTTTGACATTAAAAAGACAATTTCACGCCACTACATCGCGTCTGTACCGTTAAATTGACAGTAAGCGTTTCCGAACGCGAATGTCATGGCGCGAAATTGTGACCAGGTGACAGATGTGACAGCTGTCAAATTTACTTTTTTTTAAATTGTGACATAAGTAATTGGCGAAACAGAGAAACTTTTTACATGACGGAGTTGGCAAAACTAATATTGTATCTATTCATTCACTAACACAAGCGAGGAACACTCGTCCCGGCCCGTCGTGATAGAGGCTCACGGAGTCAGTACCGGCCAAGGTGGCAAAAAGAAACCCATGCCAGCGGTGGACATCTTTTGGCTATTATGATATGATGATGATATACTAACATAAATTAAAAGTTCACTCAACTTTTCCACCTATGAATTGAATGCCGCTCAATTAAAATTGAAACATTTTACCAGAAAAATCCCGGGTCTTTTAAGCAGGGCATGAAGCTATGAAGAAACATCTCATAAAGCCACTATAGTGTAGGCCACCATGCCAGCAGTTCTGGAGGCTTTTAGAATAGTGTCTACCACTTCTGGACCCTATTAACTTTCTTACCATCAGGCACAAAGTAGTTGCTTTAATAGACTAAAACAAGAAATAAATAGGTATATCTCTTTCTATATTCGATCTTTATTTAAAAACCCGACTTTATGGAATGAGTCGCTACGCGCTGAATCGCTTTTACCTACAATATGTAAATATAATATTATTTATTATTGACAATCCTTCAGCACCGAACAAAAAATCCGGATTTTCAAGAATCTTGGATTGAAGGTTGTATATTGCTAGATGTAAAGCCAGCATTAAACGCAGAATATAGATCTCCATATTCTGTTTTTAATTAAAGTATCTACTTTTAACCGAGCGTATAAAAACTTTGCCGTTTGAGTGCTACTCTTGGATAACACTATACCTATGCCTCGGAGGCGCTGGCGCTGCCGCTATACAAGAGATTGATAGTCTCATTTTCTTCACGGGACAATACTTTGTGCAGTTATAAATATTATATCAAAATTTGGGTGTTATTTGTGCCGGTTAATTGTATTACCTATGTTTGTAGAGTGCGGAAGTTTATTTTTTAAAAACTTAAGCATAATAATACCTATTAATGCTCCCACGGCATGTTCTAGTATTTATTTTTTATACCCATTGGCTCCATCCAAAGCTAGTTTGAACTCACACAGAACAATAAAAATAGAAAATAACCCATTAGAAAATGTAATCCAATTCAAATATCTCGGAAGCCTTATTGTACAAGATGCTAGATGTATACAAGACATAATAACCAGAATAGCAATAGCAAAACAAACTATTCATAAAAACAGAAATATATTTACATCTAAAATATCAAAACAAGTGAAAAAGAAATTTATAAAAACTTATGTTTGGACCATAGCACTGTATGGGTGTGAAACGTGGACTATGACACAAAGAGAAAGGGATATGTTGGAGGCATTTGAGATGTGGTGCTGGAGGAGGATGGAGAATATAAGTTGGACAGAGAGGATCACAAACGAAGATGTGTTGAGAAGAGTGAAAGAAAAGCGGACCTTGCTCAGGACAATAGAAAGTAGAAGAGGAAAGATGATTGGTCACATTATACGACATGACAGCTTTATAAGAAACATCATAGAAGGGAAAATAGAAGGAAAGCGAGGTAGGGGAAGACCACGGATAAACTATATGAGTCAAATAAAGAAAAGTGCTGGTGCCATGTCGTATAAGGAGGTTAAAGAGATGGCTCTGGACAGGGAGAAGTGGCAGGAATTGCATCAGTTCCACCGACAAGAGTCTAACTCTTAAATTATGGATGGACCAATTGGCTTCCTGAGCTTCTGATTTACTTAAAATATTTTAACAGAAATATTCTGTTAAAAATATTTTTGTGGCTTGATATTGTTCTTCTACGCACGTAAATGCGTCAGCTGTTAAATGAAGTTAAGTTTAGACAATAAAAAAACATTATCTCCAAATATAAAATACAAAATTACAAGCACCCGTAACCGACGTGTGTGTATGAAAAGATTAATAAATGTTGAAGAGGCAAATGAGGTATGTTTGGATCGTAACAAATGGCGATCTGTAGTCTCTGCTTACCACATTAGAGGGAGACAGGCTTGAAGTTATGTATGTATGTAGCTACTGTTGTACTGTACTGTTGTCTTCTGTTTGTTTATCCTTCTTCCTCTGAGCATAGACCACGCAACGGGTTTTATACGGTTTACATTATCGTTCACTGAATTTTTCGGGAAGTATTGTATTATGGTAGCGAAAGTTAAAAATTTCAAATATTTGTAATTATGTAGTAAAAACATCATATTCATCTCGGAGAGGATGCAAATAACAAAATTTACGAGAAATTAATAGCGCTACTAGTATTTATTCTGAGAACTAAACTGTCTATTAAATTTTTAATGGCTTGACCAATCATTTGTTTTGCCGATAAATACAACCACAATACTGATAAATTTAAACTATTTTTATGACATAAAAGTGGAGTATTTTGACGTTCGAGAATTTTAGCTTTAGGAGGACAATTTTGCACTCAGATTCAGATAGCATAGTTTGTAGTGCGCTGGGACCTGGGACGGTATAACCTTCGAAATGTTTCCACATCTAATTTGTAATTTTAACGAGTGCAAGCGTGGTTGTTTAAACATCCTACTAATATATAAATGTTTGTGTGTGTGTGTTTGTAATCACTCAGCGTCTAAACGGCTGAACTGATTTAGAAAAAATTGGTATGTAGATAGCTTCGGTGCCGGAGACAAACATAGGCTTCTTTTTTATTCCGAAAATCGGTCAGGTTTCCAAGCGATACAAATATATTTTAGCTAATATAATAATATTCTATTCTAGTGGGTCAGAAGGCTTTTGGGCTGTTTTATATACTACTAGCGGCCCGCCCCGGCTTCGCACAGGTGGAAATTTTTTTAAACATTTTGGGATAAATAAAGATACTTTTGTATGGGAAATAGAAAAGTGTTTTTTTTTTCAGGCAATTTTTTAAATTTTCTTTCCTTAAGAACCATCCTCGTACTTCAAGGAATATTATAAAAAAAGAGTTAGCGAAATCGGTTCAGCTGCTCTCAAGATTTGCGCTTAGCAACACATTACATTTTGTACACATTACATATACCTACATTTTGTATCTCACTAAGTTTGTTACTTTTATTTTTTATTTATTACAATGTATTGTTGATATGTTCTGTAAACTAACTTGTTGAGAACAAATAAATGTTTTTTCTTTCTTTCTTTCTTTCTTTCATTCAGCGCTTCATTTTTATAATATAGATGTTTTTGTTATAGTTTGGATTTTCCTACTCTTTTTCTTCTTTTTGTATGCTAGTGAATCTGGCAGAAGAAACAGTAAAAGCAGAATAACTGCAGTAGATATGAGAGCACTGAGAAGCATGTGTGAAATTAATCTGTCAGATAGAGTAAGGAATAGCGTGATAAGAGAAGAATGTGGATTTAATGATGGTATAGTGACTAAAATAAGGAGTATGTTAAGGTGGTTTGTACATGTGAAAAGGATGGATGGAAGTAAGATAGCGAAAGATATTTATGGGGCGAAATGATTGGGAAAGTTGGTAGGGGTCGACCTAGACGAACATACACGGACCAAATCGAAAGATGTGTTGACAAAGGTCATGATTACAAGCACCCGTAGGTAACCGACGTGTATGAATGTTCAAGAGGCAAAGGAGGTATGTTTGGATCGTAGTAAATGGCGGTGTATAGTCTCTGCTTACCCCATTAATGGAAGACAGGCGTGAAGTTATGTATGTTTTTCTTTACTGTATATTAGGCATCATCCTTTCAGTCCTAAGAAGCCTTATTCGCGTACTGATCGCGCCCACTATCAATATTCAAACACCTACTTAACTATGTTCTGTACTATTGCGTGCTATCACTCAATCACTAAGTCGAAATAGTCCGGTGGATAAGGCACCTGCTTCGCAAACACGAGGTAGTGGGTTCGAATCCGGGCAAGTACCAATGTGATTTTTCAAATCATATGTATTTTATAAGATTATCATGGATATTTCTGACTGACGGTAAACGAAAACATCGTGATGAAACCTGGACTTAAAAGTCTGAAATTGCCAATCCGCCTTGAGCGCACGTGGTGATTAATGCTCATTCCTTCTCTATATGAGAAGAGGCCTCTGCCCTGCAGTGGGACAGTAAACAGGCTGGTATTATACTCAATCAGTTGATTACGGTCAAACCAGCGCATAATACAGTCATCGAATAGTCTCTTTTGCTGCCAATGCAGTGTTGAAGAACTCGAAATGATTGAAAGTCTAGGAAATTACTAATAACAGTAGTAAAACACTGAGTAACCTAGTTTCGGTCATTGACTGCGGGCTGAGAGTTCAATTTGAGTGAGAAAATCTTTTATTTTAGAACTAAGCAGTCAGCGCTTTACCATTATCTTAAGCTTAAAAACGTTCACTACAAGACTTCTTGTCTTCTAAAGGAAGGTTCGCCATTACTTGGCAAGCGGATTGTGTTTTATCAAAGCTTCATATGTCATGCAGTTAAAAATAACAAGTACTATAGCACTTTAAAACGTCAAAAAACGTTTTATATTTATATTTAGAACGCATTAACAAAAATAATCTAATAAATACTTAATAAATATAAATCAACCATTTTATTCTTCGCTTAAAATTCGCGGGTCATTCAAGGAAAACTGTCAATGTGACAGCGTGAAAATTTAAACTGAAATAGAACGTGATCCCCATTACAAGTGACGTGTTTATTGTAATCGATTCATATCATTCGACTAAAACGCATTCGAGTTCACAATCGATTTAACTCGCCGCTCGACGCGATTTGTTTAAAATTCGATCGGCGGTTATGGCGGGGACTTTATGCGTTTACAAATTTAAATAATGCAGCTGATAAATTTCTATTTATGTTTGATTTGGTTTGTTGTTTTATTTTTGAACGGTAAATGTAAAATTGTTAATTCACAATGCATTTGGCGCGTTCGCTGTCAATCGTTGTTCGTTTGTATAAAATAAATATATTTATGTGTTATGGGGATCTCCTGTTGTCTTTATGTTTTCCTTGAAAGTTGGCGTATAAAATAATAAGTGCTTTATTAGTTTACACCGTCATCTCGGATTTAAAACGTCTACCTACAGCTAATCAGCTAATACAGCTAATTACAAGATCCCGTAACCGACGTGTGGGTATGAAAAGAATAATGAATGTTGAAGAGGCAAAGGCAAAAATAATTAATGTTGTTTGGATTGCAGCAAATGGAGTTCTATAGTCTCTGCTTACCCCAGTAATGAGAGACAGGCGTGAAGTTATATATGTACCTACCTACTGCTAAACAGACAATATGCATTTCAAAAGAGATTGAAAAGCAGTTTTCACCTTCTAGTCGTCCATTCATCTCGTGGAGACGTCCTATCCTGCTGTGGTCTCCATTCGAGAACTCATCTGCTTGTCTTGCTATGTGCTTTATCCATTTCAACTTGTTAATTAACTGGGCTGTGTTTTCGGTGGGCTATATTACACAAACAACAACAACAATATAGGTACATAGGTATATTTCATCGCGAAAAAATAGCTTAAAGGGGTTGAAATAGGGTATGAATGTTTGCATTAAAATTGTCAATGTATAAACAGAGCTGCGGGCAAAGCTAGTTGTAACAATTAATTCCAATCTAAACGCTCTTTTAATAGTAATTATATCAATAAAATATATTTCCGGTATTTTAATAATAAAGACTACTTATCAATCATAGCAGGATAATACCGATTTTTTCCCATACTGTCGTTTTCGATAGAAAAACGCAAGCATTTTGCCTAGACACGTTCGCTGGCAGCCTATGTACTGAAAAATCTATACCTACTATTATATAAAGCGGAAAAGTTTGTTTATTTGTTTGCCCAATTCTTGAGGAAGGTTAGAGGCTATATAACATCACGCTACTGGCGACGGGAGCAGAGCAGTCAGCACAGACGCGGGTGAAACCGCTCCGTCGGAAGCTAGTCTTACAAAAATGCCGTGCAATCAATCCATTTGGCACTTGATCTGTCCCCCAATCGCTCCATCAGCCCAAATTAGACGGTCCGGTATAGGCGTGGCGCTGACTTGGCAAAAATGGTCCGCTTTTTATCGCCTATTCGGACTTGATGGCTCGCAAAAACTTGCTGGGGAATGACACTGTGGTGAAAAACAAATAAGAGTAAATGGAAAGTTTTTAGGCTTGTAGAAAAAAGTCGCGTATTATTTGTAGGGTTCTGTACCTACCTTGTATAGAGTCACTCTGTTGTCCGTCTGTATGTTTGTTTGTCAAGACCTTTTTAATGTAATGCGAGGAGATTTCAAGCTCAAAATAATATCAAATACTCTTATCTGCAACTTTTTGAAGCTGTGAAAATATCAAATCGCTACATATTATGTCAACGCAATCAAAATACCTATACAATACGGCCGTTTACGTTATTTATTAGTAAAAGTTTGTACGGAACCCTCAGTGAGCAAGTCCGACTCGTACTTGACCGGTTTTTTTTGTATTCCGTGTCAGTTTGCATGCTACTTAAAATTATAACTCATAAATTTTTTAACAATCTGGCGACTAACTAGTTGTATGTGCTGCTGATATTTTGTATTGGTATTTTGCAAATGAATCCTGTAATAAAATTCATCTTTTTTTTTTCCACATTCACACAGCGCCATCTAGCCCCAAATTAAGCAATTATATTTGCTTGTGTTATGGGTACTACTAAACAACTGATATACTACTTATATACATTTTTTTTTGTAAATACATACTTAGTATAGATAAATTACACCCAGACACAGAACAAACAATCATCTCATCAAGTCATCACACAAAGATTTGTCCTGGGTGGGAATCGAACCCACGACCTCCGGCTTAGCAGTCAGAGTCACTAACCACTAGACCAACAGGTCAGTCAAATCTCTTCATCATCTTACATTTATTTATCTTAATTTTCATGCATAACAGCTATATTATCATTTACCAAGTATAATTTCCAAACAGAAATACCACTATCACTTTACCCGACCCGGATCGAACCCGAGATTTCTTGACCCATGCAGTCCCACTGAACCACTGAGGCTGTTTTCGATAAAAAAAAAACTATTAAAAAAACAATAGTTCAGAATCTGTCAACAGATCTATTACTCATTGGTCTCCCTTTCCCGCGCTTTGGTGTCATGGCGTCTTTATTGCGGACCGTTTAGTCGATTTTATTGCAGTATCATTTGCGTTTAGGTGATTATGAATTATATTGCGATAGTTATGTTTTTATTTGTGGTAGTTTATTATGTGAATGTGGGTAATAGAAATTATTGATATTAGAAGTCTAGGGCGTGACGATCGCTTTTAGTGTGAAATAATTTAAAACTTTATATACATGATTACAAGACCAGTATCGCTGCCTGCCACTACCGGTCTCTGCCATTTCAGTGAGGAACAGCTCTAAGAAAAAACTTGGACTTTAGACTTGGCGTAGAAATACACTTTTGTACTAATAGATAACTGAATAAAAATATTAATAAACGACTAGATTAGTTCAGGTTTTCCTGCGATGTTTTCCGCTTATATCGCCTACTTATACCTATACATTTCACATGTATAAAGTTCTTAATAACATAAATAATAAATAAATCCTCTCTGCCACCAGGAAATGACTCTGAACCAGACCAAGAAGACTCATCAGACACTCCTCGTGAAAGCAAAGCACGGAGACGACGGACTGCCTTCACGTCAGAACAACTCCTGGAGTTGGAGAGGGAATTTCATGCCAAAAAGTACCTGAGTCTTACTGAACGGTCACAGATCGCGTCGGCGTTGAAGCTTAGCGAAGTACAGGTGAGGGTTGTGTAATAATGAAGTGGCTTTTTCAGGGTGGCTGTGATAGAAGTGTGGCGTCATCTATCTGACCAATGGTGACGCACAGAAATTAACCAAGTGATGACGACGACTACGAGTTTACAGTATAGAAAACAAAGGTGGCGCAATCAACAACTTTAGGCTGCTCCCATACAAGATGTATGGGGGGCCTGAATCGCGATATTAACATTCTTACACCAACTAACTTTAAATACAAGTTCCACTACCAACTGTCGGGCAGTAGCCCTCCAGGCACGATCACCTAGCCTAGTCTGAGGATCCACCCTTTGGTTGGAGGTATGGTGTGAGATCTTCACAGAAAAAACTATGTCATTGGATCAGCTTTCTGATTAGTTTGGTTATAGGCCACATAAACAAAATGAGTAGTTTTCAATTTAATATTTTTTATGGTAATATACCTAAAATTTCAATGATAATTTAAAGATTATTAAGTACTTATAATTACCACTAGGCGTCGGCGATCATGCCAAATTTATTAGTATGAGTTCAGGCAACATCTTGCATGGTCGTGTAATGTCCGGTCTACGTTATGGAACCACTACACTTCGAAACAAACCCGTTCTTTTTTCTTGTTTAGAAAATAGTTTTTTTATTGTGCTTGTTTGTCTGTTTGAAAAGCCGAAAATTTCAACCATGGTGAAAGACATATTGGAATTGGAACCCATGAGCGAAGGCAGAGGGGGACGCTGGTAGCCAAATAATTACGCACATAAACAATTTTAATCATTTTCCTAGGTCAAAATCTGGTTTCAAAATCGTCGAGCAAAATGGAAACGGGTGAAAGCGGGGCTTGCGTCAGGAAGTCACTCGAGCAAGAATGGTTCAGGTACCAAGATAGTGGTGCCTATACCGGTGCATGTGAACCGCTTCGCGATCAGGACTCAGCATCATCAGATGGAAAAACAGAATCTTCAGTTCAGGTACTACTTTACATATAGATTTAAAATGTTAGGGCTAAAATTTCTCCACTAGCATGGTTTTTCGTCCTCCGGATGTGACCTTGCTGGGGCCCTGGCATTGCAGAAGTCTATGAGAGACAGTTACCTTACCATCGGGTGGACTGTGGGCTCGTTAGCCACTGAAGGCAATAAAAACCCCCCTTCTCCCTCAACGTTGGCAAAGACTAGCGCAAAACAACCTCGTTTATTGGTCACAGTGGCCACTTATTATCAGAACGGCTATATATATAAAGGCCTCTTCGCTCCTCCAACAATCTCCTCCTTGCCTGTCCTTCTCATAAATCCGGTTTCATCCACTCCTCTTTTCCTGTCCAATCAATATTACTCTGGAATGCCCTCCCTCTGGAAATCAGGATGGCAACTAACCGAAGCACGTTTAAGATAAAGGTTCGGACACTTCTCATGGATAAATTGGCAAAATCAACCCAATAGTTTACATTTATTGTTTTATATATATATATATACATATATATTTATGTGTAATAATGTAGTACTAGTACTATATGTATGATTTTTATGTATGTTTATCATTATATTTATACGTACGTATGTGTATTGTTATGGTCTTATTTAGTAAAATATTCAACATTAGTATTAACAATTTTACTACATTTACTATCTGCTATCATGCACCTACTGTGGTTCAACTCTGCATTACCCGGTTGACTGGTAGAGAATGCCGTTGGCATTAAGTCCGCCGTTATACATTCTGTGTGTAAGAAGCTTAAATAAATAAATAAATAAATAAATATATATGCTTGTTTTTCATGATGATGATGTCCACGATAGCAAAATTGAAGATTTTTTCGGGAAGGCTTATATTCGATGAACCCAACCTAATGAACAAGTGACATCTTGTGGCTGAATGATGATCAAACCTTCTAAAATTTGACTGCTCTGGTAGCACTGTGAAAGTGTTCACTGCTTAGCTCTTTAGATTCATACTTTTCATATTTAAAGAAGAAAAAGCATAGACACGTTACTAAGGAAAACCGACGACCTGTGTAAGGTGAAGGGCGGCCCTTCGGTCGGGTAGAATGACGATGACGATTAAGATGAAAACCCACTACGACACAGCGTCTATCCCCGCTCGTCCACGGCGACTTCTTGTAGCGATGCTGTCACGCGTTCGCTTTATGCAGTCTCGATGCTGCCGCTGACTGTATACTCCTTGATTCTGTATCAGAATTCAAACGCGACTGATGCGCGGCAGCCGCGCGTTTACAAAACGCGCAACAGCATCGCTACAAAAAGTCGCCGTTTGCGAGGGCCAAAGACCAATAAAAAAAACTTTAATTTCCATTTTATTTACAGATTAGACAGACAACAACCTTTACCAGGAAGCCTCCTCCAATCACAGACCTCGGCTTTTCTCAGCGCGACTAAAATCGATAGAATGGACACTCGCGAGTTGACCCGTCATAGTAACCCTTATGACACGACTCGTATGACCATGAGTTCTAATATGAGACATTTTCCGAATAGACCTAGTTAATTTTAGGATGGATGGCATTTGTTGAAGCTTGTTGTGAATAAAAGATCGGTAGTTTACTAAAAAAAAATAATTTTTGTTTACCACCAGGCAGAGTTTTTGGTAGGCTAACTAAAAAAGATAGCGCATGTTACGAAGTTTATTTTTGTACCAAATTTCATCAAAATTGGTTCAGTGGTTTAGGCGTGAAAGCATAACTGCCATTGATCAGATTTGTGCATAAAGTTAATAAATTTAAAAAAAAACGTTTTATGTTCTCTCCTTTTTTTGGTCATTAGTTCTTACGATGAAGGAAAATAGTAGTGAGAAGACTAGGAATTAATGCTAAACCAACTTACGTCCTTTTGATATCCAGTTTATAGTTTTCTAAAGTAAACTTTAAGAAGTCATTCCGATCCTCATATTCAACTAACAAGCTGAAATAAATCTAAGCATATAATGTATAAATAATATTTAAGAATAAAGCAATGCCTATATAATAATGTCAAATTATTAATATTAAACAGTGTGATCTATATTTGTGGTTTTATTGTTTTTTCCAAACAATGTTAACGTAAGGAACGATTATAGTGATACGTGGAAAGTAAGTGTAGAGCTTTCTTTTTTTTATTAGTGAGGATAAACACAGCTGTCAACTGTCACTTTGGACCAATCAGGGGCCATCTTTTAACAAGCGCTTGATAGCTAGACCTGACGCATCGCCTATCAGCATTTTTCTTTTGTTTTATGTACCTAGTTACGTTAAATAAACATTTTTTTTTGTAAATTAAACATTAAAATCGCCGAAATGAACACTGAAAAATATTTGTTTTGATAGCGCTGTTAAAATAGAAGACCTTTTACCAAAGTGGCGCTAGCTGGTGCCGAAAATTTTCTTAAACACCCTGATTGCAGCGGCACATGAAGATGCAGTTAGTACGATAGTGTATGAATTGTATTAGATTGATAGAAATACGACTTCATGATGATTCTAGTCTGATCTTTCATTCATACATTCCTATACTTAAAATTAAAAAAAAAAACTAATTTTTGTTTATAAAAAAAAAAAAAATAACTTCTCGCGGTGCGGTTTTACCCGCGTTAAGTTACAACTTTAATTACTGCTCTAGCCCTGTCGCTAGTAGCGTGATGTTACTATAACCTTACTCAAGAACTGGGCTATCAATCAAACGCAAAAATTATTCAAATCAGATTGGTAGTTCCTGAGATTAGCGCGTTCAAACAAACAAACAAACAAACTCTTTCGCTTTATATAATAGTATAGATATATGATACAAAGCAAAGCATAATTTACTTAGTTATTTAAAAATTAACATGACAGAGTAATAATAGAGAGAGGGAGGGAGAGATGAGTATGTAATCCAAAGTCACTGTTTTCATATACTTTGTCCGCTAATTTCTAGGTACTAAAACATGCAACGGATTTAATATAATACATGCTTATTATAGTGCGGAATATTCATGAATTACACCGGTTTGTAATTAAAGAAGTTATTAGAACCAGAGATTTAAATCGTTAGATGGGCCCTGCGCTTTCAAAATCGGTCCATATTATAAATCTGTGTGTGTGGGAAGATAAGACATCTGCGCATATGACATCGGCAATGAACGCGCAGCGACGACTGACGATGAAAATTTACACAGTTAAATGTCTCGCTCCCGCATATTGTAATTGTAATCATCCGCTCTCTTTCACACGGAAACGAGTTGGACACCATTTTATACAGTATAATTGTATGAGAAATTGTGAAAATAGTTAATAATTCAGTACTTAAGCACGAAATGTAAATTCCTTGGATTTATTTGTGTTTCTTGTATTATTAGAACATTATTTAAATGCACTTAGTGGCTTAATTAACCAAAAGCAAAGAAAAGAAAACAACGTGCACCATTCACTGCTACTGCTAACAAGTGACTACGACGGAAAGAGTGAGCTCACTCTTCCCAACGATGACACGTTTTCGTGCGCCTTAAGTATGCTATGGGCGCATCAAACGATTTAAATCTCTGAGTAGAACACATTTGGGTTCCACCCGAAGCTAGAGCAGTTAGCTAGGTAGTAAAAAAATCGAGACTTCCAAACAATCTTATAGTCACCCTACTTTTTCACCGTAAGGGGCGTGTCAAGCAAATAATTTCAGCATTGATCTTACAACTACAAGCGAATAGTGACTTTAAATCATCAATAGCAAAAGATATAAATTGGTCTAAAACATGTACTGAATTGCTACTTCAGTATAGAAACTGAGGAAATCCGTTTAAATATTGTTTAATTGAATTACAACCTTGAATCGAAGGAAATAAAGATCAATTTACTTTTCAAATATGATTGAATGTTCTTTCAGTACGATGAAATGTATGCCTTATTTATAGGGAATAAAGTTAATTTAAGGTTATTTGTTTACACTTTTCAGTATTGTTAAAGCTAGACAAAGTTATTACCTTGATGACAATAGATTCTAAGTAATAGTTTATTTGACCAACGGATCGTGTAGATGTTTTGTATTAAATTATTTATATCACTAGACGTCCGACTTCGCTTCGCTTCGGTATCAAAAGTTTTATTCGGTTTCACAAAAAACACCTAGAGAAAATATGATTGCAATTATGACGTATTGCATCACTCATTTTTAAAAAGGCGCTAAAATAAAATATTGAAATTCTGAAAATGACTAAAAATTTGTTAAAAATACTAAAATATGGCATATGTCAGCCCGTCCAATTTGTAGCTTACTAAATGTGAAAGAATTTTTTAAATCGATTACGTAGATCTTGATGTAATTGGAACAAACAAACATACAAAAAATCAAATCTTCTCTCTTTATAATATAAGTTTAGGTATGATTATAGTAAGTGGAAGAATTCTACCAAAGTTGCTGAAATAGCTCGTAAAGGCGCTTTACTAAAGCGGCAATGGGTAGGACACAGCTCGCAGAACTGATGGCTGTTGAGGCAGAAAGGTTTTTTTGTGGCAACCACAAAGTAAGGCGCAGCGTGGGCAGCCCCCTTACAAGGTGAATTAACGACTTTAAAGAATGCCACCGATGGATGATAGTAGCTTACATAACAATTAAAACACATCAATCCTTTTTCATTAAGTTAGAAATATCGTGTTGAAATTGGCAGGAATTGCGCGTTAAAAAGTAACGTAACGTAAACTTTGGTTAATGGTTTATTGAGTGAAGAGTAATGAAGCAAGAAGCTGTCACAAGATAGCGTATCATTCTGTGGTTTAACTGTCAAAAACTATTGACAGTATTTTTGTAACTGACCTCCTTTTTCCAACATACTTACCTATAGCTAAACCGAATAATCTTAGCTCTATTACATGGAGCCTAATAGGTATAACTGGCAAAATGTATATATAGGTAAGTAGATGCGCTCTGCGTGTGGTTCCCAGATTAGAGTAAAGAACTACTCCATAAACCCGCGGTGGCAGATGAGACAAGAAATCGATGTTACCTGGTAACGGGCAGCAGTATTGTCTCGTTACCTAACTTTAATATAACTGCGGGCACATCCGCCTTAGAGCAAGTATGGCAAAAGGAGGAATAACTATACAAAATTGATGCCTTCTTTAATCAGAATACCGACGGCGTTGCACTTTACTTACATTACATAATTATGTAGGTATAATATATTAATATTAATATGTAGGTACTTGCGAGAAATTATTTGTGTTTACCAAAAAATATTTGCGACAGGGTAAGTATACATCTACCACAAAAGACACCTCACCTACTGCTTACCCCATTAAACATAATAACCGTGATATTACCAGCAGCTGATCTGTTGCAAACGATCGGTACAATTTAGTACAGGGTCGTAATGTCATTGTAACTCCCGTGTGGCCTGTCTCTCTGCCACGCCCTCAGATTAAAGGCGTGATGTACAGACGTACAGCTGTTCGTTTGTTATTGTTAAATATACGTATATTAACAATTATTATAAAATAGTATCCCGCCCCGGATTACGACTATAAAGATTTGATATTCTCGACAACTAACTAAATATTTGAAAAACTAAATAATTGAAAACCTCTCTAATCATTTTATTTAATCTTAGTAATTAAATTAATTGGTTGATTTGTAATAATATCTTTGTATGGTTCTTAGGTTGCGTTGATGTGTTAAAATTGTAACTCATACAAAAAACTGTAATTATCTGGCGATTGAAAAGAGTGGCGTGAGTTTCTTGCCAGTTCTTCTCACAGCGAACTGGCTGTAGATTAATTAGCTGACTTCATGTAATTTTGGCTTTTCATAAGCATCATTCTTTATAATCAAAATGAAATAAATGTTTTTATTTTGAGTTTACTATAATAATTGTATGTTTAATGTAGGTTTAACAACCTACATTAAACCTTTCTGGAAGAAATGCTCTAAACATTTGTAAAACTTTATCCAAAATTTATAAAAAAAAACTGTTTGTTGTCTATAAAGTCGGTTTACGGGCGATAATTTTACGTAATAACGTCATAGGAAAACATTGATGTAATATTGCATATTGACTTTGGCTTTGATAGCTCAAAGCTCATTTTCTGAACACTACACATAATTTTTGCGTAACGTGACACTTCTTTGTGCGTGCAGTCGGCGTTCATTGGTTTATATGGGACTACTCACACTTATTCAGCTCTTTTCAGGTTATGCCCATAGAAAAAAAACGATTTTGTATGGAGACGTGTACGCATCTGTTTAGTTTGCCGCATGCGTAGGTACGATTTTGTAATCAACTGAGCCCAAAGCGGCACAGCCCGTTTAGCCCGCAGGCTCAGTGGACCACTTTCGGTTTTTTATGGGTGACTTAGCCCACTAGCGGCTTAACTCAGCCCGCGGGCCCAGTTGACCACTTGCTACGGCTGAGGGACTACTCAACCTGTGGGCTCAGTCGACTATTTTCTTACCTTTTGTGGTCAACCCAGCCAACACCCCTTACGCTAACACAATATCTATTTAAAATTACTGAATAAGAGCTAAATAGTGAGTAGTCCATAAGACGTTAACCTCAAAAAAGTTTGGAATAAGTTAGCAGAAAAAAAAAAGGAAAAACAACGGCTACCTTCTCTTTAAATTATATTTAGAGACTAGAGATTGTTCATGACTTGATTATGATGTTCATACTTTACGGTAGTAGATCCACGTTGATTTCAGCATGAATAGACCGGATCGTCCGGGGAAGTACTACCCTTTTATAGAAGATCGACTTAAGAGTAGTAGTATCCGTACTACTGCGTTTCGTTCGGTGAGTGAGAGCGCCGGTGGCCCAATTTCCCCTTTTCCTCTTTCCTCACCTCCCTCATTCCCTTCCCAAACCCCATTCTCAGCCGCCATAGTGGAGACCACCATACCAGCAGTTTAAGGCGATGGCTTTTAGTATAGTGGCCGCCACTTCTGGATTCCACTGACTGCTTACCATCAGGCGGGGTGGAGTCACTTTGGTAGGCTATAATATAAAAAAAATAAACAATTATAGGTATATTGTTACTCACGAAACAAATATTTGTCTTGGATCAGCATCGAACCTATGATTATAGAGTAACTATAAATGGGGAGACGTACTGTATCTATCAGATATTACGGTCATAGATCACATGGGCACTAAAAAAAGTATTTTACGATATTTACCTACACTTTTGCATATTTGGTGAGTTAAAGTTTACAAACATTTAACGAGTTTAACATCTCACAAAGCATTTATTTATTTATCAAACTTGTACTATCATTACAGGTTAAACACCTAATGCGACAGTACAGCCAATAAGAAAATATTTTACATATTAAGTATATGTATAACATAAAAAAATTTGTTTACTTACTTATTACCTATTATTACATTAACAAATTACCGCTAGTGCTACTCTGTTAAATTCACTCAAAGTACAAATGAATAGTTCTGATTTGTTGTGTATGAGATTGAGAGTGCGAAGTGCGCGCATTATAGGAGCTTCTATACGCAGATACTTATTATAGTACTTATTAAAGGAAAGTAATGCTTAGATTTAGAATTACGAGATTCATCACAGTTTTGTCTATGTAGAAATCGAAGAAGAAACCATCAGTAGCGGACACTATCCACAGAGGCAGTAATATTTTTGTAAAAAATTTATAAAGCAGCCTTATTTCATATAAATTTGGATATTTAATATTATTTGCATATTTTTGTCAAGTTGGTGACTTCCCCAGAGATATCTTGTCTGTTTTGTTGACACCACTTATCAACCCAGCTGATACATGTAAGTAAGCCTCATAAATAATAGAAACATATAAGATTGTAAAAGTATTGAACGTTTCGGTGGTTCAGCGTAAAGAGGGTAAAGTTACGGTGCATCCACACTGCAGTATGTATACTTACTTTTTGTTGATCAACGCTGCTCTAACTGATAACATTGTTCTCTCGTTATGGACGCGATGAGTAACAATCAACAAATAGTAACAAAGAGCCACAAAAGTTACAGATTGTTACATATAGTTACCGTGTTACACACTGTTCAAGCTCAAACTCAAACTCAAAGCATTTATTTCATTTTGATCATAAAGTATGATGCTTATGAAAAGTCAACATTACATGAAGTCAGCTAATTAACCTACAGCCAGTTTGTTGACGAGGTAGAGCTGTGAGAAAAACTGGCAACGAACTCACGCCACTCTTTTCAATCGCCAGATAATTACAGTTTTTTGTATGAGTTACAATTTAAACACTCAACGCAACCAAAGAACCATACAAAGTAAATATTACAAATTAACCAATTAATATAATTACTAAGATTAAAGAAAGAAAAGCGAGCTGTTGGTCCTCAAATGTTAGATAAGTGCGGTTCACGATATCATGCGAGCGAGACGTTACCGACCTCTAAAATAAATTGAGTTTTCTATCGATAAATTTTCAGTTATAATCCGCTTTTCGTTCTCTTCTTCCTACACAGTTGACAACAACTTAGTTGTGTTTTCTTAGCATTTTGTTTTTGTTATTGTTCATAGGATACGGCCACTCTCCATCAGGTTTACTTGTTTGCCACCGATTTTGTATAAAATTATACTTACTTATGTATTTATTTCAATAACTAACCCTAATCTAATCGTTCAAAAACACCCTATTTTTGACACTTCACTTTGACAGTCAACTGACAGGCGTTTTAACATTAGCTTTTAGCGTACGGGACCCTAAAATACAAAACAACAATTAATTTGCTAACAAAAGATGCGTTAAAGCGATCATAACGCCCCCTAGCGGTGACTTTTGTACTTATAATGGGAGCTTAAAGGGGCGGGTGTCAGAAACGGTAGTTTTGTGACATTAATGTTATAAAAACTATTTTGTTTGGCAGTTTCACGAAATTGTATTTTTCGTTAATTTGTAGAATGATTTGTATCTGGGGATTATTTTCGTTATGATTTCATTAAATACTTACTTTAGGGCTGAAGAAGTCGAGACAAGGTGTCTCGGCTTCTATTTATGATTTACCCGTATTTGTATAAATACGAGTAAATCTGCATGAGAAGCAAAGTGACTGACATAGATCGCAGAGTTATCTTGCTGAAGTAACAGTAGTGTTTTTTTTTTTTAAAAGCAACATAGCTGTAGGTTGTAAGTCCTGTGTCGCGGGGGACTTTACAAACATACAATTAACGGACACAAAGTACATCTAGACTCGAAACATATATTTATAAATCACACAAGTTTTTGTCGCATGTGTGGATCGAACCCACAACCTCGTACGCAGCAGTCGCTTGCGTTCCCACTGCTCTACAGAGGTAGTCAAGTAAAGCAGAAAAGAAATAAGTCCAGGTATTGATTTTCGATGTAGACATGAAAAATTGAACTGGTTCGTTCGTTAACCTTTAATAAAGCACTGATTAAGTGCCTAAAAGTTTA
The DNA here is from genome assembly GCA_963082885.1 of Parascotia fuliginaria. Taxonomy (NCBI): domain Eukaryota; kingdom Metazoa; phylum Arthropoda; class Insecta; order Lepidoptera; family Erebidae; genus Parascotia; species Parascotia fuliginaria. The sequence continues at coordinate 7,406,335 of OY720198.1, read as the reverse complement.
CAACAAAGCTTACAGCAATTTTAAATCTCAAAATACATTAAAATTAAATACAAATTATAAAAATGAACTTCTAAACGGCATCTGGTTTAAATCCCTAAAATTGCACAATTAATTGTGTTACAGTATCAACAAAATGGACAAATGTTTGGGGGCGTGGTTTTAACTCTGGGGTGTGATATTTTTTTTATACTAAACTTACTGATGGAAATTGTTTAATTATTTTTGTATGATAGTCCAGTTCTCGAAGAAAGTTATAGGCTATGTAACAACACGCTACTGACGACGGGAGCAGAGCAGTCACCAAAGACGCGGGTGAAACCGCGCTGCGGAAAGCTCGTATACTATAACAGGGTATGTAGTGCCTACTTCTCCCTTTGTGCCTTCCCATTCATGCTTAAACCATAAAAGATGTACTGCCGTTAATACAGTAGAGTCCTTAAAACGAGGCTTAAAGAGAACATTATACACCGCAGACAGCGCCTTCGCCTCTTCTTATCGAGTTACTGGTCAACCTAGGGTCAGGATATGTTCAGGTACACGTCATTCATCATTTATAGAGGCATCCGACTTGACCTAACGATTGTTGTCAACCTCATTGCAAAAGTCCATGAGCAGTAGAATTCATTGATGCTTGACCAGCACTGAAAACTTTGTTCTTAAAATGCGGTTAACTTAACCACTGAGCCATTAACAGTAAATAAATACAGATAATATATTCATTTATATAATGACGAGTGAAGTACATACACTGGGGAATACCGCTATGAATTTTATGCATCGTCTGTCAGCCTTCCTACTAGTGATGTGACGTGTATCGATAAAATTAAGAACAGGAGCGATTCATATTATATTAGGGGTTTTATTTGTAAGATTACAAAGATTGCGCCAAACGAGATACCTATGATTGCGTTCCAAATCCGAGGTGCGCCGTGTGTGAGAAAAGTGATAGCGCCGGAGGCCTAATTTTCTCCTTTCCTCTTTCCTCATTCTCTTCCCCTAACCCCATTTCCAGCCGCCATAGTGGAGGCCACCATACCAGCAGTTTAAGACGATGGTATAGTGGTCATCACTTCTGGATTCCACTGACTGCTTACCATCAGGAGGGTTGGAGACACTTTGGTAGGCTAATATATATATATATATATATATATAAAAAAATCGACCATCAACGCTGGGAGGATCTCGCATCAAATAGGGACCAATGGCGTCAGTCTCTGTGGGATGGTCGTGCAAACCAGGATGAGGACTGGTTCAAGTCGTTGAAGGATGGAAGATTATAGAAACATAATATAATGGCCACTCACTCAACTCACACACTATTCTCCTGTCAACGTTGCTGTAGGGAATGTCGCTCCCTTATAGGCCTATACAGCCCGTATACAGCCAAAAAAAGTGCTCTGGGCCATAACGCACTGTTTAAACCGTCTGACAAAACGTAAAAACCAACAGTAATATAATTCGCTACAGATCCTATGTAAAAGGATACACTTCTCTATATGAGAAGAGGTCATTCCCTGAAGGGGGGTAATAATAGGCTGATTGTGATGAAAAGGTATAAGCTTCGCTCAAAGAATCCTTTTTTAAAAGTATTTTTGCCATCATTTAATTAGCTGCCTATTTCAAACAAGATATTTTTTGCAAAGAAAACCAGTAATGTTGAGGCTGTAAGTGCCTTCAACGTTACTGTTTGAAGTACCTGATGTACTTCCTACATGTTACATTGTCATTATTTTTATCATAACGGAAGACGGATAGACAGGACAACAAAGAAAAAGCAGAACTACTAGCTCTAGGTTAACATGACTTATAATTAGAAAATATCTACTTGATTGTTTTACTGAATTTATTATAACAATCTATTTCTATCTCTTTTTTTTCATTATTTTTATGCTCTCTCTATTCATCGATACGATATTTATTGATATTTCTCCATCGATAATTGCCCAACCCTATTCACTAGAGGGTGAGTTTCAAACGACAAGCATTAGCATAACAGATACGACATGGAAATTGATTTAAACGCCACGAGTATTATACGCCACACAGTTGGGGTGGTTACGACGTTGTATGGGGTGAAAATGGTATGGTTTAAATAAGATTAACTTGTGTTAAAGTTTAAGTGTAGTTACAAATAGGTACGATCATATATGTTTATTTTTTTTATCCACCCGCAACCCCCTCTGTTCACTCTCTTCCTTTTCCCTTTCCTCATCCCGTTCTCCCTATATGGTCAGTAACGGCTTAGTTGTGGTTTTCTAAGCATTATTCCTGCAATGCTTAGTAAATGCTTCCCCCGAACGGGGAAAAATGGGAATTTTCGTGTCATCTTCCCCCGAACCTGTAATCGGGGGAAGATTGGAAGTAAAAGTTTCATTTTCTCCCGAAATATTTTCAATAATTAATTTTGTTTTGTGTCACCGCATCCAAGTATGGTTTGAATGAAATACTTTAACATGATGTTTTACAGTAATTAATAAAACAAAATTAAGATTACCAACTTTACAGAAAACAAGTAATACAACATTTTTTCGTTTTACAATAATTAGTAATACACAAAATATACTACTATATCTAGCAATTCCTCTAATTTAAAATTATCAATCTAACAATCAAATATCAAGTATTAATAATATTATTCATCTGTATAAAATCAGTATTACGATATATAAGAAAAAGTTCAAATCCAACTCATTTTGTATTTAAATGTTTTTTTCACACAATTAACTATATTATACATTTGAATCAGTCAAAGACCCTTTTATAGGTAGGTAGAAACCATAAGCATTTCATCACGTGCAATCAAAGCGTATTGGCAAAGAGTAGGTACAGGTTTCCTCACGATGTTTTCCTTCACCGTCCGTCAGTAGGTACATATGAAATAAAGTGCATAATATTAATTTGAAAAATTCACATTCGTGTAAACGTAACGGCTGCTCTAATCAGTGAGACATTACGACTGTATAGGTAGTTCATAACTATTTAATATTAAATTATTTAACGGATCTCATTCAAATTAATTTTAATATCGGAATATATCGATTTCTCATTATCCTTTTAACAAGTCGGTGCCATCTTTTATTCATACCGCATAAACAGCCGACGCATAGACAGATATCCAAATCATATCGTCGTTAATCAGTCATATCCAAAATTTTTATGTGAATTACGTATAAAACGAGTTATTATTACAGTTGTTAAACTCGCCTTGCCGATTCGTAGCTGTTTCATAACATCACGATCGCAAACTAATGTGCTTTGTACGTAAATGAGTTTATCAATCAATAGTTTTATCACTAAGTCATAAACCTGTCGATTAGCAGCCTATAATGTATTTCAAATGCAGATGAGTTACCAAACAATACACCGCATTACTTAGTAAATCCCCAAAGAAACACATTTATTCCAATCACGTTTTCTTTGGCGCCATTGTAAGTTATCCCGTCAAAAATTATCTAATCCCACCGGATTTTAACAAAAAATATAACAATAATATTAATATTAATATTGTAGAAACAAAAGATGGAATTTCGAGAAAAAAATAGATGGCGCCTAGAGTGCACACGTTTAAATGAGAACAATACACATTTATAAAGATACTAGCGTGGATACTAATATGTTTTTTACATGATTATAAACGTAGAAGTTCTCGCCTTTCCTCTACTTTAAATGCATGACCTGCTAAAAAAAAGCCGTGTATCCCCCTGCGCGTTGTAACTGATTTCATTCGTTGTTAAACTATTTCAAACATCCCCAATTAGCTATACACATTGCTGGTAACATATCCGGCGCGGCGTTATATAATATGCCGAGACAGATTGTAAACGACGGATTCATACAATTTGCCTGCGACATGTATAGTACCTTTATAATAATATTAATCATTTATTTCAAGCATTCAGGGCCCATTACATGCCAATACATAACAAAATATATTATATAATTTAGAATTTGGGCAGGCCTTTACCTAAATGGAACCACTGCCTAACCTAGCTAAACATAACTTTCGAAGCGACAATATAAATGTATTATTTTTCAGGCAAGTTCTGTAGTTCGAGTCGATTTTGTTGTCATCTTTCAGTTAGGAAGAGACTGAATAGGAAATGACGTATGAGGAATGGACTGTCTAGGATGTAGACGAATTAGGTTTTGAGAAATGACTATTCGGAAAAAGGACAATTTAGGAACTGGACATCTTTGGAAGTGGGCAAGGTCGCCCGGAGGGGACGAATCGAGAGACGTAGTGTGAGTAGACTATATACAGTGGATATGTAAAAATGGTGAGGACGGCTCAAAAAACGTACAGAAAGTAGAGATGCTTGAAAGCATGAAATGATAATATAATCCTATTATTTATAAATGCGAAAGTTTGTATGCATGTATGCATCACTCTGAAAAATAATGTAGGTTTAACTAATTTTAGTATAAATCTAGGCCAGATTAACAGGTGAAGTTCTTGACAACGGATGGTTGCCCACCTAAATACTATAAATTTGGTTACTCTTCTTGGCTTTAACTGAAATTCGACCATCTCTCACAGTTCATTCGCTTGTTTTTTTTTTTTTATTGCCGTCAGTGTCAGACGAGCGAATAGCCCACGAGATGGTAAGTTGTAACTGTCGCTCATGGACAGCTCAGAGTCATTAGCATTGCTCGTGCAATACCAGGGACTCTGCGAAGCCGCTGCCTACCGTGAAAGGAGTAGGGTAGATGAAAAAAATAATAATATAGGCAGAATAAATACTTTTTCTTTCTTTCTTTAAAGGATTGAGGAAGGCAAGATAGAAGGAAAGTGGGGAAATTGGGCCTCCGGCACTCTCACTCACCGAAAGAAACGCAATAGTACGGATATGAATGACATGCTTTAACAAATAATTTTTTGACATTAATTTATTGATACATTTTGACATAATTTATAAAATGATTTTTTTTTTGTATTAATTATAAATGACATGATGCCCGAGCCATATTTGAACAGTTAAGTACACATTTTGTATTGTTTTGTTAAAATTGTATACTTAGTATTGTTAAATTTTTTTACATTGTGATTTGTGAAATAGAGGTACATTGTGAACTCCTGTGGTAAATTAAGTTCATCTTACTTTATACTTATACCAAAAATTAACAGTTTATATAATATCTACATAGAAACATTTATCACAGTTCACATGTTGCCTTTACCTTTTGTAGCAATATGCAAATTGAGGCAACCTGTAAAGCACACATTTTACTTTTTAATTTTCTTTACAACATAGAAAGCTGTAAGTAATTAAGTATCTATAGAGTTAAGTGTATTGCCTGCGTCACTTTGCATGCTACTTGAAACTGTAACTTACAAAAATTGTAATAACCTGGCGATTAAAAAGAGTGGCCTGAGTTTCTTGCCAGTTCTTCTCATGGCTCTACTTCGTCAGCGAACTGGCTGTAGGTTAATTTGCTGACATTTTGTAAACTTTGACGTTCATAAGTGTTAATTTAATTAACCTAAATGAATAAACATATATTTCATTTCATTTCATTTCATTTCGATACTATTACTCTTAGGTCGATCTTCTATGAGAGGGTAGTACTTCCCCGGTCGATACGGCCCATTCATGCTGAAACCAGCGTGGATCTACTACCGTCAAAGATATTCAAATTCAAATTCAAATTCAAAATCATTTATTTCGGATAACATAATCCATATACAATATTTAAATTACTCTCACAATTTTTAAATTACAATTACACAAATTATACACAAATTATTACATTATAAATATTACATTATGAATTAATTAACAATTAGGTATATCACCAATTTCACCAGCGATCTCCAGAATGGGGAAGAGATTCTGTCCGCTACAGTCTTCAGGATTTCGTTTGGGCTGCCACGCACTCTACAGATCAGGGATACCGTTTTTTTGCGAATGATTGCATGAAAGCCATCTGTTTGGTATACCGCTAACATCCCCGATGCACTGCAGAATCGCGGCAGCCCCAACATCATTCTGAAGATATTATTATATTGGATGCGCAGGGCATCTAGCGATCATTTGGTATGACTGACCCACAGACTCCCCGTATAAAAGCTCTGACAATATGCTTTAAAAAGAGTGATCTTTACTTGTTCCGAACAGCGAGAGAATCTGCGGGCCAGCATGTTACCTCTGACCGCCAAAGCCCTGCGCTCCCTCTCAATGTCTACATTGTCCTCAAGACCGTCGGTAGGGAATGCCCCAGATATTTAAATTTTGTTACGCGATTTACGCTCAAGCCATTTAGGATAATGTTGTGCGAATAATCGGGGCATCCACCGGCCGCCCTGAAGACCATGTATTCACTTTTTTGTACATTGTATATAAGTCCATGTACCCGCGCGTATTCCTCACACACTTTTAATAACTCCCAAAGACCACTAGCGGTCGGGCTCAGTAGCACCATGTCGTCCGCATAGCTAATGTTATTTATAATGACACCATCCACCGAACAGCCGACACGCATGCTACTAAACCAGACGATGAGGTCATTTATGTATAAGTTGAAGAGCTTGGGAGACGTCAACCCTCCCTGTCTCACCCCGCTCTCCAGCCTATATGGTTCGGAGAGTGCATTAGCCCACTTTACAAAATTAGTTTGCCTATCATACCAATATTTCAACATATTGAGTACTTCCGCCGGCACGCCCCTGTCCCCTAACTTTCCCCAGAGCACGTCGTATGACACAAGGTCAAATGCCTTGGAGAGGTCAAGGAAACAGGCGTATACCGGCGTCCTACGGCCTATATAGTACTGGACTGTATGCTTGAGACTCAGGATTGCAGTTTCAGTGGATAGCCCGGGCCTAAACCCAAACTGGGCATCATGCAGTTCCATGTATCTGTCCAAACATGTATCAAGCATACTGTCCAGCACCTTGGCAATCGTTGTTGCCAGAGATATAGGACGATAATTACTTTTATCCGAGATATCGCCAGTCCTATTCTTCACAATAGGCACCACAACGGTTTTCATAAGGTCAGGAGGTAAATACGAATGACTCATGCACATTGTGAAGAACATGGCCAGGACCCTCAGCAGATGAACCCCTGCGTGCCGTAAGTGCTCAATACTTATCCCATCATGACCGGGAGATTTACCTCTGGTCATTTTACCTAACACAAATAATCTGGCTAGCTGTAAAATGTACAGACAGCTCCTCACCCGAACCTGGCTCAAAACTAGCTGCTGTTGAAGGACCCAGTGGGGATGGTACCTTAAAATACTCCTTGAACATATTTGCTATATGTACAGGTTCGTTAATTCCATTCACACTTACCGGGAGGCCAGGCTTAATATCGTGCTTACTAGTAGCCTTCCAGAAGTTACTAAAGTCTTTTGCCGACCTGTGTTTAGCCAGAACATCCATTTTGAGTTGTTCTTGATTGTTTTATATATACTTATACTATTATGTACTTTTTATAGACCTTATCAGCAACTCGCAGTGTCTTCGTCACTATTTTCAGATTTAGGATATAAGTATGATAATTTATGCATCCAATACGTGACATGAACTACTTCAGATTTTAAAATAACCAACGGTTGAAATGACGGCAGAAGTTTATCTATCTATCTATACGATAGATAAATTTCTGCCGTCTTTTCAACTGCTTCTTTTTTACTGCTTCTGTAGGGATAGATGATTATTGATATTATTTTTATGATTATTTGAACTTTACATACATACCTTTGTGAGAGAAATAAATTTATTATTATTATTATTATTATTATTAGATGAGATTAGCACTAAGGTGCTTAAAAACTGCGTTGATGAAATTGTACCGGTCATAACTTTCTTAGTCAATCTCTCTTTTGAAACTGGTATGTTTCCAACACGGTTAAAACAGTCCATTGTTAAGCTCTTATACAAAAAAGGTGATAAACAAGTTTTGAGTAATATTGCACAAAAGTCTAACAGCCTATCTTACTACATTTAATTTTTTACGAAAGGAACAAAATGATTTCCAAAAAGGAAAATCGACTACACTAGCTGCTTTTCATTTAGTACACAATATTTTAAAGAATGTTGACAATAAAAAGGGTGATATATTTTTTGATATGACGAAGGCATTTAGTTGTGTTTTTCATGATATACTCTTAATGAAATTAGACAATTATGGAATTCGCGGACCAGCGTTTGAATGGGTAATAAGTTACTTATATAACCGTGAACAATGCGTTGACATATTAAATTTTAATTCTAAAAGAGTGTTAACAAATTACAGATCATCATTATCACTAAACGGATTTGGTGTGCCAATAATTATATATTAATGACCTAGCTGACATCACTAATCATGAATGTGTATTATTTGCAGATGACATTTCCATTATACTGACATCCAACAATAAATTAATATTGATATTGACATTGATAATACTATTGACTTAGTTATTGACTGGTTAGATAAATCTAAATGCTAATCTTGCTAAAACCAATATTGTCCAGTTCCAGACTCATAGACAGAAACTTGAACCTAAAACAGTTTCATATAATGGTATATCAGTGAATGAAACTGAAACAGTAAAATATTTGGGAATTAATAAGATAATTATTGCAACTGGAAAGCTCATATCGACTCCGTTTGCAAAAGAGTTAAAAGTTTTGTGTACGTCTTAAATAGGTTAAGAAAGACTTCGCGAAACAGTATTGTTAGCTTACCATGGTCACGTCAGTTCAGTTCTACGTTACGGGCTACTATTGTGGGGAAATTCTACTGATTTCACAAGGGCATTTCTAGCGCAAAAAAAATGTATACGAGCCATAATAGGAATCCCACATTACGAATAGTGCAAACCGTACTTTAAGAAATTGAAAATACTGCCATTACCAGCCATGTACATTTTTGAAATAGGTGTATTTGTTAAAAGTAATCCTGATGTGTTCACAAGAGCAAAGGATATTTATCCACGTAGCACACGCAATGGTGAAAGACTGGTACTGGATTTTATCCCTAGAACTACAATGTTTCATAAACACTCATTTGCTATGTGTATAAAAACTACCACCTGCTCTTAAAGACCTGCCTTTCAATAGTTTTAAAAGGCAATTAAAAGTGTGGTTATTAGGTAAACTAATATATTCAGTACGTGAATGGGTAAATGAGTAATTAACTAAATACATTGATATGATTATAAAATATAAATTGTTGTAATTAGATCGGTAAAAAAAAAATTTAATTTGATCGGACATACTTAATCATATTTTATTTTTTTAGTCGTTTACTTGACAATTGTTAATTAGGTTATTTTATTTCACAGATGAGACTGACATGAGTTTTCATTTTAATTGACATTATAATTCGTAACTCATTAATAATTCACTAACAATATTCACCATGTCAAATTATTAATTGGCAAAATAGATGGACTGTAAAAAAAACATATGTAACCCTATTTTATATAAATACATTTTTCATTTCATTTCATTTCATTTCATTTCATTTCATCTCATTACTAATAAAGTGGAACAGTTTGTTTGTTTGTTTGTTTTTTGTTTGTTTGAACGCGCTAATCTCTGGAACTACCAGTCGAATTTGGATAAGTCTTTTAGCGTTTGATAATCCAATTCTCCAGGAAGATGATAGGCTATGTAACATCACGCTACTGGCGACGGGAGCAGTGTAGTAAGTGAAACCGCGCCGCTGTTAGCTAGTGTTATATAAGGTACAATTCGGTAGCACTATTTAAAATTAAACAATTACCGTTTATACCATATCGCATAAAACCAATCGAGTCATTAAAAACCTTACAACGAACTTATAAAGCCGCCGCCATAGACAAAGCGTTGTCTATGCCCCTATTTCTTTTTAATTTCTTTACAACGCCGCCGATCATGCGTTCGAGGAATAATCGACAAAGGAACGTGGATTACATTTTTATTTAATAAATACATTGGTGTCCATTTTGTCGATAATCTTTATTGTCATGGTTTTGATTGTGAGATGCATTTTAAAATTACATTCTGTCGTAATTCTAAGGGTTATCGTACCGTTGACTAAGTTAATCCTTGCCGATCTTAGCATGATTGAGCTGGATTGATCAGGAAAGTAAGTAGATACAAAACTCTCATAAAAAATTAACGTAACGTACTATAAAGTTTTTATAGCGCCGGATACAAATATTCTCTCGGTTCTCTTCTTTTTGCCTGACTACCGAAGTCATGATGGGTAATGTTTTAGAGCGTATAATAATATATGTACCTACTTATCTATATGTCTATTTCTTTGGCGTGCTCTACAATCTGTGGCTCGGTGGTACTGTATACGAATTAATACCTATTGAAGTTTTCCGTCTAAAATTTCTCAGTGCTAGCCCAGAGACTGGATTTGTGCCCGATAAATGGCAAGAGGCTCGCCCCCTGTTACATGGAACCTAATATAAAAAAGGCGAAAAGGGGATGGTTAAACACCTCTGCCTACCCCTTTGAGGATAGCAGGCGTGAAGCAATGTATGTATATGCTCTACAGCCTAAATGGCATAATAGATTTTAACATATGAGGTGTCATTAGATTCGTATTAATTGTGGGAATGACAAAGGGTCATATAGTTTTGCTATGGAACGTCAGCACGGAAAAATGGGTTTCTTTCTTTTCTGTTTGTTTTAGGCAGGCGGGCTTTTTTGGGTTTTAATAATATATTTTGCTTTTTCCTACCTAATACCGTATTAATACACGGTCGGCATCATTTTGGCTGTGTACTCTTAGTTGTTTCTTCACCGTAAGTCAGTAATAACCAAGATTAATTAAGAAAATTGGTACATTATGTATCCCGCATAGCTTTTAAAAAGTCACATTTGTATTGCTTGGTTCCGAACCCATAAACTTGCTTAAGAATACCTACATGTGTCATAAAAAACTGCCGTAATTTACCCAATGGTTGTACTGAAACCAGTGCATTTTTCATGCATACTCGAAGACCTAGTTTGGAAAACCGCTGATTTAAAAATAACTGCTACATGTTTATTAGGTTATCGCGTACGAGGATCGATATTGTAAAAGCTTTTAACCTTACCGTTATTATTCCAATAAAAGCATAAATGATCAATCATTGTTCTAATGAGTGTAGTCATTTTGATCTTGGTCCTGGGTTCGGTCCAGGTCGGTCATAAAACACAATTAAGCCGACCTGGATCGAACCCAGGACGAGTTCGATCCGGGTTGGCTAAATTGTTTAAATTGGGCTAAATTTTCAAGGTAGTAGATCCACGCTGGTTTCAGCATAAATAGGTCGGATCGACCGTGGAAGTACTACCCTCTCATAGAGATCGACGTAAGAGTAGTAGTATCCGTGCTACTGCGTTTCGTTCGGTGAGTGAGAGCGCCGGAGGCCCAATTGCCCCCTTTCCTCTTTCCTCACCTCCCTCATTCCCTTCTCCTACCCCATTAATTCCCAGCCGCCATAGTGGAGGCTACTATACCAGCAGTTTAAGACGATGGCTCATGGTATGGTAGCCAGCACTTCTGGATTCCACTGACTGCTTACCGTCAGGCAGGGTGGAGTCATTTTGGTAGGCTAATATAAAAAAGAGTGCTTATATATTAAGTAAATTTTCGTGGCCAACATAGTGAAACGTTGTATTATGAGTATTATGACACTTCTGCTCATTACTTCAGAGAAAAGCAGGCATGAATGATTTGAACACCAATAAAATACAAAACACATTTACAAAACAAAATAATTTAAAAAGGGCTACCGTCCTCTTTACACACCGGTCACGTAACACCGATAGCATCCTTTGATGTGCATTACCAAGTTGCAATGGTGCACACCGCCTTAGGAATAACAACCTTACGCCCTTTGCTTATACGTGATAAAAGTTAACGCTCATTGTCTATGGTTGAAACGATTTTGCCACAGAATATAAAGGACCATTTTAGTTGGAGCTCTGTGATACTTGAATCGGTGTTAGTAGTTTTCTTATTGAGCAACGGTTTGACATTTCTGGTGAAGACATCTGCTATGGTAACTGCTTATCTAGGCATGCTTGATTTTCACCATAAATTTGTATTAAGAAATATTGGTATAGTAAAAATGACCATTAAAATTAAAAAGTATTTCATTTTAATAAAAAAATAACTATTTAGGGATAGGGATGTGAAAATCTCAGTAGAAATACGATACGCCTTGCAACTACAGTTTAAAAAAGATATTTTGAATCAAAATTATTTTTCTGTAATTTTATAATTAGTTCCCTATCCCTTAGATCTTCTTTCATCTACTTTTAACGACTAATTCTTAATTCGTAAGCTACTTAAAAGTCAATAAGTGGTGTAATTATAGAACCGTCATAGCCCCGAAATATCTTAAACCGTAACGCAGTCTTCTTGACATGTTCTTGACAGAACTAAAATCTTCTGTTTGCATCGTACGAAAAATATATTTCAGTTCATTTCTTGAAGTCAGAAGAAAATAAAAACATTTGACGGTTTCGTCCGTGCCAAAATCTGACAGCTCAATACAAAATGGCCTCACTTAGCATGGCCGCCTGCACGTATGTTATGTTAATCGATTAATTGGAACCAAGCGTCGAGCGGTGTCTCAAAGTGAGCACTTGTCGATCAAACGAAACCTAAGTTCAACATTTAATTTAATTTTCACGTATGATAATTCTCAGAATTGTTCTTGGGAAGATGATGTCGCTCGATTTCCCGCCATTTTGGCTGTCAAACTGACAGACATTTGAATATTTTTTGTGAATTTTAAGCGGGTATCCTTTGGAGCGAAATAAAAGTTGTATCTTTTTTAAGTAATTTTGTTAAGGTTAAAATCATAATGCTGTTCACAGATCTCTTTAAAATTTTAGTGCTGTACATGTACATAGAGTTCTGTTTTTCCTTGTAGTAGAAAGATTGCTGATTTTAATATGAACTTGTAACTGACTAACGGCTAATTTATTGTACGGTAGTAGATCCACGCTGATTTCAGCATGAATGGGCCGGATCGTCCGGGGAAGTACTACCCTCTCATAGAAGATCGACTTAAGAGTAGTAGTATCCGTACTACTGCGTTTCGTTCGGTGAGTGAGAGCGCCGGAGGCCCAATTTCCCCCCTTTCCTCTTTCCTCACGTCCCTCATTTCCTTCCCCTAACCCCATTCCCAGCCGCCATAGTGGAGGCCACCATACCAGCAGTTTAAAACGATAGCTTTTGGTATGGTGGCCGCCACTTCTGGATTCCACTGACTGTTTACCATCAGGCGGGGTGGAGTCACTTTGGTAGGCTATATTATAATAAAAAAAAAAAAAAAAAAAATAATGCTGCGTACAGACTTATGAAATGCAACATGCAATGTAACACGCAATAAAAGAATTCCCACAGTGTAGACACCTTACGCGCACGAACCGCGCATACTACGTGCATGAACAGAGCATTTCAACTCGTGCTCGCTGCGATTTTTCGCCGAACATAAAGAGGCGCGCGGTGTACGCAAAGCGCCAGTGTGGAGAGGTTGTGTTTCTGTATGGCAGAATGCCCACGAACTGCGCGCGAACCATGGTCATGAAAGAAAACACAGCTCGGTAGAGGTTTCATGTTCACGCGCACGCCGCAATCAGATATGAGTACGCACATGCTCGGTTCGTGCGCGTCCTGTGTCCGCACAAGAAATACTCGTGCCATGTTATATTTCATAAGTCTGTACCTACGCGCCATAACATCTCAAAATTTATAGAACATTTTGGTGATAAGATAAAAAAATATCATGTACGAAATGAAAGTCAAAATTATCTTCAAAGGGGCATAGAAATGCGGACATCAAAATTAAATACCAAAATGAAAAACAGGAAAATTATTAATTAGGTACTTAAGCAATTTTTTTATAAAAATATCCACGTTACATGTAAAAGGCGGATTGACAATTTAATATTTTTGTCCAGGTTTTTCATGGTCTTTTCGTCAATGCAAGTCTGTCCAAGATAAACTTAAAAATCACTTTAGAAATTTTATAAAAATGATGGGTAAGTATATTGATTTAATATACCCACCTATTTTAAAATACTACCAAAGCCGGCGTTCACACTCAAGACTAATAATAAATAATCTTAATTTTATAGTTCCTGTATAAAAAATTCAATAACTAAATGACGTCATCTATAAGCCATAGAGCGAGTCATAGACAAATCAATTAGCGGTGCGCCTCTTTGCATTAATATGCAGTATACGTTCTGTCATTCAAATTTAAAATGTCATAACTGCATTGCACAGGCTTACCGAAACTGTGTCTTAAGTTTAACAAGTTACAATCTTTTTCCCTAAATTGTGTTAAGTAAATGTTTCTCTTTAACTAAGTATGATGTTGCCGACTGAACGAGACACGCATAATAAGGAAACGTATTGAAGAGGCCGCAATTATTAATTATAAAGGTTAAGGTTGGTTCTAATAAACATTCATTAGGTACTTTTGAAGAGCAGACTTGGGTGCCTATATGATCTGAGCAGTATGTGTCATCATCATACGCTGCTTGAGTTTACTTACTGGGCATACTTAGGCCTTTCTTAGTTTGTGCCATACGTAAGCTTTTGTGCCACTCTCCAAAAGACGTCCTCTGCTGGACATAGGCCTTCCCCAATTTTCGCCACCGTAGCCGATTGTTCGCCGTCCTTATCCATCGGTAGCCCGCCACTCTTTTAAGGTCGTCGGTCTACCTTGTAAGACTACCCACGCTGCGAACAAATCTCTACTATTAAGTAAATAAAGCGAATGAGTTCGTATGTTTGAACGCGCTAATCTCTTAAATTACCAGCTGGATCTCAATAATTCTTTTTGGGTATGATAACTCAGTTCTTGAGAAAGGTTAAGGGCTATGTAACATCACGTTACTGGCAACGACAGCAGAGCAGTCACCAAAGACGCGGGTGAAACCGCGTCGCAGGAAGCTAGTCTACTAATATAATTTCACCCAAGGGCCCTTTCGGAAGATCAGCGCTTAGGTTTGTCTAATCTCTAAGCACCAGCTGAGAAAGATTCCCTGTTTGTTTGCATACAATATTGTTTTATACTTAGTACTTAGTATAATTTGTGTTTCATACTTTGTATTTTATTTTATGTAAGTATATACTGCAAACAAAATAATAAATATATTTCTTCTTCTATATTTAATTAGTCATGAACAATAGTAAGTACCTAATAATACATATAATTAATATTCACTACACCTACTTAAAAAAAGTGTGCGTAAAGTGTACAGAGAAACCGTACCAAGAAATAGAATGACAAAATGAACTGTCAAAATACCGTGACTTTTATAGCTTACAGGTGTTGCTGTTAAAAAAATATTAATAAGTTTTATATAATTATGATCAAAATTTTATTGGGTATTAAACATTTATCTATAAAACTTACTGCGTCTTGCGGCTTTGGCCGCACGGAAAATGGTATGTGTTTAATCAATGTAACTTAAGAACCAGACCGATTTTGGGGGTAAAAATTATCCTATGCCCGTCTCCGAAATCAAATCCAGACCAATTTTCATCAAAATCGGTTCAGCCGTTTGGGCGGTGAGTGGTAAAAAAAATAACAGATATGATAGAAGTAGGTAGTTATAACCTGGTGGTCAAAGCACCTTTTTCGTCTACACATTGTTGTGGGTTCGAAATCGGGCAAGTTTAAACATGTTGGACATTACTGAGCTACGCTAAAAGAAAAACACTCTGAGAAAACCTTAACATAAAAAAATATGTGAAATCGTCAATCCGCCACCGCAAGCTTGGTAATCAACCATTGCTCATGCCTTCTCTGTATGAGAAGAGGCTGCAGAGTGGCCTCTGCATGTTGATATATAGGTATTATTAGCCCCCCGCAATGCGGTTTCATCCGCCTTAAGTTACATCTTTGATTACTGCTCTGCTCCTGTCACCATTAACGTGATGTTACATAGCTTATTATACCAATCCAGTAATATAATCTTATTGTATGAGTCTACTGAGTACGAGTCGTATCTTGTGTATTGAAGTTTCGACAAAAAAAAGTTTAAATCAATTTAATTTTGTGCAATTCATCTCTCCAAATTACTTCGCGCCATACTTCTACAAGTGTCAAACGACACGTCAAAGTGTAACATACCACAGATAACACACATTAACTCAAGTTGGGTCGCAAGCTTTAATTGATTATTTATTTATTTAGTTGGACCGCGCCGCGTGCCTTCACGAAAATTTTACGGTCAGCAAAAGACGAATTTTTAAATTAAAAAGAATCATTATGTTAAGTGTGAAATTAGGCATTCTTTGTCAGTGTACTGCAGACTAATACAGAAATACATAATCGAAGTATAGTTAGATATCGCAGGCAAATTAAATAAATCCGCCGTTTACGTACTGCCTCGTCATTTTGTAAACGCTTGCTGCCATCGGCGTTAGCGACCAGCGAGTACTATAAACGAATTATTTGTTGTCAAACTATTTTAATCATCCCAATTTACGTGCTTATTACATTGCTGGTAACATAATCGGCGTTATGTAATATGACTCGGCATATTGTAAACGGCCGATTAATGCAATTTACCTGCGAAACACATCATTATTTCGGCCAAAAGACGTTTCAATACTTCGACCGGTCATGAATTCCCCTCATCGCGTAAATAAGAATGCTGTAAGCCCAATTCTCGCTAGATCCTCTTTCGTGTACTACCTTCTTCTCATGGCTCTACTTCGTCAGCGAACTGGCTGTAGGTTAATTTGCTGACATTTTGTAAACTTTGACGTTCATAAGTGTTAATTTAATTAACCTACGTGAATAAATAAATTTTCATTTCATTTCATTTTCATTTTCATTTCATTAATAGCTTGGTTGTATATTTTAAGATAGAAGACGTGTAGGTATGTGTTATTTTGACCTAAATAGTACACAAAGAAACCCAATTCGAGCTAATCTGTACGAAGATTAGCTCGAATTGGGTTTCTTTAAGACTAACTTATACCTACTAGACCGCCTTACTTAAAGTTAGATAGTACCACCCACAATATTATTTACAATTAAAATAATGACATCATTATATCTCCCTTATAAAGTTACAAACATCCTTTAAACTACTTTAATATTGTATTTATGTAAATAAGACGACTTATTTCGCTGCTAACGGTACATAGCGTCCGGTAGTCTATACGGCTCACAAATTTGTAAATTATGATAATTGTCTATGGAACGGATATTATTGAATTTAAAGAATTGTTATATTGATTTTTAATATTTAATAATAGTTATTTTAAAAATTTAATATTTTTTTATCCAGAGCTACGTCCACAATTATATCTAAGTATCTATTCATACCATTAAACATATAAAGCGTAAGAGTTTGTTTGATTGTTTGTTTAATCGCGCTAATCTCTGGAACTACCTACCAGTCGAATTTAAATCATTATTTTTGCGTTTGATAGCCCAGTTCTTGGGGAAGGTTTTGGCTATGTTGTGACATCAACCTACTGGCGACGGGAGCAGAGCAATATACTTATTATAAATAGGTAATATTATCATTGTCATCATAACCTTGTTTAGTTCAAAACCTCGTCTCTGGTGTACTGTACCGCATCTCTAGTGAATAAATGAATTTGAATTATAACTCGTACCAGACATGTATCCTGACGTCATAAATATGTTACGTCACACAATTTAAACGGGACGGACATCGCTGTGCATTTATATTGTGTCTCTATTATCATGTTAATACAGATACGATGATGAATATTAAACTATCGTGGAGGAATGGAGTAAGTATGGGTCAATCTGTCAAATCAAGCAAAGGTAGCTTAACATCATAAGAACGTTAATATTCAACTAAAGGTAAGGATCTCTTCTCTTGATGACATCGCCCCATGTACACAAATCAGAGTTTTTTATATTTTTTATATTAGCTTATCAAAGTGACTCCACTCACTCCACCGCCTGATGGTAAGCAGTCAGTGGAATCCAGAAGTGGTGGCTACCATTCCAAAAGCCAAGCTACTGGTATGGTAGCCTCCACTATGGCGGCTTAGTGAGATGCTTTTTCACGCCTCGCTTAAAAGTCTCGGAATGTAATTTTTATGGAAACACATGCGCTGGCAAAGAGTTCCAGGCTTTAATTGAGCGACAAAAGTATGAAATGCTGATCCGTTTGGTTCGAGCCCCTTTAGATTCCACTGTGAAAGGGTGGCACTTTAGTCCCGAACGTATCGTTCTGGATAAAAAGGGAGAGGGTGGGATTAATTGAAAGAGCTCCTCAGAACACTCTCCGTGGTAAAGGCGATAGAAGACGGCCACTGAGGCGATGTCTCTACGCAGCTGTAAAGGCTCGGGGATCTTAGTGGCCTTGAAAACCGGCCAAGTGCGAGTCGGTCATCCCTTAAATATTTGTTTTATTCTATTTATTTGTATTTTTTTTGTATTTTTGCGGCAACAGAAATACTTCTAAAATTTTACCTGTCTTACTATCTCGATTCATGAGATACAATCTGGTGACAGATGGACAGACAGACGGACAGCGGAGTCTTAGTAATATCGTCTCGTTTTACCCTTCAGGTACTGAACCCTAAAAACAATGTGTAAACACAATCAAACTATAACCGACCACGTAGGTAAAAGGGGATGAAAAAGCAAAAGGGAAAAGAAAGAGGACCGAGGAAATGATTTTATTTATTTATTTATTTATTTAATACTTTATTGTACACATAATAAACATATAAACAATGACAGAAAATATTGCAGAGCAAGTACAAAGGCGAGCTTAACTCATAAATGAGTTTTCTCCCAGCAAACCTCAGAGTGGTAGAGGAAATAGTGATTGTGTAAGAGTAAATGAAGTGTACAACTGAATAATAATATTATTAATTACCTTAATGTATACCTATAATCTAAACTTAGACTAAATATTTGCATACATAATTTAAAAAGAAAAATATATACATAAATAATAAATATATACATATTCCTATACATAATATATTATAATAATATACATCAATTATTTATTGATTAAAGATAGATAGTGTTGTCTTGCTCTTCTCCTGAAGACATCCATAGAAGGACTGTCACGTACACCATGAGGAAGAGAGTTCCATAGTCTTACCGCTTGTACGGTAAAAGAATCGCTGTAACGACTGGAACAGTGAATAGGAGTTCGAAGTAATAGCGAAGAGGAAGAACGATCTTATCTTATATATATGATATTATCTTAGCGAAGAGAAATGATCTTCCTGCTCTTTTACCAGCCGAGCAAAACAAAAATCATGTTATAATTATAATACTTTACGTCGATATTATAAGAAGTGATAGTAGGTATACTTCTTCGGTCAATCTGATCCATTATCCATTTATATAAAACATAAAAATTAATACGGTCAAATTGAGACTCCTTTTTTGAAGTTGGTTAAAAATCTACAACAACATAGACTGGATTCCAACAAATGGAATAATAAGTTACCCTTTATATAACTACATACTTAAAAGAATGAATATTAGATGTATTTTTAGCAACAATGCAGGTAGGTAATAAACCTCCATATACATAAACATACATAAAAATAAATACAATTATATGCTATTATAGAAACGATATCCTTACATCGTAAAATGTTTTCTTTGAAATTGATTTCAAAACGATAATGCCGCTATTAGTATGCTGGCAATGATGGACTGTGGTTCCAAAACTTTTAAAACATGATTTCGTACCTCTTTCCATTGTATTGATGAAGTAAAATATTAATAAAAAAAAACTATCTCTGATTCTATCCTCCATGGTCTATGCTAAGCTTACTTTTCTGCAAAGGAAAGTGCAAAATATAACAGCCATTGTTCGTTGTACTATTTCATATTACAGTGCAACCTCAATATAACAAATCGGAAGGAAACAAATAAATACCTATTCATTATATCTAGTAATTTGTTAAACTGAGATTAGTTATATTGAGGTTTGGTTGGTCTAAAATTTGTTATAAAGAGGTAAAAGCCTGTCGCAAAATGAATCACATACTATGGGATTAAAGGTCAATTGGTGGAACGTTTAATTAATAAAGGGTTATGTTAAAAATTTGTTAAATAGAGGTAAGTATTTACTTTTGATAGTTAAAAATTCGATTTATAGAAGTTGTTTGCAAAAAATGTTCGCAATGAAAAGGTATATGTTATTACATTGACCTATAAGGACAATTCAAGGAGATTACGAAAAATGTGTTAAATCTAGGAATTCGTTACATTGAGGTGCGTTGTATTAAGATTGCACTGTATTATATTAATTACATACAAACTTTGAGAAACACAACATTAAAATAATCAATCAGTATTAGAAGTATTTAGCATACAATACTGCCAACGTTTTTGGCGAGCAATCGTCTGGTAATTGTCCGCCATATTGAAACACCCGCCAAAACCATTGTGACTAATTTGTAACAATAGTGCCAAATTGCTTTAATATTAATTAGTAAGACCATTTAATTGTTTTGTGCAGTTATTTATTATATTAATTATAATTATGATTGTTTGCTGTTAATTTTATTACGACATTAATCTGAATTTGATATTGAACGCGCTAATCTCGAGAACCACCTAATGAGTTTCGATGCGATTTTCCCTGTTACATAAATTTGTAAGTTTTTCGAAGAAGGTTTAGCTTTAACATACATCAACCTATCACATAATACAGCCAGTAGTAACCCAAGCGAGAAACGGGCGACAACTTTTAGTACCGATGCAAAGCGAGGCAGAGCGCTAGTATAAGTTTATAAAAAACATACGAGTACATCTATACTAGTAGCTTTATATCCAAAGTTTGTAAGTGTGTATGTGTGTGTGTGTGTGTATGTACCACTCAGTGCCTAAACGGCTAAACCGATTTTGATGAAATTGGTATGTAGAGAGATTCGGTGCCGAAGACGGACATAGGCTTTTTTACCTTTACATTTTATCCCGAAAATAGGTCTGGTCCCCGAAGGGCTGCAACAAACCACATTTCAAGCGCGGGGGAAGCCGCGCCGCGGCAAGCTAGTATTAAATAAAGCGGAAGAGTTTGTTTGTTTGAACGCGCTAATCTTCAGAGCTACAAGTCGGATTTGAATATCTTTTTTGCGTTTAATAGCTCGGTTCTTGAGGAACGTTATGGGCTATACATATAACATCATGCTATTGGCGACGGGAGCGGAGCAGTAACCAAAGATGTAACTTGACACGAGTGAAACAGCGCCGTGGAAGGCTAGTTTAAATTATACAATCAGCAGTTTTTGTTATTATATTATTTTAAACCCTCAGGTTCCTACATAAAAACAGATACCAATAACCACTGAGCTATTACACAAAATAGGTTAGTACCATAATACTCTATGACTCAGCCCATAAACAAGCAAACCGCGTCATAAACCGCCATTAATAGTCTAACAGGTGTCTATAGTATTATACTCATAAACTCTATGATTGCTTCCGAATTATCTGTGGAGTGAATAATAATTTTATTGTTTCTGGTTAGACCATAGATAATACGATAATGTCATTAAATGATTGGTTTATGGCGACGTTTTATTATTTTTATTGTCTATGGTTATCCCACAGGCCCACCTGATATATTCTCTGTGATGTAGATATACTTTGGTGGAGGTCTCACTTTTTGATGACCGGGTCGTGTCACATTGGTAATGGGATTTTCACTTGAGATATTACCTAACAGCGTCGGACTCTGAATTGCCGAGCCAAAGTACACACTTATTTATGTCAGTAATTGTCTCTGGTCTACGCAGACCTTCAATTGCAGAAGATTTGCCTCCTGTTATATGGGACCCAATAATTTTTTTAGCCAACTAAAGTGACTTCATTTTGCCTGATTGTAAGCAGTCAGTGGAATCCAGAAGTAGTGGACACCATTCCAAAAGTCAAACTTTACTTTTTACTTTTTTTGCGAGCGAAACGTCCCATCATTTTAAACCTTTCATGGAAACTACTGTGGACACAATAGATGTTGAATTGTCATCACAGCCATAACCATTTACTGTATATGAATTTAATATTTTCAGACTCCAATATCACACTTTATCTGGTCCAGGCATCAAACCTCAGCGTGGCAGTCCACAGTATAGCTACCACAAAGCCACAGAGACTAGCACTGTTCCAATAATAAGTAAAATAATAGCGGTATTATTACATCGTTAAAGACGCTCATCACGTGTAGACTCTCGTTTCTAAAGAATTGATCTTAATAACGCGTTGCACTTACAACTATTTGACGTTTATTTTGGCGGGCTTATAAATATGGCCATGGTTCCTGTATGTCTGTGGTATACGTAATTATTATTATGAATATGAAGATTTTAGTTGTAGTAAAATACTTGAGAAAAGACTTGCTTGTTTTGAGTCACTAAGTAGCTACCTAATAAATAAAATACATGATAATAAAATGGTCGATTTGAAAGCGCAGATTAGTGTTGCCGACTTGGTCACTCAGAGAATTTTTATTTTGGTAAAATTTACCAAAGACCAACCACGGACCAAAAATTGACAAGCAAACGATAAGAGAGATCGGGGAGGCCTAGGTTAACTAGTAGACGTTTTTCTGTTGAAATATTAAGAAATATTTATTTTGATGACAACACATAATAACGTTAATCTGTGTTCCCTTAGGCCGGTATTAAATTATCTTATAAATATGATTTCATATCTGTAAAATTCTATGATCAAAGTTCGACGACGCTCAAACTATGATCATAGATAATCACATGTAGTTATTATACCGTCATATGTTCTTCATTTAAAAATGACTTACATATCTTTGATCATATTTCTATGATAGTCTAATAGCGGCCTTAGAATGAATAAAATGCCTAATGGTTCAAAAGAAAAATCTAATTTCATACTAGAATTCCAAAAAATTTACTCATATTTTTACAATTAGTATTTTAAAATTGCTACCACACGTGGTAACGACAAGCAATATGTTCGTATGTGTACACCGATCTATGAAACAAGCTATTGTTCTTGCAGTCTAGTATACCAAGAAAAAGCCTATTGTGTGTTATTCCAAGTAAATGTATTAGTTATATCAGTAATTAGGCTATTAGTATTGCCTTTATGGTTTGTCTAAAAGATAAATGTTTATGGTCGACATTGCAAGAGGACGGTTCAAAGGAGTTTGCTTCTGTGCGTGAAACTGACTGAATGAATATGATTACTTATATTTTTACTAGATTTATCACTAACCGGGACAGTAAACGTATATGGCCGTGATGACAATTAAACATCTATTGTGTCTACAGTAGTGTCCATGAAAGGGTTAAGCCACCCGCGTCAAGTTACATCATTGGTTACTGCTCCGCTCCCGTCACCAATAGCGTTATCAAACACAAAAATAAATTATTCTAATCCAACTGGTAGTTAAAGAGATTAGCGCGTTCAAACAAACAAACAAACTGTTCCGCTTTATATATTAGTATAGATTACTAACTTTATTACTTATCTAGTGGTTGGTGGTCAACCTAGTGTCAGAACTTGTTCAGGTCGCCCATCATTTATTAATATAGAGGTATCCGACTTGATCTAACGACTGTTCAATAACTTAAACATAGTAATAGCCAGGACCGCTAACTAATAAACCCGCCCTGTCTTCGCACGAGCGTAGGTAGGTACTCATACGAGTATGTTTGTATTAATAAAATTCTCGACTTGTTTTTTCTAATTTATACATATAATAAAATTGGAGTGTCTGTTTGTAATATTGAAATAACCGTTTTTTACTACATGTATATGAATATAAATACGGTACATACACCAAAACATCATTTTTACAATTTTTGTCTGTCTATATGTCTTTCTGTCTGTCCGTTTGTTCCGGCTAATCTCTGAAATGGCTGGTCCGATTTTGACGGGACTTTTATTGGCAGGTAGCTGATGTAATAAGGAGTAACTTAAGCTACGTTTATTTTTTAAAAATCTTTTAGTTTAGAAAAATAAAGTAATGTTGATCGACTGTTAGGCGGAACGAAGTTCGCCGGGTCAGCTAGTATAAAATAAATCCTATGTAGCAGCGTACGAGTCTGTTGCTATATACCGGGCACAATACCAACTTCTGACGTATTCCAAGAATATCGCGGCAAAGCAGCTACCACTTTACTCAATCCGGGTATTGAACTTGAAACGTTAGTATGGCAGTCCATATACAATAACCACAGAATTACTGAAGCCGTCTTTTTTTCGAGCCTTTCGTCCTTTACAATGGCACACCAAAAAAGATAAAATAATATTAATTATAACTATAAACCGGATGTAGCAAGTGTGAACAGATCAATTCTCACTCAATGAGACGCCATGACTCGATAAACAAAACAATAGAGCATAGACAATCGCGCCAAATTTCCAAACAAACGTATGATATTATCTATGGTTGGTAAGATGGCGATGATGGCTAGTAATCGGTTCCGTAGTTTTCATATAATTATTTTAGGTGCATTACTAAGCTTCTTCATGATGTATTACTTCATCGTAAGTTATTAATGAAGTAAATTGAGAAAATACCAAGTTTCGAACACACAAACTCATGAAAATATACGATGAAGGGCGTCTTATCCACTGGGCCATGAAGACATTGATGAAGAATTAAGAACGGATTAACAATAATTTGATTAATGTTTTCAATTTCTACTTACTCTTAAACTTAGTAAGTACTATAGTTATTAAGTGTCTATTTATAAAGCGAGGTTTGTTTGTTTGTTTGAACGTGCTATTCTCTGATACTACTAGTCGGATTAAAAAAAATCTTTTCGTATGATAGCCCAGTTCTCGGGTAAGGTTATAGGCTATGTTAAAGCTATACTTTACATTTAATTTAATCATTATTTAACAGCACTTAGAAGATTATATTAACTGACATTTCATAATAACTTTACTTCATTTTGTACATTTGTTTTGACATTTTTAATATTCGTATGCCGTCTTGGCGAATCATTGAAAAACTGTTTTGTATCACTGTGTCATCTCTGTAACCAATGTTTTACGAAATAAAAGAATTGAATTGAATTGAAATATGTAATATCACGCTATTGACGACGGGAGCAGAGCAGTAAGCAAAGACGTGGGTGAAACCTAGTGTAACAATAATTTTAATAGCCAATAATAACTCTTACAATGTTTCGCATATAAAACACTGTAGTAAGTTAACCCAAACCGATGCTGATCCTCAAGGATCTCTAACTTCCAGATTAAATATTAAAGTTTAAAGTGACAGACCAATATGTAAATAACATTATTTAAATAGTTGCCGCGTCATGCAACCAATTTGTTAGCCCCGCCATCTTTGTATTGATTGTACAGCACAGAGGTGGTGTAGAGACGGCTTTTGATCATCTAAAATTTTTTAAATGAAAAGTGTTTTGAATCCTTTGGGAACCAGATCGATTTTCGGGATCAGAAGTCGCCTATGTCCGTCTCCAGCACCGAATCTATCTACATACCAATTTATACTCTAAATCTGTATCTATACTATTATATAAAGCGGAAGAGTTTGTTTGTTTGAACGCGTTAATCTCTAGAACTACCAGTCGGATTTGAAATTTATTTTTGCGTATGATAGCCCAGTTCTCGAGGAAGGTTATAGGTCATGTAACATCACGCTACTGGCGACGGGAGCAGAGCAGTAAGCAAAGACGCGGGTGAAACCGCGCCGCGGAAAGCTACTGTTAGTACCTAATTTTTAATCCAGTTACATTTAATATTCAATCCAGTATTACCTTGTCGTGCAATGTGACCAGGAGGTGCATTCACCAGTTTAACTAAAATACGTAGTCAAATTACCATACTAGATGAAACTAAATAATTGAAATTCTCTCTTTTCTTTTTTAATCTTAGTAATTATATTCATTCGTTAATTTGCAATTTACTTTGTATGGTTCTTTGGTTGCGTTGAATGTTTAAATTGTAACTCATACAAATAACTGTAATTATCTAGCGATTGAAAAGAGTGGTGTGAGTTTGTTGCCAGTTCTTCTCACAGCTCTACCTCGTCAGCGAACTGGCTGTAGGTCAATTGGCTGACTTCATGTAATGTTGACTTTTCATAAGCATCATATTTTATGATCAAAATGAAATAAATTCTTTGACTTTGACTTTAATGAAAAATGTACCTATATCTATTTAGTAAAATAAAGCACAGATAGACTGTTTCAAGTGACTAAAGATAAAAATTTACTAGAAAGCAACTCTACTCCTCTCTGAAACAATTTCAAAATTGGAACGTTCATAGACAATGACGATGGTATCGATGACCGTTTAGCATAGTACACAGTTTAGTTTGCCAATGATACGATGTTCGATATTTAAAAAATGACTGGTAAAATGGCGCCTAAAATGATTGTTCATTTCTTTTTGTTTTCACCGAAGATGGTTGTCATTTAATTTCATCTACATTTTTTCTATTTTTCATCATTGTAATATACCATTAATATCATCAACAAGAATATAATTCTAAACTTGACGCTGGCAGAAATAGTTGACACAATCGTCGGCTCTGTTGCCAATGATAATGATAATGATAATTTATTCATATAAAATAAACAATATTAAACAATATTAATTTATTTATTTATTTTATCAAAAGTAGATTGTAGTACATAGTTAATAATTTAACAAGTGGTATATTAATTGTTGACATTTGGTCTTACTTAAAATAGAGTTACATAGGTGTTGTTAGTCATGTTTTTTTACAGTCCATCTATTTTGCCAATTAATATTTTGACATGTGAATATTGTTATTGAATTATTAATGAGTTATTTACGAATTATAATTTCAATTAAAATTAAAATGCATGTCAGTCTTATCTATGAAATAAAATAAAATAAAATAACCTAATTAACAATTGTCAAGTAAATGATTAAAAAAAAAAATATATGATTATGTATGTCCGATCAAATTACAATTTTTTTACCATATAAAATTACAACAGTTTATATTTATAATCATATCAATGTACTTAGTTAATTACTCATTTACCCATTCACTTACTGAATATATTAGTTTACTTAATAACCACACTTTTAATTGCCTTTTAAAACTATTGAAAGGCAGGTCTTTAAAAAGGCCAAAAAAAAGGAGAAGAAGAAGAAGATTGTTCATGGTTTTGAAGATGGCTGTGATATTGTATCCTTTAATTAAAAGGTCGACAACGCACATGTAATACCTACTCCTGGTGTTGCAAGCACCCTCCATAATGGTTACGATACTGTAATTATAATATTCTATATTTGTTTGTCATATTATCTTAGTCGTACAAAAAAACTAAAAGTCAATTTAGCGTTTATTAAATAATTTGCCAGTTCTGCTAAGTGTCATGCCCATTGCAACTTCAGTGAAGCAACTCTGCATCTTACATCAGTTACCATCAGTCCTCTGAGCGACTTTGAGCCTTCTGACAAAACCTATAAATAAAAATAATAATAATAATACCAGCCTGTTTACTGTCCCACTGCAGGGCAAAGGCCTCTTCTCATATAGAGAAGGTATGAGCATTAATCACCACGTGCGCTCAAGGCGGATTGGCAATTTCAGACTTTTTAGTCCAGGTTTTCTCACGCTGTTTTCCTTCACCGTCAGTCAGAAATGTCCAAGATGAACTTAGAAAGTACATGATTTGCAAAAAAACAAACATCGGTTGGTACTTGCCCGAATTCGAACCCACTACCTCGTGTTTGCGAAACGAGTGCCTTATCCACTGGGCCATTTAGACCGATTAAAAGAAAATACTATGAAGAAATTGTACATTTATCATCGACAACATGCAAACGTCGATTGCAGGACTTATGGCTCTCGAAATGAAACTGATGAATGAGAGCGGTTCACGATCGCTCCAAATGCAAATACTTGTCTATGCCAATGTCCGGCAGTAGACGTCTTTTGGACGATGTAGATTACTACGATCTAGTGCATGAGGTATATTAAAGTAGCTAACTCTACGTGTTTTGCCTATGAAAGAATAGTTTACAACAATGTAGTTCTTGGAGTGAACACCAGGAGCGCTGTTCATTTTTCACCTACCTCTCACTATCTATTCCTGTAAGCCTCCTCTCCGACATTAGATATACTTATTCCTACCTTTGTGGTAGATAATTGAGAAAAGCACAGCAGAAGTCAAAAAATTCAAATGTAAATAAAAGTTATGTTAGTTTTAACACGTCTCATTTACAAGTTTTTAATCTCCATGTTGCTCGAATAGCCTTCTGCCTAAATAACAGGCACAAAAAACTTACTCATCAGACTCAAAATAAATATTTAACGAAAATAGAACCCTCAACATCACAATTAGCACTAGACATAATAGTTTATCACCATTCATCAAACAAAAACAATATCAGCTGTTGTACTACTTACGCTACCTAGTATCGAGTAGCAACAATATAAAGTCACGCGTAAGGTGTCAATTATGTAGAGCACGTAATAAATTGATTCAATATAATATGACGATCTAAATAGTTCAATAACCTCATATATGTTAATATCAAAGGCAGATTGAAATCCTATTATGTCCTATTGTTGTTACAAGAAAAATGATTTCAAAGATAATTAAATTATGGTTGATTGGTAATCAAAAACTCTTTGAAATATTTTGGCATTAAGTAGGTAGTATAGATTTATACCTATTATTTAGAAGAGATATTGAGGAGCCTTATTGCTTTTAGACAATAATTTAATAAAGTTGGTGGATATATTACGTAGTTACGTAAATACGTACATAAATATTTTAGTAGGGAAGGTATGCAAACTAAACAATAAAGGCCATTTTTAAACTTAATTACAATTTAAAAATACCTATCGCTATATGCACACTACAGGTAAATATGTTGGTAGTAATCATCATTATCATCATATCACCCAAAAGACGTCCACTACTGGACATAGGCCTCTCCTAATTTTCGCCACCGTGGCCGGTCGTTCGCCACCCTCATCCAACAATAAGTATAAGGTCGTCGGTCCACCTTGTGAGGGGTCTGCCCACGCTACATCCATGTAGGTGGTATGTAATACTAATTGTGATGTACATACTTACGAAGGTACTACAAAAAAAAGTAACACAAAAGTGTCTCTATTTTTATTAAAAATCGCGCTAGTAACGACATCTGTTATCGAGTAGTATACTCTAAATCTATTTATAAAATTTAACCTTGTCTATGGCACTTGGCACAAGTATCTGAGTGAAGTTCAGTTTTGACAGTTGTAATGTAACAGTGGTCATCCTAGTTTTTTATACCTCCTTGCATTTTGATACCAAAATATTAGATATTCGTAAAGTGGTATTACGTGAACAAGATGAAAATAAGAGCCCACGCACATCGGGAAAGGTGGAATGCGACCCGCTAGCGACGGTGAGTACAACACACACTATGTAGTAAGCTAGTGCCTGTATTTTTAACTGATTAAAAAAAACCGTAGTCAATTGGCTGTTAACCTTTTAACTAAAAGCGGGAGACGCGTAATTCGACGCTATGCCGTGTATAATTTTATTACTATTCGCTCGACGGCGCATACATTAGCAAGAGGACGCGCGCCCACATTACTTTTCGGTCTAGAGTAATATAACGCCTAACCGTAATCGTTACTTATCAAAACGTAATTGTTTCTTTATCTATTATTAGTACAAATTTGGTATTTTAACCCTTGATTGGACATAAACTGCTAGATAATATATACATAAACCATATGCAAAGTTTTATCATTTAAAAAAATAATCAGTGATTGTGACTATAATAGCTGTGTAATAAATATAGGCTGTCTGCGAATTTATCATTGCATTTTGTGAGAAAAAAATATGACTAGTTTTTAAACAGGTAAGTTTTTTTTATTTTCATTTTTTATTTGTTTTCTAATTATTTTTGTACAGATTATTTTGTTATCATGTGATATATTTTTATCTATTTTTTTCGCGCGATTATATTAAATTTATGCTGCAATAATTTAAAACAAAAATTCTTTGATTTGGAATACTAATCAAGCCAATGCCATACTTTTAATAGAAAACAAACTCATTTTATTTATCAAAACTTTTTGATGTCAGCATCTTTTTAATTCATTATTCATGAGATTTAATTTGCTGTACAATTAACCTCATTTAATACCTACATAGACAATTTGTGTCCTGTGTCACTTTAGTATATATAGGTATGCAGTTTTTAACTCACAATCTACAATTTATATTAATATGTAAATTTTTTGTTATATTTTATACATATAATGCACATTTCTGCTAAAAATAAATACATAAATATATGAATAAACTATTTATCCTTATTTATAATTATTTAAAACATAAAAAATATATTTTTATTTGTTAAAATTTAATCTAATAAAATCTTTATAATAGTAATAATAATACCAGCCTGTTTACTGTCCTACTGCAGGGCAAAGGCTTCTCTTATAGAGAAGGCATGAGCAAAATTTTTATAATCCTAATTTAGTGTTATCTTATACTGTAGTTAAATATATCTAAGTTGACCATGAGAATATTAAGTATTTTTCAAACAATAATCTTTTGATAAACATCATATCTTAAAATGGTTGTAATTAATGTATCAATGATTATACATTTTATGTAATATTAGGTAGTTATGACTACTGCATTCCTCGATGACTACAAATAATCTATACTATTATAAAGTTGAAGAGTTTGTTTGTTTGAATGCCCTAATCTCTGGAATTACCATTTGGATTTGAAAAATTATTTTTGCATATGATAGCCTTTACATCAGCCTTAATGTCACTTAGTGTTTTGTCTTTTTCTTTTGTACCATTAAAAAGAAGGATATAGAGAAAGTAAGGTTACAATAAGATTGCTATAAAAGGTATAGGGCCCCAGTCCTCAAAGAAGGTTTTAGGCTATATAATATCACGCTACTGGCGACGAGAGCAGAACAGTAAGCAAAGACGCGGGTGAAATCTAGTAAGCTAGTAAAGCTAGTAAGATAATATAAAATGTTAGTTGTATGACATTTAAATTGTTAGTAGTTTAATACTAGTTCAGATTTACATTTTTATGTTTATGTTTTAGTTATTTTTAGTCCACACTACTTGGTTTATAACTATATTCAGAATTTTGAATACTAAACTAATTAGTATTTTTATTCTACATATCTTTTTTATAGGATGAAGAAAAAAAACTTAAAGCTTTGTAAAAAAAAGTTATGTAGACTTTCAGTTTTTTTTCTTCTTCCCTTTTTAAAACGACTGTGATTAAAAATACAATTACAAGACTCAAAATCATCGGATTGACGAAAATATTTATTTACCGTAACAGTAATAGCGAGGCGATCAATCTAACTTCTATTACCAATTACGCAAAATCAAAATAGGAGTGGAAAGTTTTAATGCTTATAAACCCGAAATATAAAACTTACCAGTTACAGCAAAATCAAAATAGGAGTGGAAAGTTTTACTGCATAAACTCAATATGACACTTAATTTGCCAATATAAGTAGACCTTGTAAGTTTTTGATAGAATCTGTGTAGAGTATTTTTGAATCTGTTAAACCGTCAATCGCCATTTTAATATGACGCGAGAACTTTATGAAAGCTTGAGAATAAGGCACTAGAATTTTGCTAACAATGTTTCGCAATATTACTTAAAAAAATAAACTGATAATCATAGGTTATCTCCTCAATATCCATACTTAATAAACTTATACTTATCCATACTAATAATATAAATGCGAAAGTAACTCTGTCTGTCTGTTACACTTTCACGCATAAACCACTGAACTGATTTTGATAAAGTTTGGTACCTATAGAGATAGATTATAACCTCGGGTAACAACATAGTAAATCATATAATGCGAAAAAATGGCTTAAAGGTGTTGAAATGGGGATGAAAGTGTTCATGAAAAGTCGTCAATGTAAACAGAGATACGAGTATAACCGACGTTCACGCGGGCGGAGTTGCGGGCAACAGCTAGTCTAGTATAAAGCGGTTTTTCCTATCCATTTCTCCGCTAAATTCTTTTAAACCACACAACGAGTTTTGATACGGTATTCTCTATTAATTAGATAAATAAAAGTCATAAATAAAATGTTTTCCTTCGCCATAAGTCAGTAATGTCCAATATAACCTTACCGTCAGGCCGGTCGTATTTTTGTTTGTCACCTTAGTCGTATAATAAAAAAAACTATGTATACTATTTGTACTATTGTTAGTTTGATTGATTGTTTGTTTAAACGCGCTAATCTCTGGAATTACCAGTCAAATTTGAATATTTTTTTCGCTTTTGATAGCCCAATTCTTGATGAAGGTTATAGGCTGGTAACATCACGCTACTGGCGATGGGAGCGTAACAGTAACCTAAGATGTATACTTAACACGGATGAAACCTCGCTACAGGGAGCTAGTATATACATTAAATACTTAGGTACAACTATATCTGAATAAACCAGTGTGATTTCTACGCAGTATTTCTAAGAGGCCCAGTCAAATCGGGTTATAGGTAATGCATAAATACTACTATACATATTATAAATGTGCGAAAGTTTGTATATGTGTGTGTTTGTTAACACTCAGCACCTAAACGGCTCAACCGATTGCGATGAAAATTAGTGTGTAGATAGTAGTGGCGGAGAGTGACGTTTTGTAAGAGGGAAGCCGGCGCAAAATTTGCTTACCTTAAAGCACGACGTATGGTCTATTTCTACATTTTAATAGATATTATATTCTTTGTGATTTATCTCAAAGGGAAGCCGGCAGGAATCAGGTTATATGGACTCTTCGCCACTAGTAGATAGATTATATACATAGGATACTTTTTACCCGAAAATCGGTCTGATTCCCGAGGGATACAACAAAACATATTTTACGCGCGGGAGAAGCCGTGGGGCGCAGCTAGTCTTTAATATTTGTGCCGAGAATAGGTGTACCTATTGTATTCGATAATTTTATTGTATGTTTTTAAAGTTTCCCGCTACGCGGGCTTGTACTCTAGAGCCGCAAAATAAATTAAACAAATAATTAAATATGTACTTAATAATATCTCGAAAATATAACAAAACTAAAATGGTTATTTTGTTCTTCTTCTTATTCTCCTTTTTTTTGGCAACAGAGCCGACGATTGTGTCAGCTATTTCTGCCAGCGTCAAGTTTAGAATTATATTCTTGTTGATGATATTAATGGTATATTACAATGATAAAAAATAGAAAAATGTGGATGAAATTAAATGACAACCATCTTCCGTGAAAACAAAAGATCACTCGGTTATTTTGTTATAACCACGTCAAAAATATTCAGACTTCAAAATTTTATACGTGCAGATTTCTATGACAAAAACTAGTCATAATAATTTTAAATTTACCATTAAATTTGGTTGTATTACAAGTCTAAATTATAAAAAAAAAACTAGCAAATGCTATCTGTGTCTATATCTTAACAAGAATGCAACTTTAATACTTCAAGTTATTTGGTAGATATTTATTTATCTATGCATAAACTGGGTAATTTAAATAAAATTCATATAATATAAATAAAACTGTATTAATTATAGAGCGCCGTAATCTAATTACACCCAGACTTTTTTTAACGGCAACGCCCTTGTACTTTTCTGAACAATCATGTTTATAGGTAACAGTGCTGTATGCTTGTTTGTCACCGCAGTTAGATATAGGGAAAACACTATTTACGTATGTCAAAAAAAAATGTACTGAAGTTAATGTCAAAACTATAAAAAAAAAAACAAAATGTCAGCTTATTAATCTACGGCCAGGCAACCGCATATAGCAGTCCTAATAAAACCTTACTTTGTCTCTATCTTTGTTTTTAATAGTACAAAAGAAAAAGACAAACTAAAGTAAGATTAAAATAATACTGCTATAAGAGGCACAGCCATGAGAAGAACTGGCAAGAAACTCTGGCCACTCTTTTCAATCGCTAGATAATTACAAATATTTAAGGTCAGTCTGTAGGTCTAAAATACTTCCGAGACTGGTTCTTGTAAGCCTTCCATCTTGGTCATACTATTGTCTAAGACCTAGACATTCAAACACCACCTTTACTCCGTGTATTTAGGTTTGTGGCCACTGTATATCGTTTTGCGATCTATTTAGTCAAAGTACATACATGGTACATAACTTCAAACCTGTCTACCTTTCATGGGGATAAGCAGAGAATATAGAACGCCATTGCCATTTGTGCCTTTTGTTAACACATCGCCTATTTGATCCGTGCCCTATCGACTTTCCAGTCAAAGTGAAATGTCTAATGTCCGACGACGATTGAACGAGAGAAGGCTCTATTTATACATAGTATAAATGCGTTTAAAAACGTCCCAATGGATTTGGACGCGGTTCGCATAGTTATATTGTGGGTTTCTCGAAGAAGCTTTAGGTATATAATACATCATCTATCACCTATAGCAGCTAAGCAGTACCTAGTAAAACGAGCGGGAAACGGTCAACAACTTTCAGTACCGATGCAAAGTGAGACGGGGCGTTAGTCTATACAAAAAGGAACCTACGCCAGTACCAATAAATTAAGTTACGTCAAATGAACCATGATCTTTATCACTAGAGACATGTTCCAGCATTTAACAATTAGGTCACCAATTAATCACAGATTTTATACGTGTCACAGTTAGGGCCCAGTTTGTCAGAGATAATTTCGTAACAGGTACAGTGATACTGCGTACGGACTGAAAACTCAGAGATCTCTGGTTCGATTTTCCGGTCAGGTAAAAGGTCCTGTATAAAGTTTTATTGTGATAATTCAAAGTAAGTGCCACGTAAAGATCTCGAATTCCATCTCTTGGTTATGTAATATAGGTATTAATATTAGACTGACATATAGAGATTTTTTTATATTAACCCGTAGTCTGAATTGTGCTTGAAAAAGTAACAGATTCGCTTCTACATTTGACCCAACACCACGAAACGTAGGTGTTACACATCTCTACTTAACCTTTCGGGAAAAAATTAAATTCTCGGCTTTCTTATAATATGTAGGCATTATGCATAACCTTCGGAAGAGGTTTTCTAAATGGATGAAGTTAGTGGTATAACTATTTAGATTACCACACGCGTCTTTGCTTACTGCTCTTCTTCCGTCGCCAGTAGCGTGATGTTACATAAGCCATAACTTTCTTAAGGAACTGGGCTATATCATACGCAAAAATAATTATACAAATCCAGGTAGTTCCAGAGATAAGTTCAAACAAACAAACTCTTCAGTTTTATTTATATAATAGTATAGATTAAATGTCAAACTATTAAACAAACGCTACCTAATTGGTGCTTTCAAGTAATAAAGAAATCCGCCATAAACCGCATTCTATTTTTTTTTTAAACTAGTTGAAAATGTCAAGATGGTTCTAAAAGTAGTTGTCATTTAACGTAGAACGGCCACTGCAAGAACTTTATACTTTGGCCCACAGTTAATAAAATAAATATAATAATATTAAATTGTTCATATTTTAAAGTAAATTAACATGGTGTAAAAAGTTAACTAACTTTTAAGTATTTCATTCATAATTTATTTTGTATGTGTTATCTTTTGGATATGGGACATTTTTATAAGGTATGGAAATGTTTTTTTCTTTTTTTACATTGATTTTAGATTATACTAATCATAGTCTAGCAGTTAAAGAGGGTCGCCTAGACACTACGCCGTGTTGTGTTATTATTAAAAGTTTGAATCTTACCTTAGACAAATATTTGTTTCAAGTTTTGTATAGGTACTTTAATTTTTTATTTGTAAAGTTCTCTGTGACGTGGCATATTGTTATTTTAAAAAAAAAGTTCTCACAAATGTGGTGACCACACAAAGTTTTAGTTTTTTTTTTTGGGACTGACTATGGATTCGTACGAGTCGACGTAGATCAAACATGCAACATTTTATGGCTACGAGCCCATACCTCCCGCAAGATTTGGCCCTGTTAATCTTTACTACTATATAAAGCGGAAGAGTTTGTTTGTTTGAACGCGCTAATCTCTGGAAAACCAGTCGGATTTGAAAAATTCTTTTTTTCGTATGATAGCCAAGTTTTGGAGGAAGATTATAGGCTATGTAACATCACGCTACTAAGCAAAGGCGCAGGTGAAACCCGGGGAAAGCTAGCCGCAAATTGGAGTAGGCCTATGTCCAGCAGTGGACATCTTGCGGCTGATATAATCATGATTACTAGCCTTGTCCGTTGTTGCTTACCCCATTAATGGGAGACAGGCGTGAAGTTATATATGTATTTAATACACACTGAGATACCTAATACATAACATTCTACTATCTCAGATTTCAGTTTAGTGAGCATGGAACGGGATACGACATTTTGTTAGAGCGTGTTGAGTGTTTTCACGTTCTTATATGGGCACCGCGTAGCATACCTATATACCTATATCACAACAACTACACACAACGCCATCTAGACCAAAGTAAGCATATATTTGCTTGTGTTATTGTTTCTGCACCTATAAATGTATTGCCTGTGTCACTTGGCATGCTACTTGAAATTGTAACTTACAAAAATTGTAATAACCTGGCGATTAAAAAGAGTGGCCTGAGTTTTTTGCCAGTTCTTCTCATGGCACTACTTCGTCAGCGAACTAGCTATAGGTTAATTGGCTGACATTTTGTAAATTTTGACGTTCATAAGTATTAATTTAATTAACCTACATGAATAAATATATTTTCATTTCATTTCTGGAATGTGGCTATACATACTTAAATACTTTTTGAGGTGCAAGGGCGCGCACTTGCACCCCTGTCGAGAAAATTTTAATTTTAAATAGATTTTTTTATGTAAGTCTTTGAATTAAAACATCTACAGGTTGGTATCCAAATTTGTTCAGATGCACCCTCAGAACAAGGAAGTACTTGTTCTGAGGATGCTCCCCTGAAAGTCAATACAGTCAATAGTCATTTATTCATTAGGAGTGTTTACGCGCCATGAGTGGGCAACGTCGCAAATGTCATATTTCGTTGTTTTCAATTTTTATCATTTAATCAGAGCTATATTTTAAAAATATGTTCTGTACAAATGCTAGAATTAGGTGAAAGCTGTTTAAAAAGTAAGTAACCTTAATGTTTACAGTTATTTTACCTTCTTCTGCAATGAAAGCGGCATAGAAATTTCTTCACGACAAACATTAGAAGTGATCTTTCTAGTGTGGTGCTCAAAGTTTGTCAGATTTTATGACTAAGATACTTCAGTTTTTTAAGGAAGTAATAATACTTAATTTTTTAATAAAATACTAGATTAGGTACTGATTTTTAAATGGTTTAACCGATTATAAAAGGAAGTATTATGTTACTACTTCCTTTATTTAAATTTAGATACAGTTTTATTAATTTAATCTTAAGTTATCTTTTGAGAATATAAAATGTTTTAACGGTAACCGCATTATTTGCTTACATATCTACCTATTAAGATATAAGTAACATTTATTATATTTTTTGCTATCTATGTATAGGTACTAAGCGAAAGAGTTTGTTTGTTTGAACGACCTAATCTCTGAAACCACCAGTCAGATAATTCTTTTTGTAGGCCATGTAACGTCACGCTACTGGCGACGGGAGCAGAGCAGTAACCAAAGACGCGGGTGAAACTGCGCCGCGGAAAGCTAGTACTTTATAGGTAGGATCTTTTTTGCAAGATCAAGTCACAGTCTCAATGGTTCTGTAGTGACTACAGGCAGAGGTATCGAGTTCGATCCTAGTGTCGGGTAAAGTAATATTAATTTTCCACAAAATTCCAGTTTTTAGGAAAATAGAACACACCAAGAGTAGATTCAAATGTCAAAGAAAAAATGACAGTGTCAATACACCAGCTTACACGCGCAAAATAAATGATAATAAAATTACATTTATTCATACGCAAATTATAATCTACACTAATATTATAAAGAGGAAAGATTTGTATTTTTGTATGCAACGAATAAACTCAAAAACTACTGAACCGATTTTAAAAATTCTTTTACCATTAGAAGGCTACATTATCACAGAGTAACATAGGCTATATTTTATCCTCGTACTCCCACGGGAACGTGAACCACGCGGGTGAAACCGCGTGACGTCAGCTAGTAATTTCGTATTATACTAACATTACAAATTCTAATTAGGTACTTAAATTTTAGCAACAAAAATTGTATTTATATATTTTCTTTGTAGATAAGTATCTTTCTATGTGCAATAAATAAATAAATTAAAATTTTATTTAAGCCTTAACACAATATGGAAACGGCAGCATCTTTACCTATATGTATAAAAAGTTTGTTTGTTTAATCGCGCTAATCTCTGGAACTACCAGTTCGATTTAGACGCGGATGAAGCATTCATCTGCCTTTTTGCTTACTGCTCTGCTCCCGTCGCCAGTAACGTGATGTTACATAGCCTATAACCTTCCTCGAGAACTGGACTATCAAGCACAAAAAGAATTATTCAAATCCAACTGGTAGTTCCAGAGATTCATCATCATCATCATCATCATCATCATCATCATCATCATCATCATCATATCAGCCAAAAGACGTCCACTGCTGGACATAGGTCTCCCCCAATTTTCGCCACCGTGGCCTGTCGTTCGCCGCCCTCATCCATCGGTTGCCCGCCACCCTTATAAGGTCGTCGGTCCACCTTGTGAGGGGTCTGCCCACGCTGCGTCTTCCGGTTCGTGGTCGCCACTCTAGAACCTTTCTGCCCCAGCGGCCGTCAGTTCTGCGAGCTGTGTCCTGCCCATTGCCACTTCAGAGAAGCAACTCTGCGAGCCACGTCAGTTACTTTGGTTCGCCTGCTGATTTCTTCGTTCCAGAGATTAGTGCGTTCAAACTCAAACTCAAAGCATTTATTTCATTTTGATCATAAAGTATGATGCTTATGAAAAGTCAAAATTACATCAAGTCAGCTAATTAGGTTAATTAACCTACAGCCAGTTCGCTGACGAGGTAGAGCTGTGAGAAGAACAGATAAGAAACTCAGGTCAATCTTTTCAATCGCCAGATAATTACAGTTTTTTGTATGAGAGTTACAACTTTAACACATCAACCAAAGAACCATACAAAGTAATTATTACAAATCAAACAATTAATTTAATTACCAAACAAATAAACAAACTCTTCCGTTTTATGTAAAAGTATAGAAAGAAAGAAAGAAAGAAACATTTATAGATAGATGGATAGTATTAAATATATTAAATGTTATCTATATTTTATTAGGTAGGTAGAGAATATGTAAGCAATTAAAACGGTTACGGTTAAAAACATTTTATTTTCTTAAAAGATAACTAATAAAGCTGGGTAGTATTTTATTTTTTATATTATAGCCTACCAAAGTGACTCCACCCCGCCCGATGGTAAGCAATCAGTGGAATCCAGAAGTAGTGGCCACAATACCAAAAGCCATCGTCTTAAACTGCTGGTATGGTGGCCTCCACTATGGCGGCTGGGAATGGGGTTAGGGAAAGGGAATGAGGGAGGTGAGGAAAGAGGAAAGGGGGGAAATTGGGCATCCGGCGCTCTCACTCACCGAACGAAACGCAGTAGTACGGATTCTACGACTCTTAAGTCGATCTTCTATGAGAGGGTAGTACTACCCCGGACGATCATGCTGAAATCAGCGTGGATCTACTACCGTAAAAATGTTTGAATCGTAGCAAATGGCGTTCTATTGTCTCTGTTTACCCCATTAATGTGAGACAGGCGTGAAGTTATGTATGTATGTTTATGTAATAGGCGGGTTGCTAGAACGGACAATGTCCAGCAAACTTTTGCAGCTTTGGGCAAATAGGTTCGCTTTTTCTTTCTCATCACCTTCCTCCATGGTCAGCAACGGTTTTAAAAGCCATCTCTATAGGTTACGGTTACAACTTACCATCAGGTAAATATGCTTGTTTGCCACTATAATTTTATAAAAAGAAGATAAAAGAATAATGTCTCGTAGCTAATATTAATAAGAGAAAAGATTAGATTTTTTGTATGTTTGTTTATTCTGATTTAACTCAAAATTTACGTAATCAATTTAAAAATTCTTTAACCGTTAGAAAGCTACAAATAGGACGAGTAACATAGACTATATTTTATTATGTTTATCATATTTTTCAATCATTATCAAAATTTCAATATTATAAGCGCCTTTGTAAATCTGAATGATGCAATACGACACTATTGCTATGATATTTTCCGTAAGCGTTTGTTGTAAGACCTAATTAAAGTTTTGATACCGAAGCGAGCAAGGGCGGACGTCTAGGAAAAAATAATCTTCTGCTTTCCTTTTTATCTGGGCCTTAAACCGAAGTACGTGACAGTAAGGAGGGTGAGGAAGGAAAAGGAAGACGAAAACATGATTCTATAATTTCTTTAATCTAGAACACTCTGTATACTCTGTATACACACGCGCAAAGTAAACACAAGTTAATGCTATAAAAATGATTTTAAATAATGATAATTATTCAGTTTTGAATAATAATGAATAAGTTTGGACAATATTTGCATACCGTCTGTTTGTTACGTTTTGCAACTGGTTGATGTTAATAATCTATCTTTAAATATGTTATAATTTTTTTGAGAGGGAAAATGCTTTTATGCGTAATGCCTGATCCGAGGTTAAGGCTGTGTTTTCACCAGAGATGTGCAAGAATGCGTAACAGGGCGTTTACCTTAGCCTCACTCAGCGCATGGAGCGATTCTATTAGTTTTTAACAAACAAATTCCTCGCAACTAATCCTTACACATGTCTGAGGGAAACGCAGCCTTGAAGGTCCCTTTCCACCAGAGATGTGCTATGCTACGTTGTGGATGCGTTTGATATCCACCAAACATATTCATTGGTGTACAAATTGGTGTATAAGTAGCTTAGCACTGATGGAAACGGATTCAACTAAGATGTGTTTTTTACTAAAAATGCGTGCTATGAGTGATCGCGAGGGGTGTAGCTATGTGCAAAGCAGATTACGAAACGAAACGAAAAATTAAGTGATCACCTGTTAAATCTTATGTGACGTACCTAATAGCAGCTAAAAGTATGAATAATTAGCTTAATTTCATCTAATTAGTTACTATATAGATCAAATTTAACTAATTATTCATGCTTTTAGCAACCCAATTGGTACTTCACATGAGATTTAACAGGTAATTAGTTAATTTTTCGTTAACTTAGCTTAAACGATTGCGCTAACATTAAAGCTAAGTCGAATTAGCTAGCGTGAGATGGCTACAACATAGTCTAAAACTCTCTGTGCATCCTTTACCTATAATGGGTGGGCATTTAGAACTTTACTGCGTCAGCAACCCTGAAATATGTTTAATTGCCTTTATTGCCGTCACAGTCTTCAACCCATTCAGCATTGATTCTTGTGCTGCACGAAGCGAAATTCGTGCCGGGGTTTTTAAAAACACAATCTATCTATAGGTACTATTATATAAAGCGGCAGAATTTATTTGTTTGAACGCGCTAATGTCTGGTCCACCAGTCGAGTTTTCAAAAATCTTTTTGCGTTTAATAGTCCAGTTCTTGAGTAAGATTATAGGCTTGTAATATCACGCTACGATCCACAGAAGTAGAGCAGTAATCATAAATATAACTTAACGCGGGTGAAACCGCGCTGCAAAAAGCTAGTATTAACATAACACAAATTTCGTAACTTTTTTTTTGCTTAATGAGCGTTTTCTGTTTTTGAACGTATCATAAATAAATAATAACAAAATTGACAAAATCTCAAACATTACAGAACCCAAGAACCCTCTTTGAATACCTAATTAAGATTATATCATAATCTTTAAATAGTATAAACTCGCTGTTTTTTTTAAAGCACGCAACGGATTCTGATACAACTTATACCATCGTTTACAGCATTTTTCCTGTTTCACGACATACATCATTTGCCCGCCACCCTTATAAGGTCATCGGTCCCCTTGTAAGAGATCTAGCCACGCTGAGTCTTCTGGTTCGTGGTCGCCACTGTAGAACTTATGACGTGTCTTTCAAACGAGGTTTAAAGAGAGCATTAATATCACGGTAGGCATCGGCTTCGTTGAGCCCCTGGCATTGCTGTAGCTGTAGTTGGCCGTACAATTAACTTTTTTTTTTTAATTTGTGGAAACTATCACACACCGTCAACTAGTCCCAAGCTAAGCAGAGCTTGTGTTATGGGTACTAGATAACTGAAATATAATACATATACATACTTTTTTGTAAATACATACTTAGAATACATAAGATTCACCCAGACTAAACACAAATACAAATGTTCATCACACAAATATTTGCCTTCCGCTGGAATCGAACCTACGACACCCGGCGTCGCAGTCAGTTACACTAACCACTAGACCAACGGTGCAGTCTCAATTGCAGAAGACCATGGGCAACAGGTTACTGTTTACTCCAGGTTTACTTGTCTGCTATTATAGGCAATAAAAAAGTTTAATAAATATCTCGTCCCTTTATCCGTTCGGCCATTTTGACTATACATATACTTAAGCGGATAAAGGCACCCGCTTCGTAAACACGAGGTAGTGGGTTCGAACCCGGGCAAGTGCCAATGTGATTTTTCAAATCATATGTACTTTCTAAGTTTATCTTGAGCATTTGTAAATGACGGTGAAGGAAAACATCGTGAGGAAACCTGGACTTAAGTCTGAAATTGCCTATCCGCCTTGAGCAAGCGTGATGATTAATGCTCATGCCGTCTCTATATGAGAAGAGGCCTTTGCCCTGCAGTGGAACAGTAAACAGGCTGGTATTTTTAAATATCTCGTACTAACTTTCCGCGGCGCAGTTTCACCTGTGTTAAGTTACATCTTTGGTTACTGCTTCGCTTCCGTCACTTCTAGCGTGATGTTTTATAGCCTATAACCTTCCTCTAGAACCATATTAGACGATTATACATCAAAAATCGTAAGTATCCCCCAGTTTCTGAAAAGCTGGTCAACTAAAAAGTATAGGTATATACCCTTTCAAAAAAAAATTTAATCCGTATAGAAATGACCGAGTTATGTGGTAACAAACATACAAAAAAAAAACATTCGACCCGAATTGATGACCTCCTCCTTTTTGAAGTCGGTTAAAAATTAACTAATCACCTGTTAAATCTCATGTGTAGTACCAATTGGGTTTAACAGGTGATTAGTTATTTTTAGTTGATCAGCCTTTCAGAAACTAGGGGTAAGACTCTTATTTACTTAACCATAAATATAACTACACTCTGTTTATAGCACGTGCAAGATTTAACTGGTTTAAACATAAATGCCTTAAGCTTAACTAGTATTAAAATTTTAGCCTTCTGTATTGCTTTGTCAAGGCTGTATTATATATTCATTATATCTATATTTTATATTAAGCGGAAGTTTGTTTGAACGCGCTAATCTCTGAAAGGTAATTCCAGAGAAGGTAGTCGGATTTCAATAATCAGTTACGGTAGTAGATCCACGCTGATTTCAGCATGAATGGGCCGGATCGTCCGGGGAAGTACTACCCTCTCATAGAAGATCGACTTAAGAGTAGTAGTATCCGTACTACTGCGTTTCGTTCGGTGAGTGAGAGCGCCGGAGGCCCAATTTCCCCCCTTTCCTCTTTCCTCACCTCCCTCTTTTCCTTCCCCTAACCCCATTCCCAGCCGCCATAGTGGAGACCACCATACCATTAGTTTAAGACAATGGTATGCTGGCCACCACTTCTGGATTCCACTGACTGCTTACCATCAGGCAGGGTGGAGTCACTTTG
Organism: Parascotia fuliginaria; assembly: GCA_963082885.1. Classification (NCBI taxonomy): domain Eukaryota; kingdom Metazoa; phylum Arthropoda; class Insecta; order Lepidoptera; family Erebidae; genus Parascotia; species Parascotia fuliginaria. The sequence continues at coordinate 7,362,715 of OY720198.1, read as the reverse complement.
GTAGGCTATAATATAAAAAAAAAAAATATTCTTGATTGCGTATGATAGCCCAGTTCCTGAGGAAGGTTATAGGCTGTGTAACATAACGCTACTGGCGACGGGAGCAGAGCAGTAACCAAAGACGTGGGTAAAACCGCGCACGGAAAACTAGTTTATATAGTTATATACCTAGCTGTGTTTACCTAGTCTACAAATGACTCCAAAATGCATGATTATAATAATAATAATAACATTCTACCACATGCACACAGCGCCATCTAGCCCCAAATTAAGCAATTATATTTGCTTGTGTTATGGGTACTAAACAACTGATAAACTACTTATATACTTTTTTTTGTAAATACATACATATTATAGATAAATTACACCCAGACACAGAACAAACAATCATGCTCATCACACAAAGGTTTGTCCTGGGTGGGAATCGAACCCACGACCTCCGGCTTAGCAGTCAGGGTCACTAACCACTAGACCAACAGGCCAGTCAATGATTATAGTTCAAGGAAATTCAGGAGTGGTAGACGCCACCTAAATTAGCTTTGTTCAAACTACTGGTATACATTTTCAAATCCGCCTGGCAGTTCTTGAGATTAACGCGTTCAAACAAACAAAAAACTTCCGCTTAATAGTATAGATAAACTTGGCTTCTGCCCTCGTTTCGCTTCGGAATCAAAAGTTTCATTCGGTCACACAACAAACATTGCAAGTGTCGTTTTACATTATTCAGATTTATAAAGCCGCTTATAATATTGAAATTATGAAAATGACTGAAAAATTTTAAAATAATAAAATATAGCATATTTAATCCGTTCTATTTGTGGCTATCCAAAGGTGAAATAATTTATCGGTTATGTAGATCTTGAGTTAAATCGTAACATACAAACAAACAAACATACAAAAAATCAAATCTTTTCTGTTATTTAATATTAGTATACTTACCCCCAGTTTCTGAATGTCTGATCAACGAGAAATTATGTGAAGTACTTAAAAGCATGCTAAAAGTATAGATAATTAGTTTAATTTGATCTAATTAGTTACTAACTAGATCAAATACAACTTATTATACATGCTTTTAGCACCCCAATTGGTACTTCACATAAGATTTAACAGGTGATTCGTTAATTTTTCGTTGATCAGACATTCAGAAACTGGGTGTTATTGTAGCCACTTAACATGCTTGTTTATTATCTAAGTTATATAAAATAATAATAATAATAATAATAATAATATTCCACCACATTTACACAGCGCCATCTAGTCCCAAATTAAGCAATTACATTTGCTTGTGTTATGGGTACTAAACAACTGATATACTACTTACATAATTTTTTTTTTTTTTGTAAATTAATACATATTATAGATAAATTACACCCAGACACAGAACAAACAATCATGCTCATCACACAAAGGTTTGTCATGGATGGGAATCGAACCCACGACCTCCGGCTTAGCAGTCAGAGTCACTAACTACTAGGCCAACAGGCCAGTCTAAAAAAACTTATTACATAAATAGGTAGATAAACAGATATCCGTTCTTAAAAATTTCTATGTCAAAAATGTCAACAGGCACGATTTCACATACTTTAATGTAACCGTTATAGCAAATTATACGCGGAAGTTGGACGTGGTTATATTATGTTAATTATTAAAAAACAACATTCGTTTATAATATAATTAAACAATCTAGTTTATGTTTAAACTAGTTAGTAGAAGAGTTCTTCTCGTGTAAATATGGAGAAATTGTTTTAACGACACTACCGCCCACGGCGCCCACTAGTGTATTGAAAAACACAAGCAATATATTAATTATAAAACAAAAAGCTGGATGAAAACCATTTTTCTCGTGCGTAAATTTTATATACTCTTACACTTTGTGCGACTTTTAGTTACTCCCACAATCAATACTAATCTAATGACATCACATACGTTAAAATCCATCAAGCCATTTAGGCTGTAGAGCGTGCCAAAGAAATAGACATACATTTATTTATTTATTTTATAATAAAACGGTTAATTACTACCAATTACAATAATTATTAATCATACATACTCACATACATACATATAATAATACATACATACATACGCTCGAAAAACATTACCCTCCTTATCTTCGGCAGTCGAGAAAAAACAAGTTAAAGAAAATAACTTAGTGTATTGATCTAAATAAATAAATTATGAGATTGATTGTAACAAATAAACTCACTATTTAACTATTTCAATAACGTGTTAATAATTTAGCACAGATAATTAGCATAATGTTGTAAAAAACGACACAAAAACAACACTTTCATGTTACTGATCGTATATTATGTGTTAATTTGCTGTTTTTATTTATTATTAGCAGGTATTGTAGCCGTGTGGTCTGTGGTCTGTGGCCGTGTGGTTTTTTTTTGTAAATACATACATATTATAGATAAATTACACCCAGACACAGAACAAACAATCATGCTCATCACACAAAGGTTTGTCCTGGGTGGGAATCGAACCCACGACCTCTGGCTTAGCAGTCAGGGTCACTAACCACTAGACCAACAGGCCAGTCATTGTGGTCTGGAGTGCTCTTATCGAGTGGTTAGTGGTCAACCTAGTGTCAGAAATTTGTTCAGGTCGCCAATAATTTATTATAGAGGTATCCGACTATGACTTATCAACATGATAAAAGCTGGGACCGATTTTTAATGACCTACGAAGCACGGAGACGCTCAAAGGCGTCTGAAGTAATACTACCTTCCTCAAGAACTCGGCTATCATACGCAAAAAGAATTATTTAAATCAGACTGGTAGTTCTAGAGATTAGCGTGTTCAAACAAACAAACAAACAAAAAACTCTGAGCGGGTCGTTAATTTAAATTCAGTTAAAATTAAGTTATGTATGTTAATCCAACTATAGTATCTAATGAACCAGTTTTTATTATAGTATGTTTACTATGAACTTTTTAATATCAATGAACCCTTATAGGGTTAAAATAACTATAAAAATTATAATATTTATAAGTAAATTGTACCGTTAAATTTAAATTAACGGTAGCTGTTTAGAGCCTTGGAATTTAAGGTTACCGCACTTTAAACTAACAAACGGTTTCTACCGCATCGCTACATATACATACTGCTCTGCTCCTATCGCCAGTAGCATGATGTTACATAACCTTCCTCGATAACTGGGCTATCATACGCAAAAAGAATTTTACAAATCGTTTAGCGTAGCTTAGATTAGCGCGTTCAAACAAACAAACTGCCCCTTTATATAATATCTTTCGTCTAAATAATATGTCGCAAATTATCTGTTTGTTTGTTTTTCCGTTATATTCTTCTAAATCACGCAACGTATTTTGATACAATTTTCACTATTGTTTAGAGTGCTTACTGCGAGTTTATTTTACGTTAACACGATCGACACGTTAATGATGTTCGGAGCTCCGATTGGCGCGCTTCAAGCACTCCAATCAGATAGCCAAAAGCGGTAAATGTTACGATCGCGTTAACGTAAAATCAATTTGCACTAGGCATCCACAGAGTTTCTCTCTCTTCAAGCAGATTTAATGTTTGTTACGGTTTACAAATTCTTTATTTCTCAAAGATTACACATAATCACTTTTTAGAAATAACTTTATCGATTTTTCTCTACCATTCTAATAATAATAATGAAATTCTAATAATTCTGGTAGAGAATGCTCTTAGTATTAAAAAGCCATTGTACCTTTGTGCATGATGTTCAGTAAATAATACATGATGATACAGAAAAACCGATAATTTAACGATTTTATTTCTTTTTTTGTACAGTTTACATTCAAAAGTCAAAAATCATTTATTTACGTTTATAGAATTAACACTTATGAACATTAAAATTTACAAAATGTCAGCCGAATAACCTACAGCCAGTTCGCTAACGTAGGTTTGGGCATGGCCAGAAACTTAGACCACTCTTTTTAATCACCAGATAATTATAAATTACAATTTTGGTCGAGTTACAATTTTAACATTCGACGCAACTAAAGCTTCATACAAAATAATAATAATACCAAACAACTAACTAATATTATTTTATCAAGATTTGGAGAATAGAAGAAAGAATTTCAATTATTTCGTTTCAACTAAAATGGTAATTTGACTACGTATTTCAATTATAATGTTAATGCACTTCGCGGTCATATTGAACGACTCCTCTTACAGCCAAATAGATGTGGTGACAAATATTCTTAATCTAGAATGGAAACCTATAATAGTACGACAGCATGCATAAGTTTGCTAAGTACAAACATCACTATAAAGCCTTACCTCTGACGCAAAGCTGGGCGTAGTTTTTTTTTTATAATAGCCTATCAATATGACTCCACCCCGCCTGATGTTAAGCAGTCAGTGGTATCCAGAAGCGGTGGCTACCATACCAAAAGCCATTGTCTTTATCTGTGATTGTCTTCAACTGCTGGTATAGTGGCCTCCACTATGGCGGCTGGTAATGGGTTTAAAGGAAGGGAATGAGGGAGGTGAGGAAAGAGGAAAGGGAGGAAATTGGGCCTCCGGCGCTCTCACTCACCGAACGAAACGCAGTAGTACAGATACTACTCTTACGTCGATCTTCTATGAGAGGGGTAGTACTTCCCCGAACGATCCGGCCCATTCCTACTGAAACCAGCGTGGATGTACTACTGTAGAAACCGGAGTGGAGATGTGGAGAGATTAAGATAGGTACTATAAGTTGTTATCGAAACTTATTCATATAGACATGTGACTGTGTCTCTAAACATTGTAGACACAATACTATAAGAGCTAGGAAAATAAGGAAGGTTCCAAAACGTGCTTAACAGGCTCGGCAGTATGTTTTCCTTAAATCCAGTTCAGTGATATTTGTAGGATTTATTTATTTACTAGCTACGCCCCACGGTTTCGACCGCGCGTAAAATATGGTTTGTTGTATCCCTTGGGAACCACAGCGATTTTCGGGTTAAAAGTAGCCTATGTTCGTCTCCGGCACCGATTCAATCTACATAACAATTTTCATCGAAATCGGTTTATTCGTTTAGGCGCTACATTGTAACAAACACACATACACACACACAAACTTTCGCATTAATAGGATTGGTTCACACAACAATAGACAAACTTAAAGAAACAAAGTAAATACCTACATCTGTAGAAATTGGTCACACCTAAGAATCTGCGAAGCGCCTTAACAGTTTTCGGCTGTGGGAAGTTCTGGATAGCCGCCATCTTTTAAAGCAGTGGGCTGGTTGCAAAAGACGATATGACGTAGCCTAAAAACTTTACTTGAGGCTTACCAAACATTTTGATGTATTTATAACAACTCCGTGCGACTTAGTCCACCCAGAGCACCCGTCCGATGAATACCTGCGTGAACAAATGTGTGTGTGTGTGTGTGTGTGTATGTGTGTGTGTGCCCGCGCGTGTGAGTCTGTGTGTGTGAACTGTCGCTCATCGACTAGTTAGAGTCCCTATCATTGCTCCCACGATGCCAGGAACTCTACCGTGCTGCCTACCGAGAAGGGAGTGGGTTAGGTAAATGGATTGAAGGAGGTGAGCAAAAAGGAAAGAGGGAAAAGGAAGGAGGAAGAGGACCGAGGGGTAATGATGATAATAGTATTCATTATACTAACATGTTAAAAACAAACACAAAACAGTCGCCATTTTGTGAACTAAACTAAACCCGTTTATTAAGGACAAAATTAACATTTGGACTTAAATTTATACTTTATATAATAAAATAGATATTTGTGTACACAGGTTATACACGTATCGATTAATAGTCACTCTTTTAGTCTAAAGTTAAGACTAGTTTAGGATTCCGTACCTCAAAAAGAAAAACCAAATTCCATTCAGATCACTACGAACCTCTTCCGGCTTTTCACGTGTACTAAAATGTTTTTAATACACTTTCTTTACGATTTCTTTACAAATACTTACCATAATTTTTATAGTTATTTTAACCCTAAAAGGTTCATCCTATTAAAAGCAAAACTGGTTCATAGTAAAATCGCTACTTGTGGATTAACATAACATAAGGTAAATGCACAAATAATAGAAAAGAACCAGTGATGGACATAAATATCTTGCCTAATAAGAGTAGGAATGAGTTTTTATTATGTTAAGAATATTTGACCATAAACAAAAGTTATCAAGCTATGAATATTTGAAATTTTTTTTAGTATTTGAATTTAATTTGGCGGGAAGCACAATGTGCTCGTGGTATTGAAAACGTATATTCGCGGCTGTTATTATAGTGCCTTTCCTGTAGATAACTTAAACTTGAGACTCGCCTCTGCTTCGCACGTGGTAGGTACTAATATGTTTTTTCAACATATCTAATAACAAATCTTTAAAATTCTGAGGCTTTTGTCTACTGTATTGTACACCTTTTAGTAGAAATTCTATAACCAGTAATGAAATCCGTATAAAAACAAGAAAAACTAACAGCAAGTTTGTTGTAAGTAGGTACTACATACTTAGAGACTAGCTTTCCGCAGCGCGATTTCATCCACGTCAAGTTACAAATTAGGTTACTGCTCTGCTCCCGTCGACGTTAGCATGATGTTACCTAGTACCTATAGAGTAAGAGGTGAAAAATTTTAACAATTTGCTGATTAACAGTTTAATTTCTTTATAGTTGTTCTCGTGTCTCTACTTAATGGCTGTAGGTTAATTAGCTGACATTTTGCACGACTATAAGATCTCACAGATCAAACTGCTCTAGGCTGTACATAAAAGATATTAACAGAAGGACTTAAACGGAAACTTTAAACCTTCATTATAAGTTTATGACCCATTAACTTTTAATTATACTTGTTAAGCAAGCTATAAAGTATTTTAAAAAGGAATTAACGTAAAGATTTTAAATTTGATTGACTTACTTTTTATTATATTTAAATATTAAAAACAAATAAAAGAAGTATATTTAAACAACTTTGGTGGGAACAAGCATACGGACTACCTGATGGTAAGTGGTAACCGTAACCTTTAGAGATGGCTGCGTTTTCCAAGCATTGCAGAAGTAATAATGCATAGAAAACATAACGAAGCCGTTGCTAACCATGTGGAGAAGGGGATGAGGAAGGAAAAGGGAAAAGGAAGAGGACTAAAGAGATAATTGGGCGGCCGGCTCTAGGTATAAATAACGGGACAATCCCACCCACATGCCCATCACTGTAAATCGTGTAACCAAAGATTAACTGTAAAGAACCCTTACGAACACCGATCTTTGACACTCGGGACTCCCCGAAACTGTTAAACTTATCTCAGAATTTAATTAGAAGTAAAATGTCAGTTAAAAAGCGAGAAACATTGACTTATTATCAGAGACCACACTACTGTTAAAATATTATGGGATCTGTATAAGCCAAATTTTATTCTAGTAATATATATATATATATATATATATATATATATATATATATATCTAAAAGGCTTAATTAAACGAACGAAAATTCATAAAAAATTAAGCTTTTAAGATGTAGAAGCCTGATTTTATTGATTTAGAATCTAAATCAATAAAAAATACGACCATTTTTGTTAAAAATTTGCAATTTAATCGTAATCGGATAGGTACTACCATTAATATTGTCCAAATCTTATTTGTAGTTAAATCACATGAAAAAAGCTTTTTATTATTACAAAACTTATATTTATAGTTGGAAAATTGTTCTTTATCTAAGAAATTACTTTTGTTCGGCAATCATTGTTTTCTTTCTTATTATTTTTAATCGAAAAATGTAAAATAGTTCTTAACAGTGACTTTCTATAGGTACACGATTTTGTTTGAAAAACTCGATTTTATGCAATGGATCGTTCAGCGCTGAATCGCTTTTACATTTATGTCTACTCTAGTATTGACAGCACTTTAGTGCTGAACTCAAAATCGGAATTTTCAAGAATTTCAGATTATAATTTGTAAGAAAGCCAGTCTACTAAGTTTTTAAGAAAATTGTTACGTATTTTTTTTAACTCTATACCTAGCTATATAACTGTCAGCGCATGTTTATTCCAATTTTATATACCAATTTGGAGCCTTTTAAGCGGAGCGTGAAAAAGCATCTCATAAAGCCGCCATAGTGGAGGCCACCATACCAGTAGTTTGAAACTATGACCTTTGGAATGGTGTCCACCACTGACGTACTGACTGCCGTGACTTAGTGTTACCATCAGGCGAGTTATTCCGATCTGATCCCTCAGAACTGATCCACAAAATAAACTGATCCCGAGGGGTCAGTTACAGGGGATCCGACAGAAATATCTTCATCAGGCATAGTGTAGTCACTTAGGCTAAATATAAAGTTATAATTACGTTTATCGTTTCGATTAAATAAAATCGTTAGTGTTTTATCACCTTTGTATGAATACTAGAAAATATCAAATGTCAAATGAAATTGTTATTACCATTAGTGTTTGTTATTTTTATTATTTACTTTAATTTTTATCTACTGTGAACCTGTTTTTTATTTACCGTTTATAGTTTCCTTATTAGAAAAGTTAAGTCCTATATACGACGATCTGAACAAATCCTGACACCAGGTTTACCATTAACCACTCGATGAAGAAGAACCGTTGAGAGGAACTCTTAATCTTTTACTAGTTTTCCGCGGTACTGCTCTGCTCCTGTCCCCAGTAGCGTGATGTTGCATAGCCTATAACTCTCCTTAAGAACTGGGCTATCATACGCAATAAGAATCATTCAAATCCGACTGGTAGTTCCAGAGATTAGCGCGTTTAAACAAACAAACAAACTTTTCCGCTTTATCTAATATTTTTATTATTTACTTTAATTTTTATCTCCAATGAACCTGTTTTATATTTACCGTCTATAGTTTCCTTATTACAAAAGTTAAGTTTTATATAATTCAGGTCGTCCATAATTTACTTTATAAGATCCTAGAAACAAATCCTGACACCTGGTTAACCACTAACCACTCGATAAGAAGAAGAAAAGTTGTTAGGAAAACAATTTTTTTATTATGCCACCTGAAGTCGGGGCGGGACGCTAATAATTTATTGTGTTTGATTATAATTATTGGTATACATTATTAATTTAGTATCCGTGTGAACGAAGCCGCTGGCAGCAGCTAGTATCAATATAATGTATGCAAAATATTTATGTAACTAGTTTAGCAAAATCAAGCTTATTATTGTTACATTTTTTATCGTAAGTATTTGTTTAAAATGTCTCGATGGTTCATTAATAAATGTAATAATATGTATGAACTTTGTACTGACTGCCGTGACTGAGTGTTTCCATTAGGTGAGTAATACCGGTCAGATCTGATCCACAAAATAAACTGATTCCCGAGGGGTCAGTTACAGGGGATCAAACCAGAATAACTTCATTAGGCATAGTGGACTCACTTAGACTAAAATAAAAAGTTATAATTACGTTTATACCTCGGTGGTTCAGTAATAAATGTAATAATATGTATGGACTATGTCTTGGATACGATTCCCGGGTCGGGTAAAGTGAGTCTGTCTGTCTGTGTTATAGGTATACCTCTGCCTAAAACTTTGGTGGAAAAATCACAAATGTATCTTGCTTTAAATTACTCACTTAGATTATCAATCTGTCTTAGCGTTTATGTCCAAATTTCCAAAAGTATTTGTCTATTACAAAACGTCTTTTGACAATATGGTAATTAAGTAAATCCATACTGCCATACTAATATTATAAATGCGAAAGTAACTCTCTCTGTCTGTTACGCTTTCACGCCTAAACCACTGAACCGAAAAAAAAGGGGATGAAAGTTTGTATGAAAAATCGTCAATATATTAACAGAGATATAATTGACATTCACGCGGACGAAGCTGCGAGCAACAGCTAATAATGTTTAAAGTACCATATTAGTGCTCTTCACTGGTTCCAAGGTACCAACAACCAAGTGTCAGAAACCGGTACCACTGAAGTACCAAAAAATATTACAATGGTACCGACTTAGTCTTCGCAATAAAAAACCTAAACAAGTTGTTAATTTAATTAAACTTACTCTGCTGTCTGTACCTGGTTGCTCAACCAACTCATTAACCGTTAATTTATGTCCAAATATTACCTTAGGCGATACAAATCATAGTTTTTAATCGGACCATGATCATTATCTGTTTTATTGCTCTGCTAACGGTACTTTGTTAAACAAATATTTTTTTGCCATCCGTACTAAATAAATGTTAATTTTACAACAGGTTAGACAGTTAGCGAATTTTGAAAATTAATTATTATTACTATTGGCTACCTGTGTAGTTTAGTGGTATTATATACGTTACGCAGAGGTCTTGTATTTCGATTCCCGGATTCAATAAAATCATGATGGTTTTTCTTAGGAAGCGGCAAATATAAAGCGGTAGAGTTTGTTTGTTTGAACGCACTAATCTCTGGAACTACCAGTTCTTGAGGAAGGTTATAGGCTATGTAACATCACTCTACTGGCTACGGGAGCACAGCAGTAACCAAAGACGCAGGTAAAACCGCGCTGCGGGAAGCTAATAATCTTAAAAACTTTATAGCTAAACACAATGCATTTAAAAAATAGGTCTTGGATAAAATGTGTAGTTCACAATGAACATAAACAAATAATTTGAACAACAATATACCAATTCACATGAAGGTATATTGAATATTGATACATAAGTATTACTCCGAGTTGTCAAGGTTGACCGACGAACTGATAAGAGTAGCAAGCAACCGATAGATGAAGGGAAATAACCAGCCGAGGTAGCGAAGATTGGAGGAAGCCTAGGTTCAGCAGTGGACGTCCACAGGCTATCCAGGGTCTGTACCATAACCTCTTATAGCAATCTTATACCTTACTTTGTCTCTATCCTTGTTTTTAATGATACAAAAGAAAAAGACAAAACACAAAGTAATAATAATAATAATAATACCAGCCTGTTTACTGTCCCACTGCAGGGCAAAGGCCTCTTCTCATATAGAGAAGGCATGAGCATTAATCACCACGTGCGCTCAAGGTGGATTGGCAATTTCAGACTTTTAAGTCCAGGTTTCCTCACGATGTTTTCCTTCACCGTCGGTCAGAAATGTCCAAGATAAACTTAGAAAGTACATATGATTTGAAATATCACATTGGTACTTGCCCGGATTCGAACCCACTGCCTCGTGTTTACGAAGCGAGTGCCTTATCCACTGGACCATTTTGAAAAAGTAATATTAAAATATTATTATATATGTACTGCTATAAGAGGAGATGGTAGGTCCACAGTACTTCTTTAATATCTCTAAACAATATATCGTAAGGTCGTTTTTGTTCTGTTTCTTTGCTAATATGGTTTTTACTATTATTCGGTTCTATTAAAACTTGGCATACTTTTGGAGGTCATATCACCTTGTGATGATCCCTCACAAGTTCTTGGTATTTATTTCTCGATATGTCTAAAATCTATTTAGCAGTATAAGTGTCTTAAATAGGAAAAAAAAAATCTACAGCAAATAATCCTAATCTACTAACGGCATTCTATCACTTACATGTTTTATACACTTTATCTCAAAAACGGCTGAACCAGTTTGAAGAATTGATTGCTTGTTAGCTACTACATAGGAGACAAGTTCATTAAATAAAACTACTTTAGAAAGTACAGTTAAAAGATCAATGTATCCCTTTGTATAGCTTTCATTATTGGTAATTAAAAAACGGGTTTTCTAAGAAAAATGATTTTTTCGGTTTTGCGGTTTAGTGGATTAGTGATACTCAACGCAGCAGTCTATGAGGTTGAACCTCCCAAGAAAAGGATATAGGGTTTTGCTGTTAAGATTTTCTCAATATTAGCCCCGAGTTAAATTGAGCACGGTATGTGGTACGTTCCCACCCTGAGATCCTAAAAAACTAGAGTATTATAGATCTTAAAAAGAGTGGCCTGAGTTTCTTGCCAGTTCTTCTCATGCCCTACCCTACTTCATCGAACTGGCTGTAGGTTGATTGGCTGATATTTTGTAATTTTTAACGGTCATAAGTGTTGATTCCATCAACCTAAATGAATAAATATCTCTTTTGACTTATATGTCTTGGTCTCTATGTGTGTTAAATGAGTTTTTAACGCTTGGTCTCAGCGCAATAAACTAATTAATTAAAGATAGCAAAAAGTTTTGTCCCATTTTGTAATCGAAGTAAGTACCGAGTCAATTTGCCTTAAAAAAATCTACGTTTTCAAATTATAATTGTCCTTGTTACAGAGTGATATGTCAACACGCAGCACATCATTCCGCGCGCGCCGCGGCCACAAGGAACGGTCCAAGAACTTCACGGAGCTCGAGAAAAGAACTGTACTCGAGCTGATAGCGCGACACAGAGACGTGCTGCGGCAGGGCAGATCCAACAACGCCACTAATAGAAGCAAACAGGTAAGTTATATCTAAAGTTTAACTTCACGGAGTTTGAGAAGAGAACCGTGCTCGAGCTGATAGCGCGACACAGAGACGTGCTGCGGCAGGGCAGATCCAATAACGCCACTAATAGAAGCAAACAGGTAAGTTAAATAAATAAATAAATAAAAGTTATATCTAAAGTTTAACTTGACGGAGCTCATTATGTATTGATATATTATTATATAATTAATAATATATCAATACATTATTTACAGTTGCACACGATCCACACTATCAGAGACCATAAAGTATGGGAGCCTGGTAATCTGTCTGACAGGATTTTCCTAGTGCAGATACCAGTCTCTCACAAAGGTGCTCTTTAAGTTTAAATGTAATGCAATGTATTGTTATAGAAATAAGTAACCTTTGTGAAAGAGAAATAAATTTATTTATTATTATTATTATAAAGTTTAACTTGACGGAGCTCGAGAAGAGAACCGTGCTCGAGCTGATAGCGCGACACAGAGACGTGCTGCGGCAGGGCAGATCCAATAACGCCACTAATAAAGCAAGCAGGTCCCTACTATCTAAGAGTCGTTCATTTCTCCCACGTACGTGAAGGCTCTAGATCGAACCAGCTATACTGCTTCCCGAGCGCTATGACATTTCCTTCTCCAATCAAGGTTTAGAGCATTAATATCACGCGTAGCGGCTTCGCAGATCCCCTGGAATTTCAGAAGTCTATAAGCGACAGTTACCACTTACCATTAGGTGGCTCATCTGTCACTGTAAGCAATAAAAAAAACTGCCTGATGGTCAGTGTCAGTCAGTGGGTCCAAAAGTTGTAGTATAACTCACGCGGGCAAAGCTGCTGGCAACAGCTTGTATGAAATAAAGGTATTTTTTTATTATAATTAGTTGGTAGTACACTTGGGAGTTTCGGGTTCAAATTCCGTTTGAAGATAACATCGCTGAAACATCATTTTTAACAGGAAATAAATAAAATAAACTGTGGCGTTAAAATAACACAGATAATAATTAAACTGTCCTTGATTATATTAATCAGATTATTTAATATCGTTGTTAGTTCTTGTGATAAGTGGTCGAGATTCTATCTGTGATAGCTACTTATATTACTATGTATTTATAATTTATGTATATAGATATAGATATCTTGTACTGAGGTTCAGTGGCACATTCGACGCAGTGTAAGTGGATTTGAGCCCACACGGTACAAAACTTGAAAACATGAGTTAATGATACTCGTCGAAGGACCGCTAAGTATATAAAATAAAAAGGTACTAAAATGAAAAGTATGGAATTTCAATACAAGTAAGGTCCCTCGACGTGATGACACGTCATCACGTCACGCAGTGAGTCGACGACATTCGCCAGGTTGCGAGTAACTCCTGGCTTGGCCCAGCGCAAGACCGGCGTAAGTGGTATTCACAAAGGGAGGCCTACACTCAACAGTGGGTACATATAGGCTGTGGATGATGGATGATGATGTCGTGGAATTTTTAATTTAAGTTTTATTTATATTTTGGTAATAAATAGAAAAAAATATATGAAAAAAATGGACTAACACCTATATTCTGTAAAGGGTTAGTACTTCCTCCATCGATCAGGCACATTCATGCAAAGATATCTACTACCTTTACCTTTACACGAGAACGGAAGGCCGTTCTCGTGTTTTTCTAAAAGACAAATTGTGTGCTATAAGTGACATTGTTGCAAATAGCTGCGCAATTAAACATGAACTTGATAGTTCGCATAGTTGCATTAGTTGCATTATTAAGTAATATAACACTACATACTTTATATAATGCTTACATAACACTTTTGTACTCGTGTTAGGTGTTACCTTCAATGTATGTTATTGGAAAACTTATGCAATAGGCTTTTTGTGTACTACGTTGGTGGTAAAATACAGTCAATATGTTTTGTTTATAATGGACATTATATACAATTAACAAACAAGTAGATATATTTGAAACAATTTTGACAAAAACCAGATTTGTGTTTATTCATACTAATATTATACATGCGAAAGTGACTCTGTATGTTACGCTTCCACACATAAACCATATTAGATTTTAATGAAATTTGGTATCATTAAAATCACCATCTAATTATGATCCTGGGTTTTTAAGCGGGGGAAAAAGCATCTCACTAAGCCACCATAGTGGAGGCCACCATACCAGTAGTTTGGCTTTTGGAATGGTGTCCACTATTCTGGACTCCACTGACTGCTTACTATCAGGCAGAGTGGAGTCACTTAGGTGGGCTAATATAAAAAAAAAGACAGGAAGAGGTTGAGATCAACGTTTTTATAAAAAAATCGTAAATTTTTTGAAACAGAGACATGTTCATGATTAGTAAAGATATATTATGTGATAACCGACAGTCACGCGGGCGAAGATGAGGGAAACAGTTAGTCTCCTTTGTAAAAACCAATGTCTGTATGTTCCAGCTGGTATGGTCAACAATTTGCGAGGAGGTGAACAGGCGATGTGGCGGCGACCGACCGCGCACGCCCGCGCAAGTCAAGATGTGGTACGAGAACTATAAGAAAAAGTGTAAAATGCGCGCTCATGATACACAGGTAATTAGCTACTGCCTTAGCCATACTATATTTTTTTTATTGCCTAAATTGGCAGAACAATCAGCTCACCTGATGGTAAGTGGTAACTGTCGCTCATATACTTCTGCAATGCCAGGGACTCAAAGCCGCTACCTACTGTGATATTAATGCTCTTTTTAAACCTCGTTTGAAGAACGACATGTCATAGCGCTCGGCAAAGCAGCTGGTAGTTTGTTCCATATCCATATATCTAGGAAAAATGGTTTCTATTTTATTCTGACTATCTCTGGGGCGTAGCGGTAAAACGATCGACTGCTAAGTCTATGGTGTCCGGTTCGATTTCTGTTAAAGAAAATATTTTTGTGCATGAACATGACTTTGTATGGTCTGGGTGTTTCTATGTATGTGATCTCTAAGCATCGCAGAAACTATAAAAAACACCCGTAATAAATAAATATAATTTACAATTTAGTATTACAATTTTAACGGTAGTAAATCCACGCTGGTTTCAGCATGAATGGGTCGGATCGACCGGGGAAGTACTACCCTCTCATAGAAGATCGACGTAAGAATATTAGTTTTCATACTAATGTGTTTCGCTCTGTGAGTGAGAGCGCCGGCAGCCGAAATAACCCCTCGGTCCTGATCCTTTTCCCTCTTCTTTCCTCAACCCCTTGTCCGTGGTCGGCAACGGTTTGGTTGTGTTTTCTAAGCATTATTACTTTCGTAATGCTTGGAAAACACTGCCATCTCTATAGCTATCCCTATGCTTGTTTGCCACCAAAGTCGTATAAAAAAACAATGTAGACAGAAAGGGGATGAGCAGGGAAGAGAAAGAGACCCATTGGTCTCACCATACGAACTCGTTTAAATAACTTTGATATAAGTTTCATTCGGTCTTACAACAAACGCGTACATAAAATATGTTTGCAATATTACCTACGACTGCGAAATATTCTTGCTATACTGCAAATTTACTTTTACTGTCTTTTGTATCACAAATTCACAAACATTGAAATTATGAAAATTGCCAAAAATATGTTAAACTTAATAAAATATATCTTAAGTTATGCGCTTCATTTATTCGAGAAATATTTTATTAAAACGGTAACGTTGATTTTTAGCACAAATTTGCAAGCAAACATACAAAAAATCAATATTATTTTAGATATGAAGTATACCCTGTATTGTTCCAGCAAACTCAGCCAGAACCTCCAGGAATATTAGACGGTATGCTCTGGCAGAATATACACCCACTCGACGTCAAAGGTATGTATATATTGTTTAAAGAAAACTCCCGCCCTTGTGAACAAGCTCATAATTATAATTAAACGCAAAGTGCACCTAAACTCGAAGCAAATATGTGCATCACACAACATTTTGTCCTTTAAAGGCTTCAAACCAACAGCCGACATCAACCGCACGCATTTACCACTACGCCAACAAAGCAATATGTATAGTGCAATCAACAAACAAATCAAAAATAATGGGTCATGTTCTACAAATACTGTTCATATTATATATTTTATTGTTTTCATTATTTAAGTAGGTTAAATATTTTTCTATCAGTTGTCAATATATATTTTAACTAATAATAATAATAATAATAATAAACATAATTTTTCGTGGTGGCTTGGCACCGCACATTTACAAAAGGATGCCTACGCCCAACAGTGGTTACTTATGGGCTGTGGATAATGATGAAAGAAAGAAAGAAAGAAATATTTAATGATGAAAATAAAGTAGTAAAAATCGGCCAAATGCGAGTCGGACTCACGCACGAAGGGTTCCTTACCATTATAGTATAAAAACGGCAAAATGACATATTTGTTGTATGAGGGCCCCTTTAAATATTTATTTTATACTGTTTTTTTAGTATTTGTTGTTATAGCGGCAGCAGAAATACATACATCATTTGGGAAAATTTCAACTGTCTAACTATCACGGTTCATGAGATACAGCCTAGTGACAAACGAACGGATAGACAGCGGAGTCTTAGTAATAAGGTCATATTACCCTTTGGACACGGAACTAAAACCTATCTCGGATGGTTTAAAACTCCATAAAAAATTAAATTCAAGTGTATATATATACTCATGATGTTTAGGCTAAATTGCACTATCGATTCCTATCATGTCATTGCGATCATCAATCCCCTTGTCATCGTGGTGATTATGATAAATACGACACTTTTGATGTCTATATCCTGCAGTGTATGGGTAATGGGGATTATAAATAATCAATGGTGATGATGGTGATTACAGAGGAGGACGGCGAGCCTACGACTAGCGCGGACGGTGGCCACAGCGTCAAGGACGATGACTGCGTACCTGTCAACGTGAGTATATAAGGATTATTCTCAGCTTCCCCCGCATATCAGCCCCCGAATGGGGAAAATAGGAGTTTTCGTATCATCTTCCCCCGAATTTGTAATTGGGGAAAGTAAGGAAGTTCTGTTCCACATACTACAGGAACTCAACAGAGTGGGTAGGAGGCAATTGGCCAATTAACACACCTAGTAACAGTATGTTAAAACTAGTCGGTCTTGATCTAATGATGATTTATGCGGACCAGTTCCTCGTACCCCAATAACTCTATTGGGGTACAAGGAACTGGACCGCGTAAATGATCACCAGATACGGTAGGTCATATAACGTGGGCAATCTCCACATGATGAGCCAAGATCTGGGCAGGACCGATGAAAGTATTCTTTGGGCTTATAAAAAAACCTTTCTAATTTTTTTTTTGTATTGCTTACCAAAAAGACCACCGCCTGATGGTAAACAGTCAGAGGAATCCAGAAGTGGTGGCCACTATACCAAAAACCATCGTCTTAAACTACTGGTATGGTGGCCTCCACTATGGCGGCTGGGAATGGGGTTAGGGGAAGGGAATGAGGGAGATGGGAAAAGGGAGAAAATTGGACCTCGGGCGCTCTCGCTCACCAAACGAAACGCAGTAGTTCGGATACTACTACTCTTACGTCGATCTTCTATGAGAGGGCAGTACTTCCCTGGACGATCCGGCCCATTCATGCTGAAACCAGCATGGATCCACTACCGTAAGAACTACTACACAACAACTACAACTTATAAAATACATAAAATATATGAATTTATAAAGTTACATTATTGCATACCCGGTTTTAAAACCACAACGCGGTGCCGGCAACCACCATTCAAATATGAATCATAACTTTTTCTTTGTTTAGATGTCGAACGGTCGATTATCCTGTACGAACGAAAGCGAAGACACGATGCCGAATGTATTAGAACCCCAAGTTCAAATAATACCCCAGTCCTCCCCTACCCCTCCTCCCCACAAACTACCCATTACCCCACTACCCATACCCGCAATACCCATACTCACTAATCCTCTACAAGCGATAGAACAAGCAAGAATACAGCAAAACTTCTTACAAAAATTAAACGAATTGTCAAATACTCCTTTAAATTTGAGTAATTTAGATGAAATTAAAAGGAAAAATGGTCATGATAGAAGCCAAGAAAATATAGAGGAACAAATTAAACATGACTGTGGAACTGCGACGGAAGAAGAAAGATTATATTTTACTGTCAAACGCCAACACGCTATATGGGAGCACGAAGCGAAAATGAAGATATTAAACATGGAACTTAGGCAAAAGGAAGAAATATTTTCGTTGCAAAAACAATTATTTTTAATAGAACTGAGATTAAAAATGGACTTCTTAGAGAAAGCCAGCGCTAAATGATGGGGGTAAGTAGATTAATTTGAAAACTTTTAAGGCTATAATTCTACAATTTTAAATCCATCCCTTTTCTAATTACATAATAGTACAGTTTGACCACGCAATTTTGATACATGTATTTTTGTATGCAACGAATAAACTAAAATACTACTAAACCAATTTCAAAAATTCTTTTACCATTAGAAAGCTACATTATCACTGAGTAACATAGGCTATATATTACAAGGAAAATTTAGAGATCCTTAGAATTCCCTACTAAAACCAACCCAAGATGTAAAAAAATTAGCCAAAAAATTGCATCGCATGCGCTGCGGAAAGTACTGATGATAAAACAAAAAAATGTTTTACAATATTATAGAAACTAATCAATATCTACAAAAAACTTCGCGAGACCATAATATGTCCAACTATTGTAGTTATGACACTATAACTAGATTTTTACGTTTTAAAAGTTGATAGAAATGCCGATCAAAATAAAACGATATTATCCAAATAAATAATTTCGTATTCAAGACTGTTTCAATACTTGTTGACTACTTTTGAATTATTGAAATCGGACATTCCATTCAAAAGTATTAAACAAAAAATATACGCCGCCGCCCCGGTGTGGCTCCACGGAGCGCAGTGAGCAACGCGGCGAGAGAGATCTTTATTTGTCCCAAAATGTTTAAAAAAATGTCCACCCGTGCGAAGCCGGGATGAGCTGCTAGTATTTGATATAATTTTAAGTATAATACATGCATGTATTATTGCAGAGTAAAGCAGAGAATTTTATCAGTTTAATTTTGAGAATATTTCAAAACAATTTTACAGCTATTATTAATAATAATTCATATTTTTTTCATTTCTAGTTCGCGCTGCATCCAGAGAAGTCATTCCCGTATTTGTTATAAAACAAAACGGCAAAGGTATCAAACTGTACAGCCGAGTGTATCTAGTTTTATAAAAGTGCCATCTATCGTAGAGTTACCGAATTATTCCTTGGTTTGAGTTCAGTAGTCAAACTACTGACATTCCATGGAAGAAAAAAAATGATTATTTTTTGCAATAATACTTAAGTCCTCAGCTATTTAATATTTAAAAAAGAATAGCTGGTGGTCGCTTTTTTATGACGCAAGGCCTTTTTAACACTTATTGGAGGTCATGGCATGGTAAAACATAAGTTTATTAAAATAATATTTACCAATGCTCACCTAATTACATAAAGGACAACTCTTCGCCGATTGAATAGCAGCTAAAGCCATGACTTTCTGGCCATTATAATGTGATTATGAAGTTAATTATTTTTGTATTCGTTATATTTGCGTATAGCTTATTTTTATGTTTTTCTTTAGACTGTAAGAAACGTGCTTAAGTTTATAAAACGTTGCAGTTTTAATAGTATTACCTGTGGCAGCTAACCTTTTTTTGTTTCATTGTGTCAGATTTTGACTTTGTAGAAGTTTCAAACGTTGCCAGCTATCAAAATGTTCAAATGTAATTTTTGACATATTGTATGCCGTCTAGAAACATGCGCTCAATTTATTGATAGGTTTATTAGCTTTGAATGACTTTCGACTAAAAATGTCACATGTTATTGTTAAAATTTGACACAAAAACGGTTAATAAACTGCCAAATTGAGTATCGCGTATTTTCGTTGATAAATATAGTACTTAGTGACCTCTGGTCCGCAATAATTATTCAATGGGGTCCGTATATGTATGACAATTCTTATTTATACTTATCAGGTCGGAAAAGCATTATTTTTATCGGTCAGTGACGCGATAATTTTTTTGTAGTATATATATAATATCAAACAAACTAATTAGTTCAAAACTTGCAATAATATACTGTATAAATAAGAATTTGTTATAAAGTTAAAATTTGGGGACAAAAGTGTATCGTGTCTGTATTATTGATGGCCGTTTTGCCTATAAACAATATAGAGTTTTACTTTATGGTTACTTAATGGTTACCAGCTCAAAATATTTATTTATTATTTTGACATAAAAAATCTGTAAAGTTTATAAGCAAAATGAAGGTATAAAACCTAGTCTTTAAAAATTCTAATAAATTGTATGAAATAGGTTTTTAGACATTTATAAATTATTTTACATCGATTTTTCGAAAGTACGTACATTAGGCAATATAGTGATGTCTGTAAAAATTGCATTTTTATCGGTAGGATAGAAATATTGTGATATTGAATTGAAAGGGTTAAGAAAGGGCGTTAGAATTTATATCTTTAGATATAAACTCCCTAATCGCTTAGGAAGACCGATTTCGTTGCGATTTTGCTATTTCATACAAATTGTTATATCGAGTCAGTGACGTGCCAATAATCGAAAACCATTGTTAATAATAAATAATAATAGTTATTACATATATAAGGTATTGTTATTATTAGATATCTAGGTACGTAACCGTTTAGACGAAAAGTAATGCGACACAGTATGATATTATTATTATTAACTAGACAGGAAATAAATAAATCAGTACAAAGACTTCCTACGAAGCCGTTACCTCAGTGCAGTGTATTGTAAATAATAATAGGTTATAGTTGTAAAATAAAATTTTAGAAATTTTTTATATGAGGAAAACTTTACACCTTGCGAATTTTGCATAATTTTTGTGTTCATAATACGACTTCTTTTAGCCAGACATGTAATAATAATTTCTGGCAGTATTAAAATGAAAATATGTAAATATAATTATTATTTTTATTATTATTTTGATATTTTAGCCTTACTAGGCGTAAAAATTGGTGTAAGGACCTCAAAACATGGCAATACTTTTTAAATATATAACATTGTGATGTATTTTACGATCTCAATACAGATTAAAAAAAGATATTTTTTTTACCTCCGACTAAATTCTGTGTGAAATTATTAAAAAAAACATGCTATGTATGTATTATTTTTTTTTATTCAAATCGACTACGTTAATCTGATAAAATTGGATATAATTAAAAATAAAGAATTTATTTTCTGTTCTGAAGTTTTTTATTAAGACTACTTTTATAAGCAGGCTGGTAACTACTTATTTCCTAATAGATCCTGTTGCCCTAGTACTGAATACAATTTTAAAATGTACAAAAAGTATTAGGCTAGCAAGATCTAAATATTAGGACATTGAATCATATAAAAACTATTTTTTTTTTTCGTGGAAATGCATTACGCATACGCACCCGCCTGGGCAAGGCGGGTTATGTCGGACTCTCCGACCGCACTCAAAGCGCGGCCGACATACCGACTAAAACCCACGGTGTTCCTCCAGACGGCCAGAGTGTCGGAGTCACCCGAGACGCTCGCGCATTCATCCGCGACCCCGACGGGCCATTGCCCGCTCACCACACGCGAGCGGACCCCTTCCGATTTGAGGGGCCTAGCCCCCTCCCCCCCTCCCTCGAGAGGCGCGTGCGGACACGCGCACTGCCGTCTCGGGCCCGTGCTGTTCGGGCGGCGACTGCCCGATCGCCGCCCGCAGGCCACCTCCTAACTCGGCCGCAGAGGATAGGGAGAACGGCGCGTCGCAATACCGACACTCCTCTTCCCCTGCGACCCCACCGCGTCCGCAATCTGGCGGTTGCGGCCCCGCCGAGGCCGTGGAAGGTAGGGAGAACGGCGCACCGTGATACCGGCACTCCTCTCCCGCCGCGGCCCCGCCACTCCTCAGCCGCAGTGTCCCCGAAGCAACACCGCAGCCCGACCCAGTTGCGGTGCCGCCCATACAACACCGCAACCCACCTGAGCCGCTCCATCGTGGGCTTACCACCAAAGCCCTCCCGCCGCGACAAGGCGAGAACCCCGGTTGGGGGGGATATAAAAACTATAATTTAAACTCCTAATAACATCCTGCTGCCCTAGTACTGCATTTATGTACAAAAGTTACTAGGGCAGCAGGACCTATTTTTTTATTTATTTTATTTTATAACTTTATGCACAAAATTGTACAATGGTGGGCTTAATGCCAAAGGCATTTTCTACTAGCCAACCTTTGGATGATGCAGAGATAAACGAAGTAGGTGCAAGTTAACTTCAAAGGAATATTACCAGATAAATATGCTTATTTATTACCTATATACAAAAATACATATTATATTTAATATACATAATACATACACACTTACGAATATATATATATATATATATATATATATATATATATATATATAATACACCATACTATATACTCATGTTACTGATGTGATGACTCTGCCAATCTGTCGAAGAGAATATCCCGTACCTTGTTTGAACTTAAAGCGGTCCAGCAGTAACCATACTGACTTTAAGAGGGAGCGCATTCCAGAGTAAGACGAATTGAATAAAGAAGGAAGAATGTACAAAATCAGAAGTATGAGAGGGGCATGCTAGAAGAAGATTATTGGAAGAGCGAAGATTTCTATCATGGATTGAACACAAAGGTTCGAATTGTGGAAATAAATAACTGGGAAGAATGGGAGAAAGTAAGAAAAAAAATAAGGTAGTAAGAGATGCTGATTTCGGCGCTGCCTTATGGGTAACCATTTTAGGTCTGAGCTAGAGATGAAACGTATTTACGCTACCAAGGTTTAAAACCAGGGTTTCGCTTCGAAGTACGGCGCCCTGGTACGAGCAGACAATACTTGCAAGTATGAAAGTATGTGCTACAAGGCGAACGCGCGATAGCATAGCATAGAAAAACGATTCATATTTCAATGTAGATAAAAAACACACTCGTATTTAGTGAATAATAATTACTTTTATCTTCAAAGTATTTTTTTTAACATACGAATTTGCTCCTTACCTTGCTAAGAATACAGGTTGAATTTCTATGCAAGTATTTTAGGTAAGACGCTCGCGTCCAATATTTGCAAGTTTGAAAGTAAGTGCTTTAAGGCGAACGATAGCATAGAAAAATGATTCATATTTCAATCTAGATAAGAAACACACTCGTACTTTGTGCATAATAAATACTTTTATCTTCAAAGTATTTTTTTATTCATACGAATTTGCTCCTTACCTTGCTAAGAATACAAGTTGAATTTCTATGCAAGTATTTTAGGTAAGACGCTCGCGTCCAATATTTGCAAGTATGAAAGTAAGTGCTTTAAGGCGAACGATAGCATAGAAAAATGATTCATATTTCAATGTAGATAAGAAACACACTCGTACTTTGTGCATAATAAATACTTTTATCTTCAAAGTATTTTTTTATTCATACGAATTTGTTTACATTCACATTCGGAGGTTGACCTCTAATATACACATAAATATTGTAATTTCTACGAATAAAATTTCTCTAAATTTTTTTAGCGCTTTGTCAGTTTGACAACATACCAATTTTTGGTAAAATGGTGGTCATTTAATTTCCTCCACATTTTTTCAATTTTTATTATTGTAATATACCATTAATGGCATTAATATCATCAACAAGAATATTATTCTAAACTTGACGCTGGCAGAAATAGCTGACACAATCGTCGGCTCTATCGCCAAAAAAAAGGAGAAGAACGAACAAGTTTTAAATGTTTTTTTATGGACGATCTCTATCAAGTATAAAATATATGGGTACAAGAATAGAAGTCACAAAAACAAGCTAAATTAAAAACAAACAAGTATAAAGAAAGAAGAGTAACAAAATAAAATACACCAAAAAACTATTAGTTCGTGCGAGCTAAGGTTTTGTTCGTCCGCGACGAAGAACCTGCGACACCGACGTCGCTCACCGATCCTGAAGTGTCAGTATTATTGGAGACCTTTGGGTACTTGCCTATCAGCAGGTTCATTTCTTCTGAAAAGATGATCTTATTACGACTGCCACCACTGTACCAAGGTGCAATCGTCATATGAACACAAGACGGTTGTATAGTAGTCAAGACTACTATACAACCGTCTTGTGTCCAGACAGGCCTTACACCAAAGTGCCTTTCTGAAGAGTGTTTGCTGGGTTTCAGTGAGGAATGCCCGTACAGACACCGATGAGCCCTATAACCTGAATTTGGCTTTCCAAACTTCAGTCCTTACCTTCAAGTATAGGATGAAAATCGCACAAGTATAGGACGGAAACGCTCCTTACTCTGGACTCCGATCCGGTGAAACTGCACAATGTTGGCCACAGAAACTTCACTTAGACCCAGCTTGTTGTTATGAAATATTAAGAACAATGCCAGTACAGTCTTCCTTATCTGCTTCTGTGACTCCTAAAAAGATGACGGCCTTCCGCCGATGCTCGGAACTCCTTAGCTACATAAGCAACAGTGTCCTTGGCAGTTCCACCACTACTCAACTGTGCCTGGATGGATGTTATTAGGAGGTTGAACTATAGTTTTATATGATTCAACCTCCTAATAGAACCTGCTGCCCCTAGTACCTTTTGTACATAAATGCAGTACTAGGGCAGCAGAATGTTATTAGGAGGTTAAATTATAGTTTTTATATGATTCAACCTCCTAATAGAACCTGCTGCCCCTAGTACCTTTTGTACATAAATGCAGTACTAGGGCAGCAGAATGTTATTAGGAGGTTAAATTATAGTTTTATATGATTCAACCTCCTAATAGATCCTGCTGCCCCTAGTACCTTTTGTACATAAATGCAGTACTAGGGCAGCAGAATGTTATTAGGAGGTTAAATTATAGTTTTATATGATTCAACCTCCTAATAGATCCTGCTGCCCCTAGTACCTTTTGTACATAATTGCAGTACTAGGGCAGCAGAATGTTATTAGGAGGTTAAATTATAGTTTTATATGATTCAACCTCCTAATAGAACCTGCTGCCCCTAGTACCTTTTGTACATAAATGCAGTACTAGGGCAGCAGAATGTTATTAGGAGGTTAAATTATAGTTTTATATGATTCAACCTCCTAATAGAACCTGCTGCCCCTAGTACCTTTTGTACATAAATGCAGTACTAGGGCAGCAGAATGTTATTAGGAGGTTAAATTATAGTTTTATATGATTCAACCTCCTAATAGAACCTGCTGCCCCTAGTACCTTTTGTACATAAATGCAGTACTAGGGCAGCAGAATGTTATTAGGAGGTTAAATTATAGTTTTATATGATTCAACCTCCTAATAGAACCTGCTGCCCCTAGTACCTTTTGTACATAAATGCAGTACTAGGGCAGCAGAATGTTATTAGGAGGTTAAATTATAGTTTTATATGATTCAACCTCCTAATAGAACCTGCTGCCCCTAGTACCTTTTGTACATAAATGCAGTACTAGGGCAGCAGAATGTTATTAGGAGGTTAAATTATAGTTTTATATGATTCAACCTCCTAATAGAACCTGCTGCCCCTAGTACCTTTTGTACATAAATGCAGTACTAGGGCAGCAGAATGTTATTAGGAGGTTAAATTATAGTTTTATATGATTCAACCTCCTAATAGAACCTGCTGCCCCTAGTACCTTTTGTACATAAATGCAGTACTAGGGCAGCAGAATGTTATTAGGAGGTTAAATTATAGTTTTATATGATTCAACCTCCTAATAGAACCTGCTGCCCCTAGTACCTTTTGTACATAAATGCAGTACTAGGGCAGCAGAATGTTATTAGGAGGTTAAATTATAGTTTTATATGATTCAACCTCCTAATAGAACCTGCTGCCCCTAGTACCTTTTGTACATAAATGCAGTACTAGGGCAGCAGAATGTTATTAGGAGGTTAAATTATAGTTTTATATGATTCAACCTCCTAATAGAACCTGCTGCCCCTAGTACCTTTTGTACATAAATGCAGTACTAGGGCAGCAGAATGTTATTAGGAGGTTAAATTATAGTTTTATATGATTCAACCTCCTAATAGAACCTGCTGCCCCTAGTACCTTTGTACATAAATGCACAGAAATAGTAATAGGCTAAATAATTTTTATCATAATGAACTTAACCTCCTAATAGAACCTCGAGTTTAATAGTTATGATTCAACCTCCTAATAGAACCTGCTGCCCCTAGTACCTTTTGTACATAAATGCAGTACTAGGGCAGCAGAATGTTATTAGGAGGTTAAATTATAGTTTTTATATGATTCAACCTCTTAGGTCCTGCTGCCCCTAGTACCTTTTGTACATAAATGCAGTACTAGGGCAGCAGAATGTTATTAGGAGGTTAAATTATAGTTTTATATGATTCAACCTCCTAATAGATCCTGCTGCCCCTAGTACCTTTTGTACATAAATGCAGTACTAGGACAGCAGAATGTTATTAGGAGGTTAAATTATAGTTTTTATATGATTCAACCTCTTATGTCCTGCTGCCCCTAGTACCTTTTGTACATAAATGCAGTACTAGGGCAGCAGAATGTTATTAGGAGGTTAAATTATAGTTTTTATATGATTCAACCTCTTAGGTCCTGCTGCCCCTAGTACCTTTTGTACATAAATGCAGTACTAGGCAGCAGAATGTTATTAGGAGGTTAAATTATAGTTTTATATGATTCAACCTCCTAATAGAACCTGCTGCCCCTAGTACCTTTTGTACATAAATGCAGTACTAGGACAGCAGAATGTTATTAGGAGGTTAAATTATAGTTTTATATGATTCAACCTCCTAATAGAACCTGCTGCCCCTAGTACCTTTTGTACATAAATGCAGTACTAGGACAGCAGAATGTTATTAGGAGGTTAAATTATAGTTTTATATGATTCAACCTCCTAATAGATCCTGCTGCCCCTAGTACCTTTTGTACATAAATGCAGTACTAGGGCAGCAGAATGTTATTAGGAGGTTAAATTATAGTTTTTATATGATTCAACCTCCTAATAGAACCTGCTGCCCCTAGTACCTTTTGTACATAAATGCAGTACTAGGACAGCAGAATGTTATTAGGAGGTTAAATTATAGTTTTTATATGATTCAACCTCTTAGGTCCTGCTGCCCCTAGTACCTTTTGTACATAAATGCGGTACTAGGACAGCAGAATGTTATTAGGAGGTTAAATTATAGTTTTATATGATTCAACCTCCTAATAGATCCTGCTGCCCCTAGTACCTTTTGTACATAAATGCAGTACTAGGGCAGCAGAATGTTATTAGGAGGTTAAATTATAGTTTTTATATGATTCAACCTCTTAGGTCCTGCTGCCCCTAGTACCTTTTGTACATAAATGCGGTACTAGGACAGCAGAATGTTATTAGGAGGTTAAATTATAGTTTTATATGATTCAACCTCCTAATAGAACCTGCTGCCCCTAGTACCTTTTGTACATAAATGCAGTACTAGGGCAGCAGAATGTTATTAGGAGGTTAAATTATAGTTTTTATATGATTCAACCTCCTAATAGATCCTGCTGCCCCTAGTACCTTTTGTACATAAATGCAGTACTAGGGCAGCAGAATGTTATTAGGAGGTTAAATTATAGTTTTATATGATTGAACCTCCTAATAGATCCTGCTGCCCCTAGTACCTTTTGTACATGATGTTTATGAAATAAAATAAAATAATAAATTATAATTGAACATTAGTCTTTTATTTTATAGAGCTGACAGGCTACTAGAAAACAAATTGAACAACGAATAGATATAGACATTGACAGACATAAACATAGACAATACATACAAGGAGTTTAACTTTAATATATTCGACCTTTAAATATAATAAACATTGCTATATTAACAACACCCCTTCTCAATGTTTATATATTAACAAATTAATTCTAAAATAATATAAACAACTGAACACATTATTGGCAAAATGTTTCTACTTCTTAGTTTATAATTTTACATTGCACTGTATTAGAAACTTAATTAACAAATCCTTACTCAATGACTTTGTTAGCATGTCTGCCAGTTGTTCAGAAGTATTTATGTATTCTATATCTATTTTATTATCTTTAATCAAATCTTTAATAAAATGATATCTAATATCAACATGTTTGAGACGTTTAACTGACTCAGTACTAGCATTAAAAATTGCTGACTGATTGTCACAATATAACTTAACTGGGCTAACATTTTGGAAATTAAAATCATATAACAAATTAATGAGCCAGCACGCTTCACTTGCTGCCATACTCATAGAAACATACTCAGCTTCATTAGAAGACAAACTTACAGAAGATTGTCTTTTTGAACACCACACAATCAAACAATTTGCAAAAATAAACAAGTATCCAGATGTGGACTTTCTGTCCCTCTGATCACCTCCCCAATCAGCATCATAGTAACCTTGCAACATATTATCGTTACATTTATAAACTATCTTATAATCTAAAGTATGCTTGACATAACGCAAAACTCTCTTCAGTGCACTTAGCAACACCCTATTCGCACATTTCTGATATCTACTTAATAATGATATTGCAAAACACAGGTCAGGTCTAGTACCAGAGACAGCATACATAAGACAGCCAATAATTTGCCTACAGATTCCTTCAATGTCTTTATAACAATCAGTATCAGAATCAAATGTCTTAGTATTAACATTTATGTCCAAGGGAGTCAACATAGGTTTGCAATTATCCATATTAAATCTTTAAAAACAATTTCTTTGTTATAATCTGTAATTAATTTTAAACCTTTCATACATTAAAGCAAATATTTTATCTGTATTATTATACTTTATACAAGCATGAATCAATAGCAACAAGTCTATCTAGCCTTACACTGTTTGACATTATTTTAATTTTTAATCATTTCCTTTTTTTTCTTTTCTTTGCATTTACAGGTAAATCACAAAAATTCCATGTGTTATTGTCTTTTAGAGTCTCATGTTCCCTATTAATAGCTGCACTCCACTTACCGGCTTTGCTTCTGCTCATGGCATCGCCTATGCAACAGGCTCACACTCACTTATATCCAGCTGCACATTATTGCACTTAAAGAAAACTGTTTGTTTACGATCACGCTTACTCCTTTCCTCTCTAGGTGAACTACTTCCTCCTAATAGATGTTCTTCATCACTACATGGCATGTAGTCACTGTCATTTTCTGAGTTATCTTCTAGGATACTACTTGTATGGGTTGTCTCTTCGGGTTCAGGGATAGCTATCTCATTAATATCTTTCTCGGGACTACTCTCTTTCACTGTCTGCTCTTCAAGGTTTAATGACACTACACACACTTCCCACAGGGCAGTGTTCTCGGGCCTTTACTATTCTTATTATATATTAATGACCTGCCACGTTATATATCTAATCCTATGGTTTTATTCGCAGACGACAGTACTTCAATAGTTTCTTGTATCAATAAAGACTCGTACATAAATGACATCAACAATTCCATCAGTAGTTTAATAAAGTGGCTTGACAATAATAACTTAGTCATAAATTTACAAAAAACCAAAACTATGCATTTTTATCAACGAATACCTCCAGGAGATATGAATATTAACTACAACGGTCAATCTATAGACAAAGTGAATCATACAAAATTTTTAGGAATCATAATTGATAGCCAATTAACTTGGAAGCCGCAAGCGGAAGATATATGTAAACGTCTTAGTACAGTTGCCTTTATGCTACATAATCTGTCCAAAAAAGTTAATTTACCAACAACATTATTAGCCTATCATGCTCTTGTAATTTCAATCCTGAGATTTGGTGTAATATTTTGGGGTTATTGTAGTGAACGAGAAGGCATTTTTAAAGCTCAAAAGCGCTGTTTGAGAGCCATATTTGGTCTCAAAGTAACTGATAGCTGTGTACCTATATTTAAGTCTCAAAAACTCTTAACTTTTCCATGCCTTTATATCCTTGAATTAACCATATTTGTAATAACAAACCGAAATTTATTTGCAACACTAACAGAAACAAGAAAACGTAGTACAGCTTTAAGACCACAGTATCAGAATTTACTATGCACAGGCGTATTTAAAACTAGCTTACTAAAAAAGAGTGTAATCTGTATGGCTCCTGTAATCTTTAATAAAATTCCTAATCAAATTAAAAACTTACCATTGTTAAAGTTCAAGAAATGTTTTACAGAATTACTTGTAGATAAGTGTTACTACTCCGTGCAAGATTTCTTAGATGATAAATTCTTGTAACCTACTTATTTGTCATTTATCAACTTTGTTTTATATTTGCATGCCAATAAGGCAGAATGTACTTGGATCTTATTATGTAATTTACCATCCCATTTTTATGTACCTACATTCTAAGCAAATAAAGACCTATTCTATTCTATTCTATTCTATTCTACAGTTTGACCTTCACCTCCATTCTCTTTAGGTTTTTCCTTCTCTTCTTCCTGTAGGAATACAATGTCCCTTTTTGTCTCTACAGTGTTCTTCTGAGCGTAGTAAATACGGTATCCTTTCACATCCTCCTTATAGCCAACCATCAAGCCCTTCTCTCCTTTCTTATCCCACTTCTTCCTTCTTTCCTTTGGAATATGTACATATACATCTGTACCAAATGCTCTCAACCCATGAATATCATATGTTTTTTTAGTCCATACCTCAAATGGAGATCTTCCATCTTCATGGCTCTTCCCAGTTCTGTTCAACACAAACACTGCTGTGTTTATAGCCTCAGCCCATAGTTTCTTTGGTAAATTTCTCTCATGAATCATAGTCCTTGCCGCTTCCACCAATGTCCTATTTTCTCTTTCAGCCTTCCCATTCTGTTCGGGTGTGTATGGTACTGTAGTTTGGTGTATTATTCCACGTCTTGTAAACAATTCCTTCACATCCTTGTTCACAAACTCTAGGCCATTATCACTTCTGAATATCTTCACTTTGTTACCAGTAATATTCTCAGCTTTATTTATGAACTCCTCAATGATATGTTTGATCTTATCTTTCGTTTTCACAAATTTCACAGTTCTGAAGTTCGAATAATCATCTTTCAGCACAACAAAATACCTTGACCCACCAACTGACGGTTCTTCCATGGGACCACAGGTATCAACATGAATTAGCTCACATGTCTTAGTGCTCTTGTATTCACTTCTACTGAACGGCAATCTATGTATTTTTCCAACCAAACAACTCTCACACACTGGCTTGGATGTTTGTTTAACCTCAACGTTGTTTTTCCGTAGGTTATCTTTAACATAGGTGAAATTCTGATGCGCCAATCTTCTGTGCCACTCATTCAGGTCGTTCGGCACTAATTTTGCAGTACTCGCAATCTCACAATTACTATTATAGCGTAAATCCAAATAATACGAGCTTCCAATTCTTTTCTTCTTCTTCTTCTCCCTTTATTATGGCAACTGAGCCGACGATTGTGTCAGCTATTTCTGCCAGCGTCAAGTGTAAAATAATATACTATAGTGCTTAAAATATAGCTTGGTGCCTGCGACATTAGCTACTCCGTTTTTAAAGACAGCTATAGTAAATTCTCTGTTAAAAAGTTCGAGTATAAAATTTTTATTAAGACCTTCTTTAATTGTGTAGATAAAAAGATATACTGTTTTTTACAAAAATATGTTAATATAACTATATCTAATAATAAATTGCAGAACAATAACGGTGTTATAAAATATTTTTATTTACGCTAGCTAACTCTATAAATGCTTTTTGAATACTAGTTAGAGATGCGTAATCGACTGACATAGACAATATCGATGAAATAAATGCATGCAAATTATAATTTAAATGTATTACTAAATAAATTATGAATTTATTTAGAAAGAAATGCTAATGCGTTCAAAATAATCTCGTATTATTTTTAAGTCTGCTAGTACTGCGTGAGTAGTGTCACGACCCAGCGGCATCATCTTGTTTGTGTCAGCAGTACGAGTGCAGAAACGTCGGCATCGTTTAGAATACGTGTTTTTATTCTTCTGTCTTTATTATTGTTACATTATTATTTTTAAGTTTTGTTGTTATTTCCTTATTTGTTGTGTTTGTTGTTAATGGTTACATAATGCCAAAAAGAACACAAAAAACTGTTTTGAACAGTGAATGTCGCGAGTTTGTGGTCCGTTTGCGGGATTATTTTGAGCGCGAGAATCAAAATGGTGGACCACTAATAAATTGTAATTCAGAAACATGTGAACATCGCACTGGGAGTGCGATGTTCACTTTGATAACATGTGCGATCAAGAATTAATTATTAATTTACAAGACTGCTCCAGTGATGAATCTGATTTTGACTATGATGATAATTTGTATTGTACACCTTTAAGGCAATAAAAGTTTTAAATTAAGTACTAATTCTTCTTGTTTGATTTCATCTATTATATTATAACAAAGCCATTAAAATAATTTTCGGTTATACATTTTTTAATATCAAAATTTATCGATAATTACGGCAGATTGTCCTCGTCACTAGCACATCTCACTGACAGACGTCACAGGCACCAAGCTATATTTTAAGCACTATATACTATATTTGATGATTTTAATGGTATAATACAATGATAAAAATAGAAAAAAGGTGGATGAAATTAAATGACAACCATCTTCTGTGAAAACAAAAGATGGCTTCATAAGATAAGATAAGAAAGGATAAGAAAACGGACATGTCTGTACCTTTTTCGTACTTATATTGGAAGAATCTCTGTTGTATTATATGCACGCTAGTCTCAGTTTTCTGTTCATATACACTCTGAAGTTTCCGCCACATCTCGGCAGAACTTGTACATGTGATGATATGTAACATGACCTCTTCTGACATCCGCGTAACCAGTAACGTTTGCGCCTTGGCATCTTTAGCTTCCCATGCAGGTATTTCACCGGCAACTTCGGGCTTCACCTGTCTTCCCTCTACAATGTTCAACCAGCCATTGCTCCTCAACAGCACTGTTGTTTGGAATTTCCAAATATTCCAATTTCTGGCGCCTTCTAACTTTATCACATGACTGTTGCTCTCCATTCCGACCTTGTCCTCTCCCAGCTAAGAACAAGTACTCCTCGACGATGTTCTGCAGTGCCCTAGCACCACGCTGCAAACTGTAACCTTTGTTTTCCTTCTCGCCGATTTTATTGCCGTACCTAACTAACATCAATCTACAACAGGTTTAAGGTGACTGGGCCCATAACCTGATGTTTATGAAATAAAATAAAATAATAAATTATAATTGAACATTAGTCTTTTATTTTAAAGAGCTGACAGGTTACTAGAAAACAATTTTTTTTTTTTTTTTTTTTTATTTGCCCAAAGGGCAGGCTATAGTCTTTCGACCATACTGCCTAGTCTTCCGTGTAGGATTTCTTACGTGGTAAGTTTGTAAAAATAATGTCTTTCGTTTATATACTCATTGTATTGTTTGTTTTATTTATTTTGTCTTTCGTATTTAACCCATTTTTTAATAGATTAATTTTATTTTTGTCCAAAATCATTATTCATGTCATTTTACTGTCAATGTCATGGTAAATAACCTCCTTTTTCTAAGACAATCGCATAGATTATGACAATCGTTTTGTATGTCTTCAATTCATCGATATATTTTTATTTCATATATTTCAATATTTTTGTCCTATTTTCCGAGCTGTCTCCTTAAGTACCTAGTTAATTGTTTACTTTACATTTTTAAGAATTAAACCTAAAGTTAATAAGTATTACTATTAAAACAAATAATATTATTAAATACACGAAAACTTATTATAACTAAATATCATTTACAGTCTCTACTATAAATTTGTACAAGTATATATAAACTGAGACATTCTTAAGTAGCTCCTGAATGCATTGCGGGACCTCGTCAGGATTATTATAAATTTTAAGCAGCTCATCCGACAACACAAGGCGCTGAATGTTGAAAGATGAGCACTGGAAAAAGATATGATGCAGTGACTGAACTTCTTGTGATTGACAATACTCACAGTTAGGAGAATTGACCATTCTAAGGCGATGAAGATGATAATTTAAACGACAATGACCAAAACGCATACGACTGATAATTGAATAAAATTTTCTATTTATGAATCTGTTATACTTGCAGAACCAAGGTATGGAGTTTATTTGAACGTCTAGAGTGGCAAACCAAGTACCTTTATTTTCAACCTGAGTGCACTGGTATGAATGTCTCCCCCACTCGCGACACATGCGCTGTCTTAAAAGACTAACTGCATCTGTAGGTGGTATGGAAACATCCATATCAGGGTCAGAATTAGGAATTAGTTCTTCCAAATCAACAATCTTTTTGGCTAAATAGTCTACCTTTTCATTCCCTACAACACCAATGTGCGAAGGCACCCACACAAAACTAATTACAATATTTGATTGATATAATTCCACCCATAACTGCTTTATTAAATAAATTATATAATTTGTGTTAGCATTTAATTTGTTGTTTGACAAGTTTTGCAGAACACTCATGCTATCACTTACCACTACCCATTTGTTATGTCCTGAATTATAATTTTCAATATGTTTCAAAGCACTCAATATAGCAACAGCTTCAGCTGTAAAAATACTTGAATTTTTGTCAATTTTTCTGCCAATGCCTATATTTGAGGAGGGCTCATATATGGCAAAAGACACAGCCTTATCATTCTTAGAACCATCTGTATAAACAAATTTATGATCTGACCACTCTGATAGCATTGCATTTACTTCCTCTTTTGTGGACAATTCTTTTTTTTTCTTTAGAATTACATTAATTGCTGGAAATTTACCAATAAAAGTTCCTTCATAGCAAGGCAAAATATGTTTGGATTGATAGATATTTAAATTTTGAATAAAATTTATGAAACTTTGAAGACCCTGTATCATAAAAATTGGTTTAGAAACTAAAGGAGTAATCGAGTGTAACAAATTGACCAATAGACTGTTATTAGATACACTATAAAGTTTTAGTATAAATCTTTCTTTTAAGTAATTAAAACGAATGCTTAATGGTGGGATATTACAATCAGTCTGCATTGCATTTATAGGAGTACTCCTGAA
This sequence comes from Parascotia fuliginaria, assembly GCA_963082885.1. NCBI lineage: Eukaryota > Metazoa > Arthropoda > Insecta > Lepidoptera > Erebidae > Parascotia > Parascotia fuliginaria. The sequence goes on along the minus strand of OY720198.1, from coordinate 7,327,354 downwards.
TGCTCCAGTTATTACACGCAAGCATTTATTTTGAAGTACATCTAAACTATTTACAATTTTAATATCTGCAGCAAAACAATAGAAACCATATTCAAAATGACTACGAACTAATGATTTATACAACAGTAACAAAATTTTTGGGTCTGCACCCCAATATGAGCCAGACAAAGATTTCAGTACATTATAAGCTTTAATTACTTTGCTAATTATATGTTTTATGTTATTATTCCAGGTTAGATTATATGAAAAAAGAACCCCCAAAAATTTAACCTCAAGTGAAGTGGGTAATGCACAATTATTATAAAGCACATTGGGCATATTATGACACTGTTTACCAAACATAACAACTTTGGACTTGAACAGATTAACATTTAGATCAAGGTAAGAAAAATATTCATAAAGATTTACCAATGCATCATTGACTATTTGGATGGTTTGTGGTAAATTGTTCCCAGATGTATAAACAACCAAATCATCTGCAAACTGTAGATTTTTAACCTGAGACCCTAAAATAAGATTTAATCTACGTATATACAATATAAATATTAAAGGTGATAATATACCGCCTTGACAAACTCCTTTTGACGATACTTCTCTATTGCTCAGAAAACTTTTAATCCAATTTATAATTTTTACAGGAATTCCTATTTGCAATAATTCATGACAGAGAATATCTATATTTACACTATTAAAAGCTCCTGCAACATCAAAGAAAACTCCAACCAAATTTTTTTTTGCCAATAAAGAGTTATGAATATCGAGCTGTAATTGACAGACACTTTCCCTAGCAGACCGATTCCTACGAAAACCAAATTGATTAGAAGGTAAGATATTGTTTTGTTCTATGTAAAACTCTAAACGTTGCTTCAACAATTGTTCAAATAACTTTCCTACACAAGAAGTAAGTGCTATGGGACGATAAGAATCAGGACATAACTTTGGCTTATCTGGTTTTAAAATTGGTAAGTACAAGACAATCTACTTTCCAATCTTGAGGTATAACATTATTTTCCCACAGTAAATTAAGTATTTTTAGAAATGTTTGTAAACTTGCTGTGCTTAGTTTTTTAAATAAGATATATGGTATTCCATCAAGACCATAAGCAGTATCTCTTCGGGAGGAGATTGCAGATATTAATTCATTAATTGTAAAAGGATTAAGTAGAAAATTATTTTTGGAATTAATTCTGTCAGTGAGAGTTTTTGAAGAATGTTGCACAAAGTCTGGAGTGTATTTCTTTAAAAAATCTAAAACCCATGCGTCATTTTCATGAATATTATAATTATATGTCTTATTATATTTACGCATAAATTTCCATACAATGGATAAATGTGTGCATCTATTAAAAGTTTCACAAAGAGAAAACCAACTCTTTTGTCTTTCTGTTTTTAAAATGAGTTTTTTAACTGCCCGGAGTCTTTTAAATTGAAGATAGGTTTCTTCTGTTGGATTTTCTTTAAAATTTATATATGCTGTTTTGAAATTTAGTACAGCCTCTGTACACTTTTGATTCCACCAAGGAAGAGAAGGTCCTTTAATCTTATTTTTTTTGCATGTGTGATTGGTGGTATTTGTGATAACATGACCATTTAAATTATTGGAATTAGCAGCTGCTGTGCGCAAAATAGAACAAAATTGAGAATATGAATTAAGAAGACTTTTATTATCTATTTGAAAATCAATTAGCAATTCTTCCACACAATTGCTATAGATTCGCCAATCTACGAGTTTATAATTTGGGTGAATGGGCAAATGTTTAACATTCAAACAATTCCCATAAAAAACATTGTTTTTGTTTCTGCTAACCATTACTTTTATGATTACAGGAATGTGATAACTACTACCAAGAGGACTATCATGTACAGACCATTCACAATTAAGTGCCAACGACGATGAAACCAACGATAAATCCAGTGCATTGGGACGCCATGTTAGAGAACCAACAGTTGTTGCTTGACCATCATTAAGCAGAACCAAATTATTTTCGTCAATGACTTCTAAGACTTCTCTAAGTACCTCTTGGAGAGTCGGAAACGCATCCCCAGGAAGTGTGATGGGCATTAAAGTCTCCAGCAAATATAAAAGGACCAGGAATAGATTTCACCAATGAATCAAAATCATCTTTATTAAAAACTGGATTAGAGTTTAGGGGGCTATAAAAGCTGACTATACTTATTTCTTTATTTTTAATTTTAATTTTCACACAAATGTTTTGTAAAGAATTATCAAAATAAGTGTTAATTTTAGTGTAAGTAATGCTTTCATGAATTATAATTGCAACTCCATTGTGTTTGTTACCACAATCATTCCTTTCAATATTGTAATTTTTTATTTTAAAAGACTGATCAGGTCTGAACCATGTTTCAGAAATTATTGCTATATGTATATTTTGTGCATAGAGGAAATGAATAAATATATGTTTATTGCTATTAAGACTTTGTGCATTCCATTGAACTATATTTAAGTTTGACAAATCCATTATGAGGATGATGGAAATTTCTTACTTATAGTTGTTTTTAAAACCTCTTTAATTGATGATGAATTAATAGGAACATCTTTAGATGTAACTATTTTTGTAATTGTTTCTACTAAAGTACTTATAAATTTATCGGATTTCATTAGATTATTAATTTGTACATCTAAAGTTCGAGCAGTTAAAGCTGGGAATGTATTAGCGTCAAAGAGCTCAGAGTAAGTGACACTTCGTGACTTAATTTTATTTTCTTCAACTTTTTGTTTTTTAATTGGGCAAGATGAGGAGATAGCTATATGATTACCTTTGCAGTTTGCGCATTTAGCATCTTTTGGGTCAACCTGACAATTCTTAAAATTATGGTTTAATGTACAAATTGAACATACTTCAGTATTGCGACAGAATTTAGCAATATGTCCATACCGCAGACACTTAAGGCATTGTTTTACTGGTGGTATGTATTTACTAACTTCGTGACGCCATGAGTCCAAGTAAATGTACTGAGGAAGAATAGTGGAAGCGAAGGTTACTGCGACAGCCTGTGTAGGGACGAAAGTTACACCAGCGTCACCTCTGACCCTGCGCATGAAGCGCCTAACTTGTATTACGTTTTTAGAGCTGCCAATCAATGAAAAAATTTGTTTGTTGGACATTTCCACGGGAACCGAAGTAAGTACTCCCGTTATTTCGGTATCTCCAGCGGGTATAGTTGCCTTAAGAGACAGCTGATCTAACAACTTTTTGTTTTGAAGAAACATATTGGCGTTGTTTGGCAGGTCAAATGTTATGCCGACTTTGTACTTATTTATAGTACGTAGATGCATGACGCCTGAAACTCCATGCTCTCGTAAACCTTTTGATAGGGCCATACGATCCCTATCGCTAAATGTTGCATTTTGTTCGTGATGAGCCAGGAAGACTATGAGGTCCGTCTGCTTGGTTTCCTCGGGATATTTACGATTGTATCCTTTTACCTTGTAAATGGCGTACTTATCCTTTGTTGTGTCTTTGCAGCTTTCTGTTGACTCCGCTGAATCGGAGTCCGAAGATTCAGCTAACTGCTGCTGTTGCGGCGAGTCAGCATAGGACATTTCGTCCTTCCTCCGCCTTTTTTTACCCATTTCGGGTTACTAATTTACTATGTACACTATGAACAGTCTATTTAACAAAAATATTTACAAAAATATTGTTTATAATACAAATTGTGAATTTTTTCGTAAATTTGATAGAGAAAACGCGCCTTTTCACTTTCAAAGTTTCCCGCCTTTTTTTTTTCCTAGAAAACAAATTGAACAACAAATAGATATAGACATAGACAGACATAAACATAGACAATACATACAAGGAGTTTAACTTTAATATATTCGACCTTTAAATATAATAAACATTGCTATATTAACAACAGTACATAAATGCAGTACTAGGGCAGCAGAATGTTATTAGGAGGTTAAATTATAGTTTTTATATGATTCAACCTCCTAATAGAACCTGCTGCCCCTAGTACCTTTTGTACATAAATGCAGTACTAGGGCAGCAGAATGTTATTAGGAGGTTAAATTATAGTTTTATATGATTCAACCTCCTAATAGAACCTGCTGCCCCTAGTACCTTTTGTACATAAATGCAGTACTAGGGCAGCAGAATGTTATTAGGAGGTTAAATTATAGTTTTTATATGATTCAACCTCTTAGGTCCTGCTGCCCCTAGTACCTTTTGTACATAAATGCAGTACTAGGACAGCAGAATGTTATTAGGAGGTTAAATTATAGTTTTATATGATTCAACCTCCTAATAGATCCTGCTGCCCCTAGTACCTTTTGTACATAAATGCAGTACTAGGACAGCAGAATGTTATTAGGAGGTTAAATTATAGTTTTATATGATTCAACCTCCTAATAGATCCTGCTGCCCCTAGTACCTTTTGTACATAAATGCAGTACTAGGGCAGCAGAATGTTATTAGGAGGTTAAATTATAGTTTTTATATGATTCAACCTCTTAGGTCCTGCTGCCCCTAGTACCTTTTGTACATAAATGCAGTACTAGGACAGCAGAATGTTATTAGGAGGTTAAATTATAGTTTTATATGATTCAACCTCCTAATAGATCCTGCTGCCCCTAGTACCTTTTGTACATAAATGCAGTACTAGGGCAGCAGAATGTTATTAGGAGGTTAAATTATAGTTTTATATGATTCAACCTCCTAATAGAACCTGCTGCCCCTAGTACCTTTTGTACATAAATGCAGTACTAGGGCAGCAGAATGTTATTAGGATGTTAAATTATAGTTTTATATGATTCAACCTCCTAATAGAACCTGCTGCCCCTAGTACCTTTTGTACATAAATGCAGTACTAGGGCAGCAGAATGTTATTAGGAGGTTAAATTATAGTTTTATATGATTCAACCTCCTAATAGAACCTGCTGCCCCTAGTACCTTTACTACATAAATGCAGTACTAGGGCAGCAGAATGTTATTAGGAGGTTAAATTATAGTTTTATATGATTGAACCTCCTAATAGATCCTGCTGCCCCTAGTACCTTTTGTACATGATGTTTATGAAATAAAATAAAATAATAAATTATAATTGAACATTAGTCTTTTATTTTATAGAGCTGACAGGCTACTAGAAAACAAATTGAACAACGAATAGATATAGACATTGACAGACATAAACATAGACAATACATACAAGGAGTTTAACTTTAATATATTCGACCTTTAAATATAATAAACATTGCTATATTAACAACACCCCTTCTCAATGTTTATATATTAACAAATTAATTCTAAAATAATATAAACAACTGAACACATTATTGGCAAAATGTTTCTACTTCTTAGTTTATAATTTTACATTGCACTGTATTAGAAACTTAATTAACAAATCCTTACTCAATGACTTTGTTAGCATGTCTGCCAGTTGTTCAGAAGTATTTATGTATTCTATATCTATTTTATTATCTTTAATCAAATCTTTAATAAAATGATATCTAATATCAACATGTTTGAGACGTTTAACTGACTCAGTACTAGCATTAAAAATTGCTGACTGATTGTCACAATATAACTTAACTGGGCTAACATTTTGGAAATTAAAATCATATAACAAATTAATGAGCCAGCACGCTTCACTTGCTGCCATACTCATAGAAACATACTCAGCTTCAGTAGAAGACAAACTTACAGAAGATTGTCTTTTTGAACACCACACAATCAAACAATTTGCAAAAATAAACAAGTATCCAGATGTGGACTTTCTGTCCCTCTGATCACCTCCCCAATCAGCATCATAGTAACCTTGCAACATATTATCGTTACATTTATAAACTATCTTATAATCTAAAGTATGCTTGACATAACACAAAACTCTCTTCAGTGCACTTAGCAACACCCTATTCGCACATTTCTGATATCTACTTAATAATGATATTGCAAAACACAGGTCAGGTCTAGTACCAGAGACAGCATACGTATGACAGCCAATAATTTGCCTACAGATTCCTTCAATGTCTTTATAACAATCAGTATCAGAATCAAATGTCTTAGTATTAACATTTATGTCCAAGGGAGTCAACATAGGTTTGCAATTATCTATATTAAATCTTTAAAAACAATTTCTTTGTTATAATCTGTAATTAATTTTAAACCTTTCATACATTAAAGCAAATATTTTATCTGTATTATTATACTTTATACAAGCATGAATCAATAGCAACAAGTCTATCTAGCCTTACACTGTTTGACATTATTTTAATTTTTAATCATTTCCTTTTTTTTCTTTTCTTTGCATTTACAGGTAAATCACAAAAATTCCATGTGTTATTGTCTTTTAGAGTCTCATGTTCCCTATTAATAGCTGCACTCCACTTACCGGCTTTGCTTCTGCTCATGGCATCGCCATATGTAACAGGCTCACACTCACTTATATCCAGCTGCACATTATTGCACTTAAAGAAAACTGTTTGTTTACGATCACGCTTACTCCTTTCCTCTCTAGGTGAACTACTTCCTCCTAATAGATGTTCTTCATCACTACATGGCATGTAGTCACTGTCATTTTCTGAGTTATCTTCTAGGATACTACTTGTATGGGTTGTCTCTTCGGGTTCAGGGATAGCTATCTCATTAATATCTTTCTCGGGACTACTCTCTTTCACTGTCTGCTCTTCAAGGTTTAATGACACTACAGTTTGACCTTCACCTCCATTCTCTTTAGGTTTTTCCTTCTCTTCTTCCTGTAGGAATACAATGTCCCTTTTTGTCTCTACAGTGTTCTTCTGAGCGTAGTAAATACGGTATCCTTTCACATCCTCCTCATAGCCAACCATCAAGCCCTTCTCTCCTTTCTTATCCCACTTCTTCCTTCTTTCCTTTGGAATATGTACATATACATCTGTACCAAATGCTCTCAACCCATGAATATCATATGTTTTTTTAGTCCATACCTCAAATGGAGATCTTCCATCTTCATGGCTCTTCCCAGTTCTGTTCAACACAAACACTGCTGTGTTTATAGCCTCAGCCCATAGTTTCTTTGGTAAATTTCTCTCATGAATCATAGTCCTTGCCGCTTCCACCAATGTCCTATTTTCTCTTTCAGCCTTCCCATTCTGTTCGGGTGTGTATGGTACTGTAGTTTGGTGTATTATTCCACGTCTTGTAAACAATTCCTTCACATCCTTGTTCACAAACTCTAGGCCATTATCACTTCTGAATATCTTCACTTTGTTACCAGTAATATTCTCAGCTTTATTTATGAACTCCTCAATGATATGTTTGATCTTATCTTTCGTTTTCACAAATTTCACAGTTCTGAAGTTCGAATAATCATCTTTCAGCACAACAAAATACCTTGACCCACCAACTGACGGTTCTTCCATGGGACCACAGGTATCAACATGAATTAGCTCACATGTCTTAGTGCTCTTGTATTCACTTCTACTGAACGGCAATCTATGTATTTTTCCAACCAAACAACTCTCACACACTGGCTTGGATGTTTGTTTAACCTCAACGTTGTTTTTCCGTAGGTTATCTTTAACATAGGTGAAATTCTGATGCGCCAATCTTCTGTGCCACTCATTCAGGTCGTTCGGCACAAATTTTGCAGTACTCGCAATCTCACAATTACTATTATAGCGTAAATCCAAATAATACGAGCTTCCAATTCTTTTCGCCACCGCACAAACTTTGTTTGACTTGTAGTGTAGAACTTGCAAGAACTGTCATCTGTCATCATGACGTATCCTCTATCTGTTGACCGAAAACAAGTTTGTTGGAACGTACAAAAACATTGTCTATCACTGTGTCAATCCATTCGTTTCCGTTCGATACTTGAACTACTATCTGTCCGGAACCAAGCGCATTAATCACTGCGCCATTACCGACAATTACAGGTTTTGGCGAAGTATTTGTGAACGATGTAAATAATGCACGATCCCGGCACATGTGTTCACTAGCGCCAGAGTCCACTAACCATTTGGATTTCTGCATTTTAATCGACGAAGACATCACAAAAGCGTTGCTATTTGTTTTATTTTCAGTTCTTGACTCTTTTTGTTTTCGAAAACGACAATGAGACTTGAAGTGTCCAAACTTCCCACAATAGAAACAGTTATTATTATTATTACCTACTCATGTTTCCTTCACTGTTATTTTTATTACTTTTACATTCAGTTTGATAATGTCCACTCTTACCACACTTAAAACATTTAATATGCATCTTATTTTTCATTATGAACGCAGAAGATGAAGTTTGCTGCGCATCTTCGATCTTTCCTTTTACTCTCTCTTCTTCAATTAGTAGTCTAGCCACCAAATTATCAAACGTTTGCTTGTCGTCAGGTGCAGATTCCCAAGCCGAAACGAAATGTTTATATTCGTCTGGCAATGACATTAATACTTTAGTGATTACAAATTTATTCGAAACTTCTTCACCCATCTGTTTTAATTGGTTTTGCATTTCTTGTATCTTGGATAAGAAAACGGATATGTCTGTACCTTTTTCGTACTTATATTGGAAGAATCTCTGTTGTATTATATGCACGCTAGTCTCAGTTTTCTGTTCATATACACTCTGAAGTTTCCGCCACATCTCGGCAGAACTTGTACATGTGATGATATGTAACATGACCTCTTCTGACATCCGCGTAACCAGTAACGTTTGCGCCTTGGCATCTTTAGCTTCCCATGCAGGTATTTCACCGGCAACTTCGGGCTTCACCTGTCTTCCCTCTACAATGTTCAACCAGCCATTGCTCCTCAACAGCACTGTTGTTTGGAATTTCCAAATATTCCAATTTCTGGCGCCTTCTAACTTTATCACATGACTGTTGCTCTCCATTCCGACCTTGTCCTCTCCCAGCTAAGAACAAGTACTCCTCGACGATGTTCTGCAGTGCCCTAGCACCACGCTGCAAACTGTAACCTTTGTTTTCCTTCTCGCCGATTTTATTGCCGTACCTAACTAACATCAATCTACAACAGGTTTAAGGTGACTGGGCCCATAACCTGATGTTTATGAAATAAAATAAAATAATAAATTATAATTGAACATTAGTCTTTTATTTTAAAGAGCTGACAGGTTACTAGAAAACAAATTGAACAACAAATAGATATAGACATAGACAGACATAAACATAGACAATACATACAAGGAGTTTAACTTTAATATATTCGACCTTTAAATATAATAAACATTGCTATATTAACAACAGTACATAAATGCAGTACTAGGGCAGCAGAATGTTATTAGGAGGTTAAATTATAGTTTTTATATGATTCAACCTCCTAATAGAACCTGCTGCCCCTAGTACCTTTTGTACATAAATGCAGTACTAGGGCAGCAGAATGTTATTAGGAGGTTAAATTATAGTTTTTATATGATTCAACCTCCTAATAGAACCTGCTGCCCCTAGTACCTTTTGTACATAAATGCAGTACTAGGGCAGCAGAATGTTATTAGGAGGTTAAATTATAGTTTTTATATGATTCAACCTCCTAATAGAACCTGCTGCCCCTAGTACCTTTTGTACATAAATGCAGTACTAGGGCAGCAGAATGTTATTAGGAGGTTAAATTATAGTTTTATATGATTCAACCTCCTAATAGAACCTGCTGCCCCTAGTACCTTTTGTACATAAATGCAGTACTAGGGCAGCAGAATGTTATTAGGAGGTTAAATTATAGTTTTTATATGATTCAACCTCTTAGGTCCTGCTGCCCCTAGTACCTTTTGTACATAAATGCAGTACTAGGACAGCAGAATGTTATTAGGAGGTTAAATTATAGTTTTATATGATTCAACCTCCTAATAGATCCTGCTGCCCCTAGTACCTTTTGTACATAAATGCAGTACTAGGGCAGCAGAATGTTATTAGGAGGTTAAATTATAGTTTTATATGATTCAATCTCCTAATAGAACCTGCTGCCCCTAGTACCTTTTGTACATAAATGCAGTACTAGGGCAGCAGAATGTTATTAGGAGGTTATATTATAGTTTTATATGATTCAACCTCCTAATAGAACCTGCTGCCCCTAGTACCTTTTGTACATAAATGCAGTACTAGGGCAGCAGAATGTTATTAGGAGGTTAAATTATAGTTTTATATGATTCAACCTCCTAATAGAACCTGCTGCCCCTAGTACCTTTACTACATAAATGCAGTACTAGGGCAGCAGAATGTTATTAGGAGGTTAAATTATAGTTTTATATGATTGAACCTCCTAATAGATCCTGCTGCCCCTAGTACCTTTTGTACATGATGTTTATGAAATAAAATAAAATAATAAATTATAATTGAACATTAGTCTTTTATTTTATAGAGCTGACAGGCTACTAGAAAACAAATTGAACAACGAATAGATATAGACATTGACAGACATAAACATAGACAATACATACAAGGAGTTTAACTTTAATATATTCGACCTTTAAATATAATAAACATTGCTATATTAACAACACCCCTTCTCAATGTTTATATATTAACAAATTAATTCTAAAATAATATAAACAACTGAACACATTATTGGCAAAATGTTTCTACTTCTTAGTTTATAATTTTACATTGCACTGTATTAGAAACTTAATTAACAAATCCTTACTCAATGACTTTGTAAGCATGTCTGCCAGTTGTTCAGAAGTATTTATGTATTCTATATCTATTTTATTATCTTTAATCAAATCTTTAATAAAATGATATCTAATATCAACATGTTTGAGACGTTTAACTGACTCAGTACTAGCATTAAAAATTGCTGACTGATTGTCACAATATAACTTAACTGGGCTAACATTTTGGAAATTAAAATCATATAACAAATTAATGAGCCAGCACGCTTCACTTGCTGCCATACTCATAGAAACATACTCAGCTTCAGTAGAAGACAAACTTACAGAAGATTGTCTTTTTGAACACCACACAATCAAACAATTTGCAAAAATAAACAAGTATCCAGATGTGGACTTTCTGTCCCTCTGATCACCTCCCCAATCAGCATCATAGTAACCTTGCAACATATTATCGTTACATTTATAAACTATCTTATAATCTAAAGTATGCTTGACATAACACAAAACTCTCTTCAGTGCACTTAGCAACACCCTATTCGCACATTTCTGATATCTACTTAATAATGATATTGCAAAACACAGGTCAGGTCTAGTACCAGAGACAGCATACGTATGACAGCCAATAATTTGCCTACAGATTCCTTCAATGTCTTTAAAACAATCAGTATCAGAATCAAATGTCTTAGTATTAACATTTATGTCCAAGGGAGTCAACATAGGTTTGCAATTATCCATATTAAATCTTTAAAAACAATTTCTTTGTTATAATCTGTAATTAATTTTAAACCTTTCATACATTAAAGCAAATATTTGATCTGTATTATTATACTTTATACAAGCATGAATCAATAGCAACAAGTCTATCTAGCCTTACACTGTTTGACATTATTTTAATTTTTAATCATTTCCTTTTTTTTCTTTTCTTTGCATTTACAGGTAAACTACAAAAATTCCATGTGTTATTGTCTTTTAGAGTCTCATGTTCCCTATTAATAGCTGCACTCCACTTACCGGCTTTGCTTCTGCTCATTGCATCACCATATGTAACAGGCTCACACTCACTTATATCCAGCTGCACATTATTGCACTTAAAGAAAACTGTTTGTTTACGATCACGCTTACTCCTTTCCTCTCTAGGTGAACTACTTCCTCCTAATAGATGTTCTTCATCACTACATGGCAAGTAGTCACTGTCATTTTCTGAGTTATCTTCTAGGATACTACTTGTATGGGTTGTCTCTTCGGGTTTAGGGATAGCTATCTCATTAATATCTTTCTCGGGACTACTCTCTTTCACTGTCTGCTCTTCAAGGTTTAATGACACTACAGTTTGACCTTCACCTCCATTCTCTTTAGGTTTTTCCTTCTTTTCTTCCTGTAGGAATACAATGTCCCTTTTTGTCTCTACAGTGTTCTTCTGAGCGTAGTAAATACGGTATCCTTTCACATCCTCCTCATAGCCAACCATCAAGCCCTTCTCTCCTTTCTTATCCCACTTCTTCCTTCTTTCCTTTGGAATATGTACATATACATCTGTACCAAATGCTCTCAACCCATGAATATCATATGTTTTTTTAGTCCATACCTCAAATGGAGATCTTCCATCTTCATGGCTCTTCCCAGTTCTGTTCAACACAAACACTGCTGTGTTTATAGCCTCAGCCCATAGTTTCTTTGGTAAATTTCTCTCATGAATCATAGTCCTTGCCGCTTCCACCAATGTCCTATTTTCTCTTTCAGCCTTCCCATTCTGTTCGGGTGTGTATGGTACTGTAGTTTGGTGTATTATTCCACGTCTTGTAAACAATTCCTTCACATCCTTGTTCACAAACTCTAGGCCATTATCACTTCTGAATATCTTCACTTTGTTACCAGTAATATTCTCAGCTTTATTTATGAACTCCTCAAAAGAAAGATAAGATCAAACATATCATTTTGATCTTATCTTTCGTTTTTACAAATTTCACAGTTCTGAAGTTCGAATAATCATCTTTCAGCACAACAAAATACCTTGACCCACCAACTGACGGTTCTTCCATGGGACCACAGGTATCAACATGAATTAGCTCACATGTCTTAGTGCTCTTGTATTCACTTCTACTGAACGGCAATCTATGTATTTTTCCAACCAAACAACTCTCACACACTGGCTTGGATGTTTGTTTAACCTCAACGTTGTTTTTCCGTAGGTTATCTTTAACATAGGTGAAATTCTGATGCGCCAATCTTCTGTGCCACTCATTCAGGTCGTTCGGCACAAATTTTGCAGTACTCGCAATCTCACAATTACTATTATAGCGTAAATCCAAATAATACGAGCTTCCAATTCTTTTCGCCACCGCACAAACTTTGTTTGACTTGTAGTGTAGAACTTGCAAGAACTGTCATCTGTCATCATGACGTATCCTCTATCTGTTGACCGAAAACAAGTTTGTTGGAACGTACAAAAACATTGTCTATCACTGTGTCAATCCATTCGTTTCCGTTCGATACTTGAACTACTATCTGTCCGGAACCAAGCGCATTAATCACTGCGCCATTACCGACAAATTACAGGTTTTGGCGAAGTATTTGTGAACGATGTAAATAATGCACGATCCCGGCACATGTGTTCACTAGCGCCAGAGTCCACTAACCATTTGGATTTCTGCATTTTAATCGACGAAGACATCACAAAAGCGTTGCTATTTGTTTTATTTTCAGTTCTTGACTCTTTTTGTTTTCGAAAACGACAATGAGACTTGAAGTGTCCAAACTTCCCACAATAGAAACAGTTATTATTATTATTACCTACTCATGTTTCCTTCACTGTTATTTTTATTACTTTTACATTCAGTTTGATAATGTCCACTCTTACCACACTTAAAACATTTAATATGCATCTTATTTTTCATTATGAACGCAGAAGATGAAGTTTGCTGCGCATCTTCGATCTTTCCTTTTACTCTCTCTTCTTCAATTAGTAGTCTAGCCACCAAATTATCAAACGTTTGCTTGTCGTCAGGTGCAGATTCCCAAGCCGAAACGAAATGTTTATATTCGTCTGGCAATGACATTAATACTTTAGTGATTACAAATTTATTCGAAACTTCTTCACCCATCTGTTTTAATTGGTTTTGCATTTCTTGTATCTTGGATAAGAAAACGGATATGTCTGTACCTTTTTCGTACATATATTGGAAGAATCTCTGTTGTATTATATGCACGCTAGTCTCAGTTTTCTGTTCATATACACTCTGAAGTTTCCGCCACATCTCGGCAGAACTTGTAGGTACATGTGATGATATGTAACATGACCTCTTCTGACATCCGCGTAACCAGTAACGTTTGCGCCTTGGCATCTTTAGCTTCCCATGCAGGTATTTCACCGGCAACTTCGGGCTTCACCTGTCTTCCCTCTACAATGTTCAACCAGCCATTGCTCCTCAACAGCACTGTTGTTTGGAATTTCCAAATATTCCAATTTCTGGCGCCTTCTAACTTTATCACATGACTGTTGCTCTCCATTCCGACCTTGTCCTCTCCCAGCTAAGAACAAGTACTCCTCGACGATGTTCTGAAGTGCCCTAGCACCACGCTGCAAACTGTAACCTTTGTTTTCCTTCTCGCCGATTTTATTGCCGTACCTAACTAACATCAATCTACAACAGGTTTAAGGTGACTGGGCCCATAACCTGATGTTTATGAAATAAAATAAAATAATAAATTATAATTGAACATTAGTCTTTTATTTTAAAGAGCTGACAGGTTACTAGAAAACAAATTGAACAACAAATAGATATAGACATAGACAGACATAAACATAGACAATACATACAAGGAGTTTAACTTTAATATATTCGACCTTTAAATATAATAAACATTGCTATATTAACAACAGTACATAAATGCAGTACTAGGGCAGCAGAATGTTATTAGGAGGTTAAATTATAGTTTTTATATGATTCAACCTCCTAATAGAACCTGCTGCCCCTAGTACCTTTTGTACATAAATGCAGTACTAGGGCAGCAGAATGTTATTAGGAGGTTAAATTATAGTTTTTATATGATTCAACCTCCTAATAGAACCTGCTGCCCCTAGTACCTTTTGTACATAAATGCAGTACTAGGGCAGCAGAATGTTATTAGGAGGTTAAATTATAGTTTTTATATGATTCAACCTCCTAATAGAACCTGCTGCCCCTAGTACCTTTTGTACATAAATGCAGTACTAGGGCAGCAGAATGTTATTAGGAGGTTAAATTATAGTTTTATATGATTCAACCTCCTAATAGAACCTGCTGCCCCTAGTACCTTTTGTACATAAATGCAGTACTAGGGCAGCAGAATGTTATTAGGAGGTTAAATTATAGTTTTATATGATCCAACCTCCTAATAGAACCTGCTGCCCCTAGTACCTTTTGTACATAAATGCAATACTAGGGCAGCAGAATGTTATTAGGAGGTTAAATTATAGTTTTTATATGATTCAACCTCTTAGGTCCTGCTGCCCCTAGTACCTTTTGTACATAAATGCAGTACTAGGACAGCAGAATGTTATTAGGAGGTTAAATTATAGTTTTATATGATTCAACCTCCTAATAGAACCTGCTGCCCCTAGTACCTTTTGTACATAAATGCAGTACTAGGGCAGCAGAATGTTATTAGGAGGTTAAATTATAGTTTTTATATGATTCAACCTCCTAATAGAACCTGCTGCCCCTAGTACCTTTTGTACATAAATGCAGTACTAGGGCAGCAGAATGTTATTAGGAGGTTAAATTATAGTTTTTATATGATTCAACCTCCTAATAGAACCTGCTGCCCCTAGTACCTTTTGTACATAAATGCAGTACTAGGGCAGCAGAATGTTATTAGGAGGTTAAATTATAGTTTTTATATGATTCAACCTCCTAATAGAACCTGCTGCCCCTAGTACCTTTTGTACATAAATGCAGTACTAGGGAAGCAGAATGTTATTAGGAGGTTAAATTATAGTTTTATATGATTCAACCTCCTAATAGAACCTGCTGCCCCTAGTACCTTTTGTACATAAATGCAGTACTAGGGCAGCAGAATGTTATTAGGAGGTTAAATTATAGTTTTATATGATTCAACCTCCTAATAGAACCTGCTGCCCCTAGTACCTTTTGTACATAAATGCAGTACTAGGGCAGCAGAATGTTATTAGGAGGTTAAATTATAGTTTTATATGATTCAACCTCCTAATAGAACCTGCTGCCCCTAGTACCTTTTGTACATAAATGCAGTACTAGGACAGCAGAATGTTATTAGGAGGTTAAATTATAGTTTTATATGATTCAACCTCCTAATAGAACCTGCTGCCCCTAGTACCTTTTGTACACAAATGCAGTACTAGGACAGCAGAATGTTATTAGGAGGTTAAATTATAGTTTTTATATGATTCAACCTCTTAGATCCTGCTGCCCCTAGTACCTTTTGTACATAAATGCAGTACTAGGACAGCAGAATGTTATTAGGAGGTTAAATTATAGTTTTTATATGATTCAACCTCCTAATAGATCCTGCTGCCCCTAGTACCTTTTGTACATAAATGCAGTACTAGGGCAGCAGAATGTTATTAGGAGGTTAAATTATAGTTTTATATGATTCAACCTTCTAATAGAACCTGCTGCCCCTAGTACCTTTTGTACATGATGTTTATGAAATAAAATAAAATAATAAATTATAATTGAACATTAGTCTTTTATTTTATAGAGCTGACAGGTTACTAGAAAACAAATTGAACAACGAATAGATATAGACATAGACAGACATAAACATAGACAATACATACAAGGAGTTTAACTTTAATATATTCGACCTTTAAATATAATAAACATTGCTATATTAACAACACCCCTTCTCAATGTTTATATATTAACAAATTAATTCTAAAATAATATAAACAACTGAACACATTATTGGCAAAATGTTTCTACTTCTTAGTTTATGATTTTACATTGCACTGTATTAGAAACTTAATTAACAAATCCTTACTCTGTTGGTTCGATTGTACAGTGGTGGTCCTTAAGCTGCTGATGAGTATGCTGTAGTGCAACTAGTAGTTCCAGAGATTAGCGCGTTCAAGCAAACAAACAAACTCTTCCGCTTTTTAAAATAGTATAGATTGTAGATGACATATTCCTCCTAAAAGTAAAATTATTAAATGACTTTGTTAGCATGTCTGCCAGTTGTTCAAAAGTATTTATGTATTCTATATCTATTTTATTATCTTTAATCAAATCTTTATTAAAATGATATCTAATATCAACATGTTTGAGACGTTTAACTGACTCAGTACTAGCATTAAAAATTGCTGACTGATTGTCACAATATAACTTAACTGGGCTAACATTTTGGAAATTAAAATCATATAACAAATTAATGAGCCAGCACGCTTCACTTCCTGCCATACTCATAGAAACATACTCAGCTTCAGTAGAAGACAAACTTACAGAAGATTGTCTTTTTGAACACCACACAATCAAACAATTTGCAAAAATAAACAAGTATCCAGATGTGGACTTTCTGTCCCTCTGATCACCTCCCCAATCAGCATCATAGTAACCTTGCAACATATTATCGTTACATTTATAAACTATCTTATAATCTAAAGTATGCTTGACATAACACAAAACTCTCTTCAGTGCACTTAGCAACACCCTATTCGCACATTTCTGATATCTACTTAATAATGATATTGCAAAACACAGGTCAGGTCTAGTACCAGAGACAGCATACATAAGACAGCCAATAATTTGCCTACAGATTCCTTCAATGTCTTTATAACAATCAGTATCAGAATCAAATGTCTTAGTATTAACATTTATGTCCAAGGGAGTCAACATAGGTTTGCAATTATCCATATTAAATCTTTAAAAACAATTTCTTTGTTATAATCTGTAATTAATTTTAAACCTTTCATACATTAAAGCAAATATTTGATCTGTATTATTATACTTTATACAAGCATGAATCAATAGCAACAAGTCTATCTAGCCTTACACTGTTTGACATTATTTTAATTTTTAATCATTTCCTTTTTTTTCTTTTCTTTGCATTTACAGGTAAATCACAAAAATTCCATGTGTTATTGTCTTTTAGAGTCTCATGTTCCCTATTAATAGCTGCACTCCACTTACCGGCTTTGCTTCTGCTCATGGCATCACCATATGTAACAGGCTCACACTCACTTATATCCAGCTGCACATTATTGCACTTAAAGAAAACTGTTTGTTTACGATCACGCTTACTCCTTTCCTCTCTAGGTGAACTACTTCCTCCTAATAGATGTTCTTCATCACTACATGGCAAGTAGTCACTGTCATTTTCTGAGTTATCTTCTAGGATACTACTTGTATGGGTTGTCTCTTCGGGTTCAGGGATAGCTATCTCATTAATATCTTTCTCGGGACTACTCTCTTTCACTGTCTGCTCTTCAAGGTTTAATGACACTACAGTTTGACCTTCACCTCCATTCTCTTTAGGTTTTTCCTTCTCTTCTTCCTGTAGGAATACAATGTCCCTTTTTGTCTCTACAGTGTTCTTCTGAGCGTAGTAAATACGGTATCCTTTCACATCCTCCTCATAGCCAACCATCAAGCCCTTCTCTCCTTTCTTATCCCACTTCTTCCTTCTTTCCTTTGGAATATGTACATATACATCTGTACCAAATGCTCTCAACCCATGAATATCATATGTTTTTTTAGTCCATACCTCAAATGGAGATCTTCCATCTTCATGGCTCTTCCCAGTTCTGTTCAACACAAACACTGCTGTGTTTATAGCCTCAGCCCATAGTTTCTTTGGTAAATTTCTCTCATGAATCATAGTCCTTGCCGCTTCCACCAATGTCCTATTTTCTCTTTCAGCCTTCCCATTCTGTTCGGGTGTGTATGGTACTGTAGTTTGGTGTATTATTCCACGTCTTGTAAACAATTCCTTCACATCCTTGTTCACAAACTCTAGGCCATTATCACTTCTGAATATCTTCACTTTGTTACCAGTAATATTCTCAGCTTTATTTATGAACTCCTCAATGATATGTTTGATCTTATCTTTCGTTTTCACAAATTTCACAGTTCTGAAGTTCGAGTAATCATCTTTCAGCACAACAAAATACCTTGACCCACCAACTGACGGTTCTTCCATGGGACC
Organism: Parascotia fuliginaria; assembly: GCA_963082885.1. Classification (NCBI taxonomy): domain Eukaryota; kingdom Metazoa; phylum Arthropoda; class Insecta; order Lepidoptera; family Erebidae; genus Parascotia; species Parascotia fuliginaria. The sequence continues at coordinate 7,308,643 of OY720198.1, read as the reverse complement.
ACAGGTATCAACATGAATTAGCTCACATGTCTTAGTGCTCTTGTATTCACTTCTACTGAACGGCAATCTATGTATTTTTCCAACCAAACAACTCTCACACACTGGCTTGGATGTTTGTTTAACCTCAACGTTGTTTTTCCGTAGGTTATCTTTAACATAGGTGAAATTCTGATGCGCCAATCTTCTGTGCCACTCATTCAGGTCGTTCGGCACTAATTTTGCAGTACTCGCAATCTCACAATTACTATTATAGCGTAAATCCAAATAATACGAGCTTCCAATTCTTTTCTTCTTCTTCTTCTCCCTTTATTATGGCAACTGAGCCGACGATTGTGTCAGCTATTTCTGCCAGCGTCAAGTGTAAAATAATATACTAGTTGATGATTTTAATGGTATAATACAATGATAAAAATAGAAAAAAGGTGGATGAAATTAAATGACAACCATCTTCTGTGAAAACAAAAGATGGCTTCATAAGATAAGATAAGAAAGGATAAGAAAACGGACATGTCTGTACCTTTTTCGTACTTATATTGGAAGAATCTCTGTTGTATTATATGCACGCTAGTCTCAGTTTTCTGTTCATATACACTCTGAAGTTTCCGCCACATCTCGGCAGAACTTGTACATGTGATGATATGTAACATGACCTCTTCTGACATCCGCGTAACCAGTAACGTTTGCGCCTTGGCATCTTTAGCTTCCCATGCAGGTATTTCACCGGCAACTTCGGGCTTCACCTGTCTTCCCTCTACAATGTTCAACCAGCCATTGCTCCTCAACAGCACTGTTGTTTGGAATTTCCAAATATTCCAATTTCTGGCGCCTTCTAACTTTATCACATGACTGTTGCTCTCCATTCCGACCTTGTCCTCTCCCAGCTAAGAACAAGTACTCCTCGACGATGTTCTGAAGTGCCCTAGCACCACGCTGCAAACTGTAACCTTTGTTTTCCTTCTCGCCGATTTTATTGCCGTACCTAACTAACATCAATCTACAACAGGTTTAAGGTGACTGGGCCCATAACCTGATGTTTATGAAATAAAATAAAATAATAAATTATAATTGAACATTAGTCTTTTATTTTAAAGAGCTGACAGGTTACTAGAAAACAAATTGAACAACAAATAGATATAGACATAGACAGACATAAACATAGACAATACATACAAGGAGTTTAACTTTAATATATTCGACCTTTAAATATAATAAACATTGCTATATTAACAACAGTACATAAATGCAGTACTAGGGCAGCAGAATGTTATTAGGAGGTTAAATTATAGTTTTTATATGATTCAACCTCCTAATAGAACCTGCTGCCCCTAGTACCTTTTGTACATAAATGCAGTACTAGGGCAGCAGAATGTTATTAGGAGGTTAAATTATAGTTTTATATGATTCAACCTCCTAATAGAACCTGCTGCCCCTAGTACCTTTTGTACATAAATGCAGTACTAGGGCAGCAGAATGTTATTAGGAGGTTAAATTATAGTTTTTATATGATTCAACCTCTTAGGTCCTGCTGCCCCTAGTACCTTTTGTACATACATGCAGTACTAGGACAGCAGAATGTTATTAGGAGGTTAAATTATAGTTTTTATATGATTCAACCTCCTAATAGAACCTGCTGCCCCTAGTACCTTTTGTACATAAATGCAGTACTAGGGCAGCAGAATGTTATTAGGAGGTTAAATTATAGTTTTATATGATTCAACCTCCTAATAGAACCTGCTGCCCCTAGTACCTTTTGTACATAAATGCAGTACTAGGGCAGCAGAATGTTATTAGGAGGTTAAATTATAGTTTTTATATGATTCAACCTCCTAATAGAACCTGCTGCCCCTAGTACCTTTTGTACATAAATGCAGTACTAGGGCAGCAGAATGTTATTAGGAGGTTAAATTATAGTTTTATATGATTCAACCTCCTAATAGAACCTGCTGCCCCTAGTACCTTTTGTACATAAATGCAGTACTAGGACAGCAGAATGTTATTAGGAGGTTAAATTATAGTTTTATATGATTCAACCTCCTAATAGATCCTGCTGCCCCTAGTACCTTTTGTACATAAATGCAGTACTAGGGCAGCAGAATGTTATTAGGAGGTTAAATTATAGTTTTTATATGATTCAACCTCTTAGGTCCTGCTGCCCCTAGTACCTTTTGTACATACATGCAGTACTAGGACAGCAGAATGTTATTAGGAGGTTAAATTATAGTTTTTATATGATTCAACCTCCTAATAGAACCTGCTGCCCCTAGTACCTTTTGTACATAAATGCAGTACTAGGGCAGCAGAATGTTATTAGGAGGTTAAATTATAGTTTTATATGATTCAACCTCCTAATAGAACCTGCTGCCCCTAGTACCTTTTGTACATAAATGCAGTACTAGGGCAGCAGAATGTTATTAGGAGGTTAAATTATAGTTTTTATATGATTCAACCTCCTAATAGAACCTGCTGCCCCTAGTACCTTTTGTACATAAATGCAGTACTAGGGCAGCAGAATGTTATTAGGAGGTTAAATTATAGTTTTATATGATTCAACCTCCTAATAGAACCTGCTGCCCCTAGTACCTTTTGTACATAAATGCAGTACTAGGGCAGCAGAATGTTATTAGGAGATTAAATTGTAGTTTTTATATGATTCAACCTCCTAATAGAACCTGCTGCCCCTAGTACCTTTTGTACATAAATGCAGTACTAGGGCAGCAGAATGTTATTAGGAGGTTAAATTATAGTTTTTATATGATTCAACCTCCTAATAGAACCTGCTGCCCCTAGTACCTTTTGTACATAAATGCAGTACTAGGGCAGCAGAATGTTATTAGGAGGTTAAATTATAGTTTTATATGATTCAACCTCCTAATAGAACCTGCTGCCCCTAGTACCTTTTGTACATAAATGCAGTACTAGGGCAGCAGAATGTTATTAGGAGGTTAAATTATAGTTTTATATGATTCAACCTCCTAATAGAACCTGCTGCCCCTAGTACCTTTTGTACATAAATGCAGTACTAGGGCAGCAGAATGTTATTAGGAGGTTAAATTATAGTTTTTATATGATTCAACCTCTTAGGTCCTGCTGCCTCTAGTACCTTTTGTACATAAATGCAGTACTAGGACAGCAGAATGTTATTAGGAGGTTAAATTATATTATATTAATAATTATATTAATAAAGGATGAGGCGCAGAGATCGAGCCTTTCGAAATTTTAAGAAAGACCGAAGTGGAGAAAACTGGACAGCTTTTAAGTCTGCAAGAAATCGATGCAACCAGATGATACGTAACGCCAAACGCCGACATATTCTCAATAACATCACTTCTGCCTCTCCCTCCGATATCTGGAAGTTCCTCAATACACTAGGTATCGGCAGACAGCCTCCCGTTGATTTACATGAGACATTTGGTTTAGACGATATCAATCGTCATTTCTCCTCTACATTTCTGATGGATCACCAAACCAAGTGTCAAACTGTTAGTTACATAGCTTCCTTACCTCGCTATAACATACAAAGTTTTCGATTTTCTCCAGTTGGAAAAGATGAGATCAAAAAAGTTATCCTCTCTATCAAATCCCATGCAGTTGGCTGCGATAACGTCAGTCGACGCATGATCACTACCATCATTGATCACCTCCTTTTTCCTATTTCCCACATCATTAATTTTTCCCTTGACACTGGAGTTTTTCCGTCATTGTGGCGCAAAGCCTGTGTAATTCCCCTACCCAAGATCGCAAACCCATCTCTTCCCAGTCACCTGCGTCCCATATCCATTCTTCCTTTCTTGTCTAAAGTGCTCGAGGGCTGTGTACACAAACAGCTTTCCCAGTTTGTCTATCAAAATAACATCTTGAGTCCGTTGCAATCTGGCTTTAGACCTGGTCATAGCACTGTTTCCGCGCTCCTGAAAGTGACTGGCGATATTAGAGAGGCTATGGAAGACACCAAGGTCACAGTGCTGGCTTTGATTGATTTTTCGAACGCCTTTAATACCGTCAGTCACGACATCCTTTTATCTATCCTCTCCTACTATATGGTCTCATCCGATTCTCTGGAATGGTTTTCAAGTTATCTTCGAGGTCGTCAGCAGTCGGTTCGTTACAAAGATTTAACATCGTGTTGGGCTAATGTTGACGCTGGCGTTCCTCAAGGCGGCATTTTATCTCCTCTATTATTTTCAATTTTTATTAATCTCATATGCCCTAACCTTCAGTGTGCGTATCATCTGTATGCTGATGACTTGCAGATTTACTCTCAAGCCAGTGTTAGCTGCGTTACGTCTGCGGTGGATATGGTGAATAGGGACTTGGCTTATATTAAGAACTGGTCGGATAAATTTGGCCTGATCGTAAACCCAACTAAGTGTCAAGCCATCATCATTGGCAGCCAGCGTCTACTCTGCAGACTTGACTTTCTCTCTCTGCCCTCAATCACATTCAATGGTATCAACGTTGATTTGAGTACAACAGTAAAAGATCTGGGGTTGTATATTGATACAACATTAAATTGGGCAGCTCAAGTCACACAGGTATGTCAGAAAGTCACCGGTATCCTACGTGCTCTGTATCGACTGAAAAACTTTCTTCCGATTAAGACTAAAACAATGCTTGTGCAGACTTTAATTTTCCCGTTAATCGATTATGGTGATGTGTGTTATTATGACCTGAATGCAGATCTACTCAACAAACTAGATCGTCTTCTCAATAACTGCATTCGATTCATATTTAATCTTCGCAAGTATGACCATGTGTCTACTTATCGTTCACAACTGAAATGGCTTTCAATTCGTCAGCGACGTAGTCTACGCGCACTCTCTACCCTGTATTCCATTCTTCTATCTCCCCATACTCCCTCTTATTTAACTCCTCAGTTTCAGTATCTATGTTCTACTCATGACCGCAATCTTCGCTCTACAAACAATCTCCTTCTTCTGTGTCCTTTTCACACCTCCGATTTCATTAATTCCTCTTTTCCAATTCAGTCCATCCTTCTTTGGAATGCTCTGCCTTCAGAAATCAGGATGTGTACCAGTCGTATCGTGTTTAAGGCAAAAGTTAAGTCATTACTTCTAAGCAAATTAGCAGAATCATCACAATAATAAGGTAATTATATATTATGTATATATTTATTTATCTTTCTATATAATTATATGTATTATTTGTAGATTATATTTATAATAGGAATCTATATACGTATTGCATATTTGTATATAATGTTATTTATTACATATTTTTTAATGTTCTAGTCTTAATTTATACATCTACCTTGCTTCATCTCTGCATCACCCATTAGGTTGACTGGTAGAGAATGCCTCAGGCATTAAGTCCGCCTTTATACATATGTTCTGTATATGAAGTTTAAATAAATAAATAAATAAATCATACAAAAACTATAATTTAACCTCCTCATAGAAAGAAAGAAAAACATTGTTTCTTCATAAATATATAATGAGTATTCACATAAAATAACACATTCTCTTGATTACATAATATTTACATAACATAGTATTACGAAGAGTAGTATATAACATTCACATTTCGCTATCTATTTAAGGTCTCAGACACAGAAAATTATCACTTCACCCAACTCAGAGATTGAACCAGAGTCCTATACGTGGTAGTCTGTACACAGAACCGTTTATTAGAAAACATAATTTTAAATTAATATCAAACGTACGTACTTAGCACTCACTTACAATAATAATTAGCACTTACAAATAATTTAGCACACATCCATTAAAATAATATTCAATTGATATACATGGTAAGTAAGTGAGCTGTTTTATATACAATGAATCAGTTTTATTTTATTTATTTACTAGAGGACCTCTAATAAATAAAACTGCTGTTTACAACAATTTAACTAAAAATGTATGTTAGTAAACTACCTACCTTTAGAAATCAATAAATCAAGCGGATAACATAGGCTTATTTTATCATGTTTAACATATATTTCAGTCGTTTTCAAAATCGTCTCGGACCCATGACACTACCCAATGGCACCACCTGTAGTGTCAAGGCTATTATTCAATCCCCATGACACCACCGGTAGTGACAAAGGTAAAGTACTATTTTGTTACTATTTTGCACAGTGCAATTTTTTTTTCTTTTTAAACCGGAGTTTATTTAACGCATGTCCTACGGAGATCTCATTGTTAATTTAAGTCATCATTGTCTATGAAATTCCTTCTTTTCGCAGGTATCTTCAAATCGTTAATGTTCAAATGAAATAAAACGTGTCATTAGGATTGAATAATACCCTTGACACTACCGGTGGTGCCATTGGGTCGTGTCATGGGTCCGAGGCGTTCAAAATTTCTTTATTTTAAGCGCCTTTGTAAATCTGAATTATTCAATATGTCACTATTGCTATGATATAAACCATAGGCGTTTGTTATGAGACTGAAATGAAACTTTTGATACCAAAGCGAAGCGAGGGCGGTCTAGTTATTAATAAAATAGCTCACTCTCACTCAACAGTTTATTAATAAAACTAAGGGTATCTACCTTAGTTTTATTAATAAACTGTTTCATTAATAAAATGTTGGTCCCAATGTTGAAATTAATAAAAATAAAATACAAATTGGTTATTATTAGTAAATTAAATATAGCTACATATTTAAAAATAGAGTCATAAAATAAATTAGTTTTTGTAAAATCCTTTGATTAATTTATTATAAATTATGTATCAAACTCAAAATAGCTAGGGTAATATGAAATAGCATTTAATATTTTATAATATGTACATACATACTAATATTATTAATGTGAAAATAATAAATGCTTTTACATTTTTAGTTTAAATACATTTTCTTGTGCAAATTTCAATTTGACCAATTCGACACATTTACATACAATTCGTCATACTTACATACAAATATTATTGATTTTCAAAATAATTATTTTAACATAATTTTCACAAAATGTGTGTCATGTTGTAAAATTAATATGATAAAATAATATAAACGATGGTATAATATCGTATATAATATCTTTTGCTGACAAGGGCGCCGGGGTAGAATGTTCAATTTGTCTTTTCTGTCCATCGTAATGGATCCAGCGAGATATTACATCAGCGCATGTGTTCTCATGTAACTTTGATCCTGGGTCTTTTAAGCGGCGCGTGAAAAAGCATCTCACTCAAGCCGCCATTGTAGAGGCCACCTTACCAGTAGTTTGGCTTTTGGAATGTTGTCTGCCACTACTGGATTCCACTGACTGCTTACCATCAGGCAGAGTAAAAAAAATATAAAAAAAATCTAGTTCTAACAGTTCACGTGTTTAAGCATGACTTACAAACAGATTACCATTTATACTAATACATTCTGGTATTATTTTGATTACAGCTTTAGATGCAAAAATTATAACAAAAATTAAACAATACATTTCGAGATCGTAATATCCTAAAAGTTTCACATTCCGGTATCGTAAGGGCAAACACAAACATTTTGGAATCAAGATTGGCTATGTTCCGAAATTTTCGGCATTGTCATTATCCGAATTCTGAAAATTTCTGAATCCGGATTAAAGCTTCATATATCATAACTCTATTGAGGACCATTTTTATTATTTATCACCTCACTGCTCCACCCCCCTATTACAATGCATACCAGTCAAAATCGCATTAACACCTACAATAGGATCCTTAATGTGCAACTTAACATGATTTTTCAGCCCACTTGCCTTTCTAAAAGACTGACCGCATTGGTTACAAGTATAAGGCCGTTCTCCGGTATGGCATCTAATATGAGAAATTAGGTCATTTCTTTGAACAAATGCCTTTTCACAGTAAGAACACTGAAAAGGTCTTTCCCCAGTATGGGTTCTTCGATGATTTTTTAATGTACCTGATGCAGCAAATCTCATAGGACATAAGTCACATTGGTAAGGCCTCTCCCCGGTGTGGATACGACGATGTTTGACTAAAGCACTGGATGTGGTAAAGCCGTTTCCACATTCATCGCAGACAAATGGATGGGCACCGCTGTGTTTACGATTATGTGCGTCTAATTCGCCTTTGGAGACAAATCTGTAAAAGGACATTGGAGTTTCAGTTAAAAGAGAAGAGAAATTGTTACTTAAAATGTGTAGACAAAAACCTAAGTATTGAAAAGTTTGGCATAATAGCCATGATTGAAATTTTAACAAAGATGTAAAACTTGAGGTACAGACCTCAAGTTTTACACAGATGTTTTACAAAGATGTAAAACTTGAGGTACAGACCTCAAGTTTTACATCTTAAATTTCAAATCTGTATCGTAAAGATACAGATTTATAAAAGCTAAAATAATAAAAAGTCAGATGAATTTTGGTTTAACCCATTCAGCTTTGATTATTTATTTAAAATAGTAGTGTCTGTACAGTAGTATATAAGTAGTAGTATCAACAGTTACAAACTCAATAAACACACCTTTTCTCACAACTTTCACACTTAAACGGTTTCAAGCCCTGATGCCTTCTCATATGCTGAGCCAAATTTGTCTTCTGACTGAACCCTTTGCCACACTGCGAGCATAAGAATGGCTTTTCCCCAGTATGAGTTCTCATATGCTCTTTTAAAGTACATAACATAAAGAATGCCTTATTACAAACAGTACAGCAGTGTTTCTTATCATTCTTATGAGACTTTTTATGCGTTTCCAATGCCTCGTTGTCAGAAAAACTTTGTGCGCAGATATCACAAGTAATACCATTCGTTCTAGAATGTGCGGTTAGTATATGGTTCTCTAAATACGCTTTGTATTTAAATTCTCGTTTGCATATCTCGCAAACATGTTTTATATTGTCTGAAATTTCGTGTTTTTGTATATGGCTGGCTAAGGACGTTTTATTTTTGAACTTACGTAAACAAAATGAACATTGGTGAAATTCATTTTCGTCAATATTCGTGTTTTCTTTTCGGTGGGAACGTTGGTGTGCTTTCCAACTGTTTACTGTAGTGAAATTTTTATCACAGTTCACACATTGTAATGGTTTATCACATTTTTTATTTTTTAAATGAGATTTGTATTTTTCTTTACTTATAAATCTTGTTTTGCAATAGCATTGGTATAACATAGCGATTTTAAATGTGTCATTTTTATCGTCGACCTTTTCATCATCTGCACATTCTTTAGGTAAAGTTTCAAACTGCTCTGTGTCATCATAGTCATCAGTAAAACTATGCGTTTCTTCAAAAGTGACCTCAGCTTCTTCCTTAACTGGCTGCTCATGAACGCTGAGTATTTTAGCACCAGGCAAATTGTCGAAACTAACATCTATTGTAGAACATGTAGACAATTCTTGTAATAGTATATTTTTGTTATCAGACCCTTCTTTATGTTCAATATTTAACGGAATAGGGCACGCGAATGTACCGTATTCACTTAGTTTCTGCGTTAGTTCCAATTTTTCGTCCTTAACTAAATAATTTTGAACACTTTTTGATATTTCGTCAGAAGCAGCGGCGTTTTGATAAACATTATTTAAAATAGTCTCAGATTCGAGGCACCGGCGTTTAAATGCATCAGCCTTACGCATAATAGATTCGCAATCACTACAAACTTGCTTTGGTAAATTATCCTCGAATTTAATATTAATATTAACAGTAAAAGATAAAATTTGAAATAGGTCTCTTTCGTCACCATCTAATTTCGTAAACAAAGATCTCAATTCGTTGGATTGTACTAAACAGACACGGCATATTCTATTAAACTGTTGCACATTTATTTCCATATTATTATAGATATTTTTATTTTTGATACAAACTTTACGCACAAAGGACAACAAATCCGAAATGACGCGAACAAAGTGTCAATGTCAACTGTCAATAATTACTAGAGATGTAACACATGTCCTACTGACATTAACGTTTCAAAAATCGACTAAGTAGTAATTAGTCGATCTTTTGTTTTCACGGAAGATGGTTGTCATTTAATTTCATCTACATTTTTTCTATTTTTTATCATTGTAATATACCATTAATATCATCAACAAGAATATTATTCTAAACTTGACGCTGGCAGAAATAGCTGACACAATCGTCGGCTCTGTTGCCAAAAAAAAGGAGAAGGAAGAAGTAATTAGTCGCATAACAAAATCTGTATGCGTTTTTCTTTTTCTAGAGCTCTTTTCACGCAGATTGACGTGATAAAATTTTTTCATTATAATAATATGAATCGATCGAATGACACGCGGGCAAACGTTCTAATAAGAATTACTAGCAATATGACGAATGTTGATAAATGTTTAACATTCATAATTATGTAACTGAAATATTAAACTTTATTATTTTGTTGATTTGAATTATAATAAAAAAAACTGTTGATATTTCATTTCATTATTTTAAATCATCTTGTAAGTGTGACTGGTTAGGAAATTACTAATAAAAAGTTCCCATCTAGTAACAGTGACTAGTTGAGATATTTTTTTTTAAATTTCCCGAGTCACAGTGTGACAGATGTAAGTGTGACTCGTTGGGAACAAAATATGTGTCAGATCGACCGGGTACTACCGTAATACCATGACTTATCTCTCATAAAATATTGATTTAAAGTATTATATAACATTTGTGTAATTTATCTATAATATGTATGTATTTACAAAAAAAAAAATGTATATAAGTAGTATATCAGTTGTTTAGTACCCATAACACAAGCAAATATAATTGCTTAATTTGGAGCTAGATGGCGCTGTGTGAATGTGGTAGAATATTATTATTATTATTATTATTTGTTTTTTGCTTTCAACATAGAGAGCATGTTAATAGACGATGACAGAATTATAAAATTGAGGGTATCAATAAAACACAGTTAGACAATAAATAATAATAATAATTTATTTATTAACTTGTAACGCTGAGAGTCGTTTCTTCAGATCGAGGAGTATCTTGATCTCTGGCTGCCATACTGCCTTGTCTTTTGTTGATGCCTTCAGCTTACGGACTTTGTCACCCTGATAAATATAAAAAGAGATGTATTTACTAATTATAGTTACTATGAAGTTAAAGCGAATGATAGCCATAATTCGCTTCAACTTCATCATCAAATCGAAAGTCGAAAGTCTGTACCAAGTTGATAACAGTTGTTAGGTCAAGTCGGATGCCTAATGTCAGGATTTGTTCAGAATGTCCATAGGGACATTCTGAACAAATCCTGACATTAGGTTGATCGCTAACCACTCGGAAGCACCTGTGATAAGACTGTTGCTACTGTGTTAGGTTACAAATCACACAAATTTATTAATAAAATCCTTTGTTTGTTACATATATACTAATAGATTAATTTATACTTTACTAGTGGCCAATAGGGATTCAGTCACCTAGGGCCACATTCCTTAAACGGCCTTTTCCCTTTGATAGCCTATTCTCCTAACGGCCACTTCGGTAAAAGGGCCACGATCACATTTCCCCTAACGGCTCAATCCCCAAATGACCACGTCCCTAGTGGTGACTTCTTTGTACGGTCACTTCCTCAAATGGCCACATTTCTCTTTACGGGTAAATCCCTGAAGGGCTAACTTCCTTATCATGATGTCAATTAATATCCAATCGATAGGCCGTTCGTAGAATCCAAAATAATAAGTTCAACGTTTAGGCAGTGTTTTTGTTTTTTTTTTGTTATGTTGTTATTTTTGTAATACATATTAATTATAACGTCATACTTTTATTAATTATTTTCCTATGTTAAAAACCTAAAACACCGCCCCGATTTTAAGATGAATAGATCAATAATAAATAAAATAGTAAAACAAATAACATTAATTACATGTAACATACAGTTAAAATACTTGAAACCTAATTTGTGATTAAACCCATTTAACTTTTTTCTATTTTGGGTAATTTTGGGATCGATGGTCACAAAGGTAGAGACATCCTATAGAAATGCCTGTATATCCCAGTGGCTTGGTAGGGTGTTAACCCAGCTTCCCCGTACAGCAGGTATAGCCTTGAATTAAGGTACAGTCGAAGTTACATATCTTTATTCTTTTGGGCCTTGTGTCAAAGACGTTAAGGTCCCAAAGTGTAAATATATTTTGACCTCGACTGCACTATAGTGCATTCAAGGAAATAGCCAAACTAGGAATACACAGTGTGGTCATTAGAGGAGGTGGCCCAATTAGGAATTCACATAGAGGTCATTCGAGGAATGGCCTTACCAGGAAAAGCACCTAATAGGAAATGGCCGAACAAGGAATTTAGTCGGTGGTCGTTGGAGTAAGTGGCCCTAGGTGACCGAATCCGCCAATAGATATCAAAAGAAAATATTTTGATTACAGACTTTATTACAATTATTGTATAAATTACCTGTTCAGCGATGGCCTTCTCCAGACCTTCGGCTGTGTCTCCAGCAGCTGACGCTGGTGTTAGGCGATCTTTAGCATCAGCTTTATTATTCGAAGTAGGCTGGAAAATAAAGAATACTAATTATAGTTCATTCATTACAAACAAAGTAATAAGGAATGTCACAATGTCACACTAGTCGTTATCGATAAAGAGGTTATTCCCAGTGGCAACAACTGGGATTTTAATTGCTAGACTGGACTGGGAATAACCCCTGGATGAATAAAGTATTTGAAAAAAAAAAGTTGTATTTATAGCAGTTAGCATGTTTTAAGAAACAGAAATAAAAATAATATAGTTTTAGGTATACCTTTTACTAAAACTAAATGGATTGGGCGAGTTAAAAGTACAGACTTATACTAGTAAGAAACATTATAACACACTAGCTTTCCACGGTGCGGTTTCACCCGCGTCTTTACTTACTGCTCTGCTCTCGTCGCCAGTAGCGTGATGTTACATAGCCTTTATCCTTCCTCGAAAACTAGGCTATCATACGCAAACAGAATTATTCGAATCTGTAGTTTTAGAGATTAGTGCGTTCAAACAAACAAACTTTCCTCTTTATATAATAGTACAGATAATACATAAAATTAGTATTTTATTACTTAAAGCTTAGTCCCGTGTGGGAATCAAACCCACAATTTTATGCACAGTCGCTGTCAAAATATGGGCAAGGAATACCTAATACATACACAACTGTATTTCGTCAATCCGCCTTGAGCGCACGTGGCGATCAATGCCCATGCCTTCTCTGCATGAGAAGAGGGTGTTCTCCAGCAGTGGGACAGGAACAGTCTGGTATTACATTATATTTACCTTCGTTGGTTGAGGATTAGCCTGTGCAGCACTGAGCTGTTTCTTCAGATCCAGTAATTTCTTCACTTCAGGTTGCCATATAGCTTTGTCTTTTCTTGATGCTTTTAGTTCACGTACTTTATTGCCCTTAAATAATAAAATATGGCCAATAAAAATCATTTTACTATCATTAATTTCAAATTTGAAGGCCTGGTCTTTTAATCGGCGTATAGCTATCACTATTATTTAACAATTTGTTTAAATTAAAAAAAAAATTGTTCAAAAAGGATATTAACCTCAGCAAAAGCACGGCTGTGATTGGTCGTTCAAATACGGTATGTTTGATACTATTGAAGGGAGTGCGAATTTGAAATCGACCAATGACAGCCGAGCTATTGCTGCGATTATAGAGCTACCGAACCTCATGCGCAGTCAAATGGTTTAGTCGTACCTCGTCAGCGAACTAGCTGTAGGTTAATGAGGGTGTTTAAGAAAATTTCGTCATCAGCGCCACTTTGGTAAAAGATCTTCCATTTTGACAGCGCTATCAAAATAAATATTTTCCAATGTTCATTTCGGCAATTTTAATGTTTAATTTACAAAATAGATAGTTCACGTGCATGGACAAAAGAAAATTGCTAAGGTTTTCTAAAATGGCGCTCACGAGGTGGCAGCACCGATGCGTAAGGTCTACCTGTGAAGCGCTTTTTGAAAGTTAACCCCTGATTGGCCCAATGTGACAGTTGAAGTGGCGCCAACTGGTGGCGAAAATTTTCCTAAACAACCTCTTTGGCTGACATTTTTTTATTATTCTGACATTCATTTAATTAAAATGTTTACTGCGTTTGGCTCTCTCATTGGGTAAGAGTTTGGAGCGAGCCAATCGGAGCATCGAACGTCATAAACGTGTCGATCGCGTTAACGTAAAACAAACTCACACTGTGTGTTTACCCCTTTAAGTGTAAGCGTGATATTTATATTACCTGTTTAGCAATAGCCTCCTCCAATTCAGCGATACTTGAATTGGCTGTTGGTGTTGCATCGATTCCATTTTCCTGAAAACATAATACCTTATTTTAGATAACCAAGTTTAAAAAAGCCAATCTTTTTTTGTTTTAAAAGTTCTCTCGTTTTAAAAATGCTCACGTTTTAAACGGCACTTTTCATACTGACCAAGACCTGTTTAGAGGTTTTTACTAAAGTAACATAGTTAATCCATAAAGCACATAAATTCGATGGTAAATGTACTCCCATAAGTCATTAAGGCAATAAATTTACGAGAACTCAAATTCATTAGAATAAATTCGTTTATTTACAAAAACAAGTGTAAAAATTTCACAATACAAAACAGTAAAGTATTCTCATTCTGCCATTCAACATAAATTAATTATGTATATTAAGAGAAATAAAAAAATTGAGAGGCATTTGAAATTTTTTGGCAGTGACTTTTGCCCAGCAGTGGGCCACAAACAGGCTAATAAAAGAAATATTATAAATCTGTGATGTATTTTTGTATGCAACGAATAAACTCAAAAACTACTGGACCGATTACAAAAACTCTTTTACCATTAGAAAGCTACAATTATCACAGAGTAACATGAATCACGCGGGTGAAACCGCGTAACGTCCGCTAGTATTATATACCTTACCTTATTAGCTCTCTCATTCCTATCACTCTGACTGCCCGCATACTTAGCTCGGAGCTTGTCAATAGTTTCCGTTTCTATCTTAGTGAACAAAGGCTCTGGCTTGCCGATTATATGACCGGTTGGTAAATATTGTAGGAATGTGGGATTCCTACGAAAGATAGTATTATTATAATAGATTTTTTTATAAAATAGGTTTGTAAAATGTAGATTTTTTGTTGCAAAAGATTAAAAGTTTTGCTTGAGGCGAACTATTTCTAAATAACATTTTTATGGTTATGTCAAATATTGCAATAAAAATTGATTTATGAAGTTTTCAAATAATAATGAATAGAATTTATAAAATTATTGGTATTGTTTTCATTAGAAGCTTAGCAGAGGTAATTAAGTTATTTTAAAATACGTTTTAAAACAATTTTAATAGTACACAACAATAAAATCGAAAAGTTCACATTGAAAAAACTATTAAACAATTATTTCTTTTAATATTTTATCTATGTATTAATTTTATATTTTTACACTAATCATTATAAACTTGATATATAACTTGATATATATATACCAAGTCACACTACTATAAATGCAACATACATATGAGACAAATTTAAAGTTTTTCTTCACATATTAAGAGCGTTCACACAAAAGATCGGCATCGTCGCAATTTAGTGTGATATTTTTGTGATTATTATTTTTTTATATATATTAGCCTACCAAAGTGACTCCACTCCGCCTGATGGTAAGCAGTCAGTGGAATCCAGAAGTGGTGGCCACTATACCAAAAGCTATCGTCTTAAACGGTGGTCTCCACTATGGCGGCTGGGAAAGGGGTTAGGGGAAGGGAATGAGGGAGGTGAGGAAAAGGGGGAAAATTGGGCCTCGGGCGCTCTCGCTCACCAAACGAAACGCAGTAGTACGGATACTACTACTCTTACGTCGATCTTCTATGAGAGGGTAGTACTTCCCCGGACGATCCGACCCATTCATGCTGAAACCAGCGTGGATCTACTACCGTCTTGTGGTTTTCCTTTTTTATCATCCGAGGTTTCGAGGAGGTCGAGGTTTTCCCGAGAGACTACAACATGGAGTTCTTCAAGAAAGGAGTTAAAAGGTTTTTAACAAGGTCGGCAACGCGCTAGTGATGCTCCTGGTGTTGCAAGCGTCCATAGGCTACGGTAACTGCTTACCATCAGGCGGGCCGTATGCTTGTTTGTCACCTTAGTCGTATAAAAAAAAAAAAAAAAAATCATTTAATCGAAGCTATATTTTAAAAATGTTTTCAAAACACTTCTAAGAATTACGTGTAATCTGTATAAAAAGTAAGTAACCATAATGCGAACAGTTATTTTACTATGAAAATAACGCAACAGAAGTTTTCAATGTAATATTTGCTCAAAATTGAACTGTAAGCATTATGGTTACTTACTTTTTATACAGATTTCACGTACTTTTAAAAAGTGTTCTAAAAACATTTATAAAATATAGCTTTGATTAAACGATATAAAATAAAAACCACGGAAATATATCACTAAATAGCAACGTTGCCCGTCTTTTGTGTGAACGCTCTTAATTTATACTTACTCTGGATTAATCCTAAGGGTCGTAACATCTACTTTGAGTTGTTCCCTCAGTTTTCTACTCGTCTCAGGCACATACGGAGACAGCAATGTACATAGTAGTGCTACTAATTGACAACACAGGCCTATTGCAGTAGTACCACGTTGCCTACAAAAAAAAAAACATATTATTCTTACCCATGTTAACACTTTGCGGGACAGTAAACAAATATGGCCAAAATGAAAATAAATAAATAATAATAATAATAATCTACCACATGCACACAGCGCCATTTAGCCCCAAATTAAGCAATTATATTTGCTTGTGTTATGGGCACTAAACAACTGATATACTACTTATATACTTTTTTTTTTTGTAAATACATACATATTATAGATAAATTACACCCAGACACAAAACAAACAATCATGCTCATCACACAAAGGTTTGTCCTGGGTGGGAATCGAACCCACGACCAAAAAAAAAACAAATAAAACATCTACTGTGTATAAATTACTGTCCATTATGGTTAAGTTACATCTTAGGTTACTGCTCCGCTCCCGTGGCTTATAGCGTGATGTTACATAGCCTAGAACCTTCTTTAAGAACTGCACTATCATACGCAAAATGACATATTCACTATCAGAGATTAGTGCGTTCAAACAAACAAACTTTTCCACTTTAATTATAAGTATACTCACTTGTCATCCTCGTTTCCCTTGAGCAGTGCCCAGGGTTGTGTGGCCTGCATGTGTTGGTTGCCGAGCCGGGATATGCTCAGCACATGTCTCAGCGCTTCACGGAGACGACCCTTTTCTAAATGTTGCACGTACGCTGTTCAAAATAATTTTATTATTTAAGTTACATCTTTGGTTACTGCTGCGATCTCGTCAGCAACAGCGTGATGTTAGCGTGATGAATAGCCTATAACCTTCCTAAATTACTGGGCTATCAAACGCATAAATAATTATTGAAATAGTTGCAGAGATTAGCGCATTCAAACAAACAAACTCTTCCGCTTTATATAGTAAACTAGCTGACCCAGCGAACTTCGTTCCGCCTAACAGTCGATCAACATTACTTTATTTTTCTAAAATAAAAGAATTTTTCTAAAATAAACGTAGCCTAAATTACTCCTTATTACATCAGTTGCCTACCAATAAAAGTCCCGTCAAAATCGGTCCAGCCATTTCAAAGATTAGCCGGAACAAACAGACAGGCAGATAGACAAAAATTGTAAAAAATGTTATTTTGGTGTACCATATATATATTCATATAAATGTAGTAAAAAACGGTTATTTCAATATTACAAACAGACACTTCCATTTTATTATATTTATGTATAGATTTACTTACCAACAACTTCTCTATTGATCAACGCAATCAACTCATAATCGGCCTGCGTGAGCATCAAATCTGGGACCTTCCCCTTGAACGTGTTCGCGCAGAACGATAGCGAACGATGACAGAAGTTACCCAAGTTGTTTAGTAATTCAGAGTTGTATCTGAAAACAAGCAAAATATATTAATTAAAAAACAAAATGCCCGTCTGAGTAAAACAAACTGAAAAGAAAGAAACTCTTTTTTTCGTGCTGACGCTACATTAAAATGTACCCTATGTCATTCCCATAAGCTGTAGAGCGTACCAAAGAAATGTATATTTCTTACATAATTAAAATTCAAAATTTAACCTTCATGAATGAAATGAAAACTTATTTATTCACATAGGTTAATTAAATTAACACTTATGAACGTCAAAGTTTACAAAATGTCAGCAAATTAACCTACAGCCAGTTCGCTGACGAAGTAGAGCCATGAGAAGAACTGGCAACAAACTCAGGCCACTCTTTTTAATCGCCAGGTTATTACAATTTTTGTAAGTTACAATTTCAAGTAGCATGCTTCAGTTTCTGAAAGGCTGATCAAAGAAAAATTTACTAATCATATGTTAGATTGCATGTGAAGTACCAATTAGGTTCCTAAAAACATCATTTATTTTGGTCTAATAACTAATTAGACTAAATTAAACTAATTATCCATGTTTTTAGCATGCTTTTAGATATTTACATGAGATTTAACAGGTGATTAGTTATCATCTTTTTCGTTGATCAGCCTTTCAGAAACTGCGAGAAAAACTTTTAAAATGCAAATAAGCCGACAATTAATAATTGTGAAAGCTTTTACCAGCGTCAAAAATCGTTGATTTTAATGATAATTACTATATTAAAAACCCCTCGCTTCGCTTTGGTATCAAAAGTTCATTGCAATAGTGTTGTATTGCATTAATCATTTTTAGAAAGGCGCTTAAAATATTGCAATTCTAAAAATAAATATAATATATTCTACCACATTCACACAGCGCCATCTAGCCCCAAATTAAGCAATTATATTTGCTTGTGTTATGGGTACTAAACAACTGATATACTACTTATATACATTTTTTATTTTTGTAAATACATACATATTATAGCTAAATTACACCCAGACACAGAACAAACAATCATGCTCTCACACAAAGATTTGTCCTGGGTGGGAATCGAACCCAAAAATAAATGAAAAATATGTTAAATAATAAAATAATATGCCAGTGTTACTCGCTTCATTTATTAGTTTTTATTTAATTTTTCAATTTATTTGTTTTTAGTATTTTTTTTTTGTTGGTTACCTTGTGGCTAGTTCGGTCCAACTAAAGCTCGAGTCTGAGGTCTCGGGTCTGATGCTGGCGAGGTAGAACCTCCACACATCTGACGGTATACCCGTCTCTTGTGCGTCACTACCGAACACTCCAACTCCTCGAGATTTAGAGAATTTGCCGTCTTCGTAGTTTAAATATTCTACAAAGAAATACTCGTTAAATAAAAGTTTTTAATATGAATCTTATGTCTATGGCAATAAGAGTTATAATACTTTTTTAGTAATACTAGCTTTCCACCTTGCTTACTGCTCTGCTCCCGTCGTCAGTAGCGTGTTGTTGGTACTTAGGTTAGTTTTAATCATGTATTAGGATGTAGAAATAAATATAGTTATAAACTAGATAAAAAGCTCAACTTCTCTGTCGCATTAGGCTTGCCTGTAAAGATAGGTGTAAGTTTAAGAGTAATAAATAAATAAATAAATAAATAAATAACCTTTCTATAAACTGGGCTATCATACGCAAAAATAATAATTAAAATCCGACTGGTTGTTTCAGAGATTAACGCGTTTAAACAAACAAACACTCCCGCTTTATCGGTTGTTTTCCAAGCAACATCCATATTGTTTTCCAATCTTTTATTGCTATAAAGTTTTAAGTACTTACCAGTAGCGTAGACATGCTTGACCATAACGTGTCCTTCGTTAACACCGAGCAAAGTCGCCGGAAACATGATTACGTGGAACGGGACATTATCCTTAGCCATGAATTGATATAATGTTACCTAAAACATAATAATTGCTTTTGAAGGTAATAAGCAGGGTTCTTAGACCAAAAAAAATTTTATCATATTCAATATATCACCCAAACTATTCTATGGTAGTAGATCCACGCTGGTTTCAGCATGAATGGGCCGGATCGTCCGGAGAAGTACTACCCTCTCATAGAAGATCGACGTATGAGTAGTAGTATCCGTACTACTGCGTTTCGCTCGGTGAGTGAGAGCGTCGGAGGTCCTATTTCCTCCCTTTCCTTTTTCCTCACCTCTCTCAATTCTTTCACGTGCCCCACTACCTTCACGGTTCTGAGTCGTTCATGAGCGACAGTTACCACTTACCATCACGTGGACAGTATGCTCGTCTGCCACTGCGGCAATAAATAAAAGTTTTTTGAAGTCGGTTTAAACAAATTACATGGCACTGCAAAGCATGCCGGGTGCAGCTAGTAGTAATAGTAAATACTAATATAAAGAGGAAAGATTTGTGTTTTTGTATGCAACGAATAAACTCAAAAACTACTGAACCGATTTCATAAATTCTTTTACCATTAGAAAGCTACATTATTACAGAGTAACATAATATGTTATATTTTATCCTCGTACTCTCACGGAAACGTGAACAACGCGGGTGAAACCGCGTGACGTTCGCTAGTAGTAAATAAAAGGTAATAATTATAATTAAAGGACTTACATCGATATCCTTGTCAGGTTTCCACCATTTTTCATAGTCGTTAGTAATAAGGTCTGTTATACTCATATAGCCGATAGGCGCGTCGAACCATACGTAGAATACCTACAAATAATAGCACATTAAGGTAATTCAGTAAAGATATTGGTAATTGGTAGGTAATATGGTAATTCAGTACAGATATTGGTAATTGGTAGGTAATATGGTAATTCAGTACAGATATTGGTAATTGGTAGGTAATATGGTAATTCAGTAAAGATATTGGTAATTGGTAGGTAATATGGTAATTCAGTACAGATATTGGTAATTGGTAGGTAATATGGTAATTCAGTACAGATATTGGTAATTGGTAGGTAATATGGTAATTCAGTACAGATATTGGTAATTGGTAGGTAATATGGTAATTCAGTAAAGATATTGGTAATTGGTAGATAATATGGTAATTCATTACAGATATTGGTAATTGGTAGAAATAATGGTAATTTAGTAAAGATATTGGTAATTGGTAGAAATAATGGTAATACAGTAAAATATTGGTAATACATACAATTATATAATAATAAAATAAAATCTATATTGGGTCATAAAAGTCATTTAATAATATAGGTCTTAAATAATATCTGGTATACAGTATGAGGATGACTATATTTGGTAATAAGACCTGTGCCACAGGCGGTGTGAGTTCATCAAAACATTGTGTAATTGCTCAGTGCGACTTAGGTATTATATTAAAGAAAATAAACAAATAATTAAACTACATTTAGGGTGATAAAGCGTATAAAAAGCGGCAAATCTGTTTGTTTGATTAGAAAGAAAGAAAGAAAGAAGAAAGAAAAACTTTTATCGTGTTATAAAAGACGACGTACATAGATACCTATCTATAAAAATGAAATTTTTTCTTTTTTTTAAACATTCTTATCATTAAACAATTTTTTTAAAATAATCATGACCAATAAGTCCAACAAATAATTTCTAATATGAATTAAAATAGCAGTGGTAACGTGGTAACAATAAAAATGATTTGTGTTTTTGAACTGTGCCAAACTTTCAAAACTTGCTTAATCTGTGCTGTCAAGTGTCAAATGAGATGCTATTGATGACTCATGTTCAGACTTTAGTTCAATTTATTTTATTTATCATAGTTTATATAGTTTAAGCGCACTAATCTCTGTAACTACCAGTTGAATTTAAATAATTATTTTTGCTTATGATAGCCCAGTTCTTGAGTAAGGTTATAGCTATGGAACATCACGCTACTGGCGACGGGAGCAGAGCAGTAAGCAAAGATGCAAAAAACTTAGAGAGAGAAGAAGCAATGAGGGTGTTTAGGAAAATTTTCGCCACCAGTTTGCGCCACTTCAACTGTCACATTGGGCCAATCAGGGTTAACTTTCAAAAAGCGCTTGACAGCTAGACCTGACGCATCGGTGCTGCCACCTCGTGAGCTCCATTTTAGAAAACCTTAGCAATTTTCTTTTGTCCATGCACGTGAATTATCTTGTAAATTAAACATTATAATTTCTTTAATGAACATTGAAATATATTTGATTTGATAGCGTTGTCAAAATGGAAGACCTTTTACCAAAGTGGCGCCAACTGGTGGCAAAATTTGCCTAAAGGAGAGAAAGGGAGGACCATGGAGAAAAAGGAAGAAGCTGGGAGATTTCAAGTCACTACCATACCTTATTCTGATAACCTTCGATGGGCACAGGCACTCCCCATTTTAGGTCTCTGGTTACCGCCCTCGCTCTCAATGGTTCCTTTAACCAAGCGCGAGTAACCGCTCGCGCTGGCGGTGACCAGTGCTTCTCGTTTGCGCTTATCCACGAACGGATCGCTGGTTCCAGCTGTGGGCAAAATGTTTATATAGTGGACAACCGAATGTTGTCGATTAAGGTACTTAATAAGTTTAACTTTTTTATTGCCGCAGCGGTAAAGGAGCAAACAGCCCACGTGATGGTAAGTGGTAACTGTCGCTCATGGACGACTTAGGAGTACCTAGCATTGCTCCTGTAATGCCAGGGACACTGCGAAGCCGCTGCCTTCCTTGGAGGAAGAGAGATAGGTGAAGAAATTAAGGGAGATGAAGAAAAATGAAAATGTGGAAATTGGGCATGGATTTACAAAAATAAAATTATATCATGCACACAAATATTTACACTGAGCGGGAATCGAACCCGCGACCTC
This sequence comes from Parascotia fuliginaria, assembly GCA_963082885.1. Taxonomy (NCBI): domain Eukaryota; kingdom Metazoa; phylum Arthropoda; class Insecta; order Lepidoptera; family Erebidae; genus Parascotia; species Parascotia fuliginaria. The sequence goes on along the minus strand of OY720198.1, from coordinate 7,286,041 downwards.
TGCGTGGCAGCCCATACACAGTACCACCGAACCGCAAAGATTGTCAAATAAACTTATTAAAGCAGTTTCTCTAACAAACTACAACATTGGAATTTTAAAAGAATTAAGGGTTTTTATTTTTAAGTCATTCAATGCATTGGACATCTTTAGTCGATGTTGCCCAATATTTTGTCAACAAACATTTGACCTTTTAATCCATTTAGATCTTTGATAACCTAATTGACACATTTTCTGATCTACTCTTATCAAATGACCTTCACATGAAGATCATATGATATAACAATAAATTGATGATATACCTCACATTTCTTTGATAACCTTGACCTTATAATACCAGCCTGTTTCAGGCCTCTTCTCTTATGGAGAAGGCATGATCATTAATCACCACGCTTGCTCAAGGCGGATTGGCAATTTCAGACTTTTAAGTCCAGGTTTCCTCACGATGTTTTCCTTCACCGTCAGTCAGAAATGTCCAAGATAAACTTAGAAAGTATATATGATTTGAGAAATCACATTGGTACTTGCCCGGATTCGAACCCACCACCTCATGTTTACGAAGCGGGTGCCTTATCCACTGGACCATTTCAACCTTGACCTTATGATAAGATAATTAAGGAAGTTACTTACCTGTCCCAATTCAATAAACAATTGTTCACTAGGCTTAATCACGGGTGTATGTTGACACATTTTACACTTAGGTTCTATTAACTCGACAGCGTTGATTAATTTCCCACATTTATCACACTGGTCACCCCGGGCTCCATCATATAAACAACCCGGATGAGGGCACTTGCCTTCTGCGAACCTGAAAGGATGTATTTACACTTACAGTATACATACATAACTTCATGTCTTCCATTATTGGGGTAAGCAGAGACTATAGAACTTGCTGTGATCCAAACATATCTACGGCTCTTCAACATTTATAACCTTTTCATACACACACGTCGGTTACGGGTGCTTGTAATATAAATAAAAATCATCCTATTATTAATATTATAAATGCGAAAGTTTGTGTGTGTTTGTTACCACTCAGCGCCTAAACGGCTGTACCAATTTCGATAAAAATATTAGGTGCCGGAGACGGAGAAAGGCTACTTTTTATCCCGAAAATCGGTCTGGTTCCTGAAGGATACAACAAACCATATTTTACGAGCAGGTAAACGGTGCCGCTGAAAGCAATTTTTAATATGTTTGTCCTCTATATGTTCCAAAACCATTGATCAGATTAGGGTGAAACTTTGGTACGGTGTTCTTGGGGCGCCCGCGAGGATTCCTAGACCAATTACTTTTTATATATAAATTACGTACGCCTCTGTGTTTCAATGGTACTGTGTACGGTTTACCACGCAGAGGTCTCGGGTTCGATTCCCGTGTCAGGTAAAGTGATATTGAGCTTTTCTATCAAAATATTCTCAGTATTAGCTCGAAGTCTGGAATTGTGCCCGATATATGGCAACAGGCTCTTCCTCTGTTACATGGGTCATATAAAAAAATGCCAAAAAGTGGGTGGTTAAACAGCAAAATAATTACCTGTCCGCTAAGAACTTCTTACAATTTTCACAGAAAAGTTGATCCACTGATTGTGAGCTCAAAAAGCCGTTGTCACGCAGTTTTAAAAATAATCGTTGTGCTATTCTGAAAGTAAAAAAATAAATATAAAAAATGTTGATCCTAGGAGAGCCCACCAAAGTGACTCCACTCCGCCTGATGGTAAGCAGTCAGTGGAATCCAGAAGTGGCGGCCACTATACCAAAAGCCATCGTCTTAAACTGCTTGTATGGTGGCCTCCACTATGGCGGCTGGGAATGGAGTAGGGGAAGGGAATAACGGAAGTGAGGAAAGGGGAAAGGAGGGAAATTTGGCCTCCGGCGCTCTCATTCACCGAACGACACGCAGTAGTAAGGATACTACTACTCTTACGTCGATCTTCTATGAGAGGGTAGTACTTCCCCGGACGGTCCGGCCCATTCATGCTGAAACCAGCGTGGATCTACTACCGTAATCGTATGTAAGAGATAAAGATATACATACTTAGTTTGCTGTGGAGTGCTTGTCCTTCCAAAATAATTAAAATCGATATCGAACCAGCGATACACGTTGTTGTGTAGTTCAAAATATTTATCGCAGATCTCTTTTGGAGATACACCTTCTTCCAATGCCTACAAACAAATTTTATTTTATATATTAGGTGACATGTTACTAATATTATAAATACGAAAGTTTGTGTGTACGTACGTGCGTGCGTGCGTGCGTGCGTGCGAGCGTACGTGTCTACGTGTGTGTGTTTGTTATCACTCAGCGCCTAAACGACTGAACCGATGAAAATTGGTATGTAGATAGTTTTGGTGCCAGAGACAGACTTAAATTACTTTTTATCCCGAAAATCGGTCTGATTCTCGAGGGAAACAAAAGATATTTTATTTTTTCAAAATCGGTTCAGCCATTTAGGTGCTAAGTGGTGACAAACATATACACACCCACACACAAACAAACTTTCACTTTTACAATATTAGTATTATTACTACTAAAGTAATAGTATACTATACGTAATTTAATTAATTAAATAAACTGATTTATCACCTTGGTTTCAGTAGCAGTGCCATACTCGTCAGTGCCACTCAAGTGGAATGTGTTATAATCACAAAGTCGACAATATCTGAAAATATTACAGATATTAATAGGTTTCCTAAAATGGCACGAGGTGGCAGCACTGAGGCGTCAGGTCCAGACACCTGTCAAAGCGCTTTCAATCTTTGATAGATACCACGATTCTATTAATTTCAAACTAAATGAATTTGGAATTTTTGTGAATGAAAGACCTTTTACCTAAGTGGCGCCAACTGGTGGTGAAAATTTTCCTAAACAGCTTCATTTACTCAATTGAGTATTTACAGCTCAAAAATAACACTATTATTAAATAATTATACTCGCGAGAAATTTTTGTGCTTTTACAAACTTTATGTCCAGGTTAAACAGTAAAATAAAATAAATAATTTGTGCCAATACTCGCAATAAAACTACAAGGAGTGATAATTCGTAGTATGAACCTGCGTACGCACACATCAATACATCGATGAGTGTCTGATAGGCACATACAAGCCGGCGGTCATTGCCCTCACAAGTACTGTACCTACTAAAATACCTCGATAGTACACGACGTTTATTCGAGATTTGTCTAGTTGTCTTATTTTTTGTTTTGTAGATCTAGGACATTGATATATGTTTAGTAATAATCTGTTACAAGAAAAGTACGAAGTTTATAAAAAAACTAAAAATTCAGCTATTATAAATTATCGACTTACCTAGCAAATATATCACCAGATAGAACACATCCGATAATATTGCCCAAATGCGGCACATTGTTCACGTAGGGCAATGATGAAGTGATCAATATATTCTTTCTGCCCTTTATAGGTAATCTGTAACAAAACAAATACATTCACGCCTATTATCTTTGCAAGAATAGGCAGAAGTGTGTAATATTAACGTTTCATCAGCTATATAGGATCCCAATCAACCCTTCGTCAGCTATAGAGGATCCCAATCAACCCTTCGTCAGCTATAGAGGATCCCAATCAACCCTTCGTCAGCTATATTGGATCCCAAACAACCCTTTGTTAGCTATATTGGATCCCAATCAACCCTTCGTCAGCTATATTGGATCCCAAACAACCCTTCGTCAGCTATATTGGAGCCCAATCAACCCTTCGTTAGCTATATTGGATCCCAATCAACCCTTCGTTAGCTATATTGGATCCCAATCAACCCTTCGTTAGCTATATTGGATCCCAATCAACCTTTCGTTAGCTATATTGGATCCCAATCAACCCTTCTGTAGCTATATTGGATCCCAATCATCCCTTCGTTAGCTATATTGGATCCCAATCAACCCTTCGTTAGCTATATTGGATCCCAATCAACTCTTCGTCAGCTATATTGGATCCCAATCAACCCTTCGTCAGCTATATCGGATCCCAAACAACCCTTCGTTAGCTATATTGGATCCCAATCAACCCTTCGTCAGCTATATTGGATCCTAATCAACGCTTCGGTCCTTTTCCTTCCTCATCACCTTCTCCGTGGTCGGCAACGGCTTGGTTGTGTTTTCTAAGCATTATTACTTATGCGATGCTTGGAAAACACAGCTATCTATAGGTTGCGGTTACCACTTACCATCAGGTGTGTGCTTGTTTGTCACCAAAGTTGTATAAAAAATAAAACAGACAAAAAATGTTTTTCTTAAGGCCGGTAACCTATTACCACTTACATGAGATATACGTCGTATATGTTCCGTGCTATTATGAATCTAAGGCGATACTAACACTGTCCCGCATTACGCTGCAGGTGCGTGGCGACCGAACATCTACACCAAGCGTAAGTGCGTTTTTAGTGCTGTCTTCTACAAAAAGAACAGGCACCCGAGGTACAGGTACACAGACAAGGCATCCGATTCGTAAAACACGAGGTAGTGGGTTCGTCTCCGGGCAAGTACCAATGTGATTTTCAATTCATATGTATGTACTTCATAAATTTTTCTTGGTAATTTCTGACTGACGGTGAAGGAAAACATCGTGAGGAAACCTGGACTTAAAAGTCTGAAATTGCCTTGCTTTGAGGGCACGTGGTGATTAATGCCCATGCCTTCTCTATATGAGAAGAGACCTTTGCCCTGCAGTAGGACAGTAAACAGGCTGGTATTCTTATATGTTGTATTTGTGAGGTGCTTAACCTTATAAACATAGCAAATAGATTTAAATTCGCATGCATTCGCAGGTTCACAGAGTGAACCTTCTGGAGCCTAGCCTTGTGTTAGCAGACTTAAGCCCCTGTACTATATCTGTGTCTCTACTTACGCTACTTTCTCATGTTTAAGTGGTGGCTGCAGTTTCTTCAGACCGTTGATCCAATTGTCTTTAGCCGCTTCCACCTCTTCAGGAGTCACTCCTGCTATTTCTTCGTCTGGTGTACTGGAAACAAGGTAAATAATTTATAATATCACTAGCAACCCGCTAACAGCTTATTTTATTAAAACAATCTATACTATTATATATATCAGAAGAGTTTGTTTGTTTTAACGCGCTAATCTCTAAAACTACTAGTCGGATTTGAAAAATTCTTTTAGCGTATAATAGCACAGTTCTTGAGGAAGATTATAGGCTATGTAACATCACGCTACTGGCGTTGGAAGCAGAGCAGAAAGCAAAGAAGCGGGTGACACCACGCTGCAGCAAAATAGTATACATATATAATAATAGCTGCACCCGGCATGCATTGCAATGCAAACGTTAATTATCAAAAAAAAAAATTGCCCATACCATCTCGGAAGTCCCCGGATTATCCTCACAAAGTTTCATACAATCTGGTCATTGATTTCGGCACGCATAGAGGACAAACATACATTGATTTTGATATATAAACATTTCTTACCCAGCAGGTGACGCCAAGCTAGCTAATTGTGGTATGCCAAGAACTGAAGTAGGACCAAACGGTCCAGTTGGTGAACCACCCCATTGAGTTACTGCTTCCTGTGGTCATAAAATAATGTTTAATTAAAAATATTGACTGATTTGATAAAGTAACGGGTAAATTGTGTAAGAATAAGGAAGGTAGATCAGGGTGGATTAGGTCATAAAAAAAGTATAGTAGTTTCAAAATGAGGGTGTTTAGGAAAATTTTTAGCCACCAGTTAGCGCCACTTTGTTAAAAGGTCTTCCATTTTGAAAGCGCTATCAAAAGTTCAAAAGTGTTAATTTTGGAAATTTTTATGTTTAATTTACAAAATGGGTAATTCACGTGCTTAAGAACAAAAGAAAATTGCTAAGAGAGTTTTTTAAAATGCTAAACACCCTCATTGCGCTTCGTTAAGTGTCTCAATCTCACTCACTGAACATAAAAATTAAAGGCAATAATAAAGGTCTATTTATTTTATTGGACTCCAGAAAATCTGCTAGATCCTTTGCATGGTCGCGAAATTTTTATGTATCATCATAAACCAAACATAATAATATACTACAGAAGCCCACGTTGCCCCGTTTTTTTTCCTCATTCCTCCCTAACCCACTCCCTTCACGGTAGGCAGCAGCTTCCCAGAGTCCCTGACTCTGAGTCGTCCGTGAGCGACAGTTACCACTTAACATTACGTGGACTGTTTGCTCATCTGCCACTGTCGGCAATAATAAGAAAACAAGCCTTTCCCAAGCACCGCTTTAACCATCTACCTTATCATAAGGTCAAGGTTATCAAAAGAAATGTCAGGTATATCATCAATTTATTATCATAACATATGACCTTCATGTCAAGGTCATTTGATAAGAGTAGATCAGAAAATGTGTCAATTAGGTTATCAAAGATCTGAATGGATTAAAAGGTCAAATGTTTGTTGACAAAATATAGGGAAACATGAACTAAAGATGTTCAATTGACTGACTTATGTCGTAGCCTTTTAGGGAAACTGCGATAAGGAGTTTCCTTTCAGAAACCTTTGAGGTAGTTTATTTTAAATCTATTTATACAGAAAGCGGGATACTTTGTTTAAATGCGCTAATCTCTGGAACTACCATTCATATTTGAATAATTCTTTTTGTGTTTAATAGCCCAGTTCTTGAAGAAGGATATAGGCTATATAACATCACGCTAGGAGTCACGAGAGCAGAGCAGTAAACAAAAAATGTAACTCTAAAAGCAAAAGCTCTCACTTTATAGCTCAAGGGGCCTACCACCACTTTGTATAGCAGTATTATTTTAATGTTACTTTGTGTTTTGTCTTTTTCTTTTGTACCATTAAACACAAGGATAGAGACAAAGTAAGGTCATGATTGCTAAAAGATGTTGCGGTATAAGGAATGAGAAAACTTCCAGCCAATAACAGGTTATTTAAAAAGTAATACAGTAATAGTTAATACGGTAGCAGATCCACGCTGATTTCAGCATGAATGGGCCGGATCGTCCGGGGAAGTACTACCCTCTCATAGAAGACGTACTACTGTGTTTTGTTCCGTGAGTGAGAGCGCCGGAGGCCCAATTTCCCCCCTTTCCTCTTTGCTCACCTCCCTCATTCCCTTCCCCTAACCCCATTCCCAGCCGCCATAGTGGAGGCCACCATACCAGCAGTTTAAGACGATGACTTTTGGTATAGTGGCCGCCATTTCTGGATTCCACTGACTGCTTACCATCAGGCGGGGTGGAGTCACTTTGGTAGGCTATACTATAAAATAAAAAGTAATTGTACATACCTGAATAGCTTTAGCATTAGCCAATTCTTCCATCCACAACTGTATATGTGTAAATTCAAGCATATATTTCTGTTTGAGATCATTGTTGTAGTATATAGGATAGAGTGTACTCCATATTGATATATCTGGAGTTGATATTTTGTCCTGTAAGTAAAAAGAAATTATATTATGTTTAATATTTTAAAGCAGCAAATAGATAATTTACGGTAGTACTGGTTTCAGCATGAATGGGTCGGATCGACCGGGGCAGTACTACCCTCTCATAGAAATCGACGTAAGAATATTACTTTTCATACTAATGTGTTTCGTTTGGTGAGTGAGAGCTCTGGCAGCCCAAATATCCCCTCATTCCTCCTCCTTTTCCCTTCTTTTTCCTCATCCCCTTCTTCATGGTCGGCAACAACTTGGTTGTGTTTTCTAAGCATCTTGAAAAACACAGGCATCTCTATAGGTTACGGTTACCACTTCCCATCAGGCCGTAAGCTTGTTTGCCACCAAAGTAGTGTAAAATAAAAAAAAGATTTTACTTTGTAATCTATGGGTAAAGGCTAATACTGAAAACCCTAATATCACTTTACCCAACCAGAGGATTGAAACTGAGACACCTGCATACCAGCATGCGCATATGCGAGTGAATGAATGCGCGTATGCATGTGCGTATATGTGTATGTTAAAGACTACATTGCAGTTGGTGGGGTTGTTACCTGCACTCAAACCACTTGGACCATTGTGCGTTTACATTGCAGTTATTTATGACATAAGTCAGAAAGATACTTGCCCCTTCCGATCGTGAACTTGTGACCAAATGCACAGGGTGTAAGCAAGGTGTAACACAATTAACTTAATTATTCAATTTGCGAAGAACTTGCTATCAGACCATACGACTAAGAGCAGATGTGTTACAAGAAGATGGACTTGTCAAGGAATTCCCTATTGGAATTACCTCAATATGTATATTCACGCCTATTCACGGCTATCCAGCTCCAGTATTTTAAACTGTCTAAAAAAAGAAGGTAAACATACCCCTAATATATACTGATGTTTCTTCAGCAACTCATTCACAGTGTACAGCAACCCCTGTAAAGCTTGTTTCAGGTCTGACGGTACACTTTTAGATGTTAGTACTGTGTTCACAGCGGGATGAAGGCGGGTTGCCTCCCATTCTAATAGCTGACGACTGAAACATAAAGTTGATATTATGAACTTTACGAAATGTTCTTGCATGGTGAAACGGTAGGTATATATTTGTTACATCCACATGTCACCAGTAATAATACTAGTCAAGTCTATTGCCATATTTTAAGCAGAATCCTAAAGCATGGACTAGATATCTGATACCATTACTATCCTGGCCATATTTATTTATTTATTTAACAATATGTATAAAGGTGGTGCGGCTAAACTATTGACTCGAACCACTTGTCACACTAACATTTCATGATTGACATTTATATTAGCCCAAAGGCATCCACTGATAGACTTAGGCCTCAATAAGTTTTACTATTGCAACCAGCCATGACCCAGCGTCATCCATCAGTTGCCTGACACCTTTACCAGGTTTTTAGGTTACCTTGAGAGTGGACTACCCACAAAACAGGACAGAACACATTTATGTCTATTTAGATATATTTTTTTATTAAAACATACCACTGCCCATTCTCCGACATGTCCAATATAGGGAATAGATACTGCGCGGCTGCATTACTTGCGAAAAAGCTCAGCTGATCGTCCACCTCCAAGAATGGCAGCGCTCGGGGCCCTGCGAATACATCATCTGAAATCACAAGCCACCTCTCAGTACCGGGGCCCATTAGTTTACATGCGCTTTTTTGTGTGGGTTAGTAACATATTCTATCTGTGATAATATAAAGCAGAAGGTTATAGGCAATGTAAGATCACGCTACTGGCGACGGAAGCAAGAGCAGTAAACGAAGATGATCCTTAATGGGTGAAACTGAGCTGTTGGAAGCTAGTTAATTTATATGGTTATTAACACTACAAACTAGGTGGTTAAAGAAAAATTAGTGGTTTGCCGGGATACAAAAAATTTATTACTATCTAGTACTACTACTGTTAGCCTGCTTCATCCCCACGTTACTCAAAGTCAGCCCCTATGATCTCCATATGCTCCCACGTATATTGTAAGTGTATGATTTGGAGCTAAATACATTTATAATTAGTCATGCATCGACACCACTATACTGTTCTCATTACCTACCCTTAAATTACTAACAGAAACGGCAACACGATGTAGGTAATATAATTAATTGATACACAGACAGTGATCAGTTATAAATTAAGTAATTAAAAAAATTATAAATAGGTAAGTTTACATACCTGCATAATAAAAATTAGGTCCAATTTAACAAGGTAAATTTTATTATATTACAAAAATATATTTTCTCGGTATATTCGCGGGAAACCCATTAAACATATGACTACACAAGATAATGATGATGACGCAACCTGTACTTAATTATTTTAACATGCTGCTTCAGCGACCGTAACAAATTTTCGGAACCATATTTATTATAAAGTAATAGTTAAAAATATAAAAAAATAGGTGAGATGTGAATTAAATACCATGCTACGTTATTTGTAAGTATTGAAAGCAAAATAAATTTATAAAGATATGTTTCCATATAAGGAAAATTCACCTACCTTCGAACGAAGCATCGACGATTTCGACCTTTTTCCCAGCTAATTTAGCGGCAATAAGCAGCTTTAATGTGGAAGTGTTATTTTTATTAGTGTAGATTTTCATTTTAATACAGTTTTCAGTCTTATATTTATAATATTGTTCAAAAAACAATTTTCCATAACCTATCAATGCCACCCAGCTGGCAGAAAGAAAAGCACGATACTGGCCTTTTTCTTTTTCTTACTGGAATAATTACATGATTTTTACAACATCACGCCACACTCTTCTTTCCTATTAGTAACAATTGAAAGAATTGAAACAAAGAATAGATGTTTCTAAATATGCTGATTTTGTAATAGTGGAATGGAACGCGCCACACTTTACAAACTTCACTGCAGTAGTGAAGAATTAGTGATGGTCTCTGTCTATGAATGTTATCTATGAATAAATCGACTATTTGACTCGGTTACTCGGTTTATCAAACCGAACAATTAAATATATTATTAAATAAGGTTAAAAATTAAATAATGAACTCGGGTTATAAAAAAGGCACATTACAGACAAGTATAAAATGTAAACGCTAGATTAAAAGTGAATGTTCGCGGTAAGGGAGCACCTTTACATTCATTTATGCCAAAAATGCACATTGGTTACCATTTTCTGTATGAAACGATGAAACGATAGTGCCGATAGTAACGACCATGCTTGTATGCCAACTCCTTTGTATAAAATATATAATATGTTTGCTATGATCCTATTGTAAATTTTAGAAAGAGAAGACAAGAATCTTATAACATTAATTTATTATAATGAAACTCGTACTTACTTACCTACGTAAAACAAATAAGTCTGCAATAATCGACAGTACCTACGCCTTGAATAAGCGTGATGATCATTAATCATGATCATGACGAAGGCTTTGCCCTACAGCACAGATTAAGTAGAGAACAAGTTCCCTACAGTGAAATTCTAAAAGCCAGCATTTTATTTGTCAAATTAAATGTAACCATAATATTTTTTTTTATTGACAGTTATAAATGTAATTAAACAATAAAAAATATGATATAATAAAACAACAACATGCCTATCATCACATTACGGTCATCATCAGAATAAAGACGTCAACAGCAAGACATGAGCGTAAACGGATTGCCGAAAATTGTGACTGCCTTTGTGGTCCGGTGATACTGTGTATGGATTACACACACAGAAGTCTCGGGTTGGGTAGAGTGATATTGGGTTTTTCTAACAAAAAATTCTCAGTATTAGCTCCGAGTCTGGAATTGTGCCCGATAAATCGCAACAGGCACGTCCCGTTACATGGGACTACAAAAATGGCGAAAAGTGGGTAACAAGGCGTGAAACTATGTCGACGGATACCTATGCCTTGGAGGACATCTATCATCAGACCTGTCTTTAAAGCAGGTGTTTGTTGCAGGTGGATTGGTGACGGAGTAAGCCCCTATGTACGTAGTATGTTGAAGCTGCTTCCCGCTCTTACGACATATACACGATAACATACATCGTTCTGTATTCTAGACTGGAGATCACAGTGCCAATGCTTTTATTAAGGGTGCTTTCAAAATATTGCTTACATTAAATAGATTTACAAACAAAATAAAACCCAAAAGTTTTTTAAATATTTATTTTTGCAAAATTAAATATTTTCTTCACTAAATTCATCTCTACACAATATTAACTATATTTAAATTACATATTTTGGAATAAACTTATAAACATATAGTAAAAATGCAAACAAAGGGATAAGTGATTTTGAATCGACAGGTACTTATTGTACATAAATGGCGTTCGAAAATTTTGAGTATGTATCGAAAAAACAATTATACAAATTTATTTACTTACAAAGAAAATCCTCTAATCTTAATAGTTTGGTTGTTTGGCTGAGTAGCGACTACTGTTACTTATAGTTTCATAGGCAGTAGTTCGCTAGTCAAACAAAAGAATTAAACTATTGAGACTAGAGTAGAAAAATTACTTTAAGTATATTAAAAATGGAAACGCAATCGTTTTATAATACAAAATACAATGTTTTTCAGTTTTTAAGATAGGTTAATTTATATACATCACTAAGGCTTGTTTTCATTCTTTAATATACTTTCCGTATAAGGAATTTTATAACATGTACAACTAAAACATAATTTTATTAGTCGGTGATTGATATAGCGTCTCTCGTACTTACTAAAAAGTAACTCTTCTCTTAAACATGATTTAGGCTGTCATTGAACTAATATTTTATGTAAGTACGTAAGTACAATACCTACAGTACCAAATCAAAGATTATAAATATACATAGATAGAGCCTCAAATTGCTACTTATATAAAAAAATATGCACATACATTGTGTTCTGAGTTTAGTTCATCAGAATGAAATAAAAATTACTTTTTTATAGTGATATTACAATAATTTTTCATTGATTTTATTATTCTTTAAGATTACTTAAATTAATTGCAATTTTCGTAAATCTTATATATATATATATATATATTACAAAAATATTATTTAATTTCGAACAAGCGTGTGAAATAAACGCAGAAAAATATCAACGAACTGTAAAAATAAAAAATAATTTATATAATTATTTACAGATCACGCATTGTAGTTCGACCGCTCTGAAGGCCGCAAGAGCTTTTTAGCTTAATCGTGATATGAAAAGTTTACGGGACCGTTTTAGATCGTGCAAAACTATAGTCTTATTATGTTAATATTTTTTAGGTAACTTATCAAAACCTCGTCTATTCACCGAAGAGTGTGAATAGAGGTTTATAACACGTTTTGCCAAGTATGTTTGCTCATCAGGAGCGATGCCATTTAGGGCCACTTGCACAGAAAACCCTTATTTCACTTTACTTGACTTGATCCATTAACTTCAGAGCAGCCAAGTTAGAATCCGCAAGCTTTGCATTGTATTTTGCATATTACTAGTATTTTGTATTAAATATTAAAAATATCTTTCATTTACAGTCATACTGTTTTGACAAACTAAATTCTATGATATATCTCTTAAATCTAAAATAGAGTAGTTTAATATCTTTATCTTTACCCCTTGCTTTTTTTATTTTATAGTTTTATTTTAACTCTGAATATTATGCGATGTCGCTGTATCGATACAGTCGTTATCATCACTATTGTTTTAGTCGACTATTATTTAAATTTTTACAGTAGTAGATTATTCGTACAAAGTTTTTTTGTTTTATAGATCCATGTTAAACTCATAGATAGAACTTTAAAACTTACTGTTTTATGTTAACCTGAATAATCGCACTACTGGGCAAATTATAAAACAAAACCATAAGATAAAAGTCCTCAATCAAACTTTAAGCCGAATATCACATAATATACTTAAATAAAACAAAATATACATCAAGTTTTATGTTTTACACCTTTAGCGGAAAAGGGAAATAAAATGACAACTGCAATTTAGCTATTATAAGCCTTGTGACTATGAAAAAAAGATACATATTTCTGTTTCACTGTATTTATCCTATAACCCTTTACCACCAAAAAAGCGATTTTATTGAAATGGTCATTGTGGCTTTTATTATTTTTAAGGTGATGGTACAATATAATTAAGCAGCGTTAACTGCCTTACTAATTAAAAACACCGTAAGTGTAATATGTTTTGTTAAAATAGACTTTCACTTAGAGAAATTAGAACGGTGTTTTCTGTGGCTATTTTTAATTTGTACATACTTTAATTTTTAGTAGGGCTATGTAGCTATTGGAAACAATGTTCTATGGCGTTTGGTCATTCTAATGCTAAGGGCACTTGGGACATAGTTTAGCAACGTTTTCTAGCAAAACTTTTGATTTGACAGATGTCAAGATTTATGTCATTCGTGACTTTTATATGACCGAAAAATAAAATAAGAAAAAACCATAAAACTCAATTGGGTGACGAACGAAATGTTTTTTTCGCGTAATGACAATTTAGTTATATTGACATGAAAGCATGGTACCTAGATAACCGAACGACAATTCAGCTAAATGACATAAAAACAGAATACCCAGTCAGCAGAGAGTCAACTTTTCTGGAAGACATAAACGCAGAATGAGCAAGTAGAAAAACGTCTGGAATTGCAAATAGTCTGTATGATTATTAAACCTTAATTAGCTAGAAGTCAAATTAGTCGGATGTCATAAACGCAGATTGAGATAATAGTGAAAACATCTAGAAAATAACGTCTGAATGGACTTTTACTTAGCGCTTGCCCCTTTTTGATTTTTTCCATTAACATCAGTCTCGTAATAAATAAAATATTTTTTAATAAAACATTATTTATTTATTTTGTTCATAAATTTGAGATGACTACTAAATGAAGTTGTTATGATAGATAGAACATGTGGGTATCGACGACGAGACAACTATTATGTCATTTAACACCCATGTCTTTTTAGTTACTATGGCAATTTTAAATCTAGACTATTCGCTAATACAGTATTTTGAATTAACACATTTTACGATCCACGTTTTGCTTGTAGAATATTTAGCGTTCATGTCTACTATCTAACTATGGCGTTCAAATATCAAGACGTTAAAGCGACATCGACATTTTGCAAAGTGGACATTTCACTCGTCACCCACTTAATTGTTTAAAAAAAATGCTAAATATTACAAGCTTACAAAATACTTTTATCCATTAACATCGAATACACTAAAATTATACAAATTGTACTTTGCAACACTAACAAGCTTCCAAATTTAAATATCCTTCGTTAAAGCATTAAACTGAGATGGTTTCGCGCGTATTGTTCTCTAGTCAACATGGCAATTTTTGTCACATATTCTTTATTAGCGTGAGTGATTTGTGTTTGTGAGATAGTTTAGGTTTAGTGTGTATTACATGTGACACATTTTGTTTTAGTGTGATGATGTTGTCGTAGGTATACACGCACTGACAGCGGCAGGCATACTTCTTAGCATCAAATAATATAAGGCTTCATCATATCAGCCTGTAAACGCCCACTGTATAGGCCTCCCCCAATGATCGCTACTTTGGCCGGTCGCTTCCCGTCCTCATCCATCGGTTGCCCGCCACCTACCTTCCGGTTTATTTAATTAGATGGCATGTCTAGTTTAATGCTTAAGTTTTGAAGCTTTCCTAATTTAAATTAAAGGAAAGTTAAATTTAATTATTTCGAAAATTTAAAAAGCACTGGGTGTTTGCCTATCTATTAACATATTGGCGCAAAATTGCGACTTGTTATAAAAGAAGGAGCGAACGGTTTTTATTAGTGTTGTACTATCGATTGATATTATCGATTTGATAGTATCGATATCATAGAACAACAAAAATGCTATATAAGTATCCGTCAATAATTTTTGAGATCTTTTATCGTCATTATTTCAAATTTATCTTTTTGACAGAATAGTCAAATATCACTATATCATTTTACCTAACCCAATAAACAAACCCGAGATTTCGCATGATACTCCAAACAAAATACCACTGAAAACCACGATAAATAATCGATAAATTTAGTCGATTTTCTATAATATCGATATAACAACACTAAACCATTCACTCCTTGGTCTCATTCTATAACCTATTTGAGGACGATAGAGGGGAGACTTTCTCTCTATTTTTTTTTTCTGAGGCATTGGAGCCTGTGTTGAGTGAGCCTGACCAATCGGCTAGTTGGGAAACAGTACGGTAGAACTTAGTTGACGTTCGATTGAAAACTGGCAGAAGTTCGTTTGCTTCGTTTGTTAGTGCCTGTGAAAAAATATAAATATTTTATATTAAAATTTAAATAATAGAACCAAAAGACTAAGGTGACAAAACAAGAATACGGCCCGCCTGATGGTAAGCAGTTACCGTAGCCTATGTACGCTTGCAACACCAGGAGCATCAGTAGCGCGTCGCCAGCGCCGTCAAAAATCTTTTAACTCCTCTTTTGAAGAACTCCAAGTTGTAGTCTCTCGGGAAAACCTCGACGGGGAGCCCATTCCAGAATCTTATAATTTTACTTTTAATTTTTTTTTGTAATATTCGCTACCAATGGGCATTATAGAGAAGGCATGAGCATTGACCTTTTTTTTTAAATAATCCAGTTTTTTTCACGATGTTTTCCTTCACCGTAAGACATCATATTTAGCTGTTCATAATGTAATTTTATAATTACCTATTGCAGTTAACAAATTAACGTTAAGTTAAGTTTTTTAAGCTAAGTTAGAATTTTTACAACTTTAGGCAAGTTATATATTATACAGAGAGTATACGACGGTTTGAT
The DNA here is from genome assembly GCA_963082885.1 of Parascotia fuliginaria. NCBI lineage: Eukaryota > Metazoa > Arthropoda > Insecta > Lepidoptera > Erebidae > Parascotia > Parascotia fuliginaria. The sequence continues at coordinate 7,269,912 of OY720198.1, read as the reverse complement.
AATAAATGAAAAGGCAGCTGTTACTAGTCCGTATAATAATTTCAAATTACTCACAAAAATGATTTGACGAAAAACAAAAATTTAAACATTTCTAACAAAATAAATAATATTTTAGTATTAACAACGTGATACACCATTTATTATGACAAGTTCACTGAACTGTAATGAGCGGCAACGTATACCCTTCGACGTGGATTATGACTTAAGTCAGTGACCGTTTGACGTACTTACAGAGTGTTTAGAATTAAAGAAATTAAAAAAGTAGTCCTGTGTTTAAACTATTGAAGATATTTAGTTGATTTTTTTTGTCTCGCTTTATAATGTCACATACTATACGTAATTGCATTTATTATCATACCGTCGTATACTCTGTTTAAGATATATTTTACTCAATAAATAAGGTAATAAAAAATACAGATTTTAAGCGATCAACAGGAATTAAAGTCGACCATTAAATTGCATTACCACCCTTAGTAAATGTGGTTTGTATACCACAAAACAATAAAGTCTATTTTTGCTTGAAAGTTACCTTAGTATAGTATCAGATGTCACTGCCATAATAAGTCTTATTAAATTTTTATTATAATGGATTTTTTTGTTAATAGTGGTAAAGCAAATATGTGGTCCACTATACAATTCGGGTAGGTCGTTAAGTCCTTTAATCCATAAATAAATGATGGGTTACCTTCAAATAAATGACAGCGTCAGTCCCATACCCTTCACAGGACATAAGAGTCAGGTCACCATGGAAGTAGCGGGCGTATAGTCTTGAAATAGGTAGACCATAGCCGTAACCTAAATCAATCAATACTAATATTATAAATGCGAAGTAACTCTGTCTCTCTTCTATGTCTATCTGTCTGTCTGTCTGTCTGTTACGCCTAAACTACTAAACCGATTTTGATGAAATTTGGTATAGAGATAAAATAGACCTTGGCGAATAAAATAGGCGATAGCCTTTATAATATATTTTAAAAAGAAAAATGGCTTGAAGTGGTTGAAATAGGCCTAGTCTAGCCTGGTCTAGATGGCGTTGTGTGTAGTTGTTGTGATATTATAACACAACCGTATTGCGAAAAGGAAGAGTAACTAGTTCTCTCAATCCTTTTCCTTCCTTTCTTTTCTTCAGTCTAATTTTGATCCTTTAGGTACTTACCAGCATGTAGTACGGTATGTAAATCAGACTTGGATAGACTGGCGCTGTAGACTATTTGAGACGATGTCACGGGAAGAAGCTAGTCTAATTATTATAGTTTAATACTTACCAAGGAGCTCATAGCTCATTGCACTCACTGATCGGTAAACGATAAGTTAAGCAACGTTAATGCGGCTGGCCCATGGATGGGTGACCGTATATTTGATCTGAGATTCCATTAAAAGTCGACCTCTCCTATAAGTCTCCTGACACTAGGTTGATCACTAACCACTGGATAAGCTGGTGTACTTACCAGCAAGTGGTACGGTATGTGAATCAGATTTGGATGGCTGTGGCGCCGTGCTGTACATGTATTTGAAGAGAAGGTCTGTCACGCTGCGAGGTATACCACCACCTCGGTCTGACATCTGAGGATTAAAATTAGGGTCAGCTGGTATCAATGAACATGCCTTTTTTTTTATTAGTTTACCAAAGTGACTCCACCCCGCCTGATGGTAAGCAGTCAGTGGAAGGAATCCAGAAGTGGTGGCCATATCAAAAGCCATCGTCTTAAACTACTGGTATGGTGGTCTCCACTATGGCGGCTGGGAATAGGGTTATGGGAAGGGAATGAGGTAGGTGAGGAAAGAGGAAAGGGGGGAAATTGGGCCTCCGGCTTTCTCACTCATCGAAGGAAACGTAGTAGTACGGATACTATTACTCTTACGTCACCTTCCTTGTATTGAAAGAAAGCATCATCTTCTGGGACAATAATGACACACTATATACTTGACTAATACAATCAATCAAATGAGGGTATTCTAAAATGTCGTCCACGAGATGGCAGCACTGAGGTGTCAGGTCCGGGCATCTGTCAAAGCACTTTCAATCAACCAATCAATCGTGAAAGATTCTATCGATATCAAACAGTGAATGAATTTTGTATTTTATGAATGGAAGACCTTTCACCTAAGTGGCGTCAACTGGTGGCGAAAATTTTTCTAAACACCCTCATTATGGTGCTCAAAATATTATAATATCTATGATCATCTAATACACAATGACAAAAACTTTCCAATACCCACTTGGAACTAGGAATCCTTTGTCCAGCAGTGGACAAAGGTCTAAAATATTAAATATAAGCAATAAAATAGTGTGGAATTTACAAAAAAAAAACTCTTTTCTTGTTAATTTTTTAAAGAAAAAAAAGTTTATTTTTTTACATACATAAAAAGAAAAGTGGCCTTTCTGCACTGAGCCATAGTTATTGTACCATAGCGCTGTTATCTTGAGAAACCATTATGCCCGTATTTGAACAAAATGATGAAATACTTAAATGACCTTATTTAATTTTCAATTTTTTTGCATCACGGTTTCACTCGCGACTTTGGTTACTGTTCTGCTCTCATCGCCAATAGTGTGATAACACATAACCTATAACCTTCCTCAAAAACTGGGCTATCATACGCAAAAAAAAAAAATTAAGGTAGTTCCAGAGATCAGCACATTTAAACAAACTCTTCTGTTTTATATAAGTATAAATTAACATCTTTACCTTAACAGAAACATCTTCCTTCCCCACGATAATATTAACAGTGATGGGTGGTGGCGCATCGTTGTGACATTCCATGGTAGCCCTCATAGAATTCTTGAATAGTTCGAACAGCATATGGTATAGATGTGATGGCACGTATACTATTGGCATCGGTCTTTCGTTAGGCACTGGAATGGGACGAAAAATATGGTTAAATACGGGTTTTTTTGGTAGACAAACAAAGGTAGACTTTGGTTAATACTGTCCCTGGCGCTTGCCTATCAATTTGATTGCATTCTATCTGATAGTAAGCAATGCAAGTCTAAGAAGTAGTAATTAGTAACTATTTAGATCAAATTAAACTAATTATTCATGCTTTTAGGTAATTCACATGAGGTTTAACAGGTGATTAGTTAATTTTTCGTTGATCAACCTTTCAGAAACTGGGGGTATAAATGATAATTACTATAAAATTTAAGCATGACAAATGGCGGCATTGTGGGATGCTTTAATACGTCCTGGTCATCATCCCATTTGCTATCATTGTTATGGTGGTAGTGAGATGATCAATCAGAACTCCTAGAATTATATGCAAACCTTCCGATACCTTCGATGGTATACTCTTGATCACTGGTGAAGAAAGAGTCTTGAACTAAAGAATTGAACTCGTACATTTATCTCGCAATGTAGTCGCCAAAAGGCTTTTAAAACCTCGTAGTGAAGATCACTATACCAACTTGCCTTGATGATAACTGGGCGAGTGTCATAAATTATGGACGATTTGCTCTCAGGACAATCTCTTCATGTGGTCAAGATTGGTTATATAGACCTTTTGCTTGAGAAGACCAAAAGCATATATGAACATTTTGCCTTGTAGCCAAACCGATCGGAAATGAAAAAACCATGGAACAATCTGATTGCTTACTATCAGCCGTATTTACCAACATATAAAGGATCACTCACCTCCATACTGATACAACTGTAGGTCAGGCGACGCCAGATAATACCTATCGCACAAAAACCTTGCATTTTCATAAGCATCTTTAACGACCCCTACTACGTCACATGCGGGGTCTATGGAGCCGATATGTCGACCCCCGTTGCCGATGCCGTTCACAGCTGCGGGGGCTGTGCCAAAGTTTTCACCGAAGAGTAGTGCTGGGGAAGAAATGATAATTTTAGATTTTGGTTACATTTTAATAATATAAACGTTTGATAGTCGGAACAAATTAGCTATTACTTTTTTTGTGTGTGTATGTGTACGGTGAATCGTACAAGACGACTACAGATATTATAAAAATGTATTGATCCTTTGGAATTATGCCCAGTAATGATAACAGATTCGCCCCGTACGACATAAAACCAAACATAGCCCTGTGATTACTTCCTTCTGGGGTAAGGATAAATAAAAATTAAATTAAATTAAATTCTTTTATTTTGGAAATATTTTCATCATATCCAGATAGGACTGCTTTATCTTAAATAGTGTTATTTTGTTATTTATTTATATATACAACTTTGTTTATACAGAGTTCACAGTGATTAACACAGAATATGCATCGAAATCGACCATATCATGATGACCATATCAGTCGCAATCTTTGCTGGACACAGACTAGAAACTTCTAGCATCTTCTCTTTAACTGGATATAGGTAGTAGATGAAGCAATCCAGCCGAACTGCAACCACAAAAGACCAAGCGGTCTACTTGCGAACAACGAGCCCATTAACAACTAACAGTAGGTGAAGCAAAATACTTACTATGCTGATTAATCAACATCCTAATAGATATCCGGCTCATATAGAACCTGTCGAGGAAGTATTGTATTGAGTTCTCAGTGCCAGAGTCCACTTCATGGGACTCCTTCAACTCCAGGACTCCTTGAGCCATCGTCTGGACAACGTCAGCGTGACGGTTGCGTATGTGTACTAGGCGTTCGCAGAATCTGGAAGATGGAACTAAATTAATAAAGATAATTTAGGAAATTTTGAGGATGCTGTGAATTAATTTAACCGTATGTTGAATTCAGTGGTTTGGAATTGACTGCTATGAATCTGGATGACATATTGAGAGTTTTTAATAAGAATCTAAGCCCTCATATTGGGAACTAAATCAATCAAACCTAACAAATTACTCAAATCAGTCTGATGGTAATCAGTTCATTGTGTCTATGTGTGTTGATCACCAAAAATATAGCCTGAAATTCTTTAGCAGCGCACGTGTTCCTATCTAACTTTGATCCTGGGTCTTTTAAGCGGAGCGTGAAAAAGCATCTAACTAAGCCACCATACCAGTAGTTTAGCTTTCGGGATGGTGTTCACCATATCTGGATTCCACTGACTACTTACTATCAGACAAAGTGGAGTCACTTTGTTGGGTTAATAGAAAAAAAATGGTAAGGAGACCTTATACCATGCTTCCTATGTCGAACTTAAAAGAATCAGAAATAAAATTGAAAGGCAACGCTGGCAAAGAGTTACATGTTTTCTGCAGGATACTATCAGGTGTGATTAACCAAACAAAACGCAATAGTATAAACTTCGGGCTAATATTATGTGAGAGGGTAGTACTTCCGCAGTCAATCCTCTGGCAGGCTCTGGAACGAACTACCAGCTGCGGTGTTTCCCGAGCGCTATGACATGTCCTTCTTCAAACGAGGTTTAAAGAGAGCATTAATATCACGGTAGGCAGCGGCTTCGCAGAGCCCCTGGCATTGCAGAAGTCTATGAGCGACAGTTACCACTTACCATCAGGTGGGCTGTTGGCTCGGCTGCCACTGTAGGCAATAAAAAAAAAAAATCCGGTCTATTCATGTATCATGGTCTATTCATTCTATTTCAGGATCTACTACCGTAAAAGAGGTTTCTAAGGTTTAATATAACTTTGAGTATGTACTTACTGACTCAAAACTGTCGGTTCAGGACTTCTCTGCTCAAACTCTATGATCTCCTCAAAAGACCGCTCATACCACTGGTTGACCAAACCGACTGAGGGCATACGAAGCAAGTTCTCCGGTAGTAAAGCTATCTCTTTCATTATGTTTGCCAGCCTGTAAAAGAGAAAGGGTTAGAATTAGTTATGGTTAATGGGCTAGTCTTATTTTTATAGAACTTTGGTGGCAAACGAGTATAAGACGCATCTGATGGTAAGTGGTAACGGACATGGCTATATTTTCTAAGCTTTGCAGAAACTATGCTAAGATAATTTTTTACAAAAATAAATGACTTCAAACAGGCAACTAAAAAGAAAAATATTTCTCTAGGATGCCATCATCAGATCCTGGTTTCCGTACCCTTGGGATATGTCCTTTTTAACGATAAAAGAATCATCAAAATCGGTTCATAAACGACGAAGTTATCCGCGAACACACAAAAAATATATATATACGGTCAAATTGAAAATATCCATTTTTGAAGTCGGTTAAAAACACAACCAAGCCGTTGACGATCAGAAGGGGATGAGGCGCGTAGGTTCGTTGCCCGCTCAGAGCTAATATTTATGAGCATGATCATGACTATTGCATCTGGGTACTTCCATATATATTTTACAGCAATTGCATAATAATCCCACTGCACTACCGTATCATGAATTTAACAATTAATACATAAAATTAATTACAGCAGTTTATAATAACATCCTGCGGTTAAAAAGGATGTTCGAATTAAAACTAATATGCGGTGTTTACCATATTTTAACTTTTTACAATGAGGTTATTATTATAATTTTCATTTAATTTAGCTGGTAAACAAGCATACGGTCCGTTTTTATCATCTTTCCGTAACTTATGGACTTAACAAAATGTCTTGGACGTAATGGTAAGTAAGAAAGAGAAAAATAAAGAAAAAGTATTTATTCTGCCCAAAACCACAACAAGTCTAAATTGCTAGCGTCCATTTGCTGCATTTGTTGACATGACTGATGCAGCTACTCACTATGGCGGCTTTAAGAGATGCTTTATCGGCCCGGGAAACGTATAATTTTTTTATCCTTTTTAATTAGCCTACCAAAGTGACTCCACTCTGCCCGTTTGTAAGCAGTCAGTGGAATCTAGAAGTGGTGGCCACCATTCCAAAAGCTGCTGGCGTTGTGAGATGCTTTTAATCCATCATTATCAAGGCTACCTTCTAATATGATGTCACAGTATAAAATAAACAATACAATGTTCATATCACTGTTACGAATCACTGGCCAATCGCGTTATTTATAAGTTCAAGCACACACCAGAAATAATCAGAATAATAATATTTTTATCCAAGGACATTAGTTGTGTATTTCAAAGTCACGTGTAAAACGAAACTTTATCGCTAATACCCTAGTTTGTGTATTTAATACCTATTGTAAGGGTAGAGGCTCTTTCAATTAAAAAATCTTAGTACTTATTACCCTGGTGTTCGATGCAATAATTACAATCGAACACCTTTTGCTGATCTAGCAACATAATACGGACGCCTCGAGTAAGCGTCGACTTTAGTGCATATTTGGACAGGAAATCGGCTGCATTCGCAATCATTAGCATTGCACATATCGTCCATCTATCATTTTAACATAAATTAACGTATATATGAGAGCGTTCACACATAAGAGTAGCAACGTCGCAATTATGTGTCATATTTTCGTGGTTTTCAATTTTTATCATTAAATCGGAGCTATATTTTCAAAATATTATCAGAACACTTTTGAGAATTATGTGAAAGCTGTAAGTATATAAAGTAAGTACTTCCTATAATGCTTACAGTTATTTTACTATGAAAATAATGCCATGGAAGTTTCCAATGTATTATTTGCATAAAAATAGAACTGTAAGCATTATTGTTACTTACTTTTTATACAGCTTTCACGTACATCTAAAAAGTGTTAGATAAAAATTTTAAAATAAAGCTCCGATTAGATGATAAAAAATGTAAACCACGAAAATATGTCACTAAATTGCGACGTTGCCACTCTTATTTGTGAACGCTGTTAAACTTTTACGGTAATAAACGTGTAAATAACGGGTTATCGAAGTGTTTCATTTAGGATCAGCAGCAATCCATCGCAACGTAGGAAACATACCCTACACCTGGAGCTTGTCAATAGCGTTTTTAATTGCATGTTTGCTATCACAGAACCTTCTGTACAGGTATAAAAGGCTACACACAAATTTTTAACTATGCATTTGAGATTAATTTCAACTTTAACTGTGGCGTCATCTATCTGGCCAACCAAGCGAAGACGACGACTACGAGTTTACAGCATAGTAAACAAAGATGGCGCTATCAAAAACTTCAGTCCACTTCTATACAAGATGTATGGAGGCCTGAATCGCGATATCAACATTTTCACACCATAACTAATACAAGTCCCGACTACCAACTGTTGGACACTCAGATAGATGGGTCAGACAGATAAACAAAACAGTGATTTAAGGATTTCAATTATCCATTTAAGACACGAAACTCTATAAACAATAAACTTCATAATGATTGATTGTATTATTGTTTATAGCTATGAACACAATCAACATTTACATGACACATAAATTATTTACTTCACGTAATTGCACTATAAAAATAAAATCATTTAGCTATTGTTATGGTGATGCATTGAAAAGAATAATATGTAAATAAATGTAAATAATAAAGAATAATAAAAACGCCGGTACTTATATGAATTCTCGCATCTCCTTTTCTTTTTGATTTAAAGTTGAAAACAGCTAAATTATTAATTTGAAGATAATTAATCTGCAATTCTTATAGAATATTAACAAAACGTCCCACGGCTTCGCCCTCGCCTAAAATGTGTTTTGTCTCCCTCGGGAGCCAGACTGGTTTCGTGATAAAAAGTAGCCTATGTCCGCCTCCAGCACTGAATCTATCTACATACCAATTTTCGAAATCGGTTCAACCGTTTAGGCGCTGAGTGGTAACAAACACACATACATACATACAAACAAACTTTCGCATTTATAATGGATAATAGGACTACTTCGTGAGTAGGTCTCGGGGTTAATGCTGACTCGAATAAAATCGTAATATAAAAAAAAATATATCCAAGTTTATTAATATCAGGCTCTCTTCAGTTACATAAAACCGACTGGCGAAACGAAGGTGTAGCACATCTCTCTGCTTACCCCTTCGGTAAAAATTGCCTTGATGGATAGTGAAAACCGTCCCGACATCCGTTGCGCGGTAAGCAGTTAACAAAAGAACTAGACCTATTTCGTGAAGTCATTCCAAAACTGACAGAAAAATCAGTGACTTGACAATTCCCGCACAGGGAACAAGCCCTGTGTCGCGGGGAACTTTACAAACATACTTTTAACGGACACAAAGTACACCCAGACTCGAAACAAATATTTATAGATCACACAAAGTTTAGTCCCGTGTGAGGATCGAACCCACAACCTCGCGCACAGCAGTCGCTTGCGCTCCCACTGCACCACAGAAGCAGTCAAAATTGATAACAAAGCGCTTACTCTGCGTTTAACGCCTTGCTAACCGATTTAACAAACACTTGTATACGTAGTATGTATATAAGAGTATATAAACATAAGTTACATAAAGTTATCGCCTGATTACGGAGTCACCGGGTGTCAACCTGACCAACCTTGGGTGAACAAACAATGTGTCAGATTAAGGTGCGGATGTGGTGATAGAGATAGCGGAGAGCGATTTAAATCGTTTGAAAGATTTTTCGTATCTGTGTGACTGTCTGTGTAATCGAAGCTCCTAAACGGTTGAATCGATTTGGAGTTAGATTCTTTTGTTTGAGATCTCTCTCAAAAAAATGGTATATATATATATATGGTCGAGAATGTTGAATGTTTTTGATGACTACCAAGCTTTATGCCTTGACTAAAATCTTAGATTAATGAATCGACAAAACCAATATTGTACAAAAAACTAAGACATAACATATAACCGACAATCGAATTTTAAAACCTTACAGTTTGCTAAAAACAAAACAAAATCTGCTACAAAAATCGCTATCGCTTATTCACTGTGTCCTTACCTTACGCATACATAATGTCTCATCAAGGATATGTCCGGTATTCTTCCAGATCATACTACTCTTGCCTTATTCTCGATAGTTCGATAAGTTTTCGCGTCGCAACTCATTCGAAAACAATAGAAATCAGATAGGGCTGTCACAAATTTTTAATTTCGGGTTTATAATAGTGTATATGTAACGTAAGTGTAATATGTAAGTATTGAGGATATTGAGATTTTAACATATCTTAGTATTCTCAGGCGCCTATAACGAACCCACGGGAAGATATAGAAAGGTTCTTATACTAAATTGGAGCCCACACTGTAACCCAGTTAATGTAAACAATAAATTATTATGTATTATAAATTATTTAAAGCGGAAGACTATGTAACATCACGCCAATGGCGACGGGGGCGGAGCAGTCAAAGACGCGGGTGAAACCACGTCGCGAAAGCTAGTGTATTATAAAACTTACTCGTAGCTTAAATATAAACTTAATTGTAGAATAGTGATGACCTTCTGAACGTAAATTATTTAGCAAAATAAACAAAATGATAAAAACATTAAAATTTTCGCAATTGTTATCATGTTTGTAGAGTCAAGTTTGTTTTATTTATTCAGTAGCAGATAAGAGTACCTAATCAACAAAAAACAGTATAATTGTATTATCCAGTAAATACGTACTAGATGTTTCGGCCGGAGAGCCTAAGGCCATTTCTCGGCTACAGGTATAGAATTGTTAAGATGGTTTGGACATCTGAAAAGGATGGATGGAAGTAACATAACGAAAGAGATTTATGGAGCGAAAATCACAAGGAAAATTGGAAGAGTTGCCTTAGACAGACATACGCGTACCAATTAAGTGATGTGTTGACTAAGAGCACAATTACAAGTACCCGTAAACGACGTGGGTGTAAGATTAATGAATGTTGAAGAGGCAAAGGAAATATGTTTGACATTTTCTTGACAGAATATCCTAAGACCGCATAACCTGACCCTTGGATCAAACCAGAACCCTTTGCGAGGCAGTCCGTACACACACCGCAGAATCACCGTGGCTGTCCGACCATGAAAATACAGATGTTTTCCGCAAGCAAGCGGGCGGATTTAATGAGGAAACGTGTTTATTACCCACGAGATATACCTACGTGATATAGTATATACGTGCTTATGTTGGCAACTAGCGTTTGCAGTTCTACATCCTTCTAGAAGAAGTGTGTGTTTAGTGAATGTTGGGTATGGCAGAAAAGCATGAAAGCATAATAAATGCAGTGGAGATGAGAGAATCTTACAGATCTGCTTACCCCATTAATAGGAGAAAGGCGTGAAGATACGTATGTATGAGCCATTTTGTATTTATGAATTGTTATTATTCAATATTTGTCTACCACTCTCCTTGATAACTGTCTCGTTCATCGCAGTAAAAAATTGCAACTGCTAGTGCTGTGTAAGAGGTTGTTGAACTTAATTTGCACACAAGACGAGTTACACCGGTCCGATCCCCTGAATCGGATACCCTGGGGGATCGGTTTATTTTAATTTTATTTTCTATTCCGTTATAATAGTGTGATCTATTAAAATATGTTTACGTTTATTTTCAGCAGCACTTGTTGCTCTAGTTCGTCAGTAGTAAAATGAATTAGATAGTAGATCCACGCTGGTTTCAATTAGTTGGGGAAATGGGGAAGGATAGTACTTTCCCGACTAAAACCAGTTTTGATCTACTACCGTGAGATAAACTTTTCATAAAGATTCGACGTAAAAACTAATATTATTTTGCATGATGTGTTTCGCTCGGTGAGTGAGAGCGCCGGCAGCCCAAATATCCCCTTAGTCCTCTTCTTTTTTCCCATTTCCTTCCTCATCCCCCTATTCCGTGGTCGGCAACGGCTTGGTTGTGTTTTCTGAGCATTATTACTTCTGCGATGCTTGGAAAATACAGCAAACAAACACACACTCTATGGGCTACGGTTACCACTTACCATCAGGTGGTCCGTATGCTTGCTGTGCCACCAAAGTTGTATAAAAAACCTGATTTGTTCCAGTAATGGTGAACACTATCGAATTTTCTGGCATAGGATATTAGTGACGCCTATACGTCACCTTTATAAAACGCTTAAAGACAAAAAAGTATTTTAATGAAGTCGTCACCTTTATGAAACGCTTTAAAGCCCTGCTTAAAAGACCAAAAAGTATTATAATAAAACTTTTAAGAAATTACATTGATACTTGAAGTAGTCAAGACAGTGTGAACATCCAAATCCTTCTCCTTATTGAGTGGTTAATGGTCAACCCAGTGTCAGGATTTGTTAAAGTCGCCCAAAATGTATTATAGAGGCATTTGACTTGACCTAACGACTGTTAATAACATGGTAACAACCTCGACCTTCTGACGTGTCGAAGCATGAACAAATAGTCACAATTATATGATAGTAACAACAATTGTCCTACCTGACTGGTAGTTCCTTTCGCAGGAACAAATATGACTTCCTCTCGCACGCATTTAGACCTGGAACAAGAAAATAAGACTAAATACTAGTTACTAAACACATTACCATTGTTGCTGTACTATTATTAGTTTTGAAGACGTCGCACAGCTACAACATTAGTAGGCGAATTTGTGATCGTAGTAGTTTTTTTTTAAATTGTCCCATTAAGATGACTCCACGCCGCTAAGCAGTCAGTGGGTTCCAGGAGCAGGACACCATAAAACGGAGGCAGAGATGGGAGCCATCTATACTATTATATAAAGCGGAAGAGATTGTTTGTTTGAACGCGCTAATCTCTAAAACTACCAGGCGGATGTGAATAATTATTTTTTCATATGATAGCCCAGTTCTTGAGGAAGGTTATAGGCTATGTAACATCACGCTACTGGCGACGAGAGCAGAGCAGTAATAAAAGATGCGGGTAAAACTGCGCTGCGGAAAGCTAGTATATAATATAAATATGGCCTTTATTATGAACTGAAAGAGTTCTACTGCTGCATATAGGAGTCCCCATTTTTGCCACCTTGGCCGCCTTCACAGAGTTGTTTCACTTAAGTAGCAATGGGCAGGACACATAGCTCGCAGAACTGACAGCCGTTGGAGCAGAAACGTTCTGGAGTGGCGACTACAAACCAAAAGGCGCTGCGTGGGCAGACCCCTCACAAGGTGGACCGAAGGACCTGATAATTGTAGCGGACAACCGGTCGATGAGAGCGGCTCATGAAGTCATGACGGATCAAATTACCGAAATTTTGGAGGCATATGTCTCGAAGTAAACGTATTTCGTTTGAAAATTGGTTCATTATAATATAAGTTCTTTGAAACAAATACGGTACATGTGATAAGAAATGCAAAACATAGTACTTACATACAAAATTATTTTACATAATAAGGCGATAGTTTTCTAATTTGTTAGTCTAATACGATAAACGCCAGACGTTTTATGTATACATATATGTATGTTTAAATAGTTTTATAATTCAGTTTCCAAAGAATTTATTTTGAGACTAATAAAATAGATTAACTTAAAAACTATTGGACCGATTTGAAAAATGCTTTCACCTATAGAAAGCTACATTATCAGAAAATAACATAGGCTATGTTCGATCATAGTAAAATAAAATCAGCTATGAATTTCAATATTTGTATATAAAGTCGTAAAAAAACACTTCATAAAAGAAGTTACCGCGTGCAAAAAAGGAAAAAATATTAAAATCGTTTTTCAAACTGATTGCAATTTAACTCCTTATTCAATTCCTATTATGTTGTACTTATTCTAAATACCCAGATGTTGTATCATAAAGCTATTGGTAATTTTCTAAGTCGATAGTTCAGAAAACCACTTACCAGTAATAGATTTAAAGGCAAGCCGAGGATGACAATACTGATAGTGAAATTGCATTTGTAATAAATTGTTTATATCGTAGACAATATATTTTATGCTGCTTACCGTGAAATTAACTCTCTTTGAATGAACTTCATTCAATTTAAAAAAAAACCAGGTTAACTTTAAAAAAGCGCTTGACAGCTAGATCTGACGCATCGGTGCTGCCCCCTCGTGGGCGCCATTTTAGAAAACCCTCTCAGCAATATTCTTTTGTCCCTAAACACGTGAATTATACATTTTTAAATTAAACATTAAAATTGCCGAAATGAACACTGAAAAATATTTGTTTTAAAAACGCTGTCAAAATGGAAGACCTTTCACCAAAGTGGCGCCAACTGGTGACGAAAATTTTCCTAAACACCCTCATTCACAGTCAGCCCGCGATAGTCAACACTTCGTGCTTTTATTAGTTAAACATACCTATTATGCACAGGTCAATACTTTCTTATTGATAAATAATTTATTTGTTACGATTGTATTTTAATTTAACGTTTTGTAATGTTTGATTACCGACGTAACATTTCCCATCCTGTCCTACTTTTAAATTTAGACTGCCTCGATGATTCAGTGGCACACTGCACACCAGTCTCGGGTTTGAGTACATGGTTGGGAAGTTTACGGTAGTAGATCCACGCTGGTTTCAGTATGGCGCAATGGGCGTTATACACCTCTGTCTATGACCCGAAAAAAAGGCGTAATGCCATGTTAAATAGTGTGTTTTCCACTAGAAATATTTCCTATGCAATTATGGAATACAACATTGTATGTACTCTGAGTTTATTAAGTACCTATAACTTATCATTTTTGTTTCGTCATAATCACACACAAAAGTTTTTTGCCCATTAATGGACGTCTTTGAAACTGTGATTTGGGCTGTAGTGGCTGTAGTAGGTATATAAGCCGTTATATATAAGTAGTAGTACATATATGTGACGACACAATATTACAATATAAGCAGGCATCTCAAAAGGTAGACCGACGACCAGTGACCCATGATTAGAGTATTCTTTAATAAATCTAAACAATGGAACATAACATATATATATATATATATATATATATAAATAGCTATATAAATAAATAGTTGCCATCTCTTTCGTTTGTATAGAAACTAGTAGAACACGAGTATTATGTAGGCACGTACTTTAAACCTGTTAGTTTATAAACAAATAAGTCCTTGAAAAATTCGCGCGTAGAAGCAAAGCTGCAAAGGTAAACCGAGTTCGGTATGTTTTTGGCGCCAATCATAATATAAGATAATATCATGCCTTTTAGCTTTGAAGCGTATGCAGAGCACGTGCCAGTTGCGCCAAGTGGAAGGCGGATAATATTTTAAAGAGAGACACATGGCATAGGAACAAACAAAGGATCGTATATTTTTGCCTGTGTGATAGGCAGACTCTCCTTAAACTAAACCTGGTAAAAATTAGTTTAGAAGTTGTGACCTCGAAATGAGACGCAGCGAAGCAGGTTCAATAGAAATTGATGAATGAGAGCGGCTCAGGATCGGTCAAAATTGAAACGCTACTAACGAGCTCGTAAAAAAAATGGCCACATTTCCTAAAAGTTGTTAAATAGAAACAATAGCCACGTGCATTACCACGCGACATTACCTCATTACCACCGATAAGCATTAATCTCATCGATAAAACTAATACTTGACATATTTATGTAAGGAAATGATTCGGATAAACGCCGAAGTACGTTGATACATAGTTTTAGCCAGCTTCAACTAGATATAACTGTAAGAACTTGGTTAAACTTAGATGAAACCTGTATATTATCAGCTAAAACCAGGTGTAGCCAACAATAATCGGGTGAACTGGGTCTTGTCTACAACATAGTAGCTACCTGGCTACAACTAAATATATATTCTTGTACATATTACATATACTTACCAACGAGAGAGCCTGGAGATTTGACACAGGTTTCAAACCAAAACAAACTCCAGCTCTCACTAAGATTTATTTAGTGCAGCCCTTATTTTAAGCCCTTACTATGTACCTACTAACCTTTCTGAAAATAAATGAAATTATAAATAAATTATATCTAACACCAAATGGTTAAAACTTAAATGTAAAATTTTTGGACATTGATATTAATATCTCCTGAAAATAATATCATTACGTTGTCGACAGTGGCAGGAGAGCAAACAGCCACGTAATGGTAAGTGGTAACTATCGCTCATGGACGATCCTATCTACCGTGAAGGGACTGGGGTAGGTGAAGGGATTGAGGGAGGTAAGGAAAAGGGAAGAAATTGGGCCTCCAGCACTCTACTAAATAGACAAGTTTGCTATAATCACCACGACTTGCACAAGTTTATTATAATTACTACGATTTGCAGAGGCATTAGTGATGGCAGTAAAAATATATTTAATGCACAGGTCACAGGCTTTTTCTTATTTCTTTTGTCGTCCCTTACGACACTCACGGAAAGAGCCGACACCACTTTTTGGATGAGGAATCTAAAACTTCTTGAACCAAATAGTTTGATCTATATCGATACTCTTATTATTATAGCACTTTGTTCGTTTGAACGCGCTACGATAGTCCGGTTCTTGAGGAAGGTTATAGACTATGTAACATCACGCTGCTGGCAATGGAAGCATAGCAGTAACCAAAGACGCATGTAAAACCGCTTCTATATATTTTTCTCGCTCAATTATAATCTACAGTTCCAGCACTGTTTGCCGGAGCAGGTATGTGGTTCCACCTAATTTAGATGCCGGGTCTTTTAAGCGTGTTTCACAACGCCATGCTAGCAGTTTGCCACAATGGCTTCTGGGATGGTGTTCACACTACACCTGGGGCTTAAGCCTGCTATCACAATAGTGTCAGAATGGTCGATCATTGATCTGTTATTGGTTGATTTTGACAAGTTTCAACCAATAAGAGATCAATGATCGACTACTCTTGACACTATTGTGATAGCAGACTTAGGCCTGAGATTGTGTAACCATTTTTCACCAACTCAAAAAAAATTGTAAGTACGTAATTTATTTATGTCCGTGAATCCGTAATTTTGTGATAAATCTAGAATATTCTAAACAACAGTCATAGTTACTACACGTAATAACAAAGCAATTATCTCAGAGTACTGTACCTACTTTATGTTGAATTAATGATAGTACACAATAGCAAAAAAAACGTTTGTTTATAATGACGTGTCATTTGATGCTTGTTTCGTTTAATTTAAAGAGATAACTACGTATCCAGGACATACATAATTATGTACATAATAACTTCACGCCTTCCAATAATAGGGTAAGCAGAGACTATAGAACGCCATTTTCTATGATCCAAACTTACCTCCTATTCAACATTTATTAATCATTTCATACACACACGTCGGGTTACGGGTGCTTGTAATTGTCCCCTTTGTGTACAATTCACCAAATTTGTGCCTATTTCGTCAGTATAATAATATATGGTCGATTCGTGTATGATCTGGGCGCCTACCAACACCTGTTATAGCAGTATTATTTTAATGTTATTTTGTGTTTTGTCTTTTTCTTTTGTACCATTAAAAACAAGGATAGAGACAAAGTAAGTAAGGTCATAAAATTAGATTCCTATAAGAGGTTCTGGTTTCCGGCGGCCTATCTGATTGATGCGAAACAAAGGCGGACCCGCTAGTATTTCATAACTTGAACGAATATTAGTCACCTGATGTGGTTGTTTTGATGCAATGAAAACAAAGCAATTGTGTTTTTAATAATGCTTCAATATTGGGAATCGTCTCATTGAGGAGCTGTATGTATATGATGTAGCATAACTTCACATCCACACTAATATTATTAATGAAAAAGTAGCTCTGTTGGTCTGTTACGCTTTCACGACTAAACCACTGAACCGATTTTGATGAAATTTGGTATAAATATAGACGAGACCATGGGGAACAACATAAGCTATCTTTTATCGCAAAAAAATGTCTCGAAGGGGTTGAAGTAAGGGCTGAAAGTTTGTATGAAAAATAGTTAAAAAGGTCTTCGGCGCTCTCGCTTATTGAACGAGGCTGAAGAAGTCTTTCCCAAAGGGAGATATTTGTCAAAGTCATGCTTAGCTGGTAAATCGGTAAATACCTGATATTCCGTTAGTGTTTTCCTATACCCATGTTAAGATATAGCATGATTACATAATCTAGACTGAGGACACGGTCTTAATGCATGTAAATAATTATAATACCTACTATTATTATCTATAACCCTGGCCAGTTTTAAATCGGACTTAAATCCAGCATTATATGGCTATCGATAGATAAAAAGACATGGGGATATTAATTTTACAACTATTTATATGACAGATAATAATATTTATATTATTGTCACTATCAGCACGCTGTAGCCACGTGACTGCGTTTTTTTTTTAAATTAGCCTACCAAAGTTTAGACTCTGCCTGATGGTAAGCAGTCAGTGGAATCCAGAAGTGGTGGACACCATTCCAAAAGTCAAGTGCTGGCATGGTAGCCTCCATCAAATACTGTAATAATAATGATTTTTAACGCCCCGCTTAAAAGACCTAAGATCAAAATTAGATGAGAACACATGCGCTAGAAAAGAATTTTAGACTTTTATTGATGCTTTGTATGATAGACAAGATAATACATAGTTAATGACGTCATAGTTTTTAGTTAAATGCTGTACCTACTTATTTGCAATCAATCAATTTCACAATAAAATGGTCGCATAATTTAATAATTCTGTGTTTTTGTAGATGAATATAACTAAAAACATAATTGGTGTTATTCTAATATACACACTTAAATAAAAATACCTAAAATTATAATTATTTACTTAATTATTTCTAACTTGAACCTTCATAAAACTATAATTTTAACGTCACTGGCTGAAGAGACTTCTATAGAATGTTTTGCGCGGAAAATTTGCGAATTAATTTTATACTAAGAACTATTTTTTATCTGTGACAAATTAACGTGAAGTTTTGGCGCGCGCGGGTAAATTACCTGGACTTTGGACCGTGATCACAAGCATAGACAAAAATAAATGTGATCATTAAAATGGTAGATTTTTAATTTTATTTCGTAGAAAAATAATAATGTATGGGTAAAATACGGTAATTATGTTAAAAACGCTATGGAGAGAATTCATGGAAGGACATTTCTTCGGGACTTCTTGACTTCGGGCCTCCTTCCTGACTGTCGGGCAAAAACAACCAAGCCGTTGGGAGAACGGGATCTCACCGGATGGTGACTATCACTCTTACATACTAAACCTTCTGTTAGGTAATATGAAGTTGTTTTTACAAGCTAATAATAAAAACACTATAAAAAAAGTATATTAAAAAAAGTAAAACTATCTAAATAATTTGTTATCTGTGCCAAATATTAACATTGACGCACGTGGCAACTTCAACGACCGGTACGCAAAGTGGACTTTGGATATTGCCAGTAATAAAAATAAATATAGAATAAAATATACTAAAATAAACGTTACTTCGTTTATTTGTAGTAGTTTCATAGAAAATTTCTCGTTGCTAATCTGTAAATAATAAATAGTATAAAAAATAAATTTGTAAACTCTGTAGACACAAATAATATTTTTACAAACAAAAGAGATACAAGCATTAAAAAACATTAAGCAATAAAATTATACATATTAATATTATTATACTTTATTATATTATCTAATCAGCAAAGTGATAAGCAATATTTGTATGATTTGAGAAGCTAAAAGAATACTCTTCTCATTCATGTGTTCATCAAAATAAACTAATATTGAATGATAACCTCCAGGCATGCGCAGGCGCATGTGATAAGATAAGACTTCTGCTGACTGCTGATCATACCAATACCGCGAATATAAACAAGTAGTTTAATAATAAAGGCATAACTACCTATACTATTCTATAAAGCGGAAGAGTTTGATTGTTTGTTTGTTTGAACGCGCTAATCTCTGGAACTACCAACAACAACAACAACAACAACAACGCTTGATGACGAGTACAGAACTTTTCTTTGAAGCACTATAGAGACAGCTACTTTAGAGAAAACAACAGAAACGTAAGGTCTTCTGTAAGGTCACCTTAAAAAAGAAGGAAAGAAGTTTTCAAAGACAAACTTCGCAAAGCCCTTTAACCCTCTAAAAATCAAAGCTCAAATTCGAAGAACAAAAGGTTTTTACGAGAAAGTTCGCAAAGCCCTACATCTCTTAAAATCATGTGTAGGTAATTTCGTTTGCGTCATAAACTTACGTAGTTTTGGCCATGAGTCAACGAACACTACGACATTAAAGACAAGATTTACAGAAAGCTTAGATATATATTATAAATATCTAAATCAATGAGTGTAGAGTACCTACGGAAAAGTTTACTCTATTTAACAGTGTAAACAAAGCTGTAACTTTTTGTTTTATTTTTATACTAGCTGACCCGGCGAATTTCGTTACGCCTAACAGTCGATTCTTTAATTTTTTAGTTTTTTTTTATTATGCTACCTACTTATACTAAACTTTATATTTCTAAAATAAACGTAACCTAAGTTACTTCTTATTACATCAGCTACCTGCCAATAAAAATCCCGTCAAATCGGTCCGGCCATTTCAGAGATTAGCCGGCACAAACAGACAGACAGACAAAAATTGTAAAAAAAATATTTTGGTGTATGTACCGTATATATATTCATATACAACGAATTTCATATGAACGAGTCAGCTAGTATTTAATAAACGAGTTTGTTTAGGTGGGCATCGAATTCACAACTTCTTGTACAGCAATCGTACTTTCACTGGCACAGTCAACTCATAAAAGAACAACGCGGTATCTGTTACACATACGTCATTATTCTCAGGTTACATCATTCATAATATTGTACAAACATGATTGTGAATGCATGAAATCTAATCCAACATATTACATATCGAGGTGTAATAAAATATGACAAAGGCGTTAAGCAATGTGGTTATGCAAACTAGTTATTTTAAAGTAATAACGTCGTATTTCACAATAGATCTTTACAGGAGGGTTAAAGATTGCCCTTGTATGCAAGAGTAGATATTCGTACTTCTTCGATCTATCCAGAACAGGGCTGTCCAGATGGGATATGATTCCAGGCCAATATCAAATGACTAAATAGATTGCAGAGCCGCACAAATAAAAAAATAATTATTAAGAAAAGATTTGATATCGTTTTTTTAGCCTGTTGAAGTTTATAACTAGGTACCAATAAAATTTGAAAATAAGTAATTTATTCTTCAGGCCCATGGGCCTTGCTTTGGACAGCTCTGATCCAGAATATTGACGTAGAATAGTAGAATTCGTACAGTTCTTTTATTAAGTTATAAGCACTTAACTTTTCAATTTATTGCTTTTTCATTGTTTCTTTATGCATTGTTTCTCTATTCATTTTTTCTTATAGACACAAATAACTCAAATATCTTTTATACCTGACGTCTACTGCTGAACTGGTCTTCACCAAGCAACTTCACTTAGACCGGCTCTGCGGCTCTAATCTTTTGACCCTTTATCAGATCGTCACCTTCTAGATGGCGTTGTGTGTAGTTGTTGTGATATTTTTATTCTCTTGTTCATCATCTTCTAAGGGAGCAGCGTTAATTTATTTATCTACAAATTTATTATATTTTTATATCGAACAAAAATATCACCTTATATGTATTATTATTTTATCTTTTATTATTATTTCATTTCTTAGAACGATAATAAAAGTTATAGGCACCCATCTAAAAAGAGATAATGTAACTAATGTAACAATAATAATTAATATTATTGTGATGTCAACTAAACATTAAACAAACATTAGCGTAATCTTTGCAATAACAAAACGCTTTGTTTAATATCTGTGGCAATCGAGTTGGAGGCAAATAAAAATATTAAATATAACCTTTATTGTGTAAACAAACGTGATAACTGAGTTGTTAGAGCACTCAATTTTTAGATACGACGTTGTTCACAGGCGGCCAAGTAAGCGTGACTTTTTAATAAATTTATATCTATCTATATCTATACATATAATAAAAATGTAACCGATCGCTGTCTGTACATGGAAGATATATGAAAAAAAAAAATATTGGGACCTTTATCAACGCAAATAGAACCCAAAACAATGATTGTTACAATTTTTGTCTGTTTGTCTGTTTGTCTGTTAGTCTGTTTGTCTGTTTGTCTGTGCGTTTGTTCACGCTAATCTCAGAAACGGCTTATCCGATTTAGATGTGGTT
Organism: Parascotia fuliginaria; assembly: GCA_963082885.1. Lineage (NCBI taxonomy): Eukaryota > Metazoa > Arthropoda > Insecta > Lepidoptera > Erebidae > Parascotia > Parascotia fuliginaria. Next base: position 7,248,201 of record OY720198.1, on the reverse strand, counting down.
TTCACTAATACATTGTGGTAAGCTTCACTTAACATTTAGTGTTTGTTTCATGTCAATCGGTTCATAAATAAAAAAGTTATGCCAATTTAAAGAATTACGTCGAACATTTGTTAATTTACTACGAAACCTGATAGAAACAGAGACTTTAACAGGTTACGGAATCTGATAGCGATTTTATTTTTCGGATTTCTCTTATTCTAAACAATCTTCCGTTTATTTTTAAATGAGTCCAGTTTCCAGTGAGCCTATGTTTCGCGATGACGAGTAATAAAGCCCAAGGTCAGACACAACTAAAAGTTATGGGTGTGGATCTAAGTATTAGCTGTTTTTCGCACGGTCAGTTTTATGTGGCTCTATCACGTGTTAGCATTCCTAGCAGCCTATATACGTATAGCCCGATGGCTATACGTCTAATCCATACATCCATACACCCATACATATTATATAAGGCTTTGTCCTGACTGACTGACTAACAGACAACGCACAGCCTTAACTGCTGGTCGTAGCGAATTGAAATTCGGAGGGTGTGTTTGTCTAAATGTCTAGAGGTTGTACGTAAGGGTTTTTTAATATTTAATTCCTAAGTGTGTGAAAAGGGATGAAAACGATTGTATGAATCTTCTTCATTTTTTAACTTACAGTTTTGAAATTTTGTTTTGGAATACTTCTATTTAAATAAAAAATATCCTTATAATTTTATTTTACCAGGAGTGGATTTAGAGGGGTGAAATTAGAGATGAAATATTCTATACAAAGATCTTTAGCTTTTGAAGCTATCGACTTGAAATTTGCAGGGAGGAGGAGGGAGGGAAAGGAGGGAGGAAAAGGAGGAATTGAGGGGAAGGAGGAAGGGAGGGGAAAGTGAGAGGGAGGTGATGAGGAAGTGAGAGGTAAGTGATGGGGATGTGAGGGGGAAGTGAAGTGGAAGTGTGAGGAAAATGCGAGAGAAGTGAGGGGATAGTCAGGGAGAAGTGACGGGGAAGTGAGGGGGAAGTGAGGAGAAAGTAAGGGGCAAGTGAGGGGGAAGTGAGAGGGAAGTGAGGAGTGAGTGAAGGGGTAGTGAGGGGGAAGTGAGAGGAAAGTGAGGGGGGAGTGAGGCGGAGTGTGGGTGTATGAGGGGGAAGTGAGGGAGACGGGAGAGGAAAGGAGGGAGTTCTCGAATGGTGGAAAAAGGGAGGAGAAGGGACAGGAAGCGATAGGAAGGGAGAGGAAAGGAGGAAAAGGAAGGAGAAGGAAGGGGGAAGAGAGGGGAAAGCGAGGAGGCAAGGTAGAGGGAAGTGGAGGAAAGGGCAAGAGATGCTGGAGGAGGGGCAAGGGATGCAGAAGGAGGTGAAGAGGAGGCAAAGTTTGTATGAAACTTCTATAGTTTTTATAGTAGGATTACCAAATTACTAGAAAATACTCTTTTTTTAATATTCAGAAGCCACCCTTATTAAGTGGGCAAATAAGAGTCGCAAGTTTGTGTGAAAGTGGTTTGTCAGTTTTAGCGGTAGCGGGTTTAAACTGGATTCGCCATAGAGACGGATAATACTGATATTTGTTACTGATAAAATGTTCGATTGCCATAAAATCAGGCACGCAATATTCTCATAGAGGCACACCCATCTGAATTTTCACGCGAACGAAGTCGCGGGCAACAGCTAGTACATATAATAAAAATGTAACCGATCGCTGTCTGTACATGGAAGATATATGAGAAAAAAGATTATTGGGACCTTTATCAACGCAAATAGAACCCAAAACAATGATTGTTACAATTTTTGTCTGTTTGTCTGTTTGTCTGTTAGTCTGTTTGTCTGTTTGTCTGTGCGTTTGTTCACGCTAATCTCAGAAACGGCTTATCCGATTTAAATATGGTTTTCACTAATATATTGTGGCAAGCTTCACTTAACATTTAGTGTTTGTTTCATGTCAATCGGTTCATAAATAAAAAAGTTATGCCAATTTAAAGAGTCACATCGAACATTCGTTAATTTACTACGTAATCTTATAGAAGCAGTGATTTTAACAGGTTGCGGAATAGCTGATAGTGTTTTTATTCCTCGGATTTCTGTCATTCTAAACAATCTTCCGTTTAGTTTTAAATGAGTCCAGTTTCCAGTGAGCCTATGTTTCGCGATGACAATTAATAAAGCCCAAGGTCAGACAACTAAAAGTTGTGGGTGTGGAGCTAAGTATTAGCTGTTTTTCGCACGGTCAGCTTTATGTGGCTCTATCACGTGTTAGCATTCCTAGCAGCCTGTATGCTTTGATCCCCGATGGCTATACGTCTAATCCATACATCCATACACCCATACATATTATATAAGACTTTGTCCTGACTGACTGACTGACTAACAGACAACGCACGGCCTTAACTGCTGGTCGTAGTGACTTCAAATTTGGAGGGTGTGTTTGTCTAAATGTCTAGAGGTTGTACTAAGAAAGGGTTTTTTAAAATTAAATTCCTAAGTGTGTGAAAAGGGATGAAAACGATTGTGAATCTTCTTCATTTTTAAACTTAGTTTTAAAATTTAGTTTTGGAATACTTCTATTTAAATAAAAAATATCTTTATAATTTTTATATTAACAGGAGTGGATTTAGAGGGGTGAAATTAGGGATGAAATATTCTATACAAGATCTTTAGCTTTTGAAGCTAGCGACTTGAAATTTGCAGGGAGGGGGAGGGAGGGAAAGAAGGGAGGAAAAGGAGGAATTAAGGGGAAGAAGGAAGGGAGGGGAAAGTGAGAGAGAAGTGATGGGGAAGTGAGAGGTAAGTGATGGGGAAGTGAGGGGGAAGTGAAGAGGAAGTGTAGGGGAAATGCGGGAGAAGTCTGGGAGAAGTCAGGGGAAAGCCAGGGAGAAGTGAGGGAAAAGTGAGGGAAATGTTAGAAGAAAGTGAGAGGAAAGTGAGGGGAAGTGAGAGGAAAGTGTCTGAGAAGTGACGGGGAAGTGAGGGGGAAGTGAGGGAAAGTGAGGGGGAAGTGAGAAGAAAGTGAGGGGAAAGTGAGGGGGAAGTGAGAGGGAAGTTAGGAGGGAGTGAGGGGGTAGTGACGGGGAAGTGAGAGGGAAGTGAGGGGGAAGGGACGCGGAGTGAGGGGAATAGTGGAAAATGGGAGGGGAAGGGATAGGAAGCGATAGGAAGTGAGAGGAAAGGAGGAAAAGGAAGGAGAGGGAAGGGGGAAGAGAGGGCAAAGCGAGGAGGCAAGGTAGAGGGAAGTTGAGGAAAGGGCAAGAGATGCTGGAGGAGGGGCAAGGGATGCAGAAGGAGGTGAAGAGGAGAAGGGGGAGGGGAGGGGAGAAAGGAGGTAACTGTGGAGAGTGGAGAAAAAGAGCGATAGGGAAGAAGGAGAAGCGGAAAGTTATTGTAGTGACAATTTGCTTTTGTGTATTGTATATTGTTTTTACGAGGGATATCTTTAGGTAGGTGAAAGTGGATTTGTATGAATGGGAGATTATAAATAGTATGAAAAACAGTATTTAAACAATATAAAAATGTATATTGGAAAAAAGTTGCGGTCAAAGGCTATCTATATACATAAAAGCACAAGGTCACTCACTCACTCATCACGAAATCTCAGAAACAACAAGTGCTAGGAATCTCAAACTTTGCATGGTCGTTCCTATTAGGATATAGGTGCTCACTTAGACGGAATTTTGCGAAATCCATCCCCTAAGAGGGTATAAGGGGTGGCAAAGTTTGTATGAAACTTCTATAGTTTTTATAGTAGGATTACCAAATTACTAGAAAATACTCTTTTTTTAATATTCAGAAGCCACCCTTATTAAGTGGGCAAATAACAGTCGCAAGTTTGTGTGAAAGTGGTTTGTCAGTTTTAGCGGTAGCGGGTTTAAACTGGATTCGCCATAGAGACGGATGATACTGATATTTATTATTCATACAATGTACGATTGCCATAAAATCAGGCACGCAATATTCTCATACAGGCACACCCATCTGAATTTTCACGCGAACGAAGTCGCGGGCAACAGCTAGTTACTATTACTATATAGGTATTATCCGTGGCGTCGGTATATACTTTTCGGTCGAAAGCCAGTGTTATTGAACATTATGTTACGTGTCTCAAGAACTTGGGCTATCAAACGCAAAAAGAATTATTTAAATCCGACTAGTAGTAGTTCCAGAGATTAGCGTGTTCAAATAAACAAACTCTTCCGCTTTATACATATATTCGTATAGAAGTATAGATTAACGACTCGCCCCTGCTTCTCACGTAGGTACTACTTAATATCTTTTTATGATATAATAATCATTACCGTCTCATATCCATTCTACCATTCCTCTCCAAGGTACTGGAGGCCTGTGCCCACAAACAGTTGACAAACTTTGTAAACCAGCATAACCTTTTAAGTCCTTTACAATCTGGTTTCAGGCCAGGCCACAGTACTGTCTAAGCTCTCCTAAAAGTGACCGGCGATGTGAGGGAGGCCATGGAGGACACTAAAGTTACTGTTCTTGTTTTAATTGACTTTACAAATGCCTTCAACACCGTCGGTTACGATATCCTACTGTACGTACTTTCCTATTTTATGATCTCGACTGAAGCACTGGAATGGTTCTCAAATTATCTTCAGGGACGCCAGCAGTCTGTTCGCCTTGGTGAATCTTCATCGAACTGGCGAAATCTCAGCGCAGGCGTTCCTCAAGGCGGTATTCTCTCTCCTTTATTATTTTCAATATTTATAAATCTTGTAACCCTAAACCTTCAGTGCTCGTATCATCTGTACGCCGATGACTTGCAGCTTTACGCACAAGAGAGTGTTGATAGAGTACATCTGGCTGTTAACAAAATAAACAGTGACCTAGATACCATCAAAGCCTGGTCGGATAGGTTTGGCTTGGTGGTTAATCCTAACAAATGTCAGGCTATCATTGTTGGCAGCCAACGCATGATTAATAAACTAGATTTTTCTGCGATTCCACCAGTAGTATTTGACAGTTCAGTAATATCACTGAGTCCAGCGGTCAAAAACCTTGGCTTGTACATTGACTCGACACTGAACTGGCAAGCTCAAATAACAAATGTTAGCCAACGAGTCACCAATACTCTTCGTGCTCTCTATCGCTTGAAAAATTTTCTTTCAATCAAAATCAAGGTTATGCTTGTACAAACTTTAGTGCTTCCAATAATTGACTATGGTGACGTGTGCTATCTTGACCTGAATGCAGATCTCATCAATAAGCTAGATCGTCTTCTTAATAACTGCATTCGATTCATTTTTAACCTTCGCAAGTACGACCATGTGTCTTCATTTCGCTCACAACTAAATTGGTTGCCTATACGTCAGCGTCGATGTTTACGTACTCTTACTACTCTCTTTTCATTTCTAAAGTCTTCTTATACTCCTTCATACTTAATAAACTATTTTGAGTATTTACATATGACCCATGATCGCAATCTTCGCTCTTCAAATAATCAAATACTCCTATGCCCTTCACATAATTCTAATTTCGTTGACTCCTCTTTCCGTGTTCAATCTGTTCTTCTATGGAATGCGCTCCCTCCCGAGATCAGGATGTCCACAAACCGTTTGACATTCAAGATGAGGGTGAAACAGCTCCTTGCAAAAAATTTGGCAGAATCATCACAATAGCTTAGTATTTATTTATGTATGTATATATTGATAGATATTTATTTGTTGTTAGGGTTATGTATTTATATACTTTCTTTATATATTATGTATATCTTATACTTATATGTATCAAGTATTAATATTTTCAGTTTGATTGCTACTTCAAATGCACCTACTTTGTTTTATCTCTGCATCACCCTGTGAGGTTGACTGGTAGAGAATGCCTTTGGCATTAAGTCCGCCTATATACTCTGTATATGAAGTAATAAATAAATAAATAAATAAATAAAAATAACAAATCGGTGATATTCGACTTCTCTACTATAAACACACTTTATACTTATAAACCTTCCAAAATAAATGCTTTAAACGATAGCGAAAACTGTATCAAAATCCGTGCCGTGATTTAGAAGAAGTTAGGGGTGAAACAGACAATTGCAAAATGTGACTTTATACTATTCCAAAACTACCCGATTCTCCCAAAGAATCAATTTACATACCAATTTTCATCGAAATTGGTTCAGTCGTTTAGGCGCTGAGTCGTAACACACAACTATTCGCATTTATTGTTGGAATATACAAAAATATATCCGTCCCACTTAAGTGGTTTAGAGTCCCTTTATAAGAACCTTTTTTTACACAAATAACATCGGTTACTAGTCAGTATCCCGTAGTATCCCGCCTGTATTGAGCAAGAGTGAACACACACCTCTCCTATTAAATAATAACTAATAATATACAAATTAGTTCATGAACTCACGTCTTTCATTGGTCTTAATACCCAATATTTATGAACCCATTATTATATATATATATATATTAGTAAGATTCTATCCTATGGAAACAAGGCCTTAACAACACTTAATCATAATATTTGCAGACGAATATTTATATCCATATCGGAGGTGTGTCAATATTTATATTCTGCAGCAAATATTATTCAGAAGACGTCATATAAGCTAACAGACAAACCAACAAACAATAATAGGTGTTAATTTTGTATAGCGTGACTTGTGAAGATTTGACTTACATAAGACAAATTATTTACTTATTTATTTGTTTATAATAGTAGTTTCTATCAATTTAATATTTACAAATATATGGTCTTTAGGTTTTCGTTCAAAAATACCATATATTCCTGTTGGCGTCTATTTCTAGGTTTAAAAGGCTTATGTTCAACTCAACAGTAGACGTTTTTTAAGACATTTATTCAACTCTTTTTACATACATCAATGTTTTCAATTAATGATTTTGCGGCTTTGATTCCCGCTCAGTGCAAATATTTGTGTGCATGAACATGGGTATTTTCATTGGTCTGGGTGTTTCTATGTATAATATTGTATCTATTTACAAAAACAAAGTATATAAACCAGTATGTTTATCCGTATTCTAGAACCCATATCTCAAGCTTTAATATATGCTTACTTTGGGTCTAGATGGCGTTGTGTGGTTGTTGTAGTATTATTTATTTATTTTACAAAAATTTACCGAACTTCACAGTTTGCTGGCGATATTTAAACACTTTTTACATACATCAATGTTTTCAATTAATGATTTTGCGGCTTTGAATCCCGCTCAGTGCAAATATTTGTGTGCATGAACATGGGTATTTTCATTGGTCTGGGTGTTTCTATGTATAATATTGTATCTATTTACAAAAACAAAGTATATAAACCAGTATGTTTATCCGTATTCTAGAACCCATATCTCAAGCTTTAATATATGCTTACTTTGGGTCTAGATGGCGTTGTGTGGTTGTTGTAGTATTATTTATTTATTTTACAAAAATTTACCGAACTTCACAGTTTGCTGGCGATATTTAAACACTCTTTCACTTAGGATGTATGAAATATAACATCTAATAATAATGTAGTTTTATTCTATCTTATATCTAAACTAGCTTCCCGCAGCGCGGTTTCACCCGCCTCTTTGCTTACGTGAAAGGATCGAGGGAGGTGAGGAAAAGGAAAGGGAAGAAATTGGGCCTTTGGCACTCTCACTAACTGAACGAAACGCAATTGTACGGATACTATTACTCTTACGTCGATCTTCTATGAGAGGGTAGTACTTTCCCGGTTGATCCGGCCCATTTATGCTGAAAGCGTGGATCTACTACCGTGAAAATTGTATTGAATTGTAGTGAAATAAACTTTGGACTGAATTCGCCATCGAAGTTTTCCTGAGACACGAGAACATACTTTACGATCAAAACGTTTATGTAGTAAAACGTTAAATACAGAGTCGACATTGCTCGAGTATTATTCCTGTTGTTGGAAGCGTTCATAGGCTACAGTTACCGACATCAAGTGAACCGTATACTTGTTTACCACAGACATAAACACGCCGTCACTGTCAATCTTATTATCAGTAAGTACCTATTTAATCTTAACTGATCTATTGTCAATACCCCGTCCTTGTGCGACTGTTTTTTTACGATATCCTTATCATTCGATATAAATACTATTGTTTTTAAGTGTTTGTGGAATAAGTGCTTTTGTCCTTACATCAAAGGTTAATTTAATACGATATAAGATTATTGTCAATAAGGTTGTTTAAGATTAGGAATGATATTGATTTTTTAAGAGTAGCCCATCAGATAGCACTGAAAGCATCTGTCATATCGTAATTTCAGTGGAATAAAGGCGTATCTTAAAATACGACTCTTCGTAATAGATTTATCGAATAAAGTCAGATGTGTAGTGACATTCAAATAAAGTCAGATATGTTAATTACTACATAATTCAGTAGATCAGCTGAAAAACGTCTACTGCTAAAAACACACAAACAAGTCAATAGTTAGTTTCCTATGAAATATTTAGGTGATTTTAAACGCAATCGCCACGTTTAATAAGTGGTTTGGCGATCGCAGTGGCAGCAGTCATATCGTCACTTAATCAAAGTCTGAATCTTTTTAGGATGCGTTTCGCATGCGTTTCTATCTAAATTTGATCACAGGTCTAGCAAAAAGAATAGAGTAGAATAGATTCATAAATAATTAACATAATTAGGAATCTTTGTACATTCTACCTGTGAGGCATGCAAAAATTGTTTACATAACAGTTTAAAACAAATTACTTAATGGCTAAATTGACTTATCAGCTAAATAATCTGTAACAGAGTACTAACATTTATCAATTAGAAAATTTGTGTGTAGTCTTTTGAAAATTCTGATTTATAAACAGTCGGTAGTTTTTTTTATTTACTACACTACGCAGAAACAACTGGTCGCCTTGAAACCGATACACGCCGATAACGACCACACTTAATGATAACGCGAACGATTACCATTCAATCATAAACGACGTGATCGACTTTGTTAACAGCTGGACAGCCTATAAAGCATAATAATGTGAACTGGCTAATAGCTTTGATACCACATCTATGGCCACCACTGTTTTCTATTCTATCACATAAGCACTGCTTTTTCGACGGAGTAGGCAGCGTTGTATAACATTCTAAATCATTTTAATACTAACATAATTTATAAAAACTAGCATTTCGCGGTGCGGTTTCACCCGCGTCTTTGCTTACTGCTCTGCGCCCGTCGCCAGTAGCGTGATATTACATAGCCTATAACCTTTCTCAAGAACTAGGCTATCATACACAAAAAGAATTATTCAAATCTGACTGGTAGTTCCAAAGATCAGCGCGTTCAAACACACAAACTCTTCCGTTTAGAATAATATATATCAGTATTACAATTATGTTAGTGTTAGCGCAATGCTGATATTGAGATTTCAACTGACAGACAGAGTCGCTTTCTTTATCAGTTGTCAACCGGGTCCACCACCACCACTTTACCAGGCTACATCATTCGTCGTCCTTAACATTCAGTGGTGATCGAAGGTGATGATCACCTTTGACCTATCACGCATGTTTACATACATGTTGCAGTTATGCCATGTGATCAGATTATACATATAATTGAGATTATGATAATTGCTGCTTTATCGTACAATAGGTGATAACACATAATTATTGGATTATTACATAATAAGTACATAACAGAGCCTTTAGTCCATTAGTCGTATCAAATATAAATATTACAACAATTACACAATGCTATCTATACCAAAAGTAACCATCAATAATGAAGCATTACGCCTTTGCCTAGAGTTGCCGTTTTCCTAAGCGTTGTTCCTGCAATGCATAGAAAACACAACCAAGCCGGCTTGGCTCTTTCACTCGCCAAAAGAAACGCACGGCATTATTCTGCGAGATCAGCAAGGTTTAACTACTAGGGTTGTTATGATTTTGGCGCACGAAGAGTGCTTCAAAATACTATTTATAATTATTCAGTCCTACCAAGGAACAACGTCGTATGAGCATGAAACGAGCTGCAGGAAAAACACCTCATGTCTTTAACTGTAAGTCTACTTTCTCAGAACTTGTGTCAAGTAGTATACGTCTTACCGATTAAGAGAAGCAGTATTGTAACGTTGTAGTGGTCACCACGTTTTAAGAACGTGGTGGCCAGTAGGGTAAACTAGTTCTTAAGGAAATAAAAACACACTCTCGACGAAATTTTATGAATTACGTAGGTAGTTAGATTGTTTTTAAACACAGTTAGTAATTCTAAAATCTCGTCGTCATTGTGTATTTATTTCTTCAAGAACTAGTTTACGCTACTGGTCAACGTCACAGCTGAAAGACGTCCACTGCTAGACATATGCCTCTACCAATTCTTGTCACCTTGGCCGGTAGTAATTCGTCTTCATCCACATTTATCAGGTCGTCGGTACACCATGTGAGGGGTATTAAGAGTTGCTTTTTACTAATTTTATAATAAAACCATATAACTACTGGAAACAACAAGCAACCGTCACTCAGATACGCGATATTTATCAAGTGCGCACGCGCATGCCGCGAGCCACGTGAGCCATCAGTCATGCTTAATAAAATCGTTGGAAATAAACGTAGTTCGGTCAATAGCAACAGTAGAGGTAAAGCTTTCCAAAATAAACAATAACTTCCCACTGACTGCTTACCATCAGGCAGAATGTAGTCACTTTGGTAGGGTCCCTTTCATGGACAGTTATGTAGACACAATAGATGTTTTGTCATTACAGTCATAGCCGTTCACAGTACCGCAGTGTTAATTTTTTTATTGGTAACAGAGTGGTGGAAATCAATCGGAAGACATTTGCTTAGCAGAGGGACAGAAAAATGGTAGCTGAAGGAATTGTCCTTTTAGCTGCAAGGTTGAAAACGTTAGAAGTACAACTGTGCGATATTCAAGGTCTACGAGACGCTTGTGCATGTGGTTTGTCAGGCAGTGAATCCATACTAATATTATATATGCGAAAGTAACTCTGTTAGTCTGTCTGACTACCACCACCAACCACTAAACAGATTTTGATGATATTTGGTATAGGTATAGATTAAACCTCAGGAAACCACATAATATGCTATCTTTTATCGCGAAAAATTGGCTATAGGGAATAAAAGTTTGTATGAATAATCTTCAATGTATAAACAGAGAGCTGCGGGCAACAGCTAGTATAATATAATACGACAACAAGCAATAACATCCTGTGAGAAAACTGACGCCATGCGATCGCCAATCTACTTACCGAGCAGTCATCGTGGTGATTATGGCATACTCTTATACAAATTTGGGGAAAGAGTGTTGTCCAGCTGAAATTATGCTATGAATTACTGGTTTATTACTGTTGTTGGACAACACTAATATGCAATTATTCCTTCATCATTGAATTAAGCAGTAGCGAAGAGTTAATTTTCCGAGGAGGAAAGGCGGTGGGACTAAAAAAAATTGAGTTTCTGAAGGCTAGTTAGTCTGTGAGTAGACACGCAAGCAGTGATATGCATAAGAAGGTCTGGACATATTTTAAAAGGGAAACCGGCAGGAATCGTGTTATATGGACGCTTCGCCACTGGAATTAATTTGTCAATAAATAATTTTACAAGTCATTGTATCGATCACGCGGTGGACGGCATGCATAAGCACAAGTTTTACGTTGCAGTAAAATAAACAAGTATGTTTGTTGATCCTTCAGTTATATCGTGTATTTGAAATAGCGTCGTTATGACGTCAGAATCTCAATGCATGCTTCCAGCGTTTTCTGACTGTCTTTAAAGTCGACTTATCGCTACTGATTGGCCTATTTCTGTACTGGTATTATTCCACCTTTTAGACAGAATATCAAAAATACTACAAATGTAAACACTACCTAAATAGTGTTGTTAATAGTGATTGCTGAAGAAACACAGGAGAGATTGTAACTTCCGAGTGTTAGTACAGTAATTACCTTTTTTAGTATGTAAGTAGCAACAATAATAAGCTTCAGGGTCATAACACTCATAACATATGACATGTTCTTCTAAAAACGAGGTTAAAAGCATAAATATCACGGCAGGCAGCGGCTTTGCAGAGTCTCTAGCATTGCAAAGATAGATTTCTGATACTTGAGGACTTTAAGCAATGGTTAAAAAGCCGTCAACACGACAGTAACGGTGAAGTTCTTAGCAGAGAAAAAGTAAAGTTTAATCCGAGTAACAAGCTACTCAAAGCGTTTACGTAAATAAGACGCGATTTAGAAGGTTGTCTACAGAATTTATTTGTGTAATAATTATGTTATCAGGAGAAAATATTATAATCAGCAAAGTAAATATTACGCAAGGACATTCAGAACTATGTGTTAGCACCTATTATCATTGCAAATAATATTTGCACTTACTGAATTTTGGGTTTTGCCCAGACGTGAATAAAATAATTTCGTGAAATGATTTCTTAGACAGTTTTTGTGTAGCATTTAGATATCTAACAAGAATAAAATTCAATCTAATGTCGCACCACATACCTAACATCAGATGGATCTGTAATGCAAAAACGGATGCCACGCGCAAAATGTCAGTATTTGGTAACTGCAACCCACCCTTAGCAGAAAGGATGCGTAAAGAACCACAGCCGAGGCGATGTTGTAAGGGATGATGAATTGATGAAAGAGAAGCAAAAGAAGAGGAGTATTTGCATAGTAGCAAAAAATAATTTGTTTATTTAATATTTAGTTTAATTTAATTTAGTGCATATTCAACCCACCACAACCTCTATCACCGACCATGTTTAACCCCTAAATGTAATTATTTCAACCCCAAGACATAATAAGACATAGGTTTTTATTTTTAATGTTTTAATTTACGAAATTGACAATGTGCATTTTTTCGTGATACTCAAGGTCCCCGTTCGTTAAGAGACACCATCATCCATCGTTTTCCTACTATTTTTACAAGGTCATCAGTCTATTAACTCACCAACCATTAATTGTCAACTCACAACTTTTGAACTCCAAAGGTCACCAGTACATACAATTACTTATTTAGACATAGCCATATATATTATATCGATTTTACCTACATCTGAATAAAACATTAGACGCACAAAGGTCTATACAGTACTTTAGTTGAATAAATTATTAACTTAAAGTACCATTTCGTAATTAAATTGTAAGAGCCACGGGTAATCGTATTTAGATTTAGTTAAAGGGTTTGTAAAACAAACGAATAACTGAAGAGAGGTAATATAGAAATTGAGCAGTCTTGAGAAGTACCTACATAGACGACTATACCAACTATGCCTGGGTTGTGTAATGTTCGGCGGAATGCACTGTATTGGCAGGAAAAAAACTACATGGTGCCCATACAGGTGGAAACAGCAAGGACCTAGTTAAATTCCTGGCATTTCGGAGGATATAGGAGCGTTCTAAAACCTATATAGTTAATAAATAAGTTTAAAAGAAGGAAGGAAGGAGTAGAAAGGATTTTTTTGCAAAGAGATTCTCACCTATTATTGTACTAGGTGTACTTGTTAACACACAGCTTAAAAGGTGTGATACAGTATTCACGCATGTGTGCAGCAACGCAATATCGTCACTATTATCAGGTCAAGTTGTAGCTTGCGAAGCGATGAGGGTAGCTCATGACATGATCGGTCAATATAGTAATGTCTGGGTAAAGTCTATATCAAGTAATGAACGATGTTCGGCTGAAATAATAACACCATATTTGATCTTTCTTTTGTTTGCCTGTCGATGTGACTTTTCCCGTCCATAAAATACCACCATGAAACAGCGGCTGAATTTCTAACAACATTCGACACATGAGCACTAACAAGTGCAAATTGATACTGACATGCCCCCATTATATATTCTACATTAACAACCTGTCATAGAAATAACTTATGTGATCATCAATTTATTTATTCAAGCTAAATAGAGGTGGGTGTTGTCTGTATACTTAGTAAGTAAGCCGTGTATTTAACTTTATGAAGTAATTGAACAAGATTACAGTAATTATAACCTATATAATTATGAATCCGTCCATTGTAAGTGCATTAATTGAAAACGACTAGACCGATTTGGTTATTTTTCTTTTTAAAAGTTCTATTAAAAAAACAGTAGTAGTCAGTTTCGATGTCCAACGTCGAAAAACAAATCGAGATAAGATACAGTTCGATAAATAACACATACAGAAGATCACCCTAAAACACTTTTTCACTAAGACAGAACTCTTCCCCATGCTTTGACAGTTTCCTGTTTGATCGTAACTCCTTCTTCGCAGTTCTTCGCATAGACATCAAGATTATCATTCCCGCGCTTTCTGGGCCTATCACGACGACGTGCAAAACTCATTGTTCTCCTAATATTCGTCCCCCGGTGTACAATGTTCGGTTTCGGGCACCCATTCCGTCATAAAACACTTATACATAATGATATAACTTCACGCTTGTCTCCCATTAATGGAGTAAGCACTTATAAACTTTAAATAACATCGCAAAACCTTATCGGTTGTTGTTTATCACTATGATATTTGTCTTTGTTTTAACTTATCATAGGATTATGATAAAAGCAACCAGTGTGGTGATTACGCAAACAATACTTGAGATGAAAGGTTTTTTATTGTTATCTTCTGATTAGGCTGTTTTAAATAGGCTAGAGTACTAAGAAATATACTCAAATAGAATAGCCCTAAATATCGACCTGACAGATCTTTTTGACTTATTTCGACAGGTTTCGATAGGCTTTTATGGTAGTAAGTAGATCTACGCTGATTTCAGCATGAATAGCCGGATCGACCAGGGAAGTACTACTCTCTCATAGAAGATCGACGTAAGAGTAGTAGGTTGTATCCGTACTATTGAGTTTCGTTCGATGAGTGAGAGCGCCGAAGGCCCAATTTCTCTTTCCTTCTTTTTTCCACACTTGTCTCAATCTCGTCACCTACCCCACTCTATTCAGGGTAGGCAGCGGCTTCGCAGAATCCCTGGACATTGCAGGAGCAATGCTAGGGACTTTGAGTCGTCTATGAGCAGCAGTTACCACTTACCATCACGTGGGCTGTTTGCTCATCTGCCACTGTCGCCAATAAAAAAGGCTAATAGAAGACTAAATTTTATGTTATTGTTAAGTACCCTTTGAATTCGACCATCACTCATCACGCTATCTACAACACGTATCTCTGATGTGAGGGAGGACAGTTTGTGTTTCCTCGTCTAGCTAGAAACCATCTTGTTATACAAACAGATTTAAATAAATGATCAGACACGTTAAAATGTCATAAACTTATTGTGACAATTGGTCAATCGATTTGCGTGTCTGCTTACATTTATATCAGCATGAAGAAAAAGCTTTGTATGTATAATTTTTATTCTTTATACCTTAGGGTAAGCAGTTACAGTAGCCTATGGACGCTTGCAACACCAGGTGCATTACTAGTGTGTTGCCGACCCTGTTAAAAACCTTTTAACTCACTTTTTGGAAGTACATTGCACACACGGAGGTGAGAGATTTGTGACATAAAGGTTTTATGAATAAGAGCAGAAAGTTTTTTTTAGCCTACCAAAACGAGTCCACTGTGCCTGGCGGTTAGTCGTGGACACTTTCCCAAAAGGCATTGTGTCAAATTGTCAACATGGTGATAACTTTAAGAGATTATTTACATCCGGAATGTTGTATAAATCATATAATCATTTTATATATTTTTCTGGAATTTTAATATTTATTGTACTAGAAGTCCGCCCTTGCTTCGCTTCGGTATCAAAACTTTAATTAGGTATCATTGCATCATTCAGATTTACAAAGGCGCTTCAAATCTATACATATAATAAAATTGGAGTGTCTGTTTGTAATATTGAAATAACCGTTTTTTACTACATGTATATGAATATATATACGGTACATACACCAAAATAATTTTTTTTACAATTTAAGTCTGTCTGTCTGTCTGTCTGTCTGTTTGTTCCGGCTAATCTCTGAAATGGCTGGACCGATTTTGACGGGACTTTTATTGGCAGGTATCTGATGTAATAAGGACTAACTCAGGCTACGTTTATGTTGGATTTTTTTTTTATTTCAGAAAATAAAGAAATGTTGATCGACTGAGACGAAACGAAGTTCGCCGGGTCAGCTAGTATAATCACTACATAGTACGAAACAAAGTCGCTTCCCGCTGTCTGTCCCTATGTATGCTTAGATCTTTAAAACTACGCAACGGATTTTGATGCGGGTTTTTTTAATAGACAGAGTGATTCTAGAGGAAGGTTTATATTGTATATAACATGCATAATATAGTAGAGAAACACTGATAAATTTAGATGTTTTTAATGTGATTACGTAAATAAACAATTTTTTTGTGCATTCATTGCAACGCTGGCTAAACCCTACAAGATAGATCAAAATAATGTACTACAGTATTGTACACCTTAAAAAGGTCTACAAAAAAGTCCGCGATAGTGTATGTCTATCTCTAATAGATAACCTACAATAACTATTTTTTATCCTTTACTTTTTATGAGAAATGATGGCTTATTTTCGAAGCGATTTTAAGCAATACAGCACTAATCATTATCAAATTAAGTACCTTAAATACATTGTGCATTTAATATAAATCAATAATGCCCTTTGCAGCATGTAATTTAAATAAATATTTTCAAAGATATTACAGATTAAAAATGCAGGGAAGGATATTGTTATAGCGGCAAGGGGCCGGCATTCTGTAGTAAAATTAAATATACTACAGAATGTGTAAATACAACGTTCACAGCATTTGTTTTTCTTCGCACGGGCAATGCTGATACTAAATATAGTATCAGCATTGCACCCGTGCGAAGCCGGGGCGGGTCGCTAGTATATAATACAATGTAGCTCATGTTACCCATCCTATTTGTAGCTTTCTAAAAGTGAAATAATTTTTTAAATCGGTTATGTAGATCTTAAGTTAAATCGCAACATGCAAACATACAAAAAATCAAATCTTTTCTTTTTATACTATTAGTTTAGAGAAGACGCCTTTCCCTCCAGTGTTATAATAACGGACTGGTACTATGATGGCGACCATCGTATCATCCATCATCATAATAAAGTTCGTAAAAACTATTTATTTGTTAAACTTCATGCACATAGGTACAGAGCCAGACTTAATGCTATAAGCATTCTCAACCTTAGGTGACGCAGAGATAAACAAAGCAGGTGCAGTTATTAAAGCAGAAAGCTATAAATCTAAGATTTTTATGATCTAAATTAAATGTAAAAAAATTAATACTATGCAATGATTTTAGAATTAAGCCATTATATCACAGAGGATATAATCTTTGTGAGAATAATCTTAATATTGACCAAACTTAAACTTGAACCTCAGTCAAAATTCGACCCTTACATAATCACTAAGTATACATAAAATGAATACTGACAATACGAAGGCCAGTAAGACCTTGCCTATAAATAAAGCTAACAATAGGGTTTCCTCAGGTCATAGTTTGAAGGACGGGACAAGGACGTCTGCGGGGACGACAGTTTATAAGGGTCATATTCTTAACTGTGTCAAAGAAAATCCCATTAACGAATTAGTCTTACCAGCCTATTATTAACTAGTTTCTCGCGGCGCGGTGTCACCCACGTTTTTGCTTACTGCTCTGATCCTCTGCTCCCTACTGGGCTATCATACGCACTCAGAATTTTTAATTCCGACTGGTAGTTCCAGAGATTAGCGCGTTCAAACAAAGAAACAAACTCTTAAGCTTTATTATAATAATATAGATTATTAATTTTGCAGAAAAGGTATGAGCATTAATCACTGCACTTGTTCATGACGAATTGGCCATTTCAGACATTATTTCTTAAGTCTATCGACGGACTCTACCGAATCGATCTCCTTACTGCAGTACATATTTAGTGCTCTCTATGCGTGCTCTATCGTATGTTTAACGGGGAGTGCTCTGAGGAACTGTTTGACTTGGTGCCATCGTCTCCTTTATATCATCGCACCACTCGACATCGCAGCAAAGTTCATCCATACTAACTGGACACGATCTCGTCTAGCACGGTTCGTTTTCAGCGTTCATTTCTCCCACGTACGTGCAGGCTCTGGAACGAACTACCAGCTGCGGTGTTTCCCGAGCGCTATGACATGTCCTTCTTCAAACGAGGTTTAAAGAGAGCATTAATATCATAGTAGGCAGCGGCTTCGCAGAGCCTCTGGCATTGCAGAAGTCTATGAGCGACAGTTGCCACTTACCATCAGGTGGGCTGTTGGCTCGTCTGCCACTGTAGGCAATAAAAAAAAAAAAAAAGGTACAACAGCTGGCGAACCTGCTTTGCAACCCAAGCATCCCAACAGTCAAATGAGGAACTAAAGAGGGTCCAAGAAACGCGCATATAGCTGATGATATATGAATTTATATTATACTTAAAGCTGAGAATTTCAACGATTTGTAATCATATCCAAATCAGTAGCGAGTCGCTAGTTAAATACATATATATATAAAGGTATCTAGAATCTCCTTGACTATATATTATTTCCTTCCTAGGCGGAAACGATTTAGCAAACATAGATTGCATCTTGTTTGCATCTAGCAAAGTTACAGACATACATATAGTTAGGTAAAAATATATGCAAAAAATATAAAAAAAGTCGTAATGAGTCAGTGGTAAAGGCATCCAAGCTTCGTAAACACGAGGTCGAGGGTTTGAATCTGGGCAAGTACCAATGTGATTTTTCAAATCATATGTACTTTCTAAGTTAATCTTGATATTACTGACTGACGGTGAAAGAAAACATCGTGAGGAAACCTGGACTTCTGAGTAAGTCTAAAATCGCCAATCCGCCTTGAGCGCACGTGCAGATCAATGCTAATACCTTCTCTGTGTGAGAAGACGCCTTTCTCTGCAGTGGGATAATAATGTGCCGATATAATGTTGATGATATGAAGTCTATCTTTTTATAGAACCCACAAGCTCGTGCAAAGCAGTTGCTTGCCCTTCCACTGCGCTACAGAGGCACTCAAAGCTTTGTGTCATCATCACCATATCAGCCAAAAGACTACTAGACGCCTATAGGTCTTTCTCAATTTCCTTTAACTTGGCTGATCGTTTGCCACCCTCATCTATCAGTTTCCCGCCTCTTTTATAAGGTCGTCGGTCCACCTTGTTAGGGGTCTGCCTAAGCTGCGTCTTCCAGTTTGTGGTCGCCACTCTAGAACCTTTCTGCCCAAACGCTTACGCTTTGTAAGATCCTTAAAAAATTATGTTGAGTCTGGGTGTGATTTAAATCCATGTATTGTGCTTATAAAATAACACAGGCCTTGTTCGCTAGTTAACGAGTTGTCTTATGTACTTTTATCTATAAATACACTATCATATTATTGGTATTTACGTAATATCGCGAATGACGTATAGTGAACAGGAAACTAACAAGATCAACACGTATATACGTATAGTTATACCATTACACGGCGCGGTTTGACCCGCGTCTTTGCTTACCGCTCTACTCCCGTCGCCAGTAGCGTGATATTACATAGCCCATAACCTTCCTCAAAAGCTGGGCTATCATACGCAAAAGAATTATTCAAATCCGACTTTTTTTTTTTTTTTATACGACTAAGGTGACAAACAAGCATACGGCCCGCCTGATGGTAAGCAGTGTTAATAGTGTCTAATAGTTCCAGAAATTAGCGCATTTAAACAAACAAAAAGCTCTTCCGCTTTATATAAATAAGCCATAGATTGCCTTGAGGGCATAGTGCGAGTCCCATAATATTTTGTACAATCTGACTTGTCAGTCACCATTTACCGTATTCATTTGTCAATCTGCTGCCTTTCTTAAGGTTCTATTGAGCAGTATACGGCTTCAAGCTAAAAGATAGAAAGCTATTTACCTTATTTCGATGGTTAGAATACTTGTTCAATATAACTTACCTGAAAAGAAATAGTTACATTAATATCACAGTAAATTATAAAAAACTAGCGCCTAGCCCCGGCTTCGCACGGGTGGACCTTTTTTTTAAACATTTTGGGATAAATAAAGATACTTTTGTATGGGACTATAGAAAAGTATTTTTTTAGGCAATTTTTTTAATTTTTCTCTCAATAAGAACCATCCTCGTACTTTAAGGAATAATATAAAAAAATAATTAGCGAAATCGATTCAGCTGCTCTCGAGATATAGCATAATCCAAGGAATCGAATGATTTCACTTAACCTAGGAGCCTATCACCCCCACCTATAGCAGTACTATTTTAATGTCTGCCTAGGAAGAGTTCCTATAACCTCTTTTTGGTACCCTTCGCCAGATCAAACCTTGGACACTTTGCCACTATACCCAGACTTTGCAGACAATACAACCTCCTGTTAAAAACAAAAGAACTTGATTTCGGCATATCACTATCAAAATTTAAAACCACACTCAAAACTGCTATCAACTAAACTCAAAACTCAATTTTTATTTATTTTAATTACTTATTTAGTTTCCTTTAGTAGTTAGTTATCTAATTATATGTTTTTTTTTTTACCATTAAAAACAGGGATAGAAACAAAGTAAGGTTATAAGATGAAAGACGGAAGAGTCCAGAAGGACCTCTGGACTTGGGCGTCCACATTGCTGTACTGCTAGCCTATCAGTGACGAAGAGTGACGTTTTGTAAGAGGGAAGCCGGCGCAAAAATTGCTTTACTTAAAGCACGACGTATGGTCTATTTCTACACTTTAATAGATATTATAGTCTTTGTGATTTATCTCAAAGAGAAGCCGGTAGGAATCGGGTTATATGGACCCTTCGCCACTGTAGCCTATACCATTCCACTGCTGAGCAAGGCCTTTCTCAGTATTAACTTTATTACAAAAAAAAATCTTAATCAGTAAATAAAATGCAATAATATGAATACTAGGCCGGAACCTCCCAACTATAAAGTAGAGTAATGGGCTAATGTCATCTTTTGGTCTAAGTGGTGAAGATAATGATTATGATTCTTTGTATATAACAAACAATGTAATTATTAACAACTAGCTGCGCCCTGCGGCTTCACCCGCGCGAAAATTGCTATGTGTTTATTTAATGTAACTCGGGAAACAGAGGGATTTTCGGTATAAAAAGTAGCGTATGTCCCGAAACCAAATCTATCTACATACCAATTTTCATCGAAATCGGTTTAGCGGTTTAAATTTAATATGGTGGTAGGTATTATGTAAGTATTCTTAAACTTTCCAAATCACCGCGTGATTTTCTTAGTTTTTCTTTCATAAGAACCTTCTCCTGACAATTACAAACACAACAAAAAAGAATTAACAAAATTGATCTAGCCGTTCACGCGTGATGCCATGACCAAGGGAAATAGGGATTCATTTTTATATATATATAGATTAACAGCTATTAATCGTGACTTCACAATAAACGCCTCACTTGTGTAGAATATCAATTAGATGAAGACACAAATATATAATTGACTGCACCGTTGGTCTAGTGGTTAGTGTAACTGACTGCGACGCCGGGTGTCGTGGGTTCGATTCCCGCGGAAGCAAATATTTGTGTGATGAACATTTGTATTTGTCTTCAGTTTAGGTGTTTTCTATGTATTCTAAGTAAGTATTTACAACAAAAAAAAATATCCATAACACAAGCTCTGCGTAGCTTGGGACTAGATGACGATGTGTGATAGTTTCTACATATTATTATTATTAAATAGGTATTAGTTTAAAAAGATTTCTTGCGTTAAACATAGCGTCCCGCCTGGCTTTGCATCGGTACTAAAAGTTGTTGCTTCTTACCCGCTTTTACAATTATTGTTACTGCTTGGCTCCGTAAGGCGATAGGTTGATGTATTATATACTTGAACTTTTCTCGAGAAACTCACAATACAACAGTAAAAACAGCATCCAAATCTATTGGATGGTTCTTGAGATTAGCACGTTCAAGCAGACGCTTTCCAGCGACTTCCATTGTATGTACTAACATTCCGCGGCGCGGTTTCACCCATGTTATATGTATAAAGCGGAAGAGTTTCTTTGTTTGTTTGAATGCGCTGATCTCAAGAACTACCAGTCAGATTTGAATAATTCGTTTTGCGTTTGATAGCCCAGTTCTTGAGGAAGGTTATAGGCTATAATAACATCACGCTATTGGCGACGGGAGCGAAGCAACAACCAAAGATGTAACTAAAAATCTATCTATACCTAATATTATTTAAAGCGGAAGCGTTTGTTTGTTTGAACGCACTTATCTCTAGAACCACCAGTCGGACTTGAATAATTCTTTTTGCATATGATAGTCCAGTTTTTGAGAAAGATTATATGTTATTTAATATCAATATCACGCTACTGGCGACGGGATCAGAGCAGTAAGCTAAGACGCGGGTGAATTCACGCTGCGGAAAGCTAGTATGAAATTAAACAGTGATATGGGTTCTAGAATGCGGATTAACATACTTATGTATTATATATTCCATGGTATAATTTCTTTGTTTATTTTAGATGTTATGTTAATTAAATTAGCACAAGCTATGTTTTTACGACGCAAAACTAGAGGTGTTATAAATTTGACGTGTGTATTTGTATAGATTGGCATTTATTTGGCATCGTTAAATCGTAACTCTCGAACGTGAACTGATTTTGATCCCGGGTTTTTTTGTACGGCAGGTGACTTGAAACTGTTCTTTTTTAGCCAAGACTAAAAAAACCTTATAAAATTTTAAATCTTTCAGCGATTTTAGTATACAAAGCCCCAGTTTTGTACGCGTTCGATAGTCGATCATAACTGGTTTCGTATAAGAACAAAAATGTGTTAGATCGCAATTGGTTACGAAGCTCCAGTTTCGAACGCGGCCGAAACGCAAAATTTACAGCTATATCGAAACAAGTTTAAAAATTCAGTTGCTACTTGCAAGATTTGATCTAATACCATAGTAC
Organism: Parascotia fuliginaria; assembly: GCA_963082885.1. Classification (NCBI taxonomy): domain Eukaryota; kingdom Metazoa; phylum Arthropoda; class Insecta; order Lepidoptera; family Erebidae; genus Parascotia; species Parascotia fuliginaria. The sequence continues at coordinate 7,225,437 of OY720198.1, read as the reverse complement.
AAACTATTTTAAACCTGCCAACAACAACATTCTACAGTATTTTATATACTGCTAGCTGTTGTAGCTGTACCTCGCCCGCGCGGGTAGATATACCACAAAAAATATAGCCTATGTCACTCGCTGACATTTGTAGCTTACTATTTAATAATATGTGAATTTTTTTTTGTGTTTAGCTATAACAAACAAACATAAAAATTATTTTTTGTAAGTAAGTACAGGGATGAATAATAAAAGTACTTTCATCATTCATCCCTGCTCACAAGTAGGCAAGTAACACAAGCTCTTTTAAGCCTCAAAAGAGAACCTATCTCTTGCAAAGGTTAAGAGTTCGAGAAGTTAATAAAGTATGACATTTATTGAGTTGACTTTGAACTAAAGCTTCTACCAGGTGATGTAAGTGATGTAGGCTTTTTGTAAGTTTGTTCGTGAAATGTTGAAGTTAAACCTACGTTAGAGGTTTATTAAATTGTACTGTTTGTATTGTTCTCCTTACTTTATAGCTTTACGGTAGAGATAAAACACGTTAAGTTTACCTACAAAAGTCGATAATATTTACCATGCCAAATGCCATAGAAGAAAACTAATTTGCAATATACAACTTTAGAGATGCTAAATTTTACGCTCGTCTTAAAAGACCCAGGAGCAAAATTAGAAGAAAAATGAACTGGTAAAGAATTACGAATTTTAATTGAGCGCTATAAGTATGAAAAATTGAACCGTAAGTGTTTGTGTAGGTATAACGTATTTTTGTTAAAATAGCGTGGGACTAAACACGAAAACATACTACAAAGAGTTAGTCTAAACCTCTGACGTCCAGCAACGTCAAAAGTCCGACAACAGACTAGTCGACGCGCTAGACAATTAACAATATCAATAGCATTCCAAGGTCGTCCTGGAGAACAGACAGTTCAATTTATAAGTAAAATTTACTGGCAGCTTCCTACACCATAACTGCAGCTGCAAAGTCATTCAACGATTATTTATGAACGTCACGCCTGTCTTCTATATACAGGGTAAGCAGAAACTATATAAAACGTCTCAATGCACGAATCTCCAAAGATAACTTTTAGATTTTTTTATATTTATTTACCTCACACATGCTTATCGGTTATGGGTACTAATTTGGCTCATGGCCAAAACATCACGTAGTTGGTCGATTTGCAGGCATTTCGAGATACTTCCATTCTTACATTTTGAGTTCATACGTTACCTATCATTCAAGCTTCATTCTTACAAGAAGAATTATCAAGTTAGGTTGCGTCTGTATATTAATAATATTTCTTTTCTATATGATGGATGTGGCAAACAGGTACAGCCAAGCTTCCGAATAGTATGATATTTACCACCAAAATATAGTAAGCTGTTGTTGCCCGCAGCTCCGTCCGCGTAAATGTCGGATAAATCGCATTTTCCATTCAAACTTTCAACCCCATCAAGCCATTTGTTGCAATAAAAGATAGCCTAGGTGTGTTGTTTCCCAAGGTTTATTCTATCTTTATACCACATTTCATCAAAATCGGTTCAATGCTTGGAAAACACAGCCATCTCTATAGGTTACGGTTAACACTTACCATCAGGTGGGTATGCTTGTATTTTTCTATTCCTCCTCACCAGGAGCGTTGAACGTTTAACGCAACAGTGCTTTTATACCCCCTCCATGGTAGCGTTAAACTTTTAACGCAACCTTGTTGGATGTCGCATTAGAAGTTTCACTTCAAAAAATGGTTTAGGCGTGAAAGCGTTTCTCATTTATAATAATAGTAAGTATTTGTAAAGCTGTATTTTTTTTCTAATAGACGCCTATCTAACTGGACTTGGGCCTCTCTTAAGTGTTGGAATGTTGTTGCCATCGTCCGTTTTGGCAGTAAGATTGGTGATAAAACCCCATAGAACCTGCATATTGTTGACCACGATTCATATACGACTTATCTGTGGGTATATACTTTACTTTTCTATCAGTACCTTCATTTATTATGAAGGTACTCTCCATTTCTCATAAGTTTGTTGACAAACACAGGTCAAAGAATCTTGGCAATCGTTCAATATTTTGTATCCAACAGCTGTATTACAGAATACATATGTATATCACGCAAATGTACAAAGGCATTGTTCAAAACCAACAAGGATATCTACTGCGTCTTTGCTGGTTTTGATAGGAACTGAAGAAGTTCAATCTGAAGGGTTAAATCCGTACTGATCCTTTATGTTCGGTAAGTGGCAGTGTTGAAGACAATAATACTTATCCTCTCGGTTCTATTCTTATTCCTTCCTCCATCTACGGTTTTCTTAAACAACAGCCACAATTTCACTCGGCAGTATTCTTTGTTTATACAATAATTTAATAGGTAGAGTAAATCTGTGAATGAATGACGTCCAAGGGGCCTACTACTACCTCTTATAGCAGTATTATTTTAATATTACTGTTTTGTTTTTGTCTTTTGTACCATTGAAGGAACGGAATAGAAATTAATATTAAAATAAGCCGATCCCCCAGGGGATCAGTTCTGGGGATCAGACCGGAATAATTCTTAAAAACATGGATAGAGACAAAGTAAGGTTATAATATGATTGCTATAAGAGGTTGTGGTAGGGCCCCAGAAAAAGAAAAACCATCAAACGATATCACTACTATCGCGTATAGAGACGAGAACAAAGTATCAAAGGTCGATAGTCTATACGGGTTTTGTAAACAATAAACAAAGATAAGATGAGTAAAGGCACGTGGCTATTGACACACATTATGACATAATAGTCCATGTACTACATATAAATCTATAAAAACTGTAGCCAAACTGATATAGTGACAGAAAGTTCTAGAGTGATGATTACGAACTTGAAGACGCAGTGTGAACAGACCTCTACAAAGTGGACCGATGATTTGTTAAAAGCGGCGGGCAACCGATGGTCATGAGACTATACACAATAACGACAACCTCTGTGGTTCAGTGGTACTGTGTATGGACTGCCACGCAAAGGTCGCGGGTTCGATTCCCGCTCAGTGCAAATATTTGTGTGCATGAACATGGCTATTTGCAATGGTCTGGGTGTTTCTATATATAATATGTATATATTTACAAAAAAAAATATATAAGTATGTTTAACCGCATTCTAGGACCCATATCACAAGCTCTAGATGGCGTTGTGTGGTTGTTGTGGTATTATTAATAGTTGAGGTGAATGATAATGTAAATTAACCCGTCAAATAACTACAACCATGTTTAAATGCCAAGCAAAATAACAAAGAAAATGTATCAACAGTGTCAAAGAGCTAAATGTGACGTCTGCTGAATCATTCAAATAGTCCACAAAGGGCACACATGCGGACTTTGAACATAATATACCTATTATTTAATAGTAAATAATATGTTGTTATGTCATTGTATTGCGTATGTCCTTCACCTTTCAAATGTTTCTTTCTTTTATTTATTGCTAATGTAGACAGATGTTCAGGCTCAAGGATGATTAGTGTCGCGGCTTGGAAGTACCAGCACAATGGTCTGGTCAATTATGCCTAACTTTGCTATATTGTTCCGACATAGGCCTAGGTCTGCTATCACAATATTGTTAGAATGGTCGATCATTGATCTGCTATTGGTTGATTTTGACAAGTTTCAACCAACAAGAGATCAATGATCGACCATTCTGACACCATTGTGATAGCAGACTTGCCCCTGGTTTCGTTAGTAATCGGTTAAACCACTTTTACTTACAGCAATGAGGCCTAGCAGATAGGCTAATTTCTATAAGGGCAGTAGCGACAATGGATCACTATCAGTCATACCTACTTCACAGCTGAAGTTCTCTCCTCTCCATAAAGCGCGCCATCTTTCTCGAGACAATAGATATAATACCAGCCTGTTTATTGTCCTACTGCAGGGCAAAGGCCTCTTCTCATATAGAGAAGATATGAGCATTAATCACTACGCTTGCTCAAGGCGGATTGGCAATTTCAGACTTTTAAGTCCAGGTTTCCTCACGATGTTTTCCTTCACCTTCAGACATAAATGTCCAAGATAAACTTAGAAAGTACATATGATTTTGTTTTACAATACACGATAATAGATATTATTAGCAAAATAAAAAAACTTACAATACTTATTGCAGAAGCAAGGACTTTAAAAATATTTTCATTCCACAATGTGTATTTAAGTTGGTACATAAATGCAACAGTCTTTAGGTCGTGTGTACTACATGTGCGTCATCCCATCCATCTAAAATCGAACAAGGTAATTCCTATTCATCTCTTCTTTTCTTATTAGCTTCGTGCCATCAGTTCTAAGAAAACTGTCAATAAACAAACAACTGTTTGGCATGTTCGCGGTACCAAAACAAATTTTACAAAGAATAAAGTGTTCTATTAGAATAACAATTCCTTTTAAATTCTTATATTAGGAAAACCGCAACGAAATAAAATGAGGTCTCTTATTGATACCCATGTCATAGCAATGCATAAAAAAATACTAGTTCAAAAAATGACACATTCACATATTGACGCACCATTGATAAAGTACAATGTGATGAACTATTTTACTTTACCATCTCTATGTACCGCATTTCTAGTAAAAGAAAGAAAAAAATCTTTATTTGCATAAAACACAACGTAAGTACATAAATTACAACACAAAAATAGTGAATAAATGAATTTGAATTAGATATTTAAAAATACTTGATTTAAAATTACGGTCAGCTAAAATCAGCCTGAAATCGCCAATTCGCCTTGAGCGCACGTGGTGATGAATGATCACGCCTTCTCTGTATGAGAAGAGGCCTTTGCCCTGGAGTAGGGCAGTAATTGGCTGATATTATTAGTACTACCTAGTTAACAACACAGTCATAAACTAAACGCATATGCAACATTTTGCTCAATTGGGTATATGTAACTGTTTTAAAATTCAGTTTGACCCATTCCAAGGCAAGTTAAAAACAAACTTTATCTGGCGCACCACAATGTCAGTGATAGTCATTATAACAACAACAATAGATCGTTAAACTAGCCCGACAGGTTAATTAGGCGTATCGAGATTCTGCGCAGACGCTTAATCACGTTCGAAATTCGTCACTCGCTCACGAACTGTCCGAGAGATCGGACGTGTTCGAATTTCAAATTTCAACCTAAATTCATTTTTTTTTTTCACCCACTCAGAATGAGGTTAGTCACACAATTGTTGATGTTAATGACTTTAAAATTGCCTTTTGAGTTAGCCAATGACTAAACAATTGTTTTACTAATTACGCGCACATTTTCTTACAATAGCAAGTTAAACAACGCTTTGTTATTTCATTTGTTTTTCGAGTAAATAAACGACACATTTATTGTAGGTCAATGAATAATTGATATAACTTACATATTATAAACATCAATTTCTGGCCACTGCATTTACAATGGCTTTATACTACGATCTTTATTTGAAAATCCGATTTTATGCAATGGATATTAGATTGTACAGCGCGTTGAATAGCATAAGTCAATATACGCTTTTTAATAAGCGCCGAATGAAAAATTGAGATTTTCAAAAATCTTGGATTAAGCTTGTATTTAGAAAGTCACTATAAAACTACATACATAGTAGGCTTGACTCACATCACTATAGGCATACAAAACACAGTTTGTTTACTTTGATTCAAACCAAAATATTATTGAAGAGTTAATTATTCCGCGAATTTATTCAAGGTGAGCGTGTCTGTCATAAAAACAGTTATCAAAAACAAGATAAATACCTACAGTAATAAAATTAAATGTTAATTGGTAGATTATAAATAGGGTCATATTTAGTCTCCGGTTTATGTGACTTCACTCAATCTTCCGTGGTCCCCTGGTCCCGTTGATGCAGTAGCAGTAGAGGAGGCTAAGGATCTTCCTGAACGCATCTGAGTGCCCAACAATTTTTTTTTTGTTTGCTGTATTTTTCTAGATAAACCTACCCTGGCGGGGTACTAATCCTGGATCCACAGTGTGGAGCCTGTTGATTTATCGGATACAATTTTAGACTTTTTTTATTAACACTGGCAGACGAGACAGCAACCTACCAGATAGATGTAACTGTCGCTCATGGACCTCTGCAATGCCAGAGACTGCGCTATCACTGCCTACTATGAAGTTAATGCTTTCGTTTGAAGAAAATGACAAGACTGCGGCAATACTGAACACAATATTTTAGACTTATTGCTAATACTTAGTTATTTTATGGCTGATAAGATTTCATTTCTACGAATTATTCCGGTCTGATCCTCTGGAGGAACGGTTTATTTTTATTTTATTTTCTATATGTATTATATTTCAGATTTTGTCATAAAGATATAATTTTTTTTTGTTTTTATTATTTGAATTTTTTTAACCTCGAACGTGATCTTGAACTGTACCGAAAACATTTGTATCAAATTCCTAGACGGTATCCAAAATATTTGTTAGTCACTATCTTCCCGTCTTATCACATACTGACGCAACAACTGCCGTGTTTGCACGATTATAAAAAAAGTAAGAGAAATAAATTTCTTTATAGTTTTGGCGCGAAGCCATAGTACGCTCTAGGTCAATGTTGCCGATCGTAACCGCCCGCGTCTCGTTTAAAAATAGAACCGTAGAACGCTTCCTGATTGGACAGATTAAATGAAGCACTGGACTTATGGAACATAGTGACGTGATCAGTTGATCACTGATCACTGATAAAGTGATGAATGATGTAAAATGACAGATATCATGGAAATTAAAATTACCTAATCTTCCATTTATTGGGATCCGTTGATGACGTCAAAAGAAATCAGGGAACGATATAGGTTATTAAGTGTATAAATATATGCCGTTCCCTTGTTAGATAGGTATATGTTATGATAAAAATATGCACTTAAGTAAAGAAAGTGTTTGCTCTTCATATATCTTCTACCTGGCCGTTCAGAAAAACTTGTATGCTATACTGTGCATGTTATGTATCCGTGTTACACGATTACGTATAAGTACTTATTCGATAAAGTTTAAAGAAAGACACCATTAGATTTCAAAGATAGGCTAGTTTAATTAGGATAGCGCCTCAACCAGCTTTTTTGTTTGCGGTTTGGATGATGCGGTTCAAGGTGCTAAAAGCAGTACACTACTGAGATCACGTACATTACTTCGTCATACTTAGCAGTAAGATGACTCGGGTCATGGGATGTTTGCCAAAATTGCTTGTGGGAAATCTCCGTTAGTTACCTAATGTAATGCAATTTTAACAATGCAATGCATGTGTGTGTGTGTGTACAAATTCTGTTGTCGTGGATATCGTAAAAGGGGACAGGCAAATAGGTGTCAGGTATCATCCAACAAAAGACGGGTGGCTGGCAGCACTAGCGAATCCTGAGGGAGGGAGGGTAGGTGGTTTCAGATATTGCTATCTATGCCTTTGTAACCACTGGTTTGTACTCTGTTTCTGTGCCAAATAAAAAGTAGGTAAGTATGTATATTTTTTTTTACCTATAACTTAATTGTTCGAGATTTTCATCTGTTGACACAGTTACACACAGGTTTTTAAATAAAATAGGTGGTATTTCAACAATAAAAACTCGCACGCTGTATTTACTCAGCATTATACAGTTTTTACAATGGCAAACAAGCATGTATTATATCTAAATAATTAAGTAGCGTAATTCTAGATGTTTATCAGGTATAATCTAAACTCAAGTTATGAGGTTTTAAAAAAAAATAAACATAGGTAAGTAGTGCCCTTGCGCTTCACTTGGCTTGTCTTGGCAGGTTCTACGGGTTGTTCCGTATTCAGCCTATACGTCTCATCCCAAACTAGTACTTCCCTTTATGTTGAGTCCCTTTACGTCGGGTCTGAGAATCTATTGTTTTATAACAAAAGAATCTTATATTATTTCATGCTCGATACAAATACTCGACGTAGGGGGATTTGAAATAGAGGGAACATACCTTCCTAACTCATCCCGCAGCAAATATGAATATATTTTTTTATTTCAACCCAAATACATTCCTGATTCATCCTGCAGCAGTGCCCCTAGATATGACTGATTTCTAAGCTATACAGAAATAATATAATGCAACCAAACGATTTCCGATATTTAGGGAGAATAAATAGGAATGGAAATGTGGGAATAATTTAAGCCTCTTGAATCGCAAAAGTAGGAATACTGTAAGTCGATAATCTACGACTCTACGTGATGCTAGATATCCAGCTCACTCATTCTAAAATCATTAAGTAAGGATTATACTTGGTACCGAAAATATGGTTAAGATGTTGTGTCATCCAGTTACGATACACCATACATTTTCGGTAGTAATCCCAATCTTTCCGAAATAAATATCTTGTAAATTTGCAAAAGGATCTTCTCAAAACGTTTTCAAAACTGTCGATTAACTTTGCGAATCGGCGGCGTTTAAATGAGTCGTCAAATAGGATGTGGCAACTTTACAAACGATTTATGGCGCAGCAGAACTGTTGACATATATGGGGCGACCTATTCAGGGGATGTCTTTCTATTTTATCTTTAAAATACACATGTCTTAAAACCTATCTCCTATATTGGAATAAGCAGAGAAATCAAACGTCACGTTACAATTTAAACAAATCTGTTTTATTTCTTCAACAATTAATTACTCTTTTCACACACGTCGCTTACAGGTTTTAATTTGGATTTTTGCCAACACCTATCTGTCAGTCAAACCTGGAATTCGTTACCTGCGCATGTATCTATATATCTATGTTTCCAATTTGAATAACTCTTTGAAATTGATTTTATCTTTTTCTATATCTTTCCAGATGTTTTCAAATATTTCTGATTCACTAATCTCTAAACAGTTATCAACAAAGCTGCTGTCTTTTCCTGACAGTCACATTCACGGATTTTATTACGGTTTTTACTGTTTTTTTTTTTTTTTGGTAGGTATATACTATAATACATACATTTTATAGTAGACAGAGATCACAAGCTTCATTCGATTTTACAACAGAATTCTACGAAAAATATCATAGCAAGTGCCGTATTGCATCATTTAGAATAATGAAGGCGCTTAAAATATTTGAATTCTTAAAATGACTGAATAATATGTTAAACATATTAAAATATATATGTTACCCCCTTCAGTTATTGATTTCTAAGGGTAAAAGTATTTTTGAAATCGGTAACGTAGATTTTTAGTTAATACGTTGCAAACAAACATACAAAAAAATCAAATCTTTTCTCAATAATATTAAGTTTTAGCAGAGAATTTTTAAGATTTGTATTAAAAATATATTAGTATCTACTTATGAAAAGGCGGGACGTTAGTGATAAATAAATCAATGTTTTCAATAATAAGTTATCAGACAGCAATATTAGTACACAAACTAGTAGAGTACGTGTCCAATCTACGTGACCTGGGGCACATTCATGTACTCTTATCTTGGACGCTACTGACCAAACGGTAAAGGAAAACATCGTGAGGAAACCTGGACTTGAGATGCGTTTCGGTCAATTTGGAGTGGCCTGGTTGAGTGAGCCAAAGTAAAACAGTTTGAACTATTAATTTTTGTTTTATATTTGGTAAATTTTTAGTTTAGGAATCATAGCGGTTGCTTTTGGTTTCACGATACCGTCTGTCAATAAAATCCAGTTTTATTATCCTCCCCTTTACTGAACTTAGCTATTTTAATACCAGATAATAAAAGAAAGTAGCTGGGGTTATAGCTCCATTAAAAGATACATTTAAAGTTTAAGCTCCTCATTTTGCCGCTACCTAGATAAACTTTTTAGTACCAAAACGCAGTACGTTTTCAAAGCATATCAGAAACAAATAATGTTAACCCTTTTATGAACACTACTGCAGACACAATAGATGTTTTATTGTCATGACGGCTAAAAAAGTTTAGAGTTATTCCGGTCTGATCCCCCAGGCCTGATCCCCTGGGGGATCGGTTTATTTCTGTCACGAAAAGTGTTAAGACAATAATATCAACTCATTAGCAAACATTAGAAAACAGAAAAAAGAAAAAAGAAGGATTCTTGGACCTGGAAATACCGACATAGCTGAGAAATAACACCAGAAAATAGGCAGCATTATCTGCATATACGTACTAAAAACCACTTAAAGCTGATGATATTATAAATGCTAGCCTCTTAACTTCAAGTTGAACCACAGAATCGAATAATAATTATAGTACGTATTGGACTTACATCTAAAATTCTAAATTATAGCCAGACAGAATAAATACTAATAACATGACACTTAAAAACCACTTTTTTTATATTAGCCTACCAAAGTGACTCAACTCTGCCTAATGGTAAGCAGTCAGTGGAATCTAGAAGTGGTGGCCACCATTCTAAAATGGTCTCAAAATGCTGTGTTATATATATAGTGGCCTCCAATATGACGGCTTAGTGAGTTGCTTTTTCACGCCGCGCTTAAAAGACCCAGGATCAAAAGACTTAAATTTGAATGATACTTCAGTATTTAGGCGGTTAGTCAATCAGTTAGATGAAAATGTCTTCTATTACTACTACACCAGGTGCGCCCCACAGCTTCGTCCGCACCTAAAATGTGTTTTGTCTTCGGAACCAGACCGATTTTCAGAATAAAAAGTAGCCTGTCCGTTTTCGGCAACGAATCTATCTTCATACCAATTTTCATCGAAATCAGTTCAAAAACACACACAATACACAAACTTTCGCATATTTAATATGCTACAATAAACCTATTTATAAGGCCTTCCCAAAGCGAGGAGATTTTTTTATACAACTTTAATAAACAAGTATACCTGATGGTAAGTGGTAACCGTAACCTATGGTTATGCCTGTTTTCTACGCATTGCAAAAATAATGCTTAGAAAACACAACCAAGCAGTGCGACCAAGTCGGGAGAAGGGGATGAGGAAGGAAAAGGGAAAAGAACCGAGGGGGCATTGAGACTTGTCCTAATCACTTTGCTATGCTACTAACATCATAATGGCGAAAATTTTTGTATAATGTTTGTTACCACTTAGCGCCTAAACGGCTGAACCGATTTTGATGAAAATTGGTAATAGTACATCCCGAAAATCGGTCTGGTTCCCAAGTTACAATAATTAAACACATACCAATTGCTGCGAGGGCGAAGCCGCAGGGCGCAGCTAGTACTTAATACAATCCTAATACAATAAAAATATTGAAACTAATAGGTCACATCAACAGTCTGAGGCTCTGTGGTAATGTTCTGCTGGTCTTTTTCCAAAGAGGAGCTACAGTTTGCAAGCGGGGTGGTGATGGTAAATAAGTACCTAAAAAAGGAGATATTTACTTCAGCTGTCCGTTCCGTTTAAGCCGTTATTTCGCCATTTCGTAAGGAGGCTATAGCATATTACTCGTACTGCCTCAATTAAGCCAATGTTTAACAATTCGCGAATATTACCTACAAAAAAGAACAAACTCGTGATATCCAATTGGTACAAGTATATTCAAACGCTTGCTTCCAAATTTAATATTTACTACGAAATACCGTTATGGATACATAATAGCTACGACCTAACACTGAAATGAATCGATAAAAAATGTAGGTCTCCAAAATACCATAGCGGTTCGATATTTTTAGTGCCACGAAACATTTTTACAAGCTAAATTTTAATAAGTTTTTTTGATAAAAAAAACTATATTTACGCATTAGTTGAAGAGACAAAGGAGGTATGTTTGGATCGCAAATGACGTTCCATAATATCTGCTTACCCCATTAATGGAACACAGCTGTGAAGTTATGTATTACATAATGTCTATAAGTACATCTATACTTTTATGTTACATTATATTGTATTATGTATGTAGTGTACATTACAATTTAAAACACTCGTAGTTTATGCAAGTGCCTGTATCCTGTGTCCTGTTACTGTAAGTACCAGTTTTTTTTTAATAGGCTAGCCTTCTGCAGCGTGGTTTGTAACATCTATAGTTACTGCTCCACTCCCGTCACGTCGCTCCAAGCGTGATGTTATATAGCCTATTACCTTCCTCAACAACTGATATCAAACGCAAACTGGTAGTTCTGAAAAGCTCTGGCGATTAGCACATACAAACAAATAAACTCTTTTGCTTTAAGTAAATGTTCGCTCACTTTGCGGGCAGGTGAGCACACTATTGTCGAAATAATAATTTATAGCACAAGGTGGGCGTGCTTTTGGTCATACTCGAGTACATCAATGTCAAATAGAGAGTTGAAGAGGTTGCCATGACTGCAATTGGTTGAGGAAGGATGATGATGATTAGTATGAATATCTAGTTAATTGTGCCAATTTCATGTAATTATATCAATGTAGCAGTTCATAGATAATTAGTAAGATATTGTAAATAATCTAACACATCTTTTTTCTGTTAAGGGGTGAACAGAGATGTTTAACATCTAAATATACAAGATCCTAACTTGACACTACGACATTCTAGACTTTGAACATATCTTCACACGTAACGAAAATACCCATCTAAGAGGCCATTCCTTAAAACTATGTACCAGTTTCTCAAATAATAATCCACACAAGCACTTTCTGAGTAACCGAGTGGTCAGAGCGTGGAATAAACTTCCAGAACATGTGATCACAGCTGAAAACATAAATCAGTTTAAGAATCGACTGGACAAACACTTAGCTGCAAATTAAAACCAGTAGAAATTGCGAGATACGGGCATTATCAGTTGTTTCAACTGCCTGCCTGATTAAAATAATAATAATAATAATAAATTTTGTCAACTATATCAGGACTTATGTTACATAGTAAATACTCTTCTCTAATTTCCTGATACAGAAATCCACTTTTAAACAGATTCAACCAAAAATCTCTGTATAGCCATACAAACTGGACACAGGATTCATAGTAAATAATAATATAAAAATAGACAGTCTTATTAAATTGTATGTTAATTGTATGTTTGTTAAGTCCCCTGTGACACAGGGCTTGCAATAGTGCAATAGTCTATTAAAAAAATAAAAGGGCAGTGATAATGAATGATATAGGATTAAATGTTGTAAACATATTAATAAAAGGGTTATTATAAGAATGTCTATTATATAATATCTTAGGGACTACTCACATTTATTTAGCTCTATTCAGCTTGTGTCAATAGAAAACAATGATTTTGTCTAGAGATGTGGATGCATCCGTTCAACTTTCCGCGTGCATACACGTCTCCCTAGTCCCTAGTCCCTTTTATCCCTAGTCCTTTTATGTTATAATGACAATATGATTGTCAGTCTAGTACACACAGTAAAGTAGGTAAATATAGTATCAATCTAAAGTATAGATTGATACATATTACTTTACTTTTTTTTTTTTTTTTTTTTTTTTTTTATATTATAGCCTACCAAAGTGACTCCACCCCGCCTGATTGTAAGCAGTCAGTGGAATCCAGAAGTGCCGGCCACTATACCAAAAGCCAACGTCTTAAACTGCTGGTATGGTGGCCTCCACTATGGCAGCTGGGAATGGGGTTAAGGGAAGGGATTGAGGGAGGTGAGGAAAGAGGAAAGGAGGGAAATTGGGCCTCCGGTGCTCTCACTCACCGAACGAAACGCAGTAGTACGGATACTACTACTCTTAAGTCGATCTTCTATGAGAGGGTAGTACTTCCCCGGACGATCCGGCCCATTCATGCTGAAATCAGCGTGGATCTACTACAGTAATACTACTCTGTGTTAGATTCTGTTTGACTCTGTTTAGACATTAAATCATAGCCTTATTTTTTTTTAATAATCCTATTATTTTATTTTTATAACATTGTTTGTGCTTATGAATCTTAACAATTGTTTAGATTCAAAACAATTATTATGACTCATGCACGCTGCTACTGAAAAGTAATATTCCTGACTGGCCTGGTGGTCTAGTGGTTAGTGACCCTGACTGCTAAGCCCGTTGTGGGTTCGATTCCCACCCAGGACAAACCTTTGTGTGATGAGCATGATTGTTTGTTCTGTGTCTGGGTGGTGTATTTTATCTATAATATGTATTTACAAAAAAAATGTATATAAGTAGTAGGTATATCAGTTGTTTAGTACCCATAACACAAGCAAATATAATTGCTTAATTTGGGGCTAAATGGCGCTGTGTGCATGTGATAGAATATTATTATTATTATTATAGCAGTGTTCTAAATTTATAGGTTCAACATTTGTTTTTTATTTATATTAAAATATTAAGTTATAATCTGTAGCAAAAAAATTTTTTTTCCTCCTCAAGGGTAAAACCACGTAACAAATATAATACAAATATATAAACATATTACAGTATGTTAACACAGTCTCATTTACTTTATACACAACTATAAAAAACTGGTTTGATAAATTTGTATCATTAGTGAAACTCTAATTAAATCAATAAATAAATGTCACAAAATATTCAATTAAACTAAGTGGCAATAGATATAAAAATAAAGGTGGATCGTAATTATCTCTATGGCCTGGGAATATAATAGGCTGTATATTGGACCAACCAAGGCTGTGTGCCAAGGACACAGTGAAATAAAAAAGTAATAAAATACAGTTTAAAACACACAGATGAGAAGTTTGTACTAAACTTTTATAAACGTTAATTTGTTAATTAGTCATGTGATTGATACAAACTCTAAATTCAGTGTGTTTCTCTGAGCTATTTCAAAATAAAAATATTAAGGTCACACGCAAAAAAATGGTCAGCTGTGACCTTGACACGGTGTAAAAGCACTGTAAAATAAAACGAAATAATAATAAACGTAATAAAATAAAAAAAGGACTTACCAAAATCTATAAATTGTTTTATAGACAGCGGCGAGGGGTTGAATTGGGAGTAGAAATCAAGCATTTTTGTAACATTGCTGAAAATAGCCCCCGCTAACCTCATCTTGATTAACTTTTATTATCGTTGATTATATAGAAAGTAATAAAAACCACGTCAAAACAAATTCACAGTCACAGGTAAACCGAACACATGTTTAACTTATTTTAATAATTTTGTTTCACGGCGGCACTAACTTTCCCTTCGTGGGCAAATCTTCGACTGAAGTAGTGTTGTTCATAATTCTCGCTTTTATTCCGTGACGTAAAAATCGGCGGACGTGAACTTTGATCGCACTGGTGCTGTGACATTTTTGATATTGTTGACAAAAAATCTTACATTCACAATAGATAATCTATTCAATTATATTAATATTGATATAAACGCCAATAAGTAAGTAATTTTCTTTATTAACAATCATTACATCAAAATAAAATTATTGTTTTCTATATTTCATTCAATACCTAACTTTTAACTAGGACAATGAACAACACTATGCTGTTCATTTCACGCATCCAGTTTTAGTTTGATTGTTGATTCATTGATTGAGGCATGTGGCTTTGTCCCAAATGTAAAGACAACTACATTTTTTAAAATATAATCGAAGTCTTAAAGAAATATACTATTTATTTATATATATATTTAGAATATTTTTTATCGTCCTGATTGTCTCGATTTATTTTAAATATCTTTAACCCTTTCGCGTAAAATTTTATGAAAGCGAAAGGAGTCGAAACCTTGCAATAGAAATGCTTTAGGTTGTCTTAAAAACTATAAATAATTATTTAAAGTTTCTAACTTTTAGCTTGTTCAAGAAACCGAAGAAACGTAATGAAAACAATTATTCTCGAAAACTTGAAACCAATCTTTCTACTCAGTAAAATTTTCAAAACAATATTTTAAATCTCGATATAAATCAATAGTTGATATTTTTTTCCGGATATCAAATTCGATTTTTTTTTTATGAGCTCCCGTTCGACTTCAGTTCTCGATTAGGGCCGCGTTCGCAAACCAAGTTAATTATTACCTGACAGTAGTCTGTTTCAGTCGTACATTAATGTTTTGCATAAAGCTATCCTTCACTTTACACTTTACTGAGGGAATTTAACTTGTTTGCAAACGCGGCTTAGAAAGAAAGCAATGAATGAATGAGTAAATCGGCTGTATGGGCTCTGCTCCCTTTGCCTAAAACATAATAGGGATAGGCAAATGAAAAAAATATATCGATATATCAAAATATCGATATTTTTACACGATATATATCGATAGCTTTGAATAATATCGATACAATTTAAATCGATATATTTTTTTCATTAGCCCATGCCTAGTACCTACTTGTCATTGTCACACTTTGCCTTGACAATTCTGACATAAACCAGCTGACTGTTGCTCTCAGCTGGACTCAGCTGTTTTGTTGTGGTTTTGTTGTTGTGTCTCTGTTGTTTTGACTATTTTGGTTTGACGTTTCAAAAAGGTAAAATATAAATTTTCATTTGGACTAATAATTTATCAATTTTTTAATGAGTTAATTATGGCAATACGTGGAATTTTTAGTACAGCGTTGGGGCCTAAGATAATCAATAGTATCAGATTTGTGAGTGATTGTGCTTCCTTTAATTTTGTTTCTTGCCCTTTAGGTTTGAGTAAAAATATTATTTAAGTAGGTATTCATTTAGTGCACATACATAGAGCTATTATTATAGATATCCCATTACAATAGACTATTGAATAGAGTAGAGTGGTACATAAATTCAAGAAAACACAAAATGTACTTCCAATAATTTTATTCTACATAGATAATTATTTTATGTACCTAGCTACCTACCTATTCTTTGCGCACTTTGTAAACAATTAATTATTATTATTAAATAAATCTATTTAGGATCGTATAGAAATTGATTTTATTCATATTCTAGCTATGACTCACAGTGTTGCTTTAAGTAACTTTTATAGACATAAGTACCTGTCATAAATTATAAGTTTATTGATAAAGATAGCATGCAATATCTGAAAGAAAACTGTGTGAGAAAAACTGTATTTTACTAGTCTAAATTGTCAATACGCCTGGTAACCAATGCCTTATCTATGTGAAAAGAAGCTTTTATAGAAAGTAGGTGCAGCCGTTAGCAGACCTAGTTTTACCCAATAACTGTAGACTACATGTAGTTATAACCCATTATTGTAGACTACACATATTTCTAGCCAATTACTACAGGTGACACCTAGTTTTAGCCAATAAAAAACAAGTTACACCTAGTTTTAGCCAACTGCTAACAGCTGCATCTGGTTCTAGCCAGCTAAAACTAGGTGTAACCGAATTTCTGCTTTATCAATGTAAATAATATCTTTCGTAATTCCATGTATCTATACTTATCTGTAGATATATTACACCTATACATACTGTAGTTATAAAACTTATAAAGTTATTTAACTTACTAGCTTTCTGTGACGCGGTTTCACCAGCGTCTTTCCTTACTGCTCTACTCCCGTCGCCAGTAGCGTGATGTTACATAGCTATAACCTTCCTCAAGAACTGGGCTATCATACTCAAAAACAATTTTCAAATCCAACTGATAATTTCAGAGATTAGCGCGTTTAAACAAAAAAACAAATAAACTCTTCTGATAATAGTATAGATTATGGTAAGGTTGTACCTAATTTAATCTAGTATGATTCTTGTTTGATCTACATACGTCTAGTCAATTCTGGTCTTAGGGTAATATCTGACATCATTATCATATCTTTTGTGATTGTCACACTAGAACCAAGTCACAAGTCACTTTAGAGTGAATAAGTCTATTTTAAAATATTTTTTTCCTATTGCAGATGGCAACACACAAAGTATTTGTATATGGCACACTAAAACGCAATGAACCTAACCACCACTGGCTAACGGACAAGGAAAATGGTGTTGGTACCTTCATAGGAGAGGGTGTCACTTCTGTGAAGTATCCTTTGATTATAGCTACAAGATATAATATACCATTTGTATTGTACAGTCCGGGTAACGGGCATTTTGTTAAAGGTTAGTAGATGTTTATTTTATTTGTGATTTTATTCATTCAGTTCTCTTCTTTTTTTTTAAATAACTTCAAAAAAGAAGGTTTCTCAATTAGACCATATTTTTTTAGAGATAACTTTGTTGTTTAGGAACCGATTAAGATGATTCTTTTTTTTGTTAAAAAGGAAATATCCCAAGGGTGGTACCATGATAAGGAAACCAGCATCTGATAATGTTAATCCAGAGAAATCGGGGGAATCGTTTTATGTCTCTCTTTACGACTTTTTCTTTCTCGAGAATATAGCCATTGTCACATGTCACGGTAACTAATTACCATTAGATATGCTTGCTTGCCAGCTAGATAAAGAATTGAGTTGAAAGACATTTGTTGCCTGGACGTAGATCTTTCTCAAACATCTTTCGCACCTTCATCTAGCGGTGACCCTTGTCGCCTTTAATAACTTCGAATCAATTTGTGACCGACACGCCCCGGTCTCGGTTGGTCAGTAATTAAAAATATCGAAAGGATCTAATGCGTATGCAATTTCCTTATAAAAGTACCCACTTAGAAAACTTCAGTTTAAAAATTCTGGAAGTACCTCGAGCAAGAGGGAGGTGATACCAAGATACCTGTGTATGAAATATCACCTCAATGCGACATTCTACCCGCGTAATAATAATAATTTATGAAAAACCCTTTGGCAGAGGCCAGGTTATCCAATAGACATCTATATCGAAACAGACAAACTGTATAGAGCTTTTTTATTTTAAGGTGAAGTATATGAAGTAGATGACCATATGCTGAGTCGACTGGATATATTAGAAGACCATCCTAATTACTATGTTAGAGAAATTAATGATATCAAAGTGTTTAATTCGTAAGTTTCAAGATTTTTTTACATTATGGAAACTAAACTGATAATGGCTATATTTCTTTTTTTTTGTAATATATAATACCACAAAAACCACACAACGCCATCTAGACCCAAAGTAAGCATATAATAATAGCTTGTAATATGGTTTCTAGAATGCAGATACTTATATTTTTTTTTTTTGTAAATACATACATGGAGGTCTTAGAGGGGCAGCAATGGTTGTAAATTCCTACAGCCTAAGGTCTCGAACCAAGCTTCTCGAAAATATTCTGTTGCTCAAAGTCTGGCACTCTTTATCAGCGCATGTGTTTTCATCCAATTTCTATTTTGGGTAGTATAAGCGGGACCTGAAAAAGCATCACTTAGCCGCCATATTGGAGGCCAATTGCCAGCGGATTAACACAAAGGCTTTTAAAATGGTGACCACCACTTCTGGGCCCAATAGACTGCTTAACATCCGGCAGAGTGGAGTACCTTTGTTAAGCTAATTTAAAAACAAATTTTGTCAGAGTACTGAAGCTTGGTGATGCAGTGAAAGTGTAAGGATGATATGCAAGAGATTGTGGGTTTGATGCTCAAATAGAAGAAAGTTTTTGTGTGATCCGTTTTTGTTACGAGTCTTGGTGTACTTTGCATCGACTTAACTATTTTTTAATTTATAGGTCCACCAATAAAGAAGAAATAATGCAATGCTGGGTATACTTCCTAAAGCAGTTCAGATCTGAGCTACTAAAGATGCCAATGATGGAGAGCTACACGTCGAAGGGAGATCACGGTCTAGAATACATGGAAAGGTCTAAACGCGATCCTAACACTAAATACCAACACGAAGTTAAAGATGTTAAGTCAGAGGTTATTTATTACATTTTACGTACGGATGGATAACTTTTATTCTACTTCTAATGACCTCTGAGGTTTGGTTGTATTGTGTAGTGTGTACGGACTACCATGTAGAGACCGCGGGTTTGATTTCCGCTCAGTGCAAATTTTTGTGTGAATGAAATGAACATGACTATTTGCATTGGTTTGTGTTTTTCTATGTATCAATTTTGTAAGTATTTAAACAAATAAGTAATAAAATATGTTTATCTATGGAAATTAACTTACTTTGGGTCTCTAGATAGAGTTGTGGTATTAGGTATTATTAAAAAAAACCAGTCTGTCGAATTGCCGAGTGTCATGGCTCAGTGTTATGAGTTCTTTGCTTTCAATCCTGACTTACAGAAGTCACAGTGATGGGTATGGTTCCGAATCAAGTTTAGGTTCTCAAAAACTTACGTTAGTTAAAACTCTTTTGTTATTAATTTTTACAATTCCTACTATAGGGCAAATGCCTCTCTCGTCTCAAAAATTTACTAACATTTATTTATTTTTTACAGAGCAAATGAATCTACAATAGATGATCTCGAACCTGAAGATTTGAAACAAAAGAAATAAAATTCAATAGAGATAGCATTAAGTCTCAAGCTATCTCTATTGAATTTTATTTCTGCCTTGAGATAAGTTATACCGAATTTATACAATATATTGTATTTGTACATTCCTAATAGTTTTGTTAATAATTGTTATTGCCATATAGGTATTTTTGTTATTTATACCTGTTATTAAATAAAAATTTACAATTTAAAAGTATCTATTTTATAAAACACTAATTTTAGCGCTAGGTAAAAACTCCGTGCTTTGTAATGCACGACTGCAACTTTGCACAAAGTGCTTAGTTAGACTTTTAAAACGTATTATTTCGACTGTATATATATAACAAGAAATAGTTGCACTAAATTTATTGTGTTTTCATGGTAAGTATGTATGTATCTAAAATAAAATAACCAGCTTTTTACATATTTTTGCTGGTTATTTATGACGCAATCATCAGAAGTTTAAAAACCATGAATAATAAAAATAATAATAATAATATTCTACCACAATCAGTCAATCACACAGCGCCATCTAGCCCCAAATTAAGCAATTATATTTGCTTGTGAAATATTGCGAATGGCGCCTTATTTGACACATTTGGCATGCAGCGTTGCCAGAATGTTACTTTTGTAACATTTTACGTTACTTTTGGCCCTCTCATGTTACCTCCATGTTACACGACTCAAAAATGTTACTTTTGCGGAACTTTTATGAGTTACAAAAATACAAAAAAAAATTCAGCAAATAAAAAATAATCGTGAAACTGAAACGTAATTACATAACTAACACAGCAAAGGCAGTTTTCGCGCGTTGACAGTAAATAAACAATGTTTTTACCTTCATACTCCAATCAGACAATAAAGAATTATAGAGTGCATGAGCGATTAACTCATTGTGATCAGGGAGTTAACGTACTAAAACTCCCGTCCCCTAGGAGGTGAGCCGGAGGGAGGTTAATGGTTTAAAGTTCACAATTGTTATAAAAATAATAATATCTCCAAAACGGTGCAACCTAGAGAATAGTGTTTTTCTATCAAATGGAAGCTTAAAAAAATCTCAACAACATTCACTTTGTGTACATTTTCTAATTGCCCAATAGTTTTGAGCTACACGCTCTAGAAAAATAGAAGTGAACATAAACACCGCTGAATTGTGGCACAAGATTTTACGAGGGTACATTTAAGTTCGCGGAAAGGCGGGAAGGAGTTTAAATATTAAACCAAATTTGTTTTAATCTTTATATATAAACCTTCAATTCTTATACATTCATCAAAATTATTAATTGATTTGTGTATCATCAGAATCATATCAGCCAAAAGACGTCCACTGCTAGACATAGGCCTGCCCCAATTTTCGCCACCGTGGTTGGTCGTTCGCCGCCCTCATCCATCGGTTGCCCGCCACGCTTTTAAGTTCGTCGGTCAACCTTGTGAGGGGTCCACCCACGCTGCGTTTTCGGGCTCGTGGACGCCACTCTAGAACTTTTCTGCCCCAACGGTCGTCAAGCTCGGCGAGCTATTTATATTTGTGTATACTTTCATTAAAAAAAGATTTGTCTTCGTCTAAAAATACGCTAAAACGGTGTTCTTCACTTCTTCGTAGGTCAAAGGTTTCTTTCCCCAATTTTTTTTAAGTTTTAAGAACGTGCTAATCTCTGGAACTATCAGTCTGATTTGAAATCAGACATCACGCTGCTGGCGACGGGAGCAGAGCAGTAAGCATAGACGCGGATGAAACCGCGCCGCGGAAAGCTAGTTCATTATAAATAATGTTACTTTTGCCTCGAAAATGTTACTTTTTGAGCTGTGTTGTGTAACTTTTGGCAATCGGTCACTGGCAACACTGTTGGCATGTGTCAGTGAGTGTCATTTATCAGTTGACGTTTGACATTCGAGCAGCATGCTATCTGTTTCTTTTGGTTATATTTTGAAGAAAGAAATATAGTAATATTAAATAAGCTGGGTTCTTCTTCTTCTTCTCTACATAAACGTGCGGAAAACGTGAGCGGTTGTTATGGATTTTGCACGTAAACAAATGGAGAAATATGGCTGGTCCGATGGTAAGTGGTTTTAATGTATTTACAAACTTAAGTTATTATCTTTACAAAAGCAATATTTTTTAGCTAAGCCGGCTTAGAATATGGAACCCTCTTCTCGTTTGTGTCATAACCCTTTCATGGGCACTACTGTAGACACAATTGATGTTTTATTGTCATCATGGCTTTATACGTTTACTGTCCCGGAAAGTTAAGAGAGGTAACGGTAGTGTTACTTGCGAATTGTATAACAAATAACTACTGTTGCTGAACTGCCTGCCAAGTGTAGTATAACTATGGCAAATACCGTCCTTTGGTAGAGAGATACCTTATACATAAAGTTCATTCAATAACAACTTTACACTTGAGAAATAAAAGAATGTACTCGAGTAATTTATTTTTGATTTAATACTAGCCTTCCGCGGCGCGGATGCACCCGCTTCTTTGCTTACTGCTCTGCTCCCGTCGCCAGTAGCTGATGATTGTAGAGCCTATAACTTTCCTTGAGAACTGGGCTATCATATGTAAAAATAAACTTTCAAATTCGATTGCTAGCAACCATACCACGGTCAAAGAGTGGTTCCAGAGATTAGTGCATTTAAACAAACAAACTTTTCTGCTTTATATAAAAGTATAGATAAGGATTATAAGAAATTGTAAGAACTGTTAATTTTACATTAATATACTTACTCTGAATACTGAATTTCTTTTATATTACAGGTAAAGGTTTAGGCAAGCATGAGAATGGTATATCAGAGGCATTGAAGCCCAAAATAAAGCGGAGTGCCGCTGGTATTGGTCATGATCCTGCATCTGAGTTCAATGAACATTGGTGGACTACACTGTATGATAAAGCTGCAGCCAATGTTGAGGTAAGATTTATTTTTAACATTTTTTATAACAATTCCAGGAAACAAAACCCATATTGTTCTCTCTGTCTATCAAGACCTGAAATTTATATCAAATACTCTTGTCTACAACCTGTAAAGCTGTAAAAAAAAAAATATTTCAAAAATCTTAAAAACTATATTAGTGTAATTTCTATTTTCTTAATTACCTACAACAAAATTTTGCACACAAGTTTTGTGTCCGAGATACAACTTTGAACAAAATGAGCTATGTTAGGGGAAGCATATTGTTCCGCTATCACCCTCAGAATGGTATTCAATACGCTACAGTAAGCAATTTTATTGTTTTCAAAGACAGTGTTTTAAGTTTTCTGGTTTTGGCATTTTTTTTCTATAAATGGTAAAAAAGTTCTATGTCAATGCAATCAAAAGAAACATTTGTGTTATTTTTTTAGGTTTGTGTGCAATCCTTGGTGCACAAGACAGAGTCATACGTTTTATTTTATAAGCATAAGCATTAATTTATCAGCTTGTTTTTTGATGTTTCGAATTTGTACCAAAATTCTACTAAATAATAATAAAATCTACCACTTCTAAATTGGCAACACTCAACATAAAATTGTTTCAGGTTGAAGAAAAAAATGGTAAGACAAAGAAAATAAAAACAAAAGATGACTTTCAAATCACTAATAGCACATGGAAATTAAATCGGAAGAGAAAAGGGGATGAAAATGAAGAACAGTACTCTGATTTCTTTGTCAGAACTGCAGTACTGACTAAAGGAGGGAGTAAAATTGAGAAAGTAAAAGATTCTGAGTCAGAGTCAGAAGAAGAAGATAAGAAAGATGTGTTTAAGATGACAGATGAGGAATTGTTTAAGGCTTGTGAAGGCAGGACTGCTCATAAGTAAGTTATTTTTTAAATTGTTCTAGAATACCCTGATGCCTGTTACCCGATTTACCTTTTGTTTTTTGTACTTAGTAACTGGCTTACATACACCTTAGACATGCTTGTCTGGACTTGAACTTTGTCTTGAGAAGCAGCACATATTTTATTATGTAAAACATTTAAAACAATCCACATAATATTATGATTACAATACTGACTTTAATAAGTTCTAAGTCCTTACTGTATAGGTACAACCTGTAAACATTTTCATTTTTATATTTTTCTCTTATTTTAGAGGTGCACGCCATGGTCTGAAAGCTACAGGAAAACTAGCAAGAATAGCCCAACAAGAAGCACAATTACTGACACAGTCAAGATTCAATGGATACTCACACACTAAAAAAAAAGTTATAGACGAAATTAATTTTAACAGTGATTCTGAAGTCACAGTGATAAGTAAAAAGAAGAAGAAACGGAAACGTTGTAATAGTAATGAGAAACAATCGCAAAGAAACAAAGATAACATGTATATTGAAGAAACTAATGAAGTACCTGAAATCAATCAAAAACAGTCTAAAAAAAGTAAAAAATCAAAACGAAAACACATTATTGAAGCTATTCCGGAAGAAGATGAAAATATTGTGATATCTAAGAAAAAGAAAAAAGAAGAGATTAGCGAATATATTCCTGAAAATATTATCACCATTACAGATAATAGTACGAAAACAAATAAAAAGAAGCAAAAGAAAAATGTTGATTTATAGCGTATATCAGAGTTTAAATCAAATAATAAATTAAGTTCTTACAAATATTTGTTGTTATTTATTACTTTTATACTACCTGGTTTTCAATTCGGGTCGTATGTTTTTTTGTAAATACTAAAAATTCTGACATACAGGAACAAAATTATTACAGATATAGTCTATCAAGAAAGTCGTGACAATAAATGAGGGGGGCCACTGTTATTTAACTGGTATCATTTGTACTAGGACTAGAATAATTAAGATAATTGTAATTTTATTGTTAAATTTAACATAAGCACATAATTTATCAATCATATATAGGTAGATATTATAATCATAATTGAGCTTAAAATTAAGTACATCATAACAAATTGTGTTGTTTATGTGCCTTAAATGTAAAAACGGCAGTGGAGCTGCGAGTTCGATCCCCGCCGGCAGAAGCAATGTGAATTTCACTTTGTGGAATTTATAAGTACTAGTCAAACGATTTACCATCTGCTAGTGGTGAAGGAAAACATCTTGAGGGAAACCACATGTCCCAAAAGAAATTCTATGGGCATGTCAGATTCACCAACCCGCATTAGGCTGTGTGATTATTTATAAGGTGAAACCCGTATAAATATTATTAAAAGACTGATTCTAATTCTGAATAAAAGTTAAAAACTATATGCAACAGTAAATTTCAGCCACTTTGAAATAATAATGATGCATTAATGATATCAACATTAGAAAGAAAATTTTGCTGAAAGTATAAAATAAACAGATTTAATCAAAATAAAACAATTTTTCTGCTCTGATTTTTATTTTTTGTAAGAAATACCAATCGATGTAATAATCTGCTTAAAATGCTCAAGACTGCTATCATAACCCAAGTCTTCTTGACAACGGCAAGCAATTTTCTTATTGAAGGAACTTCCTTTCGTACCGTATGAAAGAATTGTATCTTTTCAGCATTCAGCATTTTTTTGGATCGACCATTGCGATGTTTTCCAGATGTGGTGAATTTGCCATTGTTGTTGAAACATTCATTTACAATACGAGGGACTTTCTGATTTGCCTGAAATCATCATTTTAACATCGTTCAGAAAATAATATTTCATACTATATACTATAATTATATACTTATATACAAGTGTAATAAAAGTATCAAAACCATCAAATTGATCTATAAACTGTTGTAGATTATGTAATACTTAACCTCAAAATATCGCATTGTAAACATTATATGTATTTATCTTAAACAACGATTTTGTTTAGCATCTCTAATTACAATATGTGTAGATATAAGTAAAACACTATTACATACCAGTCATTTTATCTGTACGTGCGTACACATCATCTAAATCCCATAAAACTCGACCGGTTTGGTGTATTCAGTAAAACATTGTTTGTATACATGGAAAATGATTTCTCTACCAGCACTTCGAATAGATTTACTCATGGTGACAGTATTTCTGTTAATTCATAGTACAAACATTACTAATTTGTAACTTTAAATATAATTTTGTTGATATTACACAATAAAATTATCAGAGGTTGACATTTAAACTACCACCATAGACATGTAAATACTGGGTTGCCTAATTAAGAAAAATATTAGTTCCGATTTTATTCTTTTCACGACTTTCTTGACAGACTGTAGTATTGTATCCTACTTAGTACCAAATCGCAGTCAGTGTAAAAAATATTAGGTAAAATTTAAGGGTCGTTACTCGTGTTGCATCAGTTTTAAATTTGTAATTAATTAAAAAAGAAAATGAATATTACGTTGTAGTAGAAATTACATGTTCTATTTGGTAGAATTATAAATGTTTATTTGGCAATACCTATTCTGAGGTTGATTTTGATTATTAGGGATGCAAAGTTTTTAAAAATATCGATATCGAATTTATTTTATTTAAAACACCAAAGTTTATTTTTTTGGTTTACTTTTTTCTTTTGATATATTGATATCGGCGCGCATGGTCGATATTGATATATCGATATCGGTGCATAGTCGGTATCGATAAATGTAGATATTTGTAAGTGTCGATAAATCGATATTGTATCGTTGCATCCTTACGATTATCTCATTAGCTGTCAAAATTGACGTTTTGATTTTGTATGAACGAGATTTAGATTTTTGTGCAAAATGTCCATTGCTAAAATATTAGCGCTCGACAAAGTCGCTAATTTCTTTCGAATCATTAGTCAGAATGGTGGCATAAGAGGATCTTTATATAAACTGTATAGGTAAGCTGAAAAGTGCATTATTATGTAATTGTGTACAGGTTATGTTGTTCACGTATTTTGGCACTGAAAGATACATAAATTGCGCATTGTTTTGGTACACTATTGTGTTTTTAATAGAAATTGGATACATAGCTTTTATATATAAACAAACTTAATTTTTTCAAGTACTTTAAAAATACCTATGAACAAACAAACTACAGCTGATACGAAGAGTACTAAAAACGCTGTGTTGCACTAAAGCTTAAAGACAGTTCTGTTATCAACTGTTACTGTAGCTTAGACATGGCTGGGTTCTCCAAGTATTTTTGAAACCAACTTATTAAAAATAAAATAATAATCTATTTCTTTATGTGATGGATATGTGAATGAGGAAGGACAAAAATTAAGAAGTGCTTAAGCCTGCAGATTTCTCAGTCACCAAATGTAACGCAACAATATGAATACTTTAACGTCTACTCAAAATATGATAGTCATATATTTTGAGACAACTGCACTCTAAAACAAGACCGATGTTTATAGATGATATAAGTTTTATTCCAAGAAAGAATGAAACACCACAATCACGTGCACAACAGTTGCACCTCTGAAACAATCAAATAATAATGTTATTATTTTTTTTTATCTTTTTACTGGTATATTTATAGACAAGATGAACTCAAAGACGGCACTTTAGTGGGTGAGGATCAATTCGGCAACAAGTACTATGAGAACCCCCGGTACTTTTATGGCAGGAACCGATGGGTGGAGTACTCTGATAATTTCAACATGAACTATGATGGAAGTCAGGTATGTGTATATATCGCAGACAATAATATGTTATTTCCAACTCCTCCTTTTTGCTTCTAATTAAATTCGTTGCGGGGTCCAAGAGAGTAGGTTTAGCAGTCCCCGGGACTCCCGAGTGTGAAAGTTTGATGTTAAATTTTGGTTATCACTGTTAATCTTGGTTTTCAGAAGTCACAGTGATGGGCATGTGGGCGGGATTGTCTCGATAGACAATAATATTGCAATCATGTTTTATGTTAAAAATGTGAACTCCTGTGGTCAATTAAGTTTAATCTTACTTTATTGCAAATAGTATCAGATTATATGTATGTATTTACAAAAAAAAAAAGAAGTATTTAAGTATGTATATCCGTATTCTAGAACCCATAATACAAGCATATAAAATGCTTACTTTGGGTCTAGATGGCGTTGTGTATAGTTGTTCAAATATTATTATTATTATTATTATATAAAACATAGAAACATTTACCACAGTTCACCTTTTTGTAGCAATATGCGAATTGAGACAGCCTGTAAAGCACACATTTTACTTTTTATTTTTTGCTTTACAACATAGAAAGCTTTAGTTTAATTACCTATAGAATTAAGTGTTTTGCCTGTGTCACTTTGCATGCTACTTGAAATCGTAACTAACCAAAATTATAATAACCTGGTGATTAAAAAGAGTGGCCTGAGTTTCTTGCCCGTTCTTCTCATGGCTCTACCTCGACAGCGAACTGGCTGTAGGTTAATTGGCTGACATTTTGTAACCTTTAACGTTCATAAGTGTTAATTTAATTAACCTATGTGATTAAATGATTTTGACTTTTGGCTTTTTGACTTTTATGTAGATGTTTGTTGTGAGATGGAATAATACTTTAGATACCTAAGCTAAGCGAGGGTGGGTGGTTAGTAGATCATATTAAAAAAAACCACCATCAACATACAACAGTAACATCTTGTCCTTGTACTACAATTCAGAAGCGCCATCTAATTCTTTTTTTTTTTTTTTTTTTTTTTTTTTATTTATTAATACAAACAGCTACAAAATGGAATGGTAACATAAAAAATAACAACTATTATAGCGATAATGCAGCCCACTACGTTATCCACAAATTAACAATTTGTTATAATTATTTAAATAGAAATTAAATTATATAAATAAAAAAAAATAGTAGAAATAGTAGACCTTGCATAATATAAATAAATTGTGTATACAAACCAAACATATTACTTAAAATCATAGAGAACATGCAATCAAGTTAATAAGGTAGTTAAAATTAATAACAAAATGATATTACATTATTCGAGCGAAACAATAGAGTTAAAATAAAATTAACATAAGTTGAAAATACAAAACAAACAGAGAAATCAATAAAAAAAAAAAAAATGAATTATACATTAGACAGTATTGATTTTTGATTTTCGTTTAATATTTTTTGAATATCAGACTTAAAGATAGATTTCGTGCAAGCAAAAATATCCACAGCTACAAAAAATTTATTAAAGCTATCCACTAAGCGTCGTATTGGACAACGAAGTCCTGAGGTGGTCCTACAATTACTCAAGGCAAACAATGTACCAGCGCGAACGTTTCGTCTATGCACAGTACGTGGGACAGCATAGCATAGCTGATTTGTTAGATCTATACAGTCAAAATTATTGTGAACAATATTGAATAATGTATTAGATTCTAAGTAGGTACGTCTGGATTCTAGTGTCAAAAAGCTGTATCTATCCATCAGTTGAGCATATCCCAAATATTTCTATTTCTTATTTTCTATTCTTAATTCTTTATTGTTCATACAAAGAGACATACATAATTTTTAACAAATATGATGTACAAAGGTGAGCTTAACTGAACAGTGAGTTTTTAGTGAAAAGTGACCACCAGTTAAGCAATCATTACATTTTATGCAATGATTGCTTAACTAGTAATTAGTGTAACTCATACAAAAAACTGTAATTATCTGGCGATTAAAAAGAGTGGCTTGAGTTTATTGCCAGTTCTTCTCATGGCTCTACCTCGTCAGCGAACAGGCTGTAGGTTAATTAGCTGACTTCATCCAATTTTGACTTTTCATAAGCATCATACTTTATGATCAAAATGAAATAAATGCTTTGAGCTTAAGTTTGTCTTCTGGTTCTAGATTCCCGCTGAATGGTTTGGCTGGATGCACTACAAAACTGATCTGCCCCCACATATGGTAATATTAAATTACATTTTTTATTAAACATGTGTTTAGCTAAGTTTTAATCCAGCTTAGAATATCATTACCCCATTTCTTGCTGTAGGTGTACAGAGTATCAGGTAATGGGCAGCAGTATTACGTAAATATTAAAATATCAAATTGGAATGGAAGACTAAAATTGTGCTGTGGTATACTTTGGCTAACAAGCATAGTGATTATGGCAAACCCCTTTTTGGAGTGACCTACTTGTATTTGCTCAGTGGTTCTACTGCAATGAATCTTTGGGCTAATGATATATTAAATGATAATTAAAACTAACATAGAAAAAATGTAGTACGATTTTAAAAATGATGATTTATTAATAAAACTATTCAATTACAACTATCAATAAAACTTTTCCAGGGCCAAAGCACATAGCTTTGGCCCTGAAAAAGTTCTATATTGCTGTGTATTTTTCTGTCATCTGCTTGGAGCGCACATGGTGATCATTGCTCATGCCTTCTCTGTATGAGAAGTGTCATGCAGTGAGACAGTACATGCTGGTATTTTATTATATTTTTCTAAGAAGTCTTTTGTTGCTGCAGGACCCCAGCCGCCCTAAATACCCATGGATGGTGGAGCACACAGAAAATTTGTCTGGTACCACTGGTCATTATGTCCCTTACAGCACCACTAGGCCGAAAGTAGAAGCATGGGTCCCAGAGAGGAAAAGCACTGCTTAGATTACAAGATACTATAGACAGTGACCAAAAAAAATAAAAATCAGGTTGCAATAGGGATATGTTCAAATAACAAAATTTGTCTAAAAATATCGTATAAAATTTAAATTAATTTTCAAGTACAGCTGACAATTCATAAAAGAGTAAGTGTATTAAAAAAGCTTCCTTGCAACTAGCGCCACCTATGTTCTGAAGTTATCATTGAAAGAAATATTTATTTTTTTTGTAATTTGCAATTAGTACTCACATACAATGACTTTCTAAAATAGTCAGTTTAAATTATGTATTTAGTATTAAGTAGAAAATGAAATATACGTTCATCATTGTTATAAATTGTTTTATTTGATAAACCCGCTTTAAACAATATTATAGCTGTGTAATCTCTGGTTTAGGATTAGGGACCCTTACTCTTCCCGCAGTTGTAAGAGGCGTATAAGACAATGCACGGTGACATTTGCGGTTCAAGAGGAAGATGCTTTGGGTTCGGGTTCGATTCCCAGGTCAGGTAGAGTAATAATGAGATTTTCCGTCCAGAAATTGTGTTATCCCGGAATCTAAAAATGGTGGCCGTTAAATGGATAAAAAAAACTTTATTTGCTAGGATGATTAGACCGCGAGAAGGCGATCTAAGCATTTAACTAGTAGCTAACTCCACTAGAGGGCACGGTTGCCCGTCCCCTATAGTCGAGTTAGCTAGTTTACATTAGTTAACTATTACATACAGGTTTAGAGGGAACCTGCTGCTTTATCGAAATTACTGTAGGTAAGTAGCTCAAGGCATTGTACACATGCATTTACTAATAAAAAAACTGACTTAATCCGATATCTTTGTATTGGGCATCAATTAAAAAAACTATTTGTCATATATTGGCGCGCAAATCATTTGACAGTACCGGTACCTTTATTATTTTACAGATGCTTGAAAGCGGGTGTAGATAACATTTCGGTACGGTTAATTCGTACACAGCGACTGTTATTATTTCTACTTGAAACCTGTTTGGCACTGCCACAGCGGTATACATTGGTTGTCAAAGTTTTTGATCGAATTTAAACATTTTAGAAAGACCTGATAACTTAGGTACAGGACTTAAGTTACTTCCCACTACTTCCCAGCAAACAGTGCACTGAAGAGTATTACTATGGACTATGGTCTATGGTAGCAGTGGTAGCACTTCTATAGCTGCAGTCTTCTGTTGGATAAGAAACTGATGATGAAGTAAATACTTCCTGAAATTGGCACGAAGTCCAACTAGTGCCACACTGAAAAAAAAAAGTAAGTACCTAGTACCTAGCTCCTTCTGCAGACGGATTATGTAAATTTTGACGGGCAATTTCGAACCTATTTAATACCCAAATATAATATACCAGTTTTAAGATGTCCCGTAGGTACTCACATGACGATTTATTTATATTACACCTACCTACCTATTTTGTAGCAGTAGAATAAGTCATCCGTTACTGTCATATTATTTAGGTCGCGAATCTCCCGCCAAGCAAATAATTAGCAGGTTTTGAAAACTGGAAGTCAAAGATATTGCTGAACCATGTTTAAAAGGGGCCTACCCCTAGCTTTTACGAGAGAGGTAGAGTAGGTAATCACTAAGACTTACGTATTTAGTGATATTAGTAGCTAGGCTATTTAAATGTTTGTTTGTTAGAGTTGAGCTATGTTATGTAAAAAATAGTAACAACTTTTATTTTTATACTTTGTAAATGTCTAAAAACTAAATTAAGTACCTACCGTATACTCTCTTAAATAGTAGGTACCTAGCAATAAATTCTTACCATCCTTAATTTGTAAACAAACAACCAAGAAAAAACAGAAATACAAAATAGAACAACACAAAAAGCATTTAAAAATAGAATCGGAGAATAATTAACCCTTCACTGGAAGTGGTCTGTGATGTGACCCACTTTACTCGACGGATTCCCGACTCGACCAGTTGGGAAATGTACCTAATGATTACAAATAATGTAAATAACTCTTAATTATTTTGTAAATATAAATATATTTTTGTTTAATTTTCTTAGTATCGATGGGATACATTTTTTATAATTATGTTTAATTTTTATATAATAATAAGAATACCAGTTCGTGATAGCAGGGCAACGACCTCTATTAATACAGACAAGGCACCAACCACGCTTGGCAGCAGAAATTTCAGACATTTTATACACATATGAATAATAATTACTAGGAATCTTAACACCTGTAACGAAAAACTTTTTAAAACTTATTATAAACAACTGATAGAATAGATAGTTTTAAAAGTATGTTGTGTTAGCGTGGTAATAATCGTAACATCCAATAAAAACCCCACCCATGGTTGTAGGTAAACTTTAAGAACCATTGTTATGAACCAACTGCCCATGCCCACAATATATCTACAAGCACACGACTTGAGACTAAGCTTTCAAATATAAACATACGATAATAAGCTTTATTAGCACCCAATACATTTCAGAGTTGATTAAAAACGTTGAGAACTACGGTCACACTAATGCAATTTAACTAACTTATGTAAAATTAGACTATAATTTAATACAAATATGGTTCGAATTGGCTTGTGCTATACATGCAAGCTCAGAGTGCGGACCAAAACTTTTTTTGCCATCACAGGTAAAAATATCTTTTACTCGACTCAAATCCAGTGAAAATGCGACGCGACGCAGACCGTACGCGTCTCAATAAAACCTTTTTTATAGTTTTGTAAGTTAATATTAATGTTTTATTAAATGAAAATGTACAATTATTCGTAATCTTTGTATTGTTAGAGTCAGTGTATGTGCAACTGTTGACCGCCAGACATGTGTTCCCATTTATAAAACTGTTTCGAAATAGTTTTGTGGTGTGCAAACTGTGTGAGTCTTAACGAAAACAGGATTTTGTGATTTATACACTTGATGGTGAGTTTTTAGGTTATTTTTGTTGTTAAATTGATGTAATTTTAGTATTTGGGCGTGTGATTTTAAGCTAAGGCCGGTGAAGAACAAAGACGTTGTGATAAACTAGTTTTGAAAGTAAGCGGCATAAAATTTTGTTAGCTGTTTGTAAACCGGTAACGAGGATGTTTAATAGAGGATCTGTGCCTACTTTTTTGTTATAAAGTTTTCGCTGTGGCTGTTAGCAGATGTCTGTGTATATATGACATATAAGTAATGAAAAAAAAACTATTTAGTAGCTAACACCTTATATGTTTTATTAATTTAAATGCCTACCCTACCCTTGGTACTGGTTACAAGTAGGTAGGTTTCTAATGTCGACTATACCTAACGTTATTCTAATAGTTTATGACTGCAATTTAATTTGTTTTTAGTATCTAGAAGTGTTCTATTACGATCAAAGACGATAGATAGGTTATATACTCATTGATTACGATAAACTCGTTGATATGTGAGTTAATTGCAATAGTATGCATTCTAACAGTTCATTATGATGACAAATATAAAACTTGTAAATCTTTGCGATGGTTACACCTTCAAAGCTCGCTACCTATCAAAGTCTTACTTTTTATTAAAAGTGTTTACTGACCAGAGTTTTCACGCCTCGCTAGATGTTTGGCTGGCAGAATTAGTGATGCACCAATGATATTCTATTTGATGCAGGCATGGGAATGTTTCCAATGCCGGGAATATTATTTTTTAAGTGCCTGGTAATGTTTCTCAAACTTTTAAATGTATTTTTACTGTGGGTCAATAAATGCTATTTTATTTTGCACTAAGAAATATAATAGTCATGTGGTCGCCGGCCAAGGATAAAGACACTCATCCTGTGAGTGTCGTAAGAGGCTTCTAGGATATTCATATTACCAGAAATCGGGTAAGAAATAGAGTTCTTTGCGTAATATGGTATCACTTTCTTCTTCTTCTTCTTCTTGGTATCACTTTACTTAGATACATAAATAAGAACCTTGTTTTTTAACTTACTATTTGCACTTTCAAACAGTAACTTATTTACTTAGACATGAATTAGAACATAGTTAACCTATTAAGTATATTTATTTTTCTTGAAACAAACTGTTTGTTTCTAAGCCTTTTCAGAGCTTACCTTAATAAAATATGCAAAATAATACGAATCATCAAATGAATAAAAAAAATTTTAAATTTTCTATACCGGCAATTTTGCCACCGTTTAGGAATGTGTCCGGACACGGAACATCACTAGGCAGAACGAATAAGCGTCAACGACCACAGTCGGACTTCTTTAAGTTCTTTAGCAATAATTAGTTTACGCAAACCCTATCAGACCTTTGCCCAGCAAATAATTATTCAAAACCGCTTTTGAGAGCGTTTATGTACGCACTGAGACGCCTTGACTACATTATGTAGGTACATAATATTGTGTGAATTTTTAGTTTGTAATTAGGTATAAGATCATTGTTTGTGTGGCCAAAGAGACCTTCTTGTCGTGATAAGTAGGCCATGATATTCACAGAATTTAAGTTGTTGAACTGTCTATAGACCTGAAGATAAATTTTATTTAGACTATCAAAACTATTTATTTTTTTAGATCAGTGTCATTAATTTACGTCAAAATAACAAAACAATTGACCCACAGTCAGATTCCTCACAAGGTAGTGCTATGAAAAGAACTAGCAAGACACTTAGGCCACTCTTTTTAATTGCCGTATTTGTAAAGTAAAAGACTGAATAGGGAATCTCATGCTCGCTCCTCCATTCGGTTTACATAGATTTACATATCAAAATGACATGATAATAAGCCGTCGGTGAGACCCAGGAGAAATGTACACCATCTCAATAGCTATAAAGGCACACTGCTAAGGCTAACATGGTGGCTGCTATAGCGACTTTGTAAACATTTTTTTGCTTCCGTTTAAAAGATCATGGATCAGAATTCGAAGAAATGGAAAGAAGATGAAAAGATGGTAAAAAAATTCCAAGTTTTATTTTAATCCCTATTTTTACCTTTTACTTAATAATTCATAGAGAATTTCAACATATATTCATAATCCAGTTTCTGTCTAATAGTAGCTTATTTCACTACTCAAGGTCAAGTGTATCCTGACATTCCTAGGTCAAGACTAGTAGGAACTGTGATAGATGTAATGTTAATCATGTTTTAATTACTCTATAAGCCTGTTAATATTATTTCATATTAAACAATCAAAATGAAAATGTTCAATTCGTGATGCCATGCTAAGCCACCTGCATAGCTACTTAACTACCCACGTTTCGCCAGCACAGCCTGATGCCATTTTCCAGCCACAATTACTCCGACGGACTAAACATTTTCCTACAAAAAAATGTAACACCAACACCTTTATCTGCTGCGGGGATAAAAGCTAAACCCTATGCGTGTCCACATAGAAAATCTAAAAAAATACAGAAATATAATGCACTATAATGGAATGGACCAGTACTATCAAGACACCATTGCAGCAACTATTTTGTATAGATTACACTGATTTGTGTTCTCATGGCAACTAACTTTTGAATAAATAATGCACTAAAGCATCTGCCTTATTCTCAATTGTCGGAATGTATAATGAGTGTCGGAATGTGTAATGAATGAGGGCAGCGATCGACCGGCCGAGGTAGTGCGAATTTTGGTAGTCTTATGTCAAGCAGTAGACAGCTTTCGGCTGATTTGATAAATCATTTTGAAACGGTATTCTATTCTTAAATAGCATGTTAGTATAACAACAATAATAAAACAAATTACATATTTTATGACTATAACTCATACGAGCAACATAAAACTTTATAGATGTAATAATTGGGATATGGATCATAAAATATACGTAATGCGAATAAAATAATCCATTTTTACTGTTGTATGAGCGTGAGACTTTATATTTTATTCGTTTTCAAAATATTTGGAACGCCTGGAATACACTAAACAAGATTTGACATCTTTTGTTTACTTATGTAAAATTCTTTAACTTATATAATACATGCAGCATCATAAAGATACAAAAATGGTTTATGACACTCTTCTTTCGTTTTAACTAATAAACTTATATTTCATGCATAATAAAGTCTCTCAATTACAACC
This sequence comes from Parascotia fuliginaria, assembly GCA_963082885.1. Taxonomy (NCBI): domain Eukaryota; kingdom Metazoa; phylum Arthropoda; class Insecta; order Lepidoptera; family Erebidae; genus Parascotia; species Parascotia fuliginaria. The sequence goes on along the minus strand of OY720198.1, from coordinate 7,188,974 downwards.
TGAAACTCGTTACTTACCAGTGTTTTCTTCTGATTTTGTTTCAGGGTCTTTTAACTAGGCGTGAAAGGCATCTTACCGAGGCCGTACTTAAAGTTATACATAATTATAAAATATATTTTTATATTTATTAAAATAATATTTGATTATATTAAATCCAAATATTTAAATGTACAAGGTGGGAATATTTGTAATTGGGATACGCGAGCATGGAAGGGTTAAAATTTTAAGCCAATACAAAAATGAAAGTAAAGTTAAAAAGTAAGTAATCTTTTGTTTTGGGTGCATAGGTACTTAATTCGTGAAGCTTCTAATTAATTTGAAATAGTGAAATTATAAATTACTTACAAATCGCTAGAACTCTAAAATCCAGTTTAATTTTAAAATATACGGACTTAAATAAATATTCACTAAATCTGAACGACATCCCGCCATTTGACTAGACTATCCATTTACTTAGCTATTCGAGTTCCTTTTTTAAATATTATTTGAAATGAGAGCGTGGAATGCGTCAGCTGCTAGCGCGTTCTATCAAATTGAGAATAACAAACACGTTTTATAGTAATTTAGCCCTTATTTCAATAAAGTTAATTGCTATAATCGCGTGATAACGAATTTTTTAACACGATTAATTTGCTAAGTAAGAGTAGACACATGGTAAACTGTTATTGTATGAAGCTTATGGTTCAGACCAGTTTGTTATATTCTAGTCGTAGGAATTTTACCTAGGTATAAAGATACCTTACTTATGAGAAGAGGCCAATGGGACAGTAAAAACAGGCTGCTAAATTTATTAAAAATGTAGGTAAGTAGCATAATTTTTCGCTACACCTCCTTAGTTTAATCTGTGGTTTACACTTAAGTAAATACTTGATACTTTTGGGTCTCGCGGAGGATCAACAACAACCTATTTATAATTTTAGATTTAGAAACAGAGATATCTACAGGCATTACGCTGTTTTCTTGGAATCGAAAGGGATAGGAAAAGGTGTGCTATATTCATGTTCGCCTGCTATTATTAAGTCCCATGTAGGAAGCGAGTTATCAAAGAATCGACATAGATGACCGCTGTGATTCGGTCGTACTTACTGTGTAGGTATGGACTTCCACGCAGAGATCGCGGATTCGATTTTTTTTTATATTAGCCTACCAGTGACTCCACCCCGCCTGATGGTAAGCAGTTAGTTGAATCCAGAAGTGGTGGCCAACATACCATCTTCTTAAACTGCTGGTATGGTGGCCTCCACTATGGCGGCTGGGAATGGGGTTAGGAGAAGGGAATGAGAGAGGTGAGGAAAGAGGAAAGGAGGGAAATTGGGCCTCCGGCGCTCTTACTCACCGAGCGAAACGCAGTAGTACGAATACTACTACTCTTACGTCGATCTTCTATGAGAGGTTAGTACTTCTCCTACTTTGATCTACTACCTTCTAATCGATTCCCGCCTATTGCAAATATTTGTGTGACTGAACATTAATATTCATTTTAAAACCCATACCACATGCTATAAACATAAAAGCTTACTTTGGGCATAGAAAGCGGTAAGTAGTTGTGATATTATAATCAATAAAAATTAGCGTCATAGTGATTATCGTCGTTGCGCCTGCAAAAGTCGCTATGTGATTTTTTACGTGTTTTGGTTTTTGATGCCACTTTGATCCTTATTCACATTTAGATAAGGATCAAAATGGCATCAAAAACTAAAATGCGTAAGGAATCACATAGCGACTTTTGCAGGCGCAACGACGTTATGAGAAGTTCATTTTTGAACATCCTCCATTGATATCCAAATAGACCGATTGGAAACAGCGTGAATTCAGCATCTTTGTTAAGTCGTCTGTCCTAAAACGTAGTAATTACGTAGATATGTCCACCTTGTTGATGACAACGTGAATATAATTATACTCTTTGGTAAATAATGGAGGTCCTTTACGTACTACCACAGATTACAGAGATGGTACTAACTTCAACAGGGTCTCTATTGTAAAACTTTTCAATCTCATTGGTCAATAATACACATGGGCGCCAGCAGCAAGGTGCAAGGGAGTGCGCTTGCACCCCCCGAGAAAAATACATAGATTTATTGAAGTTATACTTCTTTTGGCGCGATTGGGAAAAATGATGAGAGTGAATTTTTACGATGCGCGCGCACACCGACAGAAAAAAGCAACACCCTGAAGTTAGTTGCGAACCTTTTACACCCTGAAGTTAGTTGCGAACCTTTGTGTGAATGATAATCAGTGTGAATAAATAAAAAAATATATTGGCGTTTATATCAATTCAATTATATTTATGACGGTGATAGATATTTTTTATTGATCATTTATCAGTAAAAATATTTATTTTGAATATTAGTGGTAAAAGTGGTTTTAATATACTGTTTTAAGTGCATTTATAGATTTGAGGTAAACTGTTATGTATGTATGCGTTGTGTTATTATTTGGTATTTTTGGATTGTTACGCTAAAGAAGTATAACTTCGTACGTGCGTACATGAGTACACGTACCTACTCTTTTTTTTAATATACTTTATGTTAGTCTTTGAGTTGAATTATCTATAGATTGTTGTCCAAATTGTTGTCCAACCTTGTCAATAAATGTATTTGTCCTCGTATAATTTTATTTTTACTAGCTTCCCGCGTCTTTGCTTACTGCTCTGCTCCCGTCGCCAGTAGCGTGATGTTACATAGTAATATAGAAGTGTTTTTTTTTTCAGGCAATATTAAAATTTTTCTATCTGTAAGAACCATCCTCGTACTTTAATGAATATTATAAAAAAAGAATTAGCGAAATCGGTTCAGCTGCTCTCGAGATTTGCGCTTAGTAACACATTCAGCGATTCATTTTTATATTATAGACTGGCTGACCCGGCGAACTTCGTTCAGCCTAACAGTCGAGCAAAATTACTTTATTTTTCTAAAATAATAGAATTTTTCTAAAATAAACGTTGCCTAAGTTACTTCTTATTATATCAGCTACCTGCCAATAACAGTCCCGTCAAAATCGGTCCAGCCATTTTAGAGATTAGCCGGAACAAACAGACAGACAGACAGACAGACAGACAGACAGACAGACAGACAGACAGACAGACAGACAGACAGACAGCCAGACAGCCAGACAGACAAAAATTGTAATAAATGTTATTTTGGTGTATGTACCGTATATATATTCATATAAATGTACTTAGTAAAAAACGGTTATTTCATTATTACAAACAGACACTCCAATTTTATTATATGTATAGATGAACACAGCATGCACAGTTTGTTTAGTTAAATGCATATGAACCTCCTTTGAAGACCCTCCTGAAAGCAATTCTGACGGCGCCCATGAAATACCTAGTAATATTATTTAAAAAAAGGCTTGTTTTATGAATAGGAGGTAATTAGTAATTACCTACAGCTATTTTAAATAAAGATTTTTATTTTACTCCAGTAGTATCAATATCATCAATTCTTATAATTTATTTTTCATTTATGTGTCTTAATTTTAAATAGGTACCTCTATGGAACAGGTAGACGTTTTAAAAAGGTTTCGAATCTATTTTTTTTGTTTTGTCTATGGTTTTTATTTGCAAAGCATGTTGAGTTTTGTGCCCTTGCGTTTTTCTCGTATCGTATGAATAGAGTGAAAGATTATAATTTTGATTAATGTTAGTTTGTTGTTATAGTCTGGGATTGTTCTTTGTTATTTTGTAGATGATCAAGAATAATTAATTGGACGGTCGTTAGCTTAAGCAGTTAGTACTTACCCAGTGTTCGTTTTCAAATTAATTTTGTAAATAAGCAAAATATATTATTAAAAAAAGCCCGTCTGCCTAAAACAAACTAAAAATAAAGAAATACATTTTTTGTGCTGATGCTACATTGAAATATTAAGTACACTATGACAATCCCACAATCCGAATGTAGTGACACCTCATACGTTAAAATCCATGAAGTTATTTAAGCTGGAGAGCGTGCCAAAGAAATAGACATAGGTACATACCCACATACATACCTACGCTTGAAAAACATAGGTACAACACACAACAACAACAACTTCGGCAGTCGGGTAATGAGGAAGTATAAGCTAAGGAAGAGAGCCGAGGGGGATAGGTAGAATGAGGGTGTTTACGAAAATTTTCGCCAGCAGTTGACGCTACTTTGGTAAAAGGCTTTTGACAGCGCTATCAAAACAAATAAATATCAAAAAAAATAATTTTCAGTGTTTATTTTGGCAATTTTAATGTTTTATATACAATATCGATAATTCACGTGCCTAAGGACAAAAGAAAATTGCTGAGAGGGTTTTCTAAAATAGCTTCCACGAGGGGCAGCACCGATGCGTCAGGTCCAGCTGTCAGGCGCTTTTTGAAAGTTAACCCCTGATTGGCCCAAAGTGACAGTTGAAGTGGCGAAAATTTTCCTAAACACTCTCATTTGGTCGACCATTGGCAATGAGCGAAACAGATAAACTTCATAGAACTTTATAATTATGTATATGTCAATATACTGAGGAGGTAGTACTACTCTGTGGCTTAAATCAGCAACGATGTTAAAATTTCTCAACCACGTGTCTACCGCCGCCATTAAAAATTACAAAACTAAGCAGTTTACGTAAAAAAAATATGGAATAAAATATATTTTGCTAGCCCCACAGAACAAGTACATACATAGAAGGAGTGTTAATCGCCCTCATATACTTGTCCTATTTTTCCAAATAAGCCGGATACATTGAAAAGAAAGAGACAAATAATTTTGCTAAGGACGCCCGGTGTACACTGTAGAAACGTCAATTTGGTTACCTTTGGTTACCTTTGGATGCCGAATTATAAAGTGAACTAATGTCAAATGTTCCAACTTGTCAAGGCCTCTAGACAATTTAGTCGGATTAAACCGCCGCTCGTAATTTTCATTGTTGTTTATCTGTTTTGTGAAATAATTTAAGTTATTTAATAATTACATAGTGCTATTGTGAAGTAAAATTAAGCCCATTGGATAAGCAATGTCCTGCGTTATTGTAGGTTGTAAATTACATTCTTTTCGCAAAGAAAATCAAGTTTAAATCGTCAACTTCCATCGGTGAGTAGATAACAAACCAATAATATATACTAAAAACCTATATATACGTGCAAAATACCTAAGTGATTTATACTTTACTATACTGCAATCATATTATAATCGTCTGTTTGCCATTCGATTCAGTAATTTTTAAGTATTTTACATTTTTACCAATTTGTGTAGTCATGTTCAATAGTGTTGTGACTTGTGCTGCATATTTTATCGATGACAAAAATATTACTATAATTTGTGTTAACGATTTTGTGGTAACTATCTTTGTACCTTTCAGAGTGTTTCATACATTGTGTTCTTTTGCAGGTTTCCGAAAGATCAGACCGGAAGATCCATGAAGCAAATTAAGAGAGAATTATGTTATATAATATATTGTTACACGTTTAACGTTCCAGCGGTGAGGACGAATCTACTCAAATTTGCTCCATTGTCACGCGCCATACGACTTATTAATATTATTTCTATAGAAATTAATATTTTCAATGTACCCTGTCAAAATTCAAAGATGTTGCACAAAAATGTATAGTATTGGATAAATAGGTATATTTATTTAGTAATTTTTTTAGGTTTTTTTTATGATATCGTATTGGATTTTTTATCTGTAATGATATTGTAAATACTTTTTCAATAAATAAATAAATAAATGTTCTGATGACTACAGAAATTTATTGATAAAATTGATCGGGAAAAATTTCTAATCGTACCAATTCATAACATAACAAAAAATATTTTAGCTTATGCACAAATAATCAGGACATTCCTAAACAAAACTGTAATTTTAAGGGGCAGTAATAATGTGTTTCAATATTATTGGAAATATAATCATACATTTGTGACATGAATCTTACAGCTGTGTTTTATTTTTACCTTGGGGTATCTGTTTTGATGCTATACTAAGAAAGTCAGAAAAGAACAGAGGGCCGATACCGGTATTTTGGCGATCCACACACTGCCCCGCACTACGCTGCGGGAGCGTGGCGACGCGGTGACGGTGCCACGCGTGCAGATGCGAGAGTGCTGGTCTGCATCATCAATCACGCACGTTACTGCAGATCACGGTGTCCATACCGTCTGGCCCCGAACCCACGCGCGTGAGTACGTGTTTCTCTGCATGTAAGCGTGTGATCAGTAACACAGCGCTTAAATGCGTTTTCAGTGTGTTGCACCACGCGTGATTTCTATACAAAGAGAGATACTTACAAACAATATAAGAACACGCACGCTCGCACTACGCTCCGTGATGCGAGGTAGTGTGTGGATCGATCATGTATATTTCAATTTTCAATTTATTTAATTTATTCATATACAATTTACATTGTGTTTGAACTTACAGCATGAAACATGAATATAAACTTCAAATTATTTCACATTGAAAATGCTCCTGGCGCCACTGCCGGCCTATGCCATTCCGGTGAGGTGTAAAACGACCCTTTGTTTTTTGTAGTTCGTTTACGAGAGCTTTTATGCAACCAGACCTCATTTGACATTAGCATGTCTGATATTTTACCATAGCCCATAGACAAATTTCATCTATCGATATCGATAAACTGTCAGAAGGTATCGTAGCACTATTAAACTTCTATTTGTCTCTGAGTGTGTACGCTTTATTCTCCTAATAGTACTTCTATGCTTTAGTACTTGTTCTGTGGCTAGCCCTTTATACAAAATCAAAAAACAACATAAAAAAATAAAAAATAATCAGCATAAAAAAAGAACGCATTCTTTGCATACCATAAACAATAACTGAGGCATACACAGAGTAGGGAGGCATTGGCCCCACGCTATTAGTTCCGAACGATGTAACTTAACACTCTTGATGACTGTGAGAACTAAACAATCATTTTATTATTATATCAGTTGGACTCCAAGTTTTATGCATGCTTTGATTTTTTATTATTCTTTCTGGAAATTCGTACATTATCTATGTTGTTCTCCTAAGGAAGAGCAATGTAAGTGCAGAGTTACTTCTGTAACTCATATCATGACCATAACACCATCAACATTTTTAAAATTAAGATATGTTTTTTTTAAACTTATTCAAGGCAATTAAGTCCATTTTATTTAGCGTGGCAGTATAGTGGGTCATGAAAAAGCATACCTAGGTATCAAAACGCTGCTCAACAAAGGCTACTTTATAAACAGTTTGTTAAAATGAATTTTCGGATGGTATCCATCACTCCTGAATTCGACTGGTAGCTTAATATTATGCAGAATGGAGTCAGAGTGGAGTCAAAATATTGTAAAAAAGGCATAGTCTGAGACCTTGCGTGATCAATTGATCACCCCCTCGGTCCACTTCCGTTTCCCTTTTCCTTCCTCACCCCATTCTCCGTGGTCGGCAACGGTTTGATTGTGTTTTATAAGCCTTATTAATTCTGATATGCTTGGAAAACACAGGCATCTCTTTAAGTTACGGTTACCACTTACTATCCGATGGGCCGTATGCTTGTTTGTCACCAAAGCTGTACCTATAAAAAAAAAAAAATCTATCCATCTCTTACTGATACTTACTTTGAACGGATTACCAGGCTCTTGATCGATCTGTGATCTGATGTGTAAAGTGATATTTGTGTTTATTAGTCGAGAAATTCAAGACTCTTCTTCAGGGAAATGAAACGTGATGCGATATTAACAATCGTTTTCTTTGCTCGTTTCCTTATAAGATAACTTATATTAATTTATAATAAATTTAATTTTGTTTAATTCATCCGTTCTGTTTCATAATGGCACCTTTGTGCTAATGTAGGACATCTGATATTCTCTTGAGGCCAATAACTGGCGTAAAACCAATGCGTAAACTGAGATGTGGTGTTGTGTAACGTATTTTGTATTTCGAATAACAGATGCGCAAAATGATTGTAGTTTTTAGACTTTATAAATGCTAAAAATTTCGCCAATAAAAGGTTTAAGAAGATTATAGGTAAACCTACAAAAACTATTTATTTAGCACAAGTTTTATTGCATGTGGAAATCAAATTAACGAATCGAGATAAAGATGTATTGCAGCATTTCGTTTCTCAGGCGTAATGCTCCACGAATGCCAGCTTTCTTGATTTTGGGCTAATATTTGTTAAAACATTTTTACTTTGAGAAGCGCTTTGTGGTCGTTAGTTGAAGTTAGCCATGTCCTCTTCTTCTCAGTACACATGCCGCTATCCATATCAAACAGGCTGAATTCACAGTGGAAAGTTATATGACATAATTTTGCCAATTGTCCCCGAGACACTTAATTGACCTCTACACAGAGCACTGACCTCGCGATGTCTTAATAGACGCGCTAGTTAAAGATATTGTTATGATAGGTTGAAAGCTTTAATTACTGTGATAAAAACTGATATTTATATTATTTACTAGCTGTTGCCTGCAGCGCTGCCCGCGTGAATGTCGGTTATCGCATTCTTAATACCTACAAACTTTCATCTTATATTTCTATCCCTTAAAGCCTTTTTCCGCGATAAAAATATGATAGTCTATGTTGTTCCATAATTTCATCAAAATCGGTTCAGTAGTTTAACACGTTCGTGCGCGGTAGTTTTACTGAACTTTACAAAGAAAATCATTAAAAATTGCCATAGATTATAGGGGCACTGTTATAACCGTACTGTCGTAACACAATTCAGAAAAAGGTATTCCTGAAGGCAGTACGAGTGTAGTGGTAGTAGTTATACGGCTATGCTATGTGAGCTTGACATATCGTCATAATTCTTGGTCTGATCCAAATTCGGCGTCATTGTATGAGTCTCGTTCTGGTGTCAACTCTGGAGTAGATACATCCTCTTTAAGGTGTCTGATGCGCTCACTATCTGTTTGCTTTTGTCTACTAATCTAAAACAATAAGAAATATATATAAGTTATTCAAATTATATTGTTATTGTACTCATAATTAGGACAATATATAATTAGTTAAGTAAGTTATTTTATTACTACTACGATTATCATAGTACAAGAATAAAACAAGATTATGTACATACAGTAAAGCAAAATAAGTATTTAAACTCACTTTCGTTCGTGGAGCGCATATTGTTAATGTGCCTAATTAAATAAATAAATAAAACTCAATATCAGTTTTACTTTATGTGTCATCATCATCACCTAGCTATATAGTATATATACATAGCTCCTAGAAGGAAACATATTGTTGTATCTTCAGTCCTAATAACTGAGCAGTAGCCATGTTGCGTTATTGGTAAAACTTTCGTTATCGTTTACATAAAAAGCTATTCACAGCAATGTTTCTATTTGCCAACTAGCCTGCCGCGCTGCGGTTCCACCCGAGTCTTTGCTTACTGCTCTGCTCCCGTCGCCAGTAGCCTAATGTTACACAGCCTATAACCTTCCTCAAGAACTGGGCTATTATACGCAAAAATAATTATTCAAATCCGACTAGTAGTGCCGGAGATTAGCGCGTTTAAACAAACAACCTCTTGCGTTTCTGTAAAAAAGCACATATTATTATCTTTAAAAGTTCATAATTTAGGCTTATTAAGGTTGATTGCATGTTAGCAAAACGTTCGTTTTTAGAAAGCATAGTAGTACTTATTTATGTTTAAGACAATAGTACTTACCCTAGTTCACATGGTTCAAGAGAAAGTGTCTTTATGGACATTTTTATGGTCAATTTATATTTTATACGTTCAAATTGGGAAGCCGTTGGTTTATTGTCAAATTTGGATTTAATCATCTGTGAAAACACTAGCGCTGTGAGCGAAAACGGCACTACTTAATGGTGAATATCATTAATGGTTAAACATGGCCATCGTCGACATAATTTTTATGCGATTAATTGTAAAATTGGAACATTCTCTATAAATCTTTGTTACTTCAAATTCAGTTTTCATTCTTATTAATTTACAAGGCAAAAATATCTTCAAATAGATTTATTTTTACGGACCAAATAGGATTGACAAAGGCCACAATTACAAGCACCCGTAACCGACGTGTGTGTGTAAAAAAAGATAAATTAATGTTAAAGAGAATAGAGGTTTGAATTATAACAAATGCCTTGGTTCCATCTTTTGTTTTCACGAAAGATGGTCGTCATTTAATTTCATCCACATTTTTTCTATTTTATCATTGTAATATACCATTAATATCATCAACAAGAATATTATTCTACACTTGACGCTGGCAGAAATAGCTGACACAATCGTCGGCTCTGTTGCCAAACAAAAGGAGAAGAAGAAGAACAAATGCCTTGCAGTCACAAGTCATTCAAAATAATGTCCATTCAAGGATATTTTTGTAATATCAAAACAGATATACTTACACTTACATAATATGAGGTACGGTAAAAAAAATATATACGATAGGTAGGTTACCTGCTATTGTATGTCTTTAGAAAGTTTGAACCTTTTACAGGTAAATTGTGAAGATCATGTCGATATTGATTACGGTAGTAGATCCTAGCTGATTGCAGCATAAATAGGTAGTTTATTTTGGTATGGACAGTGATGAGGAGAGATGTCATGAAGAGAGGGATGGAGAGAAAGGAGAACAAAGAGAAAATGATGAATGTGTGAAGGATGATGTGTATGAAAGGGAGTGTATGGTGTAAGAGAACGCAAGAAAAAGCTTTTTAACTCGTGTAATATCAGTATTATCTGTACTTTTATATATCTTCCTTCAGTCTAACTTACGTTAACGGATGAAAATTGTTAAATTCAATTAGGAGCCTATTTATTTAACTTATTTTTTAAAAAAACGTGTCGTTCATTATTGTAGGATAACACGACACGTCTTCTAGTTGCCGACAATTTCAAATAGGTTTTCCTAACAGAATGCACAATTCAAACAAAAAGTTTATTTAGAAAAATCACGATATAACATAGGAAGTAGGTACTATACGTTTAAAGAAAAGTTTTTAAACTTACGAGTTATAATAAAAGTAGCAAAGAAAATACATTTTCAAATTATTATAGTTCCAAAATTTTTTTTTTTTTTTGTAAAAATTGCAAAACAGTTTACCTGCGTTGAAATATTCCTAAAGGATTTTTTTCTATCCAAACCTTAATCCCTTTGCGGTATTCGTACCTATATTTATCACAAAAATGGCGGATTGTTAAAAGGGAGATTATAACGAGATTTTTTGATAGTATCTTCTTAAATTTTAAGCGATGCAATTTAACAAGAGAAAAATTCCTTCTGATATGCTATGATTAAGTGTTAAATTTGTTGATAATTGTCATAGACAAAAACCCACTTAGCTACTCGGTCCTCTTGCATTTTTAAATACATACATAACTTTACGCCTGTTTCCCATTAATGTGGTAAGCAGAGACTATAGAACGTCATTTTGTTGCGATCCAACCATACCTCCTTTGCCTCTTTAACATTCATTAATCTTTTCATACACACACTTGTATTTTGTTTTTTACTAGCATGCCGCGGCGCGGTTTCATCCGCGTTTTAGCAAAGAGGTTTATTGTTTGAATGCCTCTTTTCGTTGAAAGTGTTTTACATTGCGCCCCACGTCCAAGTTCCAGTTTCCAGTATCCAAGTTTCTCATAGGACACTTCCTGAAATCGAAGTTTTAAATCGGAGCACCCGAACTTAGGAGAGCCCAAAGGAAGTTGTTTGCCATAGAGTGGTTTTAGAGAAACTTTCTTCCTCGTACGATAAGGTTGTGAAATGAGCTCATTGTCGATGTTTTCCCGAGAGACTACAACATGAAGTTCTTCAAGGAGTTAAAAGGTTTTTACAGAGTCGGCAACGCGCTAGTGATGATCCTGGTGTTGCAAGCGTCCATGGGCTACGGTAATTATTTACCATCAGGCAGGTCGTATGCTTGTTTGTCACCTTAGTCGTATAAAACCAAAAAGTCACTGCTTGGCTGAAAGATTGGCTACTGCTGTGACGTCATATTTGTTATGCAGACTGACGCTGGTGCTTGTTAATTTTCTCTTACATCACTCATGAAAAGAGATAGCATGTTTCCATACTCAAGATAAGAGATCACACAATCATCCGTCACACGGTTATAATAAATACAATAATTAGAGAGAATTTTATACTATACTAAATTCCTGCGGCGCGGTTTCACCCGCGTCTTTGCTTACTGCTCTGTTCCCGTTGCCAGTAGCGTGATGTTACATAGCCTATAACCTCCCTCGAGAACTGGGCGAAAGTAGCTGGTAGTTCCAGAGATTAGCGCGTTCAAACAAACAAACTCTTAGGCTTTGTGTAATAGTACTAATAGTATAGGATGTAGATAATACATTATTCACGAATATTGCACTAAGATAATATTATTAATAGCTTTAAAACGTTAGAAAGCTTTAAAACTGCACGCTTGAAAGTAAGAGTGTGGTTAGAGATATTGGTGGTTGTTGTCTATAATAATAGTAATTTTATCTGTGGGACACAGAACTAGCTGTTATTGTCTGCCTGCCGAAGTCAATGAGGGTATGTATGTATGTATCATGTATGTATGTATGTATGTATGTATGTACGTACGTATGTACGTATGTATGTATGTATGTATGTATGTATGTATCATATGTATGTATGTATCATGTATGTATCATGTATGTATGTATGTATGTATATTTCTTTGACACGTCGTTCTACAACCTATGATAATGCTAATTGAATCTTTACTTTACATTTAATTTAATCAATATTTAACAGAACTTAGAACCTTAAATTTACTGACATTTCATAATAATTTGAATTCATTTTGGACATTTATTTTGACATTTTTAATTTTGTATGCCATCTTGGCGAATCATAAAAGAACTGTTTTGTATCACTGTGCCATCTCTGTAACCTATGTTTTACGAAATAAACGAATTGAATTACATTCGATTTCAATTATGAGGTGTCATTAGATTCGTATTAATTGTAATAGTGACATAGATAGGTAATAATGCATTGCAATGTAGCGTCGACAGAAGAGTATTTTTCTTTTCAGTTCGTTCTAGGCACTCATTCAGCTGCTAATAACTAAAAAGCCTGTCATTTTAGTTATTAGCAGCTGAATGAGTTTGTCATCATACTAAAAGAGACCTTTGGTTAGCAGTTAGTTTTAGAACTCATAACACGAGCTAATATGCTTACTTTGGGTCTAGACGGGCGGCGTTGTGAATAGTTGTTGAGATATTATGTTACTTCTAGCTTTACGTGGCGCGGTTTTGCTTACTGCTCTGCTCCCGTCGCCAGTAGCGTGATGTTACATAGCCTATAACCTTCTCAAGAACTGGGCTATCTAACGCAAAAAAAAAATTCAAATCCGACTAGTACCTAGTTCCAGAGATTAGTGCGTTCAAACAAACAAAAACACTCTTCCGCGTTGTATATTGGTATGACCAGTATACATAGATTTCACGCAAAATTTATAGGCGGGAGCTATACAATATAGCTTCCGCTAATAAAAACAATATTTCTATCTTTTTTCGAACACCGCAAAGCGAATGACGGTGAATGAATGATTGAACGATTACGTGCGGTCATCGAACTCTACAAAGAAGTGGTTTGTCAACAATTTGTGTGCGTTTTTTTGTTTTATGCGTGGGAAGTAATGATGGCCAGATGTTGCTAGGGCTCCATTCAGCCTAATTTTGTTATGACCTTCGACTTAATAATAAAGCAAATAAAAATAATTATGACCTAGTGGTACTTAGCTCATATACTAACTGTAACTACTGTAAACAAGTTAAAAAATACTTAAATTTGCAGTATCAAAATTGAAACGGTCGAAAACATTTTTCAATTATTGCAAAGTTAATTTGTTTTTCGTTAGAGCCATTGATAAACAAAGTTTTTTGTTTATCGATGGTTAGAGCAAATCTTTAATTTGTGAACGAATTTCATACAAGCGTGTATGAAAGCGCCAACGCGAGTCAGGCCTGTTTTCTACTGAAGCGGAGACGAGAGAAGACGCTATAACTAGTATACCTACCTGGCTAAGCATACCTTCTCCCCATTGGTAGAAAGAACACATCTTCTCTCCTCTTCGCTTTGGTGAAAACCGGGCCTTAGACTTGCAGTTACCCGATTTATCGAGGTTATTAAAACTACGTATGAATAATGAAATTGTAGATTATGCCGTTACTTAGTAATCTGTTTACTATTACTATTGCGCTCAAAATAACTGTTATTTTGTACTTGATACTTATCTTGGCGTAGTATTCGGTAGGTACCGAGATTGTTTGATGAAACCGAGAACTTAAGTATAATAAGTATTTATTGTGAAATTAACAATGAGTTATTTGATTAAACGATTTTCATTATCACATTACTAGCTTGCCGCAGCGCGGTTTAACCCGCGTTCGTTACTGCTCTACTCCCGTCGCCAGAATCGCGATGTTACATAGCCTATAACCTTCCTCAAGAACTGAGCTATCATACGTAAAAAAGAATTATTTAATTCCGACTGATAGTGCCAGAGATTAGCACGTTCAAATAAGAAAACAAACTTTCGCTTTATATTATAGTTTATAGATAGAAGTATCTTAAATTAGCCTTTTGAAGTCTACTGCAGGCCATAAGCAGTGTGTGTCCTTGTTGAGGTTGTCATATCACCACCGCAGAATTAACAAACAGCTAAATGCAAAGTAGGTACCTACAACCTTACTAGGCATCCAAAAAAATAAATGAAATTCGCATAATGCATTACTTATTTATTTAACCACAATTCAATAAAATGCAGCTATAAACTCGTAATACCATTGTCGGACAATCGGTTAAAACAGCTGTTCGCACCGGATGTGGTCATAGACACCGGATGTATGTGGATTAACTTTGTTCTTGTTTTTGCTGTAATAGAGCACGCCATTTACTTTTTGCGCGCCATACTTTGAAATATGGCGATGGAATTCTATTCAATAAACTTGAAATGTGTTTTTAATTGTTAGTTTTATCTTTAATTCAGAAGGAAAACTTGAAATGCCTACGTTTTAACAGATGTACGCAGATTCTTCAAATAGGTCCCCTCAAGACGGACGTTCAATGTACATCGCACAAATACTTAGGTGATGAGAGATATTTTTAGTTATTTTTCATTGAAATCGGGATCTATTGAAAATAGAGTTTTAGAATCTTAGATTAAAGTTCCTTTATAGAAAGTACCCGTTAAAGAAGTGTTATTCTTCAGTCTCCTTGACATGATCTTCTTTGTTCCAGGATAACGTACACCAGCTGTAACCATGTCGCTGGGAGACGTGACGTCAGCGCGCAGTTCTCCAGCTCCTGAAGCGTGTCCAGAATGTGACACTAGCGCCTCCGTTACTTCAGATCTACATAAGGTAAGAGGAGATCTGGAGTGGAGACCGCGTACAGGGCAACTTAGAGTAGGAAACCTCACTGCTAGATGGAGCAATGATTGCTGGCTGGCAAAAAGTGGTTGCAAACAGCAGTAAATTGGCGCGCTTCGGAAGCCGTAAAACCCCCACCGCTAGACTAGACCTCTTCCAAATATCGTTACCATTTTTCGTTTTCGCTATCTAATTTTAATAATTTATGTATTCTTTCAGTACCAAGTAGCATGCACATGCAAGCCAGGCTCAGCGCAGTACGCATGTGCAGACGAGCCAGGACCTCCTCCTCCAGCCAAGACTGACACTCCTCCTGCGCTACCTCCCCGACCACCTACCAACGTGCTCGCGGCTACTAATAGAAGGAATAATGGTAAGAACTACTTTTGCAAAATAAAAAAGCATCACAC
This sequence comes from Parascotia fuliginaria, assembly GCA_963082885.1. Classification (NCBI taxonomy): domain Eukaryota; kingdom Metazoa; phylum Arthropoda; class Insecta; order Lepidoptera; family Erebidae; genus Parascotia; species Parascotia fuliginaria. Next base: position 7,173,266 of record OY720198.1, on the reverse strand, counting down.
TTTTCCCCTGAAAGAGTAGGTGGATGTATATACCACCTAGGTTTCATCTCATGTAAGTCATGTAACTATAGACAAGATGGTGTCATTTACAATTTCAGATTCCAGGATAGTACTAAGAATTCCACCACAGAAAAGTCCAACATCATTTTGCTCGACCCCGAGATCAAACTTACGAGTAAGGAGTATATAACCTCTGCGTTATATTGAAAACCGTGTCCAAATCCGCCAATTACTGAGAAATAGACTGTAGAAAACAGCGATTTTCACCCAATTAGCTTTTAGTTCGCAGAACATAATAGGCAAGTAGCCTCTTTGCTGTAAACTATTTAAAGACTAGAAATGAAAGAAGCTTTTAGGTTTTCTCTACACACTAATCCTTACACTATGTGGATTACATTCCAGGTTTAATCCTGTTTTACCAGGAACATACATTTAAAACTGGTTCTATACATCGATACGATATTGAGTATTTTCAGAAAATAACGGGCAGTTGCTATAGACTGTCTAGACTTGATACGTGTTTTTATTAAAAAGTAAATGTTACACAGTATCACGACATTTCTACACAAAGGTGGGCAGCAGTTCCCACGTTTTGCTAGTTGTAACAGGTATTTATATCGAAAATGTACTGAGATTTTTTGAAGGGACTAGGTAGATTAATAAATAATACAAGCTTGTGACTGTTCCGCTGTATAGCAAAGGCCTCTTCATATACAGAGAAGGGATGAGCACTGATAGCCACTTGCTCAAGATTGCTGGTGCTCATTCGTGTTACAGCAGCGATGCACAGTGTATAAGAAATAGGTACCTTACGAACATTTTTGTCACAGGTAGCATTAAAAATGTCAGCCAAAACCTTTGTAGGGAAAAGAAAAATGCTACAATTGTTATAATGTCATTCTTTCGGTTAACAATACCATTTCAATTCAAATAAAATGCGTAAGAAATTGCAATACAACTCAAAAATTAATAGCGTGTGGGTGAAATCTTCTCACGATTTTCGAAGCTTCTTTTTTGTAATAAAAGAGCTTGCACAAAATATACTACCTGTTCTATATAACAGGTATTATCTGTGCATATTACAACGTAACAAATCCATGCGACCCTTACATTGATTTAAGACCTTTTCTACCTGCTGAGCTTTAAAGAATCTATTGCGCCTGCGGGAAGGCCATTGTCAAATCAAATAACCTAAACGTAAACTGTATGTAACGCTATGTTTACTGTGAATGAAACATTAAATAAAAATAATATTATAACATCAATAATGTTAAATTCGTGTTATTTTATCATAATAAGTGTTGTTTGTGTTTTATTCTAACTCAAACAAAATAAGGGAGGGAAAATATTAGTGTCGAAAATCAGGAATTTAAAATTGGAATTGATTTTTTATTATTAAACGTGAATGTGTTAGTTTAAACAGCCAGTGCTTTAAATAAATGTTTTTTATTTTGTTGTTATACCGTGAAGAGGTCATTGTTCTTTACGCACGGCTTGGGGTGTAAATATCGATTTGACAGGAATGGCGCGCTATTTGAAAGTTTCCTACTGTGCAATAGTGTTTTAGTACGTGATTAATATTTAAAACAAATATTATAATAGGCAATATGTTTTTAAATAAATAGTTAAACATTTTATTGAATTACAAAAGTGTAATGCAATTTTAAACTAGTGAAATGTATCGAAATAAATAATATGAAGTTATTTATTATTTTCGTTGCGAGTGTATAGGGATGCAAGCTGTTATGCAAGTGGTACAATATCAAGTGTCGACTCCGAGGTCGACTATAGCGGCTGATGTGGCACAACACTACGTCCCACCTCCGCCGTATTTTGGTAATTATAAAAAAAACTTTAGGGCCTCGTTCGTTTAGGCCGAAAGGCGCGATTTTTTTCAAAGACAACTCTCGCACTACGGAACAAGTCTTGTGGCACCGTGGCACGGGGTACTTTACAAAATTATAAGCACCCAGTTTTGGCAAAAATACTCGTTTATGGTCATACAGAGTTTTGTCCCGTGTGAAAATTGAATCTACAGCCTGCAAACACAGCTTCGCACGCGCGCCCATTTCACAATCGAGTCAGTCAAATCACATCTATAGGATATTTATGGCTGTCTATCGAATTTGCCGCGCATTATTCCATACTTATAACAGCAAGTTATGATGTAATAGTGACACGTTGTTCTCCAGTTATTGAGTTGTGCAGAGCGGGTGGCAATGCTTCCATATAAAATAGGTACCTACCTACTTAAACTTCGTCACAATCGGTATGATTATGATATATCTAAGGATAGGTAGCAAAATACTTCTATCGATAGCTATCGCTAACGATATAATAATGTCCATTTGTCCCATAATACTTAATCTATCATACCGAATATGGCAACCCTATTTATTTTTACTTCTCCCACACTGACTTAAAAGTAAACCATTATAACAAAAAAAGTTTTTGTAGGCTATTATAGTTAAGATCACGATTGTCGGTACTTATGCTCATAAAAAGTAACGGGGCATAGAGTTTGGTACGAATTGTCGAAAGTAAGACTGTATACTGCCTAGTTATGTTATGGTCTATTAAAAAGTAAACGTTGAGAAATATTTTACTACTCTTTCTTTATTGAAAATGCTTTTGCGCTTGTTAGTTGATTGCGAACGTTATAAATAAGTTGTTTAATTAAATAAACTATCATTTTTACATTTGATAAGCTTATGCTTTAATAGCTATTTCATCACAAAAATATTAGTCTCAGTTAGGAATTGAACTCACGACTTTCGTCATATCTGTGCCACAGAAATATTTGCACTGAGCGGGCATATAACCCGCAACCTCTGCGTGGCAGCCAGTACACAGTACCACCAAACTATTGGGGGCAGTGAAATCATATCTCGATTTTATTTAATAAGTAACTGATAAACTTCGTCATCCCTATTGCTATCATGGTTAAAATTAATAGCATGGTCTAATATGGCGGCATTGTGTGGTGATTTATCAAGAACGCGGGATCAAAAATAGAAGGAAAAATGCGCTTGTAAAGACTTTCAGGGGCCTTACCACAACCTCAAGCAATCTTATTATAATCTTACTTTGTCTCCATCCTTGTTTTTATAAATATAAAAGAAAAAGACAAAACACAAAGTGATAGCAGTCCTGTACGTGTCGTTCTGAGTAGTATAGTTTGAAGTAACCCTACTTTTCTCTTTTTCTAGCAACAGTAGGCTGCAACAATGACGGTACTTGCCGTAGACGTAAGTATGCGTGGTGGTGTGTCGGCTGTGGGGCGCTGGCCGCTGCGTTGGGAGGTCTACTGGCTGCACAGCATATATTGTTGCGAGCGTATACTGCGTCACCTCAGCATTTGGAAACTGTGCCAGCTGCTGTTCCAGCTGCGATGGTAAGTGAAGATGTATATTGATGGATGCATGGGTCTCGATGAGAGGAATTATTATTAATTTTCCCGTGGTAGTAGTGGTCGTAGAACTATTTCTATGATAATATAATTTACGCAGTACATCCGACATCAGGCATTTGATTTCTTTTCGTCATTTGTGAATCTCCTCCCCCCTCTCTCTCCCCTCCCCTCTCCCTCTCTCACTCTCACACACACACTTTCTACATACCTATTTTCGCGGGTTCGAATCGGATTCGGAGCTCCTAGTCTTCTTTGAAAAGACGCATTAAAAGATATGTGGTGGTTCCACGTTCTAGATAGATAGATACCTAAGAACCTATCTAAAATCTACTAGTTTTAGTTTTACTAAGAGGTTTTCTGAGAAACCATTAGTGGTAAAAAAAATAGTGCTTATACTTGGAGAGCTATGCCCCGCTGAGGACATCTGTCGGCTATAGCTAGTTTTTAAGCTGACTTAAGAGTCGTTCAAATTTTAATCTCTGAAACGTGAGTGGTCTTGTCTTGAGGTCATACGTAAAAATTCTAAAGGAAAAACAACTTTAAACCTATCTGAACACTTCTTTTTGGAATTTAATTTGGATTTTAGACAAATTAGACTATTTCTCGATCTACCCATTCTTAAGTTATGCGCTTACAAACGAAAAGCATTATCATTTTTATTTTTGTTCCAGTTGGTCCTCACTGGAGTCTGCATCATGAGTTTGGCGCGACGTCGTAACAGATACAGCTATATGGTAAGAAAAGTATGTTCGCTTTGTCATTGTAAGCATGTCGCATGTAGCATGAACAGCATCACCACACCAGCCCGTATTATACCACTGAAGGGAAAGGCCTCTTCACTAAAAGAAGGCATGAGCATTGATCGCCACGTGCACTCAATGCGGATTGAGGCGATTTCAAACTTCTAGGTTTCCTTAACTGTAAGTCAGTGATGTCCAAGTTAAACTTATAAAGTACATGAATTTGAAAAAAGTCATATCGATACTTACCCGGTTCTGACCTACGACCTCGTGTTTACGAGGCGGGTGCCTTAACTACTGGGCCATCATGCCTATTAGTATGTTTACGATCATAGCCACAAGTATGAGCACCATAAAGTGAAGTGACGAAGCGATTAGTGTAGTGTAGAACTTTTAGACTTCATAAGCGCAATCAGTCAATCGAAATCGAACCATCACTAAAGATTATAATATACCAAAATTAGTCCATGTGCCATTGTCCAGTTGCTATCACAGCAAATTGATATATTCCCAACCACCCCATCATCTCTCCATCAATGGGATAGACAGAAACTAAATTCCCGTCTGCCCTATTAAGATTATCACTGGGGTGAAAAGAACTATATCACTTTGACTCAGAAATCGAATCCGGGATTTAGCGTGTCCATACACATTTACGCTGAACCATCGAAGCAGTTAATAAAAGTATGTTGTTATTTGTTCACAGATTAAAGTAGTTGGTGCGTGTTGTCTCGTCTGTGCCCTCACCTGCGTCCTAGTAACTATCACGACCACTGTCATACACATGAATAAGTGAGTATATATTTTATTATTAGATTAAGGTTAATTTTATATTGTTGTATTATGTTAGTTGTTACTGGCTGGTTTCGAAACAGTGGAAATATCTTCTTATTAAATATCTGTTTATCTATCTATTATATAAAATCCTTTGTCCTGAATGACTGACCGACGGATGAACACACAGCTTCAATCGCTGATAGTAGAGACCTTAAACTAGGTGGACTACTTTCTTTGTATGACTAAGGGCAAGATTCACAGACCGCACTTTGACTTTACTTTGATGCAAAGATCTACTTTGTACCAAAAATATGTATCTTAGGCCCAGATTCACAATCGTGACTTTACTTTACAGCAAAGGCACCTTCCCAAAGTAAGCTTTGTATTGCCGAAGATTACTTTCAACTTCATATTCAAACATATTTTTGGTACAAAGTAGATCTTTGCATCAAAGTAAAGTCAAAGTGCGGTCTGTGAATCTTGCCCTTAGACATTTGATTAGTAAGGATTTTGTAAAATTTCACCTCTGGGGTTGAATAGGGGGGACAAAATGTGTATGGGACAACGTGATTTCTTAGTCCAATCTACTTAAAATTTTGCATAAACATTTTTAAACAGAATCGATAAAATACATGTTTCGTATTTTTTTAAAGTTCATTAGAAAGTTCATCAGAAGTCAGTTCATTTCCATTCCTTATTCTCTTATTTGGCATTGCACGTTTTTTTTTATTTGTCTATCAATATAACTTCCCTCTGCCTGATGTAAGTCAGCCATTGGAGTCCACCATTCCAAAAAAGCCTTCGTATCGAACTGCTGACATGGTTTCCTCCACTACGGCTCTCAGTATAAGGTAGCTTCCATAGACCCTAAATCCTAAGTGCTCATCTCCATTTGTTTCAGACTCCAGACCCTCAAATTCTGCGAGTATACGAAGTTAACACGCACTTGTACCTGCTTCTCAATGCCTCCAGATACGCAACATGGTAATGATGACGAAGGTATGTAACAGTATAGTACAAGTAGAACTTTTGTTTTTAATGCAGTGAGGGCAGCCCCCATTACAAGTTGCACCTACGACCTTACAAGGGTGGCGGGCAACCGATGGATGAGGGCGGTGGGCGACCGGCCAAGGTGGTAAAAATTGGGGGATGATGATGATAGATAGAACTAAATATATGCTTGTAGATCCTGCTAAGGATTGAAGGCTGAAGAGTCAACTGTTTTAGATAATATTTTTGTGGGCTATTTAAAAACTGAGATCATTTCTAGTTTCTGAAAAATCCATGCTTTTCAATCTGGCACCCATTCGTGGACTGACTAACTTATTTAATACTTGCTTAAGACTTTTCAAAATAAACTTGCCGGGTCAAAGTCGTTGACTTATGTCAATCCCATATCATCATCATCATCATATCAGCCACAAGACGTCCACTGCTGGAATAGGCCGCCCCCAATTTTCGCCAATCAATCCCATATATTTTTAATCTATTATATAAATATAATATAAATCTATGCCACTTGTTTAGGCAGATGACAGATAAAAAAATATTTTCGATTTTGCATATTTTGCCCGTGCCCAGGTTTGAAAATTGTGATGTTTTGAACGTTGACCTTGACCTTTGACCTTGAGGCAATCATGACCTTGACCTCGTGTCCTCAGGCGTACGCTGCGTGTTCGAGGGCGTGTCGGAGTGCGGCGTAGTGCACGGCGCACTGTACTGGTGCCTGCGCGGCGTGTTTGCACTCTCCGTCAGCGCCGTGCTTGTCTGCATTTTCAGCTGCATGCTCGCCTACCAGCTGCTCAGGTAACCTTGACCTTGAGTCGTGTTTTGTATATGTGTGTTCAGATTAAAGGCTGGCATGAATTTCACTGTTTTTAAAGGTGCTGTTGCTGAATAGAGTATGTTGTTTTTAGTTTTTATTTTATTAAGCCTACCAAAATGTTTCGTTCAGCCTGATGGTAAGTAAGTTAGTCAAGTACTCGTAAGTAATGCTCACTTACTTACTACATGTAGCAAATTGGTATTGTAGCATCTGCTGTGGCGGCATTTTGAGATGCTTTTCACGCTCCGCTGAAAAGACCCAGGATCAAAATGGAAGTTGTTTTACCCGTAACGTTGTTCTAATGAACTTATTTAACTGTATCATAACAGAAACTGTCCTTGAAATAATTTAGGTTCAGAGGATTTATTCCCAACCATCCCATCAAGATCCCCATCAATGGGGTAAGAGGACATTAAATGCCCGTCTGCCCGTATTGCGAATGGGGTAGACAGGAATTTAAACGCCCCCGTCTGCCCTACTGCAATCATTTTAATAATGGGGTATGTATTAAAAATAATAGGGAGGGCCTTTTGCTTTCTCCATCGTCAAGTGGTGTAATTGGTGTTATATGTATTCGAAGTGTTAAACTTGTAAAGCTATTATTATACTAAGGGCAGTCGGGAATTCGATTTCCTGTCTACCCCGTTGTTAGAAGCTTGATGGGGTGATTGGGAATAAATCGTTACGAGACAGTTAATAATATTTATGATCATAGGAAATTAATCAAAACTTACGTGCTAGCGTGACTTGTACCTTTCAACATTTTATATCAATCGATTTTAACAGCTAATAATTGAGTTGTAAAATTCATAACGCAGCTCAAACGGATAATTTGGTAGTATAATTTTATACAAGCAATAAAATTTTTCTTTAACATCAAATTAGATATCGACAGTAAATAAATACTTCAAACTAAACAAACAAAGTTGCTAAGTATATAACTTGCGAGAGACTTTGCAAACATTTTTGCTTACTATATTATTGTATCAATACAGCCATATGTTAACCAGTTGCTATGAAGTGGACCGTATGCAACTTAATCTATATAGAAAAGGCAAAATGATGTGAGTAATGAAATATTTATCTGTCTCATTTTAAACTACTTAATTTCAGAAAACAATATTATATTAAAATTAATGATTCGCCGTCGACATAATAGCTTGTAATTTTCTATTTAACGATCCCAGTGCTATTTGTTTAATATGAAGACGGGTCTCCAGCATCTTGATGGCATATTTCAAATCCCCTACTTCTGCTTTCATTTGTACATAATCCATTATATCTGGCACTTGATACATAGATCGAACCCTTCTAACTTCATGTAATTTCTCAGCTATTTTATCAGCCTGAGCTGCAATTTTATCACTCTCTTTATCCAGCAGCACTGTTTGCGTCTCCTTTTCTTTAATCGAATTCAATATTTCATTCAAATACATGTTTTGAGTCATCATCGCCTTTTTGTGCATCGTAAGATTTAGATTCGCGTCACCTGTCATCTTCTTTAATTCAACTAACTGCTGTAGTTTCTGTTCAATCAATTCTGTGCATTCGCGATTCTCAATTTTGAGTTTTTCGAAATCAACTGGACGTAATTGCTCACTTAATTCTGCTTTTACTTTAATTTGGCCTTTTAACTTGCTGTATTGAGTATTTAAAGTACTAGTCCTCAATCTTAATTTTCCGATCTGACTGTCACATATTTTGACCCATTCAGTCATGAACCTGATCCAAATTTCAGCTGGGATTCTCTGAGCTATTTTATCCCAACCATCTGTTATCACATCTTGTTTAAAGAAATTTTCCGCCTTTTCAATTTCAGTTAGCTGAATCCCAACCTGTTCTAATTGAGCTTTCAAAAAAGCTTGTTTTTTCGCTGCATTTTTTCTTACTTTTTCCAAATTAATGATGACAATTTCCATCTCTGATGATACTAATTCAGATCTTTCTAGCACGTTGATGCGTGGTCCAGTGCCCATGATAATTGTGCCTCCTAATTTGGCTGAAGATTCAATTCTCCTAGTTGATGCTCTGGATGGACTTAGCATGTTTCTGGATGTGCTTATTATAGATCCTCCATAGTTGAGTTTGGATGCTTGAGACCTGGTGAAACTGCTGACATTTATTGAAGACGAATTGCTCATTAGGCTACTTGCTAACTCCATAGCTTGCTGTACTCCTTGCATCAAACTTGGATCGAGTCTCATGATTGACTTTTCTAGGATTTCGTTTTCGATGGTAATAGCCCTTACTTGTTGCTTGGCTTCATTAACCAGTTGTATAAGCTCTTCATCACTTAACTCCATAGGTTCTTGAACACTCATCGATCTTGAGTGTTGGCTCACGCTGCTTCTGTAAGTAGCGTGTATTTGCGACATGATGTCTTAAATTCCTAATAAAATAATAATAAATTTTCAAAAATCTCTTGTCAGGTGTTGTCAGATTCTGACTTGTGTGAAATTGTGTGGTTGTTTATTTAGGCCATGTGTGGTTGCTAAGCGACCGTTGCTAGTTCAAGTGTCTATGCGGGTATACGACCTTAGCCTATTTTATGGTGTCAAGTCATGATACAGAGGGCTTTATTTCTGTTTTATTGTTAGTAGTTATATTCTCGATATTGTGTAGTTTTTATGTTCAAATGATTTATGTATTTATGGTGGTTGAATAGTAAGTGAAGAGAACTTAGATTGAAAGTGAAAGGTTGCGGTAAGTAGGTTTACATTGCTTTATAATAAAGCCTTATCATGATCATTGTTTATTATTAAAACCTATGGTATTACACAGCCTTATTCTTTATTGTCCGTAAAGTTCTGCATGGTGCGGTTACCACAGAACAAGTACTAAAGCTTTAGTACTTGTTCTGTGGCGGTTACCGATCCGACAGATTTAAAAATAGTTCACCGATATTTGTTTTGGATAAAGCTGTAATTTTTTTTATTATTTCAGATATTCTAATTATGAATACTTAACCTTTCTCTCGGATTCGGCCGATTTTCTTGATACAGGTATAAACCCGCATCAAACTCCGTTGCGTAGTTTAAAAGATCAAGCATACATTGGGACAGACAGACAGACAGACAGACAGCAGGCAGCGACTTTGTTTTATACTATGTAGTGACTAGCTTTCCGCAGCGCGGTTTCATCCGCGTTAAGTTATATTTTTGGTTACTGCTCTGCTCCTGTCGCCAATAGCGTGATGTTACATAGCCTACAACCTTCCTTAAGAATTGGGCTATTAAACGAAAAGAATTAAGTATTCAAATGCGATCCAATTTTTTTTAAATATAGATTTCACTGCTACATCCATGTTTGTTCCAGCCATGAACGTAAGAAGATGTATTGGGAGCAGTTGGAGCTTCGCTGCAGGTCGTTATATAGACCATCGGGAGGACAGGCTACTCCTGCGACTGGAAGACAGGTACAGGTAAAGAAAAAAAAAAAGATACTACCCCCTTATCTTTTAAAGGTTGAAATAAACAGCGGGATAGCGACGTGATATAATAGAAGTTATATAGCTTTGTCCCGTCATTCCCAGAGGTTCATCGGGGTAAGTCCCATTTGTTCTATGGAACATGTCATCGAACAAAAGTGATTTTCATTTACGCCACCGTCGTCGCCAAAATTGGGGGATGCGTATGTCCAAGAGTGGACGTTTTTCGTCTGATATGATGATGTCATGACAGATTTTGGGAAAATATGATTTCATTTTGATATGGTAGACTCAGAGAACTGATTAAGTACATACGTCGTTTTCTTCGATGACATCATGTTCCATAGAACAAATGGGGCCTACCCGTTCATCGCGCTCATCGTGACGTCTTGTCGACTGATTTCTATATTTGATCTTTAATTTAAGATTTTTCGACATTCCGATTTTATGCAATGAATCGTTCAGCGCTGAATTGCTTTTTCAATTTAGACAGACATTAGACATTGAAAAAGCGATTCAGCGCAGCCGGAGAAGTCAGCATAGAGCGCACGAAGCGATTCGTGCTTATGTCAGGCCTCTCTCTGTAGTAGGATAGTAAGGGGCTGGCTTGAGGAATATGATATTTTCTTTTTAGAGTAACTGCAGTTGCTGTGCACAATGTCATCCTACTCAACCAGCTTGGGATATAAGCTTGCAACATCGATTTTGGGCACCAGGTAAGATATCATGGTTTATTATTATGTTAATTAAGTATTTAAAATCTTTTAACACACTTAGATACCTACTTCTTATCTCTGCATCTCCTAAGGTTGACTGGTGGCGAATGCATATAGCATTAAGTGCGCCTCTGTACTTATGTGCATAAAGTTTAATAAATAAATAACTACATACATAACTTTGCTTCACCCCTGCCCTGTCTCCCATTAGATAGATCAGGGAGGTGCATTTACCAGTTTAATTAAAATACGTAGTCAAATTACCATACTAGATGATACTAAATAATTGAAATCCTCTCTTTTCTATCTTTAATCTTAGTAATTATACTAATTGGTTAATTTGTAATCATTACTTTGTATGGTTCTTTGGTTGCGTTGAGTGTTTAAATTGTAACTCATACAAGTAACTGTAATTATCTGGCGAATGAAAAGAGTGGCGTGAGTTTGTTGCCAGTTCTTCTCACAGCTCTACCTCGTCAGCGAACTGGCTGTAGGTCAATTGGTTGATTTCATGTAATGTTGACTTTTCATAAGCATCGTACTTTATGATCAAAATGAAATAAATGCTTTGAGTTTGAGTTTAATACAAAATTTAATGACTTTTGTTTGGCAGTCTATGAGCGTTGGAAACCCCTACTTATCAATATACTCAGATAGGTTTTTGTATCCACAACCTGTCGCATATGAGACTGTTTATCATAACCTATTGACAATCTTAGAAGAATTTATCAGCCAGAAGATACCTAATTTTGAAGTTATTGATGCCATTTCCAGGTCGTATAGGTAACCTGTATTCACCTAACCCTGGCACAGGCAGAAAGACGTCAGCGTGGAGCTGGTTCCCATGGCCCAGGAGTAACAGTCAAAAGTAAGTCACATTTAAATATAACTTATAAGATCATCAATAGAATTGAATTTGTTGAAACTAGCATGAATTACGCAGTAAAAAGTAAACGTCCATATACTTTGATATTGCTATATTGAATGAATCAAGAATAAATAGTTATCAACAGTGTTGCCAGTGACAAGACAGCTTCTAAGCATTCTGTGTGAACTGTGAAAACATATTGATAGCATTTTTGTAGTTACCTTCCAAATTTTCTAGTTGGGCAACTAATGAGAGAGAGCGGCATGAGCACCGACAGCATGATCCAAAGGGATGCAGTTTTCCAATTCCTTAACATAACATCTTCTTTCCAGCTCCCGCTGTCGTATGGGCGTCCCTCAATCAGGAGACAGCGCATACGGTTTCTGCGAGACGGAAGCTCCTCAGAACACTCCTGGATACGACTCCAGATACCCTCACGGGTTTGAGCAGCCATTCAGACATAATCAGACTTTTAACCAACATCGAGAGTTTGCACAACACCAGGGGAATTTTTCACAGGTAATATATAACTGTCTTTGCTGCAGACAGAAAGAGAGGAGGAAAGGGATAGATAGGGGGAAGAGAGAGCGGGATATATAGGGATATTCTTTAATGTATCATAGGTACTTACATAATACATATGTAATGGTTATAAATGTCGCCAGTGAAGGGTCTTTCAGAATATCAGAGCTATGGTATATCAACCATAGCTCAGTGCTGAGAAAGGTCCCTTTTCTGTCTCATCGGTGTTTTTATTTCATGCTGTATATTTGTTTTACCATTTTGTGAACACAGAATAAATATTTTTCTTTCTTTCTTTCTTTAATGGTTCATATTAATCAGTTCAACTAAGTTTATTTATTAGAATTTATACAATTTTTCCTTTTTAACTTAGTAGGTTATATTTAAATATTTTACTACTTGTCCAACTTTTTTTTCTTTTCTTTATTTGTTAAACTATAAATGCTTTTCACTTGTGTGTGTGATTGTCTGTATCAAATAAATATTTTTTCTTTCTTTCTTTCTTTCGAACTATTTCCCGCCCATTAAGCATACAATAGATCGTGCGGTGTAGTTGTTGTGTTATTATATTATTATTTATTAGGTTTCTAGGCAAAAGTCTCACTTTCTGACTATTCACGATATCTCTTTCCAGGCTCAGCCAAACTTCCCACCATCAACGTTCCCTCAAGAACAGTTCGGTGAAGCGAGCGGGAGTTTCGACGCGGCTACCGGAGTGTGGGGTCCACCACCACCTTACAGTCCTCAAGGGAGAAGTGGTAGCAGGTATGTGGCTTTGTTTATTTTGAATTTCAGATTTGAAGTTATATACTTATTTAGTAGAAGTGAATAGACTAGGCAGTCTCTTTATTGTAGCTCAATGAGAGTGTTTAGGAAAATTTTCGCCACCAGTTGGCGCTACTTCAACTGTCACATTGGGCCAATCAGGGGTTAACTTTCAAAAAGCGCTTGACAGCTAGACCTGACGCATCGGTGCTGCCATCTCATGGGCGCCATTTTAGAAAATAAGCCATTTACTTTTGTCCTTAAGCACGTGAATTTTGTAAATTAAACATTATAATTGCCTAAATGAACAATGAAAAATATTTGCTTTGATAGCGTTGTAAAAATGGAAGACCTTTTACCAAAGTGGCGCCAAAAATTTGCACCACCAGTGCAAATTTTCCTAAACACCCTCATTAACGCCGGTGTCTCTTTACTTTTATATTATTTCGTGGTTAGCAGTGGCACTTTTGTGTTTGATTTGGTGAATTTAGAGAATACGATCAGGGTTTGAGCTGATAATCTTATATTAACCTGGTGGGTTTTAGTTGTCACTTTAGATGTAGACAGTCAAAATATAAAAATGTAGAAAGCTGAATAGAAAACTACTAAATTTTTTTTTGTAATTCGCAGACACCACCTTCATCAGGATCCAGCGGCGGCCACTTTACTCCATCATCATCACCTTGATCGTCAAGATCATAACCAGCCCCACACTTGTCGGAATTCCTACTTAATCCAACCAGACAACCACCCCAGACATCCGGACATCAACCGCCCCGAACTAGCTGAGTTCACACGTTTAAATCCGGAATTGGCCCGATTAAATCCGGATTTCGCCCGACTAAATCCGGATTTGGCTCGTCTAAACCCGGATTTGGCTCTGCTAAACCCGGATTTAGCTCGACTAAATCCCGATTTGGCTCGTTTAAATCCGGAGTTGGTTCATATGGCGCAAATGGCGCCGATTGGTCATTATTCACCGGAAGTGCTACAGGATGTATCGCATTTGCCAGATGCCAGATTTAGCACGTTGAGGGGACATTTAGTGCCATACAGATGCCAGCGATTGGGCATGAGTGCCAGTAATTTGCACAGAGATTGTAGAATGCCAGATGATAATGTGACTATTGAATGTTTGCATCAGAAAAGTGGGAGCAAAGGTGAGGATGGTTTTACTACCTTTAAATAAACTATTTGTTATCTGTAAAGTCGGTTTACGGACTATAATTTGACGTGATACCGTCTTGCGTCTCAAGCCGAACGCGTAGGCCGATCGTGCCTCTCTATCGCTTGTTCCGAGCTCTCGCTTGCACAAGGAACGTGACATTGATAAGTGTGTGCAGCTGGCGTTCATCGATTTAAAAGAGTCGTAGTTGAAATACTATTTATTCATGATTTTATTTTAGTTTCAGATCAAAGCTCGGACTCGTGTCAGAAGCAAGGCAAAGAAAACTTGGGCTTCCAAAATGATAAACATTCACCTATTAGGTTAGTAGGTTCTTTTATTTAAAGTATCAAGATTCTTGCATCTTCTTGTATTAAATATTTTTTTAGTGTTTAATAGTGCCTGTATTACATTTGAGTTCTGATCGCAGAAGAAATACGTGTGATTACTGTGCAAAAGGACGTGGATTCGATTTTTACACAACAAAATCTCTGCGCTACTGCTGGTTTCTTTAATTGGTTAACTTGAAATATTTTTTTTATAATATAGTGTCTACACGATGTCGTACATGAATAAATAAATGATAATCGCACACACATAGAGATCTTTTTTCGTATTTTAGGTAACTTTAACATTTTGTAAGAAGTCTACTCTTTTCTTGAATTAGAATTAAAAGTAAACAAATATACCTACACCGTAATAAGCTTCTATAGATACACATATTAATATTACTAGCTGCGCTCTGCGGCTTCGTCCGCGCAAAAATTGGTGTCACTCGGGAACCAGAGCGATTTTTGGGATAAAGACTAGCCTATGTCCGTCTTCGGCCCCGAATCATACTTTCGCATACATACACATATTAATATTATTATGTTAACATAGGTCCTCCATACAAGACTGTCGTCAGCTAGCCGCTACAAACGCAGAATCTGAAGTATATTTTGCTGACGTATCCAGTTGTTGTAATGTATCCGTAAAGGTATGTATCTAAAACTTTATTATCTACCTTCTATACTGCCTTTCTTTCTTCTCCCTTTCTTTCTTTCAAAAGTTTGGCTGGTCCAGGGATGGGAGCACATGATATCTTTTTTTTAATTCACTCTAAAAAATGTATCTTTTACCTACAGGCTGATTGCTGCATAAACGCAAACGTCTCAGCTCTAGTCGGTACCATAGAGAACCACCCGGAATCCACCTCGGAATCAGACACGGGATCTTTCACCTTAACCCGTCAACAGCGACCCCAACCCCAAGTGGGGTCCAAACGGCGACCCCGACAGGACAAACATATTAAAAACCAAGAAAAAATGAGACAACCTCTTAATAATTCCTTACGTTTGACTGAACATCAAATCGAGCAACTAAACAACTCTATGAGAATGAATGAACGTATTGAACGAGACCGAATGAACGATTCTCGAGATAGATTGAATGATAGAGATATCCGTATGAATGATGTTAGAATTTCTGACAGAATGAACGAGACTAGATTAAGTGAGCGAATGAATGATTCACGAGATAGATTGAATGAGAGGTGTGACCGAATGGAAAGAATGCACGATCTAAGGATTAGTGATCGTATGAATGAGACTCGTTGTGAGCGCATGAATGATTCTAGAATCAGCGATAGAGTGAACGATACCCGTTTAAGCGATCGGGACCGAATGAACGAAATTCGTTTAAGTGAAAGGGACCGAATGAATGAAACTCGTTTAAGCGATCGGGACCGAATAAATGAAACGCGCTTAAGTGAACGAATGAATGATTCCCGTGACAGATTAAACGATTCACGTAATTGTGAAGTTATAAACGACAGAATGAACGACTCAAGAATAGCTGACCGAATGAATGAAACTCGATTAAGTGAACGCATGAACGAATCTCGCATCGAGCGGATAAACGAATCAAGGCTTGAACGGTTGAATGATTCTAAGCTCAGCGATCGTAGTAACGATCCGCGTATTGAACGAATGAGTGAACTAAACTCCAGTACCAGAATGGATCAACGCTCACATATTTCACCATTACGGCTTAAATCGAGTCCTAAGTCTAAAGAAAATAGACAAGTATCATCTAAATCATTCACACAAATGTCGCCTTTATCGCCTAATACAGAAGAGTCATTATTGTCTGATGATGGTCAAGAAGAGAAGAAGGTGTATTCTAACGATCCGGAACCATCCAAATGTTTAGGTCCTGACTCTCAATATGAGCCTATAAGGGAGACAAAGGAAGAAATGATAAAAGGTAATATTAACCATATACATTGCTATAGTGATACGAACACTATGGATTCGGGATGGCAGAGCGGCTCGGAGAAACAGGTTACTGATTAATAATTAATTATTGTTTGTTGTAATAATTATTAGTTATAATTACTTGGGAACTGAATTTTTTGTTAAACTGTGTTGTAGGAAGATTGGCGCTTGTTGGGAATATAAGCAACCTCTTTTGTAGGAATACTAATATTTTTAAAGTGCGGCATCACTGGTCTATGTATATGATTAGAAGCGAGCTAATTACTGTATATGAATTTTAAATGTCTTTGTTTTTCACATTTAGATTGCATTGCATTACATGGAATAATTTTATCAAGCTTTTCTATTTTAATTCAATTTATTTGAAAAAATAAACCTGTAATTAATTAACATTGTAATTAATAAACCTGTAATTATTAAAATATTCTATATAATGGGCGCTTTTCTTCCCACGTAGCGCAAACCTATAAATATTCCCAATATGAATTTGATGACATGAATAAAAGTATCTTTAGTACGAATTTTAATATTATACGAATACGAAAGTTTCTTAAAAGGTGGAATTGACTGCGAAATGTAGATTTTAGAATATGTATTCAACAAATGAAATATGATTAGCAAAACTCGTACTAGAGGTATAAAAAGTAACGGCTGGTTTCGATATTCAATCTTTAATCTAAAAACTGTTTAAATCTTGATTTTATCTGAATTGTTCTGTCAATTTAAACGTATTAAAATTCAGCACTAAAAGATCGGTTGCATAAAATCGCGATTTAAAAGAGTCTTAAATTAAAGATAGAAAGCTGCCCAAAATGCACAATCCTAAAAATCCTTCATAATTCTCAAAAAAAAAGCTATCAGCGATGTGTTCGACTAGCTGTGCTAAAGTTTACTACTATAGTAGTGTAGTTTAATATAATATAGGATTTTCCACATTTTTACACTATTGTCGTGTGTGGTGTGTGAAGAGAGACAAACGCAACTTTTTTTGTTAATGCTGGACATAATATTGTGAGATGTTGAAACCAGCAAGAATCTACTACCGTAAAAAAGTTTCACTACACTACCTAGGTAGTTTTGCTATTGTAGCTAATAAATATTTCACTGTGCCAAATTAGATAACAATTTAAGTTGTGTATGTCTCACGTCTACTTTAACATTTATGATGCGGTTTGTTCTAAATTATAGTTGCGTAGAAACGTAAATAGTACGTTTAGGTTATTGTAAACCGTTGATATATTAAATGTTGTAGCTTTGTTGGGTAAAAAGAGGCCGATAATAAAAATACAGTTAACTTCATTCGTTCGTTCGTTTCATTCATTCATTTTATTTACCGTACCTATAACTACGTACTACGTACTACTTACTAGTACTGTATCCTTTGTTGTATGTTTGTAAACTATCCTTGACATAATGCCATAATACCTAGTGCGGCATTTCTTTAAAAATAGTTTTCTATTGTAAAAATACAGTAAGATTCATTCATTAATTCGTTCATTCTTATTCATTATTAATACATTCGTTCAATCTCATTCATCATGCATTCGCCTCTGTTTACTTAACCAAGCTAGAATTCTAATATTACAATACGGGAAACCGTATTTTGGGACAAAAATAATTTTACCATTATAATGATATCATTTCGTGTTATGTAAATATTATGTAGATGTTGTAATGCTCTCTTATGTATTCGAGATTATTATTTTTAATCGAATAATCGAATTTGTAGTTATAGATAAAAATTTTTTACTTAAAAAGGAAACGGTATCTCAAAATAAAGATGTTTTCTTCTGTTTGTTTCACCGCTAACTTGTGAACTATGCAACGGATTTGGATACGGTTTTCATTGTCGAGAATTTCTTCCAGAAAGTATATAAGTACTTATGTAGATATTATTAGAAATCGATAATTTCAACGATTTTTGATTTTAAAATTCAACATTCTAAAAATATATATCAAGAATATTAAAACCCCTATGCTGCAATAGATGTGGCCTAACTAACTTGCCAAAATCTAGATGTATTATAATTAAATTTATTATAAATAGTGAATGTGCCAAGTAGGAACCCATGTGTGTATCGTTGAAGTGGTACTAGCAGCTATAGACTTATAAGAAGACTCTTTGGATTTTCAGTTTTCGCGGTTATATGCATTG
This sequence comes from Parascotia fuliginaria, assembly GCA_963082885.1. Classification (NCBI taxonomy): domain Eukaryota; kingdom Metazoa; phylum Arthropoda; class Insecta; order Lepidoptera; family Erebidae; genus Parascotia; species Parascotia fuliginaria. Next base: position 7,154,636 of record OY720198.1, on the reverse strand, counting down.
ACTTGTTTCTGTCCGTGAAAACAAGGCAGTTATGTCGGTGGCCAGAATATAATTCTGTTGTTCTTTTTGTTTCATATCCGTCCAGTCAGTCTTTTAGTTCATTCGTTCATTTAGTAGATTCAAAGCAAACAAGATTGTCAATATCTAATGAATATGTTTTTTTAGAAAATATTTATTGATTAAAACAAATCCGTTTATTATTTAGTACTTTAGTATTAAGTTACTATAATTTAACCAATCATTTTATACACTAATTCCTGAATCTTATTTATAATTAATAACAGCAACAAAAAACATTTCATCAAAAACAGTATTGCCATAACTAACGTATTATTTTCTTCCATAAAGCAATACGTTTTATGTAAATATTTTTTATTATAAACGTTAATGTAATTTTGTCTTATTATAAAGATGCAGTGATATTTTAATAGCTATTTTCAGTGTTACTCGGAGTCTAGACTTGTGTGTTATATAAGACCTAACATAGCTGATGAAATTTGGTTATTATAGACTTTTACCTTCACTACTACACTGCGGGGAAAGAGGCTTATATTTAAAATATAACTGCATCTAAATTTAGTAGTAGCTAATAGGATCTACTGTAATGCCTCCATGGAATTGTTTAATGTTTAGAGATTGTACCTATTAAAACAAATTTTCATCACTTGTTAAAAGTCTAATTAGGTTACTTTTGCTCAAGAAGGTGACATTGCTATTTTTGACCATAATTATTTTTGTTTTTACACTCTGTATACTACGAAATTATTTGTTTGTAATATCGTGTTGTATATATTTGTTGTATTGATAGCTAAGGACCAATTTCATACAAAAATCTAAATGTTCTTATCGATAAATACCCTGATACCTAAACGTCAGTTCACTTTAAGCTCTTTCCCTCTCTAATTCATATTAGAGTGATCGAGATAGCATGAGTAAAATTAAGTTCAGCATATATAGTTTGTGATGAATGAAATAGGTCCTATGTTAAGTTTAAGTTATATTTTAAATTTAAAACATATTTTTAAATTAAATATTGTCATTAAATTTTAAAAGTATAGTACTGTGTGGCGCAAAAGTAAAGACCCTATTTGGTTCAGCTATAACATTTTTTCTAAATTAGAAAACTAGATTTAGATTTTTTTAAATGTATATTTGTGCCATTAAATTTCGTACCATTAGGATTTAAAGATGATGTCTTTTAAATGGTGACCTCCAGAGTTGATACACATTTGAGCCCTATTTATGACATTTTGCATAACTTGCCGTAACACTTCCTGCGTTTCCATTTCCATCTCTCAGGGCATGTCAATAAGCAGAATACTCGGTTCTGGGGCACTGATAATCCGCGCATTATTCAAGAAACACCTCTACACCCACTAAAAGTTACTGTATGGTGTGGCATCTGTGTTCACAGAGTGATCGGACCCTATTTTTTCGAAGACGCTGGAGGCAATGCGATTACTGTCACTGGAGAACGCTACAGAACCATGTTACGTGAGTTTTTGATACCCAGTTTGGACGAATTGGGGCTGGAGCACATCTGGTTTCAACAAGACGGCGCTACGGCACACACAGCGCGCGACACTATGGACTTAGTGAGGGACGCTTTTCCAGGCCGAGTTATCTCTCGTTTTGGCGATTTGCCTTGGCCTGCAAGATCACCCGATCTGACCAGTCCAGACTTCTTTCTTTGGGGTTTTTTGAAATCTCGGGTGTATGTGAACAAGCCACAGACTCTCGCAGCTCTAAAAGAAAACATTCGTCAAGAAATAACGAACATATCGCAGGAAGTGTTACGGCAAGTTATGCAAAATGTCATAAATAGGGCTCAAATGTGTATCAACTCTGGAGGTCACCATTTAAAAGACATCATCTTTAAATCCTAATGGTACGAAATTTAATGGCACAAATATACATTTAAAAAAATCTAAATCTAGTTTTCTAATTTAGAAAAAATGTTATAGCTGAACCAAATAAGGTCTTTACTTTTGCGCCACCCGTTATTAGTTGCTTATTTTCTCGATGATAACTACTTGATTATTATTTGTTATCAAAACCACCCAAACGAGCTCTGTCTCTATTATTTTTAATAATAGTGAAAGAGATGATAATTGAGGCTTAAGCTAATTGACAGTGACGTTTTTGTTTGGGATTGTGAATTAAAAAAGTATTTAGCATAGAATAATTTAAACTAAGTATATTGGCGAAAATTGACATACTTTCTGAGTTCAGAACAGTTTTGGGTTTGTGGGTTTCTGGGTCAGTTTGATTTTCTCGAATCAATGAGGGTGGTAAAGAAGTTTTGGCCACCAGTTGGCGTCACTTCAACTGACACATCTCATAATCAGGGGTAAACTTATAAAAAGTACTTGACAGTTAGACCTGACGCATAGGTGCTGCCCCCTCGTGCCCTCTCAGCAATTTTCTTTTATCATTATCCATTTTGTAAATTAAACATTAATATTTCCGAAATGAACACTGAAAAATATTTGTTGCTGTCAAAATGGAAGACCTTTTATCAAAGTGGCGCCAACTGTTGGCAAAATTTTTCCTAACACCCTCATTGCTGTAATACGAAAATAAGCAACTAGTATTATCTACTTATTCCATTAAAAAGTAATAGCGGTGATGACAATAAATTATAAGTTGCTCTTAAATGAACTGTCAAAACGATCTATTTGTTCGTGCTTTGTACTAAAATACAAAGTTGTGACGTCAAAGTTTAAAAGTCAAATGACGTACTTATTAGGAATAAATCCAGTGTTAAAATAATTTAATAATTTTGTACTATTTTTCAGATGAATGTTGATATATTTGAAGCTTAATTTAATATTTTATTTCTAATTGTCATCATTGCTATTAAAATAACTTTTTTTTTTTTAATATGAGGTATTGTAAGTAGAAGTTGGTGGTCCTAAAATATCTTAGAGAACTAAATTAGGGCGATGCTTTCTAAAAATGTTTGACGCAAAGAAATTTTTTTGCGACCTTGCGACACACTTTAAAACAAATTGTCGTGTAACAGATTTCTGTTACTAATAAAACAAGACGAAAACTGTTGACATTGTGAAAAGAAATACGCGCGAAGGCATTTTATTTTATTGTCGACAATAATAAGAGACGAGCCAACAGCCCACTTGATGGTAAGTGGTAACTGTCGCTCATAGACCTCTCCCTCTGACTGCATGGTCCGACTGCTTTGTTAGAGTGATTTAATTTTTATTCAGGGTTAACAAACAAGTACCTATAAAATAATATTATACAGATGCATAAGGTACTTACATAAGAAAATGAGTAATTGTATACTCAGCACTATCACCCCCATATTACAAAATTATAGTATAAACTAGTGTACATACGTAAAGAAGAAAATAGCTAAGTACAAATAAATTACAACAATTTTTGAAGTTTCGACATTACTTTGTGTTTACGTCTCGTTGTTCAATAATTTTAGTAGAAATTTGTTTTTTAAGAAATTTTTGGTAGAACAAAATAAGTGATCGGAGGACGAATCTGTCGGACCATCTACCATTGTTTGCAATAAAAAAATGCATTTCAATGTCAGGGACTCTGCAAAGCCGCTGCCTACCGTGAAGGGAGTGGGATAGGTAAAAGGCATGAGGGAGGCGAGGGAAAAGAAAAAAAAAATGGTCATCTTCCTAGTTTAATGCTCTAAGATTATTAAAAATGTTTTTTTAATCATAAAGTTTGTAAGTAGAAGTTTGGGGTCCTAAAATACATAAAATAGTTTTCAAAACGTCCTCTTTAATCAAAATAGTTTTAATAATAAGTGATTAAATGTATGTTTATTAATAATGTGATGTTTCTTTACTATTATTATTATCTGTAAGTTTATTTTCATTGTACCTATATTGTTAGATCGATATTATAATAGTTCTATTAAAAGACTGAAATCTTATAAAGTGTTTAATTTTGATAATAATAGCATCTTATTAGATTCACACTGCAGGGCAAGGGTCTTTTTTCATACATGTACATGCTTTTTATCAAGACGAGGTTCTCTTACAATAATGTTCTTATTTCACCATAAGTTATTAATGTTCAGGTTAAACTTAGTTTATGAAAGTATGTGAGGAACTACCACTTTCTATTTTTCTATTAGTCTTCAGTAGTTACAAAGGCAGTAGTAATCACTAAAAAGGTTGATTAAATAAAACAAAATCTTCACAATTTTCACATTTTATTAATGCTTATTTTAGTATCTAAACTTAAAGTTAGGCGTAGGACCCCATTTACAAATAAAAGATTTATAACAATAGTCCCTATACCTTTGCAATTTATATTTTATTTTTATTGTGATCCCGATTTCCCTGCACCTGCCCCCAAAAAGCAGTTTCACCATTTAAAAAGTAACTGATTAAGTAATTAAAATACTGAAATATATTTATAAGTACTTATGTACTAGCAACGAAATCACTATTCAGTGTTTTGTCTCTTTTCGAAAGTTAAAAAACGACAGGAAAAAAAATAAAACAAGAATAAGCTAATCCATCGCTATTTTTGTTGGTAAGAATATGATGGAATGTATGAAAAACTTTGGTGATGAAACAGGCTTTCAACTGACATTTGTAAAAGGGGTCCCAAAAGCTAATTATAGTAATCGCTGAAACTGAAAGTTAAATATTGCAAGCACCATAATAGATATATTTAGTAACAAGTAAATAATATATGGCCAATATTTTAAGATTTTTATATATAAAATATTTTATCTGTGAAAAAAGATAATTTTCCCGCCATTTTGGATGTCAACTCTAATGTTGTCAGGACCACAGATAAGTAATAGACAAAAATACTGTTAGTGGTAAACAGTTTGTATTAAAGTATCACGCTTAAAATCTAGTGGGTAAGCTATGTTACAGTAGACGGTTGTATTGGTAAATATATAGAGGTAAATATTCTTAATTTTATTAAATTTCTTTTGCAGAAGCTACTTAGGCTTACAAAGTGGACCGACCTAATCCGATGAAAAATATCAATTGTTATTAATCTTTTACTTTACACGGGGTAACAACTTTTATACCATAATATGACGAAAATTGCTGTAACTTTTAATGATTATAACTTTTAAAAGAGTAAAAAGAATTTTTAAAATTTTGATCTTAGAGCATAAGTAGGCATTAGAAGCATGCTCTATTTCCTTATTTGGTGTTCCTTTTTTGTTTAGGCTCTTTAAAATCAATAATTTAACATCGATTTTAATACATTTCTCTGAAGGGAATAATTTCATGAAATTTAATAAAACTTAGAATAATATTTTTAAATTCGAGAATTTACATATTTGCTAAGGAAACTTGGGAGTAAAGTCATAGATATAACAAGTGGAAATATCCTATGTTATATTCACAATTAGTTTATATTGATTCAGTGTTAAATTGAACAGTTATCATAAGACTAGTGGATTTATATGCGTTGGCATTCTCTTTGATGTTAAGCGCACACTACTAGGTATGGAAATCGATAGACCAAAGACTTTTAGAAAAAAAAAACATCGGAAAAACAGCCACTGGCATTTATATAGACATCTACCTAATTAAAATAAATTTATTTGAGATTTTGATGAATTTATACAATCCGGTAACCGAATCTACACTACACCATCCGCACTCAGACACAAAATAAGTGTGAAGTTTTTGAATCTGGCTCGGTCTTTTAAATTGTACATAAGAAACACGTTACCTCCTAAAAAGTAACGAGTTTATTAGGCACAACTTGCGCAATGGGTGTATTATCTTTCTGTCTACCTCTACGCAAATAAAAGGCGCGAACATATAATAAGATAAACAGAGACTAATATACAGTTTGCGCAAAAATCCACCACTCTTTGAAATGGAAAAATGAGCATGCTTCTGCTTCTTTTTGCGCACCCTGTATATTACATATATTACAAGGCTTGCTTCTTTTTGCGCACCCTGTATATTACAAGGCTTATTTATTTTGGAACCACATTATATATTGTCATAGCTGTTTTAGAACCTAGGTAAAGAAATCTTTTTATTAAAAGAAAACCTATTTTCTTATAGTGAATGTGCGCTTAACGAAGTACACTGGTATCTATAACTAAACTAAATTAATTCTTATTAATACATCACTTTAATTAACATCTACATTCCGAAAACTACTGGATTTGTGTAACTAAAAAAACATCAATCTATTATTTGGCAATAGAGTAAAATTTAGTCTATGGTCGGGCTAAAGAGTAAAGAATTTCTTTTTTAAAGTCTAAATAATTCATAGTCTCGATCGAGTTTCTTTTTAAAGTCTAAATAATTCATAGTCTCGATCGAGTACCTAATTTTTGCCTTGAAAATGATGAATTAGTTTTTTTTTATTAGGCAGGCGGAAAATAATGTCATTGGGAATCTTCTTCTCTTAGTAAAAGTTATGCATCACTTGAAACATTCCCAATGATTTTAATGCCGCCCTCATGTTTTAGTAATCATTACAAAATCATCTTTTACACAGGTTAATTGTTTATCTGAGTTATTTCAAATTAATTATAGTACATAATGAGGAACCATTTAAAATTTCTTGTGACGCTCTTCGACCATTTTGTATTAAGTACGGTACTCAGTTTTTTGTACCTAGTTTTATGTCTAATTTTTGTTGAGACTAAATTATATTTTTGCAAAACAAAACCTAAAAAAATAATTGTCTCATTTTGTATTTCAAGTTCTCAACAATATATTGTAAATATTTTGAAAAGAAATTTAATGAAAGACCCAATGATTTTTGTCGTTTTTGGTCTTGAAATAAGGTTCCTCAACCCTTATTAACATTATTTGAATAGTGCTAATAAGCATGCTATAACTAATAAGCTGCTACACACTGCTACATTGGACCTGCTCATCATTGGCTCTTGTTGGTGTATAACTAGTCTATTGTCGGAGGTTTGTTCCGCGACCGTCGCAGGCGTGCCGTCGACATCACCGAGCCGTTGGTTCGCGACTTTCAAGTTGCGGAGCAAAGCTAATACGTCTTCTGTGGAAAAAAAGAAAGAAATAAATAAAAAAAATACAATTAAGTACAAATAATAGGTACATATTTTGCCACTGAAAATTTAAAGCAGGTAAGTATTAAATGTTAATTTTTAATATCGAAGCGAAGCGAGACCGACATTTGGTTATTTATATTATTGCTAGTATGAAAGTAAAATACATAATATTTTTCCGTTGGCAGTATTTGACTTAGTGGTGTGAGGTCTAGAATATCTTCACGGCGACTAAATACCAGGTAACAGGTAGGTAGTGACGTCACCTGCATAATTATTAAATTTTAATATTACAAGTTCTGCTAAGAATGGTGTCTTTAGAAAGCTTATGTCCAACTTTTACTGCTAAGTAGGTATTATTAGTGTAATTGTTTTAGTAATCACGATTTATACAAAGTTTTATTTTCGTCAGCGTATCCCTATCACTCACAACAAATTTAAGTGTAGGTAAATAATCGCTTTTACAGCTCCAAGATCACGTTCATGATGAATGTAGTTTTAATGGCATCTGTCAGTTGCGCCTCTCTCCCATCCATTTTGAAACCAAATGGCGTAAAAGCCGGGAATATTTTTTCATTAAGGTAATAGGATACTTCGTCATGGGTTTAGTTGTTTTGCATTTAAGTAGATAGGTACCAGCTATTTTTTTATGGTCGGCAACGGCTAGGTTTTGTTTTCTAAGAGTTATTTCTGCTGACCATAGGTTAAGGTTATCACTTACCATCAGGCGAGCCGTGAGCCGTACGCTTGTTTGCTACTAAAGTTGTATCTATACTATCTATATAAAGAGTTTGTTTGTTTGAACGCGCTAATCTCTGAAAATACCATTCGGATTTCAATAATTCTGGTTGCGTATGATAGCCCAGTTCTCGAGGAAGGTTATAGGCTATATAAGATCACTCTACTGGCGGCGGAAACGGAGAAGTAAGCGAAGACGCGGGTGAAACCGCACCGCGGAAAGCTAGTATCGTATACAAACAAAAAAATCGGCAAAACATAGCTTCAAGTTTTATTTAAAAGTCTTTCAAGCAGAGTTGTTAATATCGTCGTTATAGTAATGTTAAGTTCTAAGTAACATAATAAGTCTGTTACGATTGAACATAGTATTCATTTTATTGTTTTATTCTAAAAAAAACTTGTCGTATTTAGATTCCTATCCGAAATTATTCGAAACATTTTTATCAGAAAATAGGTGATGTGTTGGCCGTAACCGACGTGTGTATGAAAAGATTAATGAATGTTGAAGAGGCAAACGAGGTATGTTTGGATCACAAAAAATGGCGTTCTATAATCTCTGCTTACCACATTAGTGGGAGACAAGCGTGAAGTTATGTATATGTATGTACGTATTTTTATCATAGTACGGATTCGCCTAGATTTTTATTTTGGATACCCGATAGTTTCGCTTACAGTAATAGAGACATTCTAAGTTATTACTTACTATCAGGTTGATTGCTTGCCACATAAATTATAAAAATAAATCTGATATTTTTAATTTAACCTGTGATATTTACCTTACTTTTATTTTTGTTTCTTTACCGTAATACCTTCGGGTTATTATGTTATTTCGGGGTTCAAACCCAAAGCCTTAAAGAAGCTTACAATAAGAGTTGTATATCTAACCTGCCTCTTTCTGTCCTTTCCCATAGTCCACTTTGATGAAGGTAGTAAGCGACACTTCATATATTTTGTTGGATTCGTTTGAAGCGATAGAACGGCGCTTACGCCCGTATGCGACTTGGCCGTTACTGCACTGCACCTGTGAGGTAAAATATAAAGTTACCAAAAATTTAATTGTCACTTCATTTAAGAGAGAGCCTGCAGCCCAAACACCACCTTAGTCCTAATCCTTTTCCCTTTTCCTTCCTCATACCCTTCTCCGTGGTCGGCAACAGCTTGGTTGTGTTTTCTAAGCATTATTACTTGTGCGATTCTTGGAAAAAAGGCCTTCTCTATAGGTTACGGTTACCACTTACCATCAGGTGGACCGTATGCTTGTTTGCCGCCAAATCATATAAAAAAAATTGGAGTTGTATGCTATCTCTGTCGGTAACATATACAGAGACAGACTTTAAACAAGAATACAGAATAAATCGAGAGAGCTGGCAACCTAACTGCTCTCTCATTCCTCCTTATTTTTCCTTTTCCTTCCTTATTTTTTTCTCCTTAAATGATCGACAACGGCTTGGTAGTGTTTTCTAAGCATTATTTCTGGAATGATTAGAAAACATAGCCATGTCCATAACTTTTGAGCGTCAGAAAATGAGCGACATAAATACTAAGTTAAATCAAATATCGAATAAGTCTCAGGATTTGTTCAGGTCGCTCACAGAGGCATTCGACTTGACCTAACGACTGTTATCAACTTGGTAACAACCGGGACCGAATTTTAACGTGCCCTCCGAAGCAGAGAGACGCTCAGATCAAATATCATGCGGTCACCCATCCATGAGCCAGAACTCTATGTTGCTTAACGCGCTAATCGTTTACCGATCAGCAAGCTATGAGCGCCTCGAATATAAAGTACTAACTGTTGTCCGCAGCTCCGCCCGCGTAAATGTCGGTTATATCTCATTTTCCTTATAAACTTTCATCCCCTATTTCAACCCCTTCAAGACATTTTTTTTGTAATAAAAGATAGCCTATGTTTTCCCCAAGGTCCATTCTGTCTCTATACCAAATTTTATCAAAATCTGTTCAGTGTTTTAGGTGTAAAAGCGTAACAGACAAACAGACAGACAGAGTTACTTTCGCATTAATATTAGTATAGAAAAAAGCTACCTTAAGGACTTTTACTATGCTTTAAGTCTACTTACCCCCTGGCATTTATCAAGGCAGACAGTAACAGTCCCTTTGAATTGTACGTAGGTAGTGTCAGGGAACTTAAAAGCTTTAAATTTGGCTGTCAAAGTGTCTCCATCAGTTGTCACGAAGTTGTCGAACAGGTACGGATCTACGGAACAACTAGAATAAAGAAAATTATATTAATTAGTGGATTTGGTTTTTAAAATATTCATATTAGTTTAAATAAGGTAGAGACAATTTTCAAATTAAAGAAAACTTCGTTCTCAGTATTAGGTAGTAATACGCTGCGCGGTTTCACCCGCGTTAAGTTACATCTTTGGTTGCTGCTCCGCTCCCGTCACCAGTAGCGTGATGTTACATAGCCTATAACCTTCCTCAAGAACTGGGCTATCAAACGCAAAAAGAATTATTTAAATCCGACTGGTAGTTACTGAGGTTAGCGCAAACAATAAACATAGAAACAAATCCTACGCCTTATAATATAATAGTATAGATTGCTAATACATAGGACTCAACATATTCGACGTAAGTATTAAAATACACTTCATAAAAAGATCATTGGATTACCAGGTACAAGAAATACTTTATCACACAATAGCAAAATAACCTTATATTACACTAACCGAGAATCAAACCCGAGATCCTAAGTCTGCCCTGGTTCTCACCTAGTTTCTGTCTGAAAGGCTGATCAACAAAAAATTAACTAATTACCTGTTAAATCTCATGTGAAGTACCAATTGCTTTAAGGTACTTTACAAGAGATTAACAGGTGATTAGTTAATTTTTCGTTCTTCAGTCTTTCAGAAACTTTGGGGATCATTCACGCTAAACCTATATTAACTTACCCATTCAATATAATGGTCTCTTGCTGTTTCCCTGTGTCAGTTACATGCATATAGTTGACCAGTAGTCCGTATATAGGCGCTGACTGCTCGTTGAGGAAAATCTCCATGGTTAAGGGAGTGCCAGGGGTGACTGATATCTCGCCTGATACTCTAAAAATAAATTATTAGTATTATTAAGAGCCATTTCGAATTTGAAATGGAGAAATAGCTCAGTGGAAGGACCCCGCTTCAAACACGAGGTCGTCGAATCCGGGCAAGTACCAATGTGACTATTCAAATCATATGTACTTTCTAAGTATATTTTGGACATTTCTGACTAACGGTGAAGGAAAACATGGTGAGGAAACAGGAATCCCGATCAATGCTTCTCTATATGAGTAGAGTCCTTTGTCTGCAGTGGAATAATAATGGCCGATATAATAGTGATGATTTATAAGAACTAGTGGAATTTCGGTCATATCTCTGTCATCCGACTTACTTTTTTATAGCTTTTAGGTGGCGAATGTACATACGTAATAAGAGGCGTGTGCCCTATAGGATCTAGTCAGATAGACGACAGAGTTTCTATGGGTCGCACCAGTCTTCAAACCGCTGCGGAACGATCAACACGGTTGAGTAAAACCCTCGGTTACACCGGGAGAAGACCAGCTCATAAAAACCAACCAACGACTTAGTACGATCCGTAAACTACTACGAAATACCCCGATACAACACTCGACTTGATAAAGATTGCTGGTTAGGTGCCAACTGTTACATCTTCGGCATGCTATTGGCTATGGCTGTAGGAACTATAGGAAGTGACGGCATTGGTAAGCTAGTAGCAATATCTTGGCAATTCGTTATTATACGGTAGTAGATCGGAGTAGATCCACGTTGGTTTCAGCATGAATAGGCCGGATCGACCAGGGAAGTACTCCCTCTCATAGAAGATTGACGTAAGAGTAGTAGTATCCGTACTTCTGTGTCTCGGTCGGTGAGTGAGAGCGCCGGAGGCGCAATTAGCCTTAACATTTCCTCTTTCCTCACCTCCCTTATTCCCTTCCCCTACCTCATTACCAGCCGCCATAATGAGGCCACCATACATGAGATTAAACTTTTGGTATGGTGGCCATCTCTTCTGGATTCCACTGATTGCTTATCTTCAGGCAGGGTGGAGTCACTTTGGTAGGCTACTATAAAAAAATATTCAGCAAACAAAAGCCTATACGTTTTTGTTTGTAATATATAAGTACTATCGTGCTGAAACTACCCTCAATTAATACAAAATTGGTTGATACTAACTGTTTTCCATTTTGTTTCACTATGGCGCCGAGGACTGGTTCAGGAGCCTTCCCTTCTTCATATCGAGTGATATTTAACACACTGAAACGTTAACAAAGAACTTTTAGAACATTTTTTAAATTTTTGGTGACGAGTAGGTAGGGGAGAAGTGTGTTCAAAACTGCCCCGACTACGGAGCGGTTTTGAACACACCTGGAGTAGCTTTGAAACAGTATATTTTAACAAAACAATCTGTACATTTTTTAACATTTATTGGAGAAATAATAAAAAAACACTTGAGCTTCAAAAGTATCGTTTTATATCGAAATTGAAAAATAATCGATAAAATAAAAAATTAAATTACTTGGTACAAAAGCTTACAAACAAAACTTCAAGGTGTAGATCAGAGTAAATATTAAAGAAAATTAAATAAACCAAGTAAAATATACCAATAGTGCCTATCAAAATATAATAAAAAAACAGTATTATTTAACTGTAAAAAAGTAAGACCCTTATTATACCTTAGAAAAAATTCAAATCGACCCCAACAAGTTTGTTCAAACCTGCCCCAGGAAGGGTTTTTCAAGATAAACTTATATTTTATAAAAAAATCACTTCTATGTTGTAACCTCTTATTAAATCTTTATATACTATATTTATCTATGAAATAAAGAAAAAAACGCTCACCACTTCTTCAAAATACGATCATGAAAACCTTAGGCGCAAAATAAAAAATGTACAAAACTGACCACTAAAAACAAATAAACTGTTTTACTGGGAACTCATCTATCAAAACTTGAAAATAACAAGTGACAGGCATGTGCATCAGTAATATCAAAACAAAATCACGGTTTTTACGAATGTAGTCTAACTATTTTAGGCTACATTCGTAAAAACCGTAATTTGAAGTTTAAATTAATTTGTTCTAAGCTGCCCCTGTTCAATGCTGCCCTCTCCCCTACCTAAGTGGTAACCGATGTATTTTCTAAGCATTGTTTTAACAATAATATGAGATTTATGCAGCAGAAATTACTGGGAAAGTTGGTAGGTGTCGCATAACGACATTCGCGGACCAAATAGATGGTTATGTTGACAAAGGTCATAATTACAAGCACCCGTAACCAACGCGTGTGTATGAAAAGATTATTGAATGTTAAAAAGACAAAGGAAGTATGTTTGGATCACAGCAAATGGCGTTCTATAGTCTCTGCTTACCCCATTAATGGGAGACAGGCGTGTAGTTATGTATGTATGTAAGGAGCAAGAGGATAGAGAGGGTAATTATGTCTCTGACATTCCCAGTCACTGAACAAAATGTGTTAGTTTGGATGGAAACTAATATAGTACCTTCAGTGACGTTCTGTTCCTTGAACCCTGTATCAAAATTAGTTGGCGTGCCCAAATGAAAGGTGATTACTCACAAAAAGAAACAAAAATTATCATTTCTGAAGTGAAAGCTCTATAGGTACTTATGAGAGTTTTTTTATAACTTTTTTTGCCCAGGAAGCCTGAGATTATTACTAATTTTTGCATACACACGTTAGAAGACTTTGTAGTCCGGGGGCCCCGTATTATTGATAGACTAATACGGCAGTATCTACGTACTGGCTACGTTATACCAGAGCTATGATACAACCAACAACTCAGTGCTAAGAAATATCATTTTTCTGTTTCCTATTTTAATAATGTCAATATTTGTTTTTTATTTATGTTTATTTGTGGGATTGTGAGAATGGAATAATCCTTTTTTCCTTTTATATTTTACGAGATTGTAGTACTTTTCAGTCGATCCGGCTATAAAATGAATAATGATATATACATTCTTAAATCAGAAAGGATCTGTCGTCCAGTTTAACCTATAATACTCACTCGGGCTCATCAAAATCCAGTGGGAAAGGCCGTACATCTCTCTTAGAGATCTTGGACTTGCCCGGCATCATGCATTTAACGGTGACGATCTCGCGCCCGCCCGCTGTGTCTTCTATTACTATCTTGTGGTAGAACGTGCGTTTACCCTACCGGCAATGAAGAATATATAGTTACAGTGGCTGCACCTTGCGAATATGTCACGGATATTCGGGATAAAAAGTGCTATTTCAGTTATCGGCACTTAATCTTTTTACACACGTTTAGGCGCTTAGTAGTGGTGAAAACACTCGCTGTGTAAGCACGAGGTCGGGACCTCAAAACTAATGTGATTTTTCAAATCATATTTATTTTCTAAGATTATCTGGATATTACTGACTGACGGTGAGGTAAAACATCGTGAGGAAACCTGGACTTTTGAGAAAGTCTAAATTGCCAATCCGCTAATACCTTCTCTGTATGAGAAGAGGTCTTTCCCTGTGTGTGGGATAATAATGGTTTATCATAGAACGCTACTTGCCTACGTTGTATGATATACCTATCAACTCCTCGCGTTTGGTTGGTCAAAACTAGTGCTGAATTTATACATTTCTTACAGGTCCACTGACTGCTTACCATCAGACAGAGTGGACTCATTATGGGTTCTAGAATGCGGATATACATACTTAAATACATTTTTATTGTAAATACATACATATTATACATAGAAACACCCAGACCAATGCAAATAGACATGTTCATGCACACAAATATTTGCACTGAGCGGGAATCGAACCCGCGACCTCTGCGTGGCAGTCCATACACAGTACCACCGAACTACAGAGGATAATATATGAAAAAAATAAGTTTGTGGCGTTTCCATTCGTGGCACTTTTTGATGTAAGAAAAGCGGTGGAGAGAGTTTTTTTATATTAGCCTACCAAAGTGACTCTACCCTGCCTGATGGTAAGCAGTCAGTAGAACCCAGGAGTGGTGGCCAGTATACCAAAAGCCATCGTCTTAAACTGCTGGTATGGTGGCCTCCACTATGGCGGCTGGGAAAGGGATTAGGGGAAGGGAATGATGGAGGTAAGAAAAGAGGAAAGATGGGGAAATTGGGCGTCCATTATTTTTTTCTCATTTCAGGGTGTGATGTTATACTTACAGTTTTCTTATTGAGCACTCTGGTGACTCCACATTTGGAGTGATCTTGGAGATCTAACACAAACATGGCTGTGTTGCCGTCCAGCTCTGGTTGACATGGCTTGTATTCTGGAAAGATGACATTATAATAATAATAATAATAATAATAATATTCTACCACATTCACACAGCGCCATTTTTGCTTGTGTTATGGGTACTAAACAACTGATATACTACTAATATACTTTTTTTTTTTTTTTTTTTAAATACATACATATTATAGATAAATTACACCCAGACACAGAACAAACAATCATCAGGAATCGAACCCACGACCTCCGGCTTAGCAGTCAGGGTCACTAACCACTAGACCGACAGGTCAGTCAAATTTAACAAATTCAACATTATAATAATAATAATAATAATATTCTACCACATTCACACAGCGCCATTTAGCCCCAAATTAAGCAATTATATTTGCTTGTGTTATGGGTACTAAACAACTGATATACTACTTAAATACATTTTTTTTTTGTAAATACATACATATTATAGATAAATTACACCCAGACACAGAACAAACAATCATGCTCATCACACAAAGATTTGTCCTGGGTGGGAATCGAACCCACGACCTCCGGCTTAGCAGTCAGGGTCACTAACCACTAGACCAACAGGCCAGTCATCTTATTATTATAGATTTTTTTATTGCCCTCAATGGTAGACGAGTTAACAGCCCACCTGATTGTAAGTGGTATGTGTCGCTCATGGATTTCTGCATAGCCAAATGGGGTTCTATAGACCCTGATTATCCCGTTATCGAGAGACAAGCGTGAAATTATGTACTAACTACGCCCTACCGCTTTGCTGGATTTTTGGATAAAAGTAGCCTATGTCCGTCTCCGGCACTAAATCTATCTACATACCAATTTTCTTTTAAATCGGTTTAGCCGCCTAGGCGCTGAGTAGTAGCAAACACACACACACACGTAGGTTTTGTAAGTTTTCGAGCCCGTCCGATTGGCAACTAACATTCGAATGACGCAAAAACTTTACTAACGGTTGAATAAGCTAGCTAGGCTAGAACAAATCATTATCAATATAACACTCTTGGGATTACTTACGTGCCTTCATATCCAAAGCTTAAATAAAGCTATTTATCTTCACTATACCTGGTCAGGGAATCGAATTAATTACTAAAGAACGTGAGCGGGGTATTAAGAACATCGTTTATAACGTGCTAGATTAATAATAGTTCGTTCTTATTATACTGTAGAGTGTAAGAATTCTTATACAGAGAAGGTTTTGTCATCACGCTTAACTTATGGGTGAGGTGAAATAAAGAAGTTTTTTTTTTAAAAAGAAAGCAGGCTTTCTTACGAGGTTTTTTTTTTACCGTAAATCAGGTTCAAGATAACCTTAGAAACTACAGATTATATTAATTATGAATTAGAAAAAGTTAAATTTGATGCTAATTAGCATTGAGCGCACGTGGCGATCAACGCTCATGTCTTCTCTAAAGAGAGGCCTATCCCTGCAGTAGGATTAATCGGGCTGGTGTTTATGAAATTAGGTATTTGCCCAATTGAACCCATAACCTCGTATGAAGCGAGGACTCATGAGGCTGTGCAAATAACCCTCGGTATTTTACCGTTGTCAAAAACCTCTATCAGAAATTTAAAGTAAATGTTAATTAAATTAATTAATTAATTTAATATAATATGTAAATGGTATTTTAGATAATTAAATTTATTATTAAATGTTAAATTTCTTAGCTGTATTAGTTCAAAAGCCGCCGATATCAAAAAGGCAGAGGCTTTTCATAAATGTATAAAATATCAAATCACTTTGATTGTTCTCTTTGCAAATGGGTGTCTTTGATACCGTTCAAAGAAGATTAAAATAAAGGAGGTTGGTACCTATCTAAATAAAATAAATTTGCCCTCTCCAGTTCCAAAAAAATATAGTAAAATTTTAACGGTCTTTTGTATTGTTGAATTATCATGAATTTAATTTATAAGTTAGGTAAATACCTAATGTCTTATAAGTAACTCATTTTCTATACCATAAGCCCAAAAATTTATTTATTTATTTAAGATATTTATTTTCCTTTTAAGCTATTGAGCTGTCATTTGAGTTCATCCACATTTTTCTTGTTTTTATCATTGTTTTATTACTTAACATTATAAATGAACTGCCTTCTAATCAATTAAAATTTTAAAATTTATCTACATGTTTGATAATTTACATTCGACACTGACATTAGTAGGTAAGTTGACAACATGAAGTTAATAATACCAAAGAAATCAGATACATTTTGAAATGTGATTCTATAAAAGTGATTTCATTTAAGTCTTAAAATAAAGACAATCTTGTCAATTACTTAAGAAATTGATACTACGTGAAAAGGTGAGTCAAAAAATTGGGCTCAAATTTTATGTAAATTACTACTTAATATAAAAATCTACATCTAATATTTCCTAGATCGTAATTAACGTTGAAAAACATGCTCAAGAAGTAGTAAACAAATTACAAATTGTATAATTCATAAGTTAAGTCTAAAAATAAAGATGTCTGCACATTACTGACGTATCAATGGCATGAAAGAGACAGGGAATATATTAGTCTCGTTTTTGATTCCACGGAAGCTTGAGAATGAAGATGTTTTTATAGAGAAAACTAGCTTTTGCCCGAACTCCACTCGAGTGAATGTCTGTTATTATTTTTCATACAAACTTTCATTTCCTATTTCAACCTTTTTAAGCCATTTTTACGCGATAAAAGAGCCTATGTTGTTCTCCTCAGTCTATTCTATCTCTACACCCATTTTTATCAAAATTGGTTCAGTGGTTTAGGCGTGAAAGCGTAACAGACAGACAGACAGAGTTACATTTGCGTTTATAAAATTAGTATGGTAGTATGGATGGTCTATTTCTATCTATTTAGGTATATCTTTAAATAGTATAAAGCTAAGGTACTGTTTTACTTTTGTCTGTTTTTCCGAAATCAGACAACAGAGATTTTATACGATTTTCACTATGCATTTATACTTAGTAGATAAAAGCCGATAATTTCCAAGATTTGTACCTAACTAGCTGTCCGCAGCGCGGTTTCACTTGCGTTAATATGTCTATACATATATATCGCAGCTTTTATTACCTACTACTTCGCAGGGAGATGTTATATTTATAGTCCATAGGTAGGTATATAGCCTTCCTTCAAGGCACAATAAATTTTGAATATATATCTTTAATAATAAGTGAACGAATCCAAAGTAATAAACATAGCTTGTTATAACAAAGCTTCCCACGAGTCATTGTGTTAGCGAAAGTGTCCTGTTCTCATGTTAATTAGACGCCATCTTGGCGCATGCGTATTGTCAACGTGTGCTCGTTCGCGCGGGAACTAACTTAAGTTTTCTACATAAAATTTCTTTAAGATATTTGTAAACAATACCTAAATAATAGATACTAAACCTATTAGTTATTGTTAACTATGTTTTTGAGAATTGATTAAACATTAATCTTTTACAAATCGTTCTGGCTTCGAAACTGGGCAAACAAATGACTTTTACAAATGTCTTACTAAGTTTACCTTGGGTATAGCTTACGGTGATAAAAATCATCGTGAGAAAACCTAGACTTAGAAAAAAATGTACAGGAGGACTACCAACACCTCATAAAGCAGTATTATTATGTTACTTTATGTTTTGTCTTTTTCTTTTGTACCATTAAAAAAAAGGATAGAGACAAAGTAAGCTTTAAGATTGCTATAAGAGGTTGTAGTATGGCCCCTAGACTCTACTGACTGCTTACATTAGGCAGAGTGAAGCCAATTTGATTGGCTAATACAAAAATTATAAAGAATTTTTAATTCTGCGTAGCCACTTTAGAACTTTTTTGTTCAAACAGCTATCAGTTTAGTGAGCTGCTCATCGTCACTTCAGAAATACTATAACTCACTGAAAAGAGCCTAGACTTCATAAAACTCTAAATTGTTCTTCACTAAAATAAAATATTATTAGGAAATTAAAAAGTACCTTTAAGCTGATCAAGATATAAAATCTTTCTGTCTCCATCCATGGGCACCACGACCTTCATCACTTCAGGGGTGCACTCGATCTGGGACTCGGAGCCTGAAACGAGGAACATATACATTATGATTAAGCAATACGTGGAAATAGTTTTAATAATTGAAGGTAACCTTAACTTATTTAGTAAACTTTTTTTTATAAGACTTTGGTGGCACACAAGCATACGGTCCACCTGGTGGTAAGTGGTAATCGTAACCTATAGAGATGGCTGTGTTTTCCAAGCATTACGAAAGTAATAATGCTTAGAAAACACAACCAAATCGTTGCCGACCACGGAGAAGGGGACGAGGAAGGAAAAGGGAAAAGGATCAGGACCGAGGGGGTATTTCGATCTCACTCACCTATCGAAACACATTAGCATGAAAACTAATAATTCGATACGGCCCATTCATACTGAAACCAGCGTGGATCTACTACCGTTTTTTTAGTTAAATTTTTGTAATCTTTCCGCATCCATTGATTTCCCATCCCGTTCATCAGGTCGTTGGAATTACCGACATTGAAAGGGTGCAATGTGATTAGAAATAGATAGAAAGTTGTCTTTACGTATTAATATGCGGATAACATTATGCCACCATCCTCGACAAGCTAAGCAGAGATATAACACCCACGATTTACTAGCTATGATGGGTGGATCCAATATAACAGGGAGCAAGCTTGTTAACGTTCACTATTGACTTTCTAATATAAGTAAACGTTTAATAAAGTATGCGTTCATAATAATATTAAGGTCCATGTCCATCAAACGTACAGCAGGAACGAATGCGGACGTATGCGGCCACATGCGATCGCGTCCGGCAGGATGTCGATGCATGCCTAAGACCAGCCGGCTCCGTACGACCGGCGCTTCGCTTGCGAATGTATACGTTTCTGCGCTTAATCAATAGTTTTAAACATTGTTTTAATTGATGTAGTATAAGTACGGTGATAGCCACAATAGTTTGAAGAAATTTCTCCACAAAAAACCATATATCATTATCACTATACCGGTATCCGATCTTGCGATTTCAAGACTTTTGCGTCTACAGAACCACACATCCTCTAAACCCGTAATATATGTAGATTATCATATATTGACTGACCTAACAGGTTTACACAATGTGTATGTCAATAAAATTGGGCAACCAGTTATACGAACGAGACAACAAAATGTTGTAGAACGAGTTTGTGCAGTGTTTACTGCAGTTATTACATCATACCATTTAAATCTCTGACATCAATATAAAATTAATAATAATATCGCCACAACTACACACAACGCCATCTAGACCCAAAGTAAGCATATTATTATAGCTTGTGTTATGGGTTCTAGAATGCGGATATACATACTTAAATACTTTTTTTTGTAAATACATACATATTATACATAGAAACACCCAGACCAATGCAAATAGGCATGTTCATGCACACAAATATTTGCACTGAGCGAGAATGGAACCCGCGACCTCTGCGTGGCAGTCCATACACAGTTTCACCGATCCACAGAGGCAGTTAATATATAACATGAGTGGGTTTTGAAGTAAAGAAAAGCGGCGTGTTTTATATTGAAATCAATATTTAGACTCCACATTATTATTTATTAGCGACCGACAGATGTGTAGGCACTGGTTACCTAGTGAGAGTTCGTTTTACATTATTTATTTGTACAAATAAGAAGCACCATGAAAACTACTGAATGCACCATATTCTTTTTCTTAGCGTATCGATGCCAATTAGATTTTGTCAGACCAGGGAGCTTACCACTCACCTCATAAAGCAGTATTATTTTAATATTACTTTGTCTTTTGCCTTTTTCTTTTGTACCATTAAAAACAAGCATAGAGACAAAGTAAGTTATAATATGCTTTAAGAGATTGTGGTAGGGCCCCAGAACTCAATTACAGAAAGGGCAAAGGGGTGCATGAAAGGAGCCTTCCCGAGCGACGTATCTTTTGTTCCTCTACACGTCCGGCGCATCCTGGGCAATCAGCAAGTTCATCGATTGGCTAATCCTTTCACCACGATGGCAACCCTAGACCTAGCATATTGATTATGTAACGCGAATTGTCCCGTTGTACCTATATTTTATCACAGTCTTGGGGTCCTCCGGGATCGGGGTCCTCAGGGTTTGGGGTACTTAGGGAATAACCCTTTATAATAACCTTGCGACATAGGTATTTATGAAACCATATCTATAATATAAAAATGAATCGCTGAATGTGTTGCTAAGCCCAAATCTCGAGAGCAGCTGAACCGATTTCGCTAATTTTTATTTATAATATTCCTTGAAGTACGAGAATGATTCTTATTTAAAAAATGTACTGAATAAAACACTTTTCTATATTCCCATACAAAAGTATCTTTATTTATCAAAAAAGGTTTAAAAGTGCACGCGTGCGAAACCGGGGCGGGCCGCTAGTAGTAAAATAATTTCGCTATCTCGTAATTATAGTTTAAGTCTTTTAACTTATATTAATTTACTAATACACAATGTAATCAAGATTTAAACTAAAGCAAAAGAAAGCACTCGCCACGGTTCAAGAAACACCTCCTTTTGACTTCATTGTTACAAAGGAACTTGGTTACACCTTGTACTACGGGTTGTCGACCTAAACATATAGATATGTTCACCAGCTGATGCCCGCAGCTCCTATCTCTGTTTATTTATTGACGATTTTTCATACAATCTTTCATGCCCATATTTCAACTCCTTTTAGCCATTTTTCCATTCAATAAAAGATAGAACCTATGTTGTCGAGGTCTAAACTATCTCTATACCAAATTTCATGTAAATCAGTTCAGTGGTTTAAGTGTGAAAGCGTAACAGACAGACAGACAGAGTTACTTTAGCATTTATAATATTAAGTACCTATGGCTTTTTATGTTTTTCAGAGATATTTGTAACAGGCTAAGTAAAAGGCATTGATTTTATTTGTTTAAACGTTTTTACAATATATATACTGACTGGAAGTATATCAGACGAAATAGCTAGTACGAAATAGACATTAGTTTTTATAACTAGTAGTAAAACAGATAGAGAAAAATTTAACAAAACGAACTTAATAAGAGATTAGATAATATTTATATCCTTTCTTTTTGCGAGATCGCCGGCAGCCCAATTGCCTTTTGCTCCATCACCTTTTCCCTTTTCCTTCCTCAATCCCTTTTCCCTACATGGTCGGCAACGGCTTAATTTTTGAAGCATTATTTTATTACTTAAGCTTGTGTGCCACCAAAAAGTTGTATAAAATAGATTAAATACCAATGCGAGTGATAAATGATAAATATCTACAAACTGTTTATTCACTAGACGGTATACAGAAGCGACAAATGTATAAATTATTCTGTAATGTTTTACAATTGAATTAATTTATACGAAGCTCAGTCGGTACTAGTTTATGTACGGTGACCATGATGTGAGGATAATTGGATACTGTCTTTGGTTTTTTTTCTTTCTTTTTATAAGAGACAACTCCCGTACTATGGAACAAGCCCTGTGTCGCGGGGGACTTTACAAACATAAAATTAACGGACACAAATTACAACAAGACTTGGAACAAATATTTATAGATCATAAAAAGTTTTGGCAATCTCGTGAACAGCAGTCGCTTGCGTTCCACTGCGCCACGGAGGCGGTTAAAGACTCAAATTTATAGAGCACAATTCTAGGAGTCACCATAAAAATGTCATCTGAACTCTGGTAGGTCCTGGCTACAAGAATGAGACCTCTCTTATTAAAAATCAACGGAACCTAGTGAAATCCGTATTTCTGCAGACAGCAATCTCTCTTTTCACCTCTTACATTAACGATATAAAACTTCACTAACCTAGCAAAACAAAAGTTATCCCCTACTATGTAGTATTAAGTACAAGTATACTAACTTTTAATAGCCCTATTGTTGCAATGCGGAACTAATACATAGAAATACAACTTTGTCACGTCCGAGAATAGAACGCGCGACCTTTAGTGTTTGTGCTGATTACTATCGTATTGACAATTCTTCGGACCTTGGAAAATATCTTAAATAATAATATTTACTTAGTTTATGTGTGAAATATATTCATTTTTGCCTGACTGCCGAAGTCAAGAAAGGTAATGTTTATCGAGCGTATGTATGTATGTATGTGGTTATGATTCGTATTGATTGTGAGAGTGACATTGGGTACATAATAATAAAGCGTCAGCATAAGAAAAATGGGTTTCTTTCTTCTCGCTTTGTTTTAGGCAGGCTGGCTTTTTTTTTTTAATAATATAATTATAGATATTGCTTGTAATATCTATATTTGTTATCAAAATGTCTTTATTTTTTACTAGAATCTATTGAGAAGATAATTGACCGAACTATCTCCTTTGTTTACATACTTTTTCTATTCTTTCCTGATTTCTTTCTCCTTACGGGTAGTTCTATTTGACGGGCTGTCACACAAAGCTCTCATATTTGATCATTGGTTCGGGCAATTTCTGTCAACAAAGTCTTAGCCCGAAGAAAGAAGAAGAATTGTGTCCATCAAATGGCAATAGGCTCGCATAAATGGCCCAACGTATATTATACAACTCTGCCTACTCTCTTGAAGAAAAATTTGCAGTAAATTCTTTATTGTCCTTTTATAATGGACACCCCACATTAGTCAATGGATAGTTCGTCGTTCGTTCCGTCCGGCTGAGCGCTTGCGTGTGAACTAGCCTTTATTTTAGCGAGATATAAATAAAGCTTATTTAAACGTTCGCTTACAATATATGTTTTAAGGTTAATAATAGTACGTTGTAACATGTAAAATACATTACTAAGCCAATATAGGGCTACTTTTTTATACTACTTCGGTGGCGAAGAAGCATGCGGTACGTGGTGTCCGTAACCAAGACGATGTTTTCTAATGCTCAGCGCAGACAGAGAGGAGCGCAGCAGAGAGGATTTTATTATAGCACACGAAAGTCAACTTAAAAATTATTGGAGTGAAGTGCATAATATATTTCCGCGTATTTTTGAGGTTTATTGTCGCAGCATTTATTGTCAGGTTCAAGCATATATGCACTTTATTCGAATAACATTAAAGTTGAGTTTAGACTGCCTTAATAAAATCCTATCCGCTCCGCTTCTGTCTGTCTGAGCCTAAGAATTGCAGAATACTTATAAAACATGATCACGGCGTTGCCGACCAGGGAGTAGAGGATGAGGAAGGAAAAGGGATAAGAAAAGGACAGTATTAGTTTATAAGCTTATGAGTTTTGATTTCCTCGGGAGCCTGACCGATTTTCAGGATCAAAAGTAGCCTATATCCGTCTCCGTACCTATTCTATCTACATACCAACTTTTATCAAAATCAATTTAGCCGTTTATGCGCTAAGTGGTAACAAAAATATACACACACAAACTTTCGCATTTTATTAATATTATAAATGCGAGAGTTTGTGTCTATGTGTGTGTTTGTTACCACTCAGTGCCTAGACGGCTAGACCGATTTTTATGATAATTAGTTTTAGATAGATTTGGTGCCGGAGACGGACATAGGCTACTTTTTATCCCGAAAATTGGTCTCGTTCTTGAGGGAGACAAAACACATTTTAGGCGCGGGCGAAGCCGTTTAGCGTAGCTAGTTTATAATAATAGTAAGATTAGTTTATTCTAGCATTTGTTGTTAAAAAGTTTACAAACTTCGGTTACATCAAACATTATTACGCTTCGTTATTTAACAGTGCAGTCACGTGCAGTACCATCACTGCTAGACCGGATATGAATACAGACAGCGACGCGAATGTGCGCATTGGTGCCAATACGTAAGTATTTGATATGGTTTCTTTTAAAGTAGTAAATAGCCCACTACAATCTGGGTTCAGACCAGGTCACAGTACAGTCTCCGCTCTTCTCAAAGTGACTGGTGATGTTAGGGCAGGCATGGAGGACGCTAAGGTTACTGTGCTGGCTTTGGTTGACTTTTCTAATGCTTTTAACAATGTCAGCCATGAAATCCTCTTATCTATCCTTTCCTACCTAATGGTCTCTTCTGAAGCGCTGGAATGGTTCTCATCGTATCTTCAGGGAATCAGCAATCAGTTCGTCTTGATGAATCTTCATTAAAATGGCGAAACCTCGACTCTGGTGTTCCTCAAGGTGGTATTCTCTCTCCTTTGTTGTTTTCTATTTTTATAAATCTCATCACTAAAAATCTTCAGTGTTCGTATCATCTTTACGCCGATGACTTGCAGCTTTATACACAGGAGAGCGTTGACAGTGTATTCACGGGTATCACAAGAATAAACAATGACCTTGATTACATTAAGAGCTGGTCTGACAGGTTCGGTCTGTCTGTAAATCCAAGTAAGTGTCAGGTCATTGTTTTGGGCAGCCCTCACATGTTACGCAGATTGGATATGTCAGTTTTTCCACCTGTAGTATTTGATGGTTCCGTCATTAATCTGAGTGCAACGGTTAAAGATCTTGGCTTGTATATCGACTCTGCGCGGAACTGGCAAGCTCAAGGAATTAAAGTTAGTCAAAAAGTCACAAGTACCCTTCGTGCTCTTTATCGCCTTAAGAATTTTCTCCCATATGAGACCAAGGTAATGTTTATGCAAACTTTAGTTCTCCCAATAATCGACTATGGTGACGTGTGCTACTTTGACCTGAATGCAGATCTTCTCAACAAATTCAATCGTCTTCTCAATAACTGCATTCGATTCATTTTCAATCTTCGAAAGTATGATCATGTGTCTACTTACCGTTCCCAGTTGTCGTGGTTACCTATTCGTCAGCGCCGAAGTTTGCGCGCTCTTACTTCCCTTTTTTCCTTTCTTACATCTCCCACTTGTCCTTCCTACCTGAAGCACTATTTTCAATTACTGTCCAGCAACCATGACAGAAATCTCCGCTCTTCTAAGAATCTACTACTACTATGTCCTTCCCATAGCTCTAACTTTGTTGGCTCTTCCTTTCCTGTCCAATCTATTCTTCTTTGGAATGCACTCCCTCTCGAGATCACGATGTCCATTAACCGTGTTGCGTTTAAGGTGAAAGTAAAAGAACTGTATTTAAGAAAATTGGCAGAATCATCTCGACAATCGAGTATATGTATGTATAAATATGTATTTATTTTATTATTTTATAAGTATGTTTATTTATGTGTATACAGACTATTACATGTATGTATGTTTAAGTATTAGATATAAATATATAATTAATATATTTTATTAGAATTTTTACTCTAATTTTTAATTAAAACTGTGTAACTTCTTGTGCACCTACTTTGTTTCTCTGCACCACCTCAAAAGGTTGACTGATATAGAATGCCTTTGGCATTAAGTCCGCCTATATACTGTATGTATGTGAAGTTTTTTAAATAAATATATCTATACTATTATATAAAGCGAAATAGTTTGTTTGTTTGTTTGAACACGCTAATCTCTGGAACTAGCAGTGGGGTTTGAAAATTCTTTTTGCGTATAATAGCCTAGTTCTCGAGGAAGTGTATAGGCTATGTAATATAAAGCTACTGGCGACGGGAGCAGAGCAGCAACCAAAGACGCGGGTAAATACGCAACGTGGTAAGCTAGTAATGTATAAAATAGAGAAACATTGCTGTACAATAAGTTTTTAATAATAGTAGGTATCATACGAGTACATGGTCTTTTAATAAAGTAAGTATATAGTAAAATAAATAAAATATGTTTTGGCCCTGAAACCTTTGGAACATCCGACGCAAAAAAAAAAACAGTGTTACAATAAGTTTAACTGTCCATGGTATCGTAGTTCCTAAACGGATGAACTGAGTTTGATTTTGTTTGTAAGTAGCTATTCTTAGATGAATGCTATGATTAACAAGCAAAATATATTATTATGAACAAAAACTCCTCCTTGTCTAAAACAAACTCAAAAGAAAAAAAACACCATTTCCTTCTTTATTATATAAAGTAGAAGAGTTTGTTTAATTTTTAATCGCGCTAATCTCTGGAACTACTAGACGGTTTTCAAAAAATATTTTGCGTATGATAGCCCAGTTCTCGAGGAAGGTTATAGGCTATGTAACATCACGCTACTGGCGACGGGAGCAGAGCAGTAAGCAAAAACCGCGTCGCGGAAAGCTAGTAATATAATATATCCTAAAGATATATTCGGCATTATAAAGAAAAGTAGCAAACAAACACACTAGTAGTGATAGTACGTGGAAAGACAAAAATGTGAGGGTAGATCTAGAATCTACTTCGCATACGAAGCCGTGACATCGCCACATCAGTCTGCTTGTGACCACGGCTGGTGTAACCTGGTCGAAACGTCAAGTAAAATAAGGTATGTAAATACCTAATGCATGATCGCGTGAAATCCCGTATATTTAGTTCTACTCAGTGGCGTGCACAGAGATTTTGGACAGGGTAGGCATTATAGATTTTAACAGGGTAGGCATTACTTAATTTTGTTGCTAAAATTGACATTTTAATCAAATATTAGGGTAGGCAGTGCCTTTCTGCCTTCATGGAGTGCACGCCACTGGTTCTACTATATCATGCAACGCGAAAGTTTAAAAGGCGTTTGTACAGTTGTGAACGTGTTTCAGCCATTATTATAGTGAGTATTTTAGCTAGTGATGGTATTCACACGAGCAGTAACACCTCTATGCAGATAAGCGATGCAATTATTCGGTCAGCGAGCCTTAGTTCACTTATTGTTTCCGTGTATTGTGGTACAAGCTATGAGCGGCAACGGTTTTGTTTGTAACTTAATAAATAATTAAATTAAGCGTCACCCTGCGCGATTGTATAAAAAATCTAGAAATCCACAGAACTTAAGTAACTGATATAGCTCGCAATGTTGCTTCACTAAAACGGAAAGCAAGACACACCGCTCTCAAAACTGAGGCTTAATGGCCTAAGTCTGCTATCACAATAGTGTTAGAATGGTCGATCATTGATCTCTTATTGGTTGAAACTTGTCAATTTCAACCAATATGAGATCAATGATCGACCATTCTGACACTATTGTGATAGCAGTCATATGCCCCTAATGGCGCCGCAATTTTCTAGAGTAGCGACCACGAATCAGAAGACGCAGCGTGGGCAGATTCCTTACAAGGTGGACCGAGAGGGAGGTGGGCAACCGATGAAGTACAGCTTACGACCGGTAAAGATGGCAAGAGTTTCGACAGGCCTATGTCCAGTAGTAATAATATATAATATAATATAATACTTAGAACCAAGTGTAGTTTAGCGAGCCACATGGGTTTTAGACATTTATTCTCATAAAGAATTACAAATAATTCACTTACATGAGAACATAAATTTAGTAAGCATTCTTAAGCGGTAATAAAATAAAAAGTTTAACATTACAATAAAATAATTCACTACCCTTCCCGTCACAAACTCGAGCGTAGATGGCATTCGCACAAATTCAAAGATATAGAAAATCACATTAGAGCTCATAAGAAAAATAATCTAAAAAAACTTTAGAGTCGGCCTCATCGAAAATGGAGGACTATACCATACCAGTTGCCATCTTGGTAAGTTGGTATGTTTCCATTATGGCGGCTTTGTTGCACACATAAGTATGTTTTTTATTCTTGTCTATTATTTGCACAGATTGTTTGTAACTACGTGTAAGGATACCCGCTGTCGCTTATGACTTGACCCGTAGTGCAACCTACCGTTTAACCCTTCTACATCCGATAAGGAGCTTCCCTGAATTATACGCAGAGTGAGCAGTAAATCTGACCATATACAGGTGAATAAATTAACTGTCCCTTCGTATACATAAGATTTAATAATAATAATATAATATGTGGACACTATCACACATCGTCATCTAGTCCCAAGCTAAGCAGAGCTTGTGTTATGGGTACTAGATAATTGAAATATAATACTTATACATACTTTTTTTTTTTGTAAATACATACTTAGAATACATAGAAAACACCCAAACTGAAGACAAATACAAATGTTCATCACACAAATATTTGCCTTCCGCGGGAATCGAACCCACGACACCCGGCGTCGCAGTCAGTTACACTAACCACTAGACCAACGGTGCATTTAATATAAAATCTTTATACTTGAATATAATTAAATAAGGAGAGATTTAATAATTGACTGGCCCGGCCTTGCTTCGCATCAATACTAACAGTGGTTGCCTGTTTCCCGCTCAGTTTATTATTATTTTTACTGCTCGTCTCCTTTAGGTTATAGATAGTACCTAAGCCTTCCCCAAGAAGCCCACAAAATAACAGTCAAAACTGAATCAAAATCTCAGTTGTTCTCGAGATTAGCGCGTTCAAACGGACAGACGCTTTCCAGCGACTTCCAATTCAGAAAGTCAAAGTCACACAGTCAAATAAAAACTGATTGATTTAAATCCTTTTTTAAGATCATACATGACACTTGTACGTTAGTGTCATGGCTAAAGAGATGTCAGCAAACGCAATCAAAAGTCAAACGGCCGGCTATGTTATTTACTTATATTGCGTTTGTACGGAACCCTTAATGAGCGAGACCGACTCGAACATGACTGCAAAAATTTCTTCGTGTTGGCTTTTTCGTAGGAGAGATAGTCAAACCGATTTTATTTGCCTTTTATTTTTGACCGACTTTTTGCAGAATGAGAGTTATTGCAATAAGTACGTTCTATAGTATAAGTATAAAAAAATTGGTCATTATCGGACGTGGACATACATGCATACATAGCTTCACGCCTTTTTTGGTCCCATGTAACAGGGAGCGAGCCTGTTGCCATATATCGAGCACAATTCCAGATTCCGGGCTAATACTGAGAATTTTTAATAGATAAACCCAATATCACTTTACACGGGAGTTCGAACCCGAGACCTCTGCGTGGTAATCCATTCACAGTACCACTGAACTAGAGAGGCAGTCGGACGTGGAGTTTAAAAAATAAACTACTTACTTTTCTTTTTTCTTTCAAAATAATATCCTTTTCAATAATGGGCGGTGAGATGTTACATTGACACAATTAATATAATAACTAAAACTGTCTACTTACCTACTTTAAATAAACAGCGTGATACTTGCGTTTGTAAGTATCTATTTTTTCGCACCAAATAAACGTTTTTATCTATCTTTCATTACAATACTGCTACAAACAGTATACACAATATAAAACACAAGTGGCCTAACGTGTTTTGTAAAGAACCAATTAATAGTACAGGTGTTTCTGAGCCTGTTTGCACCAGACGAACATACATCAGGTAAGCTACCTTGTTGAACGGGATGCGTGGCCTAGAACTACATACACTATTGTATCAATAGGTTGTCTACTAGTTTAATTTAAAAACTATACTACTCTCTATATTTGGTCTATGATAACAAACTACTAAGTGACCTGCAAGCACTATATGAATTTAGTTCAAAAAGTTTAATGTACAAATCTAAATATTATTTATTATAGACAAAACGCACCTTTTCATTATAATTTGTTTTTAAAATTAATCTTAAATTAATAAAATTTATATCAAACAAAAAATTACATGCACATGTGATAATATTGTTCACTATAAATTTTAATATACTTACTTAACCCTTTCATGGACACTACTGTAGACATAGAGAAGTTTTATTGTCATCACGGCCCTATCCGTTTATTTATTTATTGCACACAAAAAGATACTTATCAAGGAAAATATATAAATAAAAATTATTTACAAAGGGGAGCTTAACTCAGAACTGAGTTCTCTAACAGCATACCTTTACTGTTTACTGTAAAGTGTTAATATATTAAGTATAATGCGCATTAAACTATTATAAAACAATTTGTTACGTCATCGCATCGATGAATACTGCGTGGTTTTCGGTGTGTGGCAAATATCATTTGATGTAAAATAAATAAAAAAAGGTTAATTTGCTGATATTTTGTAATTTTTGTTCATATGTGTTAATTTAATTAACCTATATGAATAAATACATTTTCATTATTGAATTCATTTCATTATTCAAAATGAATTCAATATTAGAATGTTCTATTTAAAACTCAGACAATTTTCTTTTCATACAACTTTGGTGGCAAACAAGCATACGGCCCCACCTGATGGTAAGTGGTAACTGTAACCTATAGAGATAGGTGACAGTGATTTCTAAGCATTACAGAAATATTGCTGAAAAACAGCCAAGCCGTTGCCGATCAAGGGAAAAGGGATGAGAAAAAAAGAAAGAAAGAAAATAGTTTTTATTTGAATAAACTCACACAATTTGTACACATAACATTTTAGCTCCCATCGCTCGCAGCGTGATGTTACATAGCCTATAACCTGACTTCTATAAATTGACTGGCCTGTTGGTCTAGTGGTTAGTGACCCTGACTGCTAAGCCGGAGGTTGTGGGTACGATTCCCACCCAGGACAAACCTTTGTGTGATGAGCATGATTGTTTGTTCTGTGTCTGGGTGTAATTTATCTATAATATGTATGTATTTACAAAAAAAATATATATATAAGTAGTATATCAGTTGTTTAGTACCCATAACACAAGCGAATATAATTGCTTAATTTGGGGCTAGAAGGCGCTGTGTGAATGTGATAGAATATTATTATTATTATTATTATTATTATTATAACCATTCTCAACAACTGGATTATCTAACACAAAAATATTTCAAATCTGACTGGTTGTTCCAGAAATTAGCACGTAAAAACAAACAAACAAACTCAGCCGCTTTTTATGTTATTTAGTATATATTACTATTTAAATATTATTGTTATCATTGAGTGTATAAGCCCCCTAATTACTTAAGTCTACAGCATAGATATAAAATTTAATTATAAACATTAAAAGCAACAATCAAAAGAATCTAAAATATGTTTCTAGACGGGCAGGTGGAACATAAATGGAACAAAGTATACATAGCAACATGCACCTGTGGAACACGTTCCTTTTATGGGATCATACAAACTATTTATGGAACACGCAATAGGTTAAGAGGTATCTAGTGCTTTATTATTACTGTATATTTTATTATGGGCTTTAATACGTATAAATTATGAGTGTTTGAAATGAAAATGATTATTTTATTGATACACTAGCGACTCTCCCTTGTTTAGCACGAGAGAGTACTAATATTTTTTTACGATAAGATTACATACATACATTACATAGCTTCACGCCTTTTAGTAAGAGTAGGCAGAGGTTATTAACCACCCCAGTTTCACAATTTTTGGGTCCCATGTAACAAGAGGCGAGCCTGATGTCATTTAACGGGCACAATTGCAGACTCCGGGCTAATATTGACAATTTCTCAACACAAAAACCCAATATCACTTTACCCGACCCGAAGATCAAACCCGAGACCTTTGGTAATCACAGTACCACCGAACGACAGCTGCCAAAGAAATGGTTTAAAGTTTAAACTATAGTGAAAACTGTAGTCTATGAGAGTCCTATGGAGGGTACAATCTACCATCTGCGTGTTCCCCATGTCCTTCTTCAAACGAGGTTTAAAGAGAGCATTAATATCACGGTAAGCAGCGGCTTCGCAGAGTCCCTGACATTGCAGAAGTCTATGAGCGACAGTTA
Organism: Parascotia fuliginaria; assembly: GCA_963082885.1. Lineage (NCBI taxonomy): Eukaryota > Metazoa > Arthropoda > Insecta > Lepidoptera > Erebidae > Parascotia > Parascotia fuliginaria. Next base: position 7,122,156 of record OY720198.1, on the reverse strand, counting down.
CCACTTACCATCAGGTAGGCCGTTGGCTTGTTAGCCACTAGAGGAAAATAAAATAAATGACAGGCCATTTCTTTTGATAAAACATTTTTTGTCATAATAATAAAAGAAAATAAGGTTATTATAAAAAAGGTAATATTTTTATTTGTAAAGTTCACTTTGGTAATAACAGATAGTAATCTATCTATACTTTTATATACAGAGGAAGAGTTTGTTTGTTTGTTTGTTTATTTTAACGCGCTAATCGCTGAAACTACCAGTCAGATTTCAAAAATTCTTTTTGCGTATGATAGCCCAGTTATTTATAGGCTATTTAACATCACGCTAATTGCGACAGGAGCAAAGTAGTAACCAAAGATGTAACTTAACGCAAGTGAAACCGCGCTGTGACATGCTAGTATCTATATCTTCATGTTTATGGCCGGGACTATTTTACTGTCCCCTACAGGTTTAGGTGTTAACGGTACTTTAGAGATGCTAAAGTATCGATGTTTGATTGCAAGGTTCACTTGATGGTTAACGTAACCTATGAATGTGACTATGTTCAGAATTGCAGAAACAATGCTAAGAAAACACCATGTAGGGGAAAGAGGATGAGGAAGGAAAGGGAAAAAGGAATAGGAGCAGAGTACGTTTGGGCCTTTGGCGTTGGCGCTCTCACTCATGAAAAAAAAACATTGATATGGAGACTAATATGTATACTTTCCCGGTCGATCCGACCCATTCATGCTGAAACCAGCGTGGATTTACTGCTGTATAAATTTAAAGAATTCTTAACTGATGGATGAGGGCGGCTCACGACCGGCCATAGTGACGACATTGAAGGGGGCCTATGTCCAGCAGTGGACGTCTTTTGGCTGATAACGATAAGGTTCAATAAAAGCAAGGTTGTCATGTAGGTACATCAGGAGGTATTAACGCGCCAAATGAAGCGCTCTGGCAAAAACACTAATACTGGTGCGTTTCGAGGAATACTCCACATCAGACTATCGATATTAACAAACACAATTGTCCCATCACTATACTTTTAACCGCTCTCATAAATAACACTCGTATAGAAAAGTTATCTATTTTTGGCTTATCTTGTTTATTACTTTAGGGACAGACAAACATGCAGGCAGGGGAGTTTGTATGCAAATAAACAGGTGTGGTATGTGGCTTTTGAAATTAAAAAAATATTACAGGTTCTTAAGCGTTTAACGATAGTTTTTAATGATAGCTATTGATAGGTAGTAATATATATTATACTACTTTGTGCAATATAAAATCTATTATTATCTTAAGGGTTACCACATACCAGTTCCGTACGGGGAAATTAAAAGTCTTGTACGGCACCAGTTCTGAAACTCCGATTCTTACTTTTGAGTAATGAAACCTCTAAATCAAGGACCAAAGCGTCTTTTTCGCAGAAGGACGCGGATATATAAAAAATTGGTTCTAAAAAGATCAAGCTTGGCGCTATAAAAAAAGCTACCATTAAATAGGTTACATAATTAAAAAGGTTTTGATATAAGCTCTAAAATTATAAGCATTTTACAAGTTTCATGCTAATGCGTTTCGCTCGGTGAGTGAGAGCGCCGGCGCCGGCAGCCCAAATACACCCTCGGTCCTCTTCCGTTTCCCTTTTCCTTCCTCATTCCCTTTTCTGTGGTCGGCAACGGCTTGGTTGTTTTCTAAGCATTATTACTTCTGCGATGCTTGGTAAACACAACCATCTCTATAGGTTTTGGTTGCCATAATCCATCAGGTGAACCGTATGCTTGTTTGCCACCAAAGTTGTATAAAAAAAGCTCTAATATTTGCTTTATCAGCAAACACAATTAAGTAACTGTGTTTTTATGACTAAACAGAGATCGCCGGGTTAGGTATAATAATAAATAATAATAATACTAGCCTGTTTACTGTCCCACTGCAGGGCAAAGGCCTCTTCTCATATAGAGAAGGCATGAGCATTAATCACCACGTGCGCTCAAGGCGGATTGACAATTTCAGACTTTTAAGTCCAGGTTTCCTCACGATGTTTTCCTTCACCGTCGGTCAGAAATGTCCAAGATAAACTTAGAAAGTACATGTGATTTGAAATATCACATTGGTACTTGCCCGGATTCGAACCCACTACCTCGTGTTTACGAAGCGAGTGCCTTATCCACTGGACCATTTCGACTCGGTAATCCACTTTAATTGCCTAACCCCGCGATCGAACTTATAATCTACAGAACCACCAAGGCACAAACTACATCTGTTAGAATAATTACATAGGCACTATTTAAAGACATTACTGCATGTTACAAACAGGTGAGACTGACTAGCCGGTTTAGTCAGAGGTCTATAGGGTTGAACTGATGGTATGATGTTTCATGGGTATAAGATACGGCGTCTTTAAGGTTTACCTTCTCTTAAAATTATTTGTAGATACTGTTTTATCTGATAATTTTGATTAATAAGATTCCTTAGAGCTATTTTTATTTTTAATAGTACCATTTTATGATGTTAAATGACTTTAGAATAGTTTTGCTAGATAAATGTATATTACTTCTAAAAAAAGTGTGACTCATATTCTGTCTTCCTTGGAGCCCAAGACTTTTGCCATAATGTGTTTTATAACACGATCTCATCAAATGTTAATCTTTCGCAAATCCAAATCAAATCAAGTTTTATTTGTTAAACATGCTTTATCATTTGACATACAAATAATATAATATAAATGTAATAATTAAATTCAAATTAGGTATGAAAAGTAAATTATAAATATAAAATTCAAATTATTACAACGATTTGCTTCCTTTTGCTAGGCAAAAATAACAAAGTTTTTAAAATGTGATCAACCGCGACATGTGTAAAGAAATATACAATGCATGCGCATGCGCACCCCTAGACCCGTAATTACTTAGTGGTCGAGGTCCGGCAACTAGGTAACATACAAACATACATATGTGACCTGTAGGGCGTAGGAAATAGCGGATAGCACAGACTATAATATATGCTACCGTCAACATCAACTTATCGATATTTTTTTTTTATTAGCCGTATCTATCTTACTCCACCTAACTTTGATCCTGGGTCTTTTAAGCGGGGCGTGAAAAAGCATCTTACTAAGCCGCCATAGTGGAGGCCACATACCAGTAGTTTGGCTTTTGGAATGGTGTCTGCCACTTCTGGATTCCACTGACTGCATACCATCAGGCAGAGAGGAGTCACTTTGGTAGGCTAATATAAAAAAAAACTCCTGGGCTAAGGTCTCCCACATCCCTCCATCCATCCCTCCCACATATCGCAGTTTTACGCTTTTTGCTTCCAATTTCCAAAAAACTGTCAAATTCATTTCTTTTTTTTTTTTTTTTTTGTTTTTTATTGCCTACAGTGGCAGACGAGCCAACAGCCCACCTGATGGTAAGTGGTAACTGTCACTCATAGACTTCTGCAATGCCAGGGGCTCTGCGAAGCCGCTGCCTCTCTTTCTCGATCTGCCGACCTCGCACTGTCTCAGGGCACCAACTTTGAGCAATATTTGCCCACAGTTTATTCGGCATGCGGCAAACATGTCCGCCATGTCCAGCCCAGTCACATTTAAGTTTGGCAACTTGTTGAGTCACATTAGTTATATAACATTTCGATAAAATGTTATAAAGAATGAAACGGCTTGTTTACAATATTAATTAAGAATATTACATACAACATTACATACATACATCATACATAGCTTCACGCCTGTCTCCCATAAGTAGGGTAAGCAGAGACTTTAGAACACTATTTGCTTAACATACCTCCTTAAACTCGGAGTATTCCTCGTAGCGCACCAACTTTGAAACTCACCAAAAGTAGGTATACTTCGAAACGCGCCAAAAGTAGAAATATTTTTTGTTTATTTCGAAGAATACTTTTGGTGCGTTTCAACCGCTTCGAGGAATACTCCAGTGTTTAATAGCAACGATTATTGTAACGATTTAATAAATTGTAAAATTACATCTTCAGTATCGTAGAGCCTGGACTTAATGTGGTGTGGTGTTCTAACCTAAATAGTCCCTGTAGGCAATCGTGATGGTAAAATATTGTAAAGAGAATTAGGGAGGCTACACGAACTAGAAGTGTGATTTTTATTGTATAAGGTGTTCAAAGAGGCGAAATGTAATAGTATAGAAATTAAATATTTTAAACTCACACGATTTTTACACATAACTATATTTATAAAACGGGTCTACTCGTGTTAGAAAATTATTATAAGGTGTCATACCTCTTTACCCGACGTTTCGGTCGAATTACACCGACCATGGTCACGGGTATAGAAATTTCGGTAAGATTACTCGCTTGGATAATTCGTTTCTTAACCCATCTGAACCTAAACAGTACTAATCACCGTGCACTGTTGGACATAGCCTTCTCCCAATTGACGCTAATGATCCTTTTCGGTCCTTTTCCTTTCTCAGAAAGCCAAGGGAGCTTTCTTACATGTAACAACTGGTGACAACTTGATTGTGTTTTCAAAGCATTATTGAAGTTATACTTCTTTTGGCGCGATTGGGAAAAATGATAAGAGTGAATTTTTACGATGCGCGCGCACACCGACAGAAAAACGCAACACCCTGAAGTTAGTCGCGAACCTTTGTGTGTCGTATCAGTACAAATAATCAGTGTGAATAAATACAAAATATATTGGCGTTTATATCAATTCAATTATATTTATGACGGTGATAGATATTTTTTATTGATCATATCAGTAAAAATATTTATTTTGAATATTAGTGGTAAAAGTGGTGTTAATATACTGTTTTAAGTGCATTTATAGATTTGAGGTTAACTGTTATGTACGTATGCGTTGTGTTATTATGTGGTATTTTTGGATTGTTACGCTAAAGAAGTATAACTTCTTACGTGCGTACATGAGTAGGTACACACACTCTTATTTTCTTGTTGAGACTGCCTCTGTGGTTCGATGGTATTGTGTACGGATTACCACGCAGAGGTCTCGGGTGTGATCCCCGGGTAGGGTAAAGTAAGTTTTCTGTCGAAAAATTCTTAGTATTAGCCCGGAGTCTTGAATAGCGCGCGATAAATGGCAACAGGCTCGCCCCCTGTTACATGGGACCTAAAATTAAAAAAAATGGCGAAACGTGGGTGATTAAACACCTCTGCCTACCCCTTCAGGGATAAAAGCCGTGAAGCTATGTATGTATTTTTTGAATTTCAAGGATTTGTAATGATGTAAAAGCATAAAAGTGTGTTGCAAGTTGGTGGCTAATAAAATTGCATATCAAATGTGTGTAAACCCTAAGCCGACCCTATGACCGGGGGCCGATCTAGTCCACTCTAGTCGTATGTGATTGACGACCCACTGGCTGTGAAAGTTGTGACCTAGGTCTTAAGTGGACCTAGGTTTGAAACGCTTTGAGCTACAATTACCATAGTATGTACAAGGTACGTTGTATGTAGTCACGGTTTATGTTATATGCTCGTACTTCATGTTTTTGTGTAAAATGTAATTCTACTAATATTAAAAATGTGAAATTTGTGTGTGCTTGTTACCACTCAGCGCCTGAACGGATGAGCCGATTTTTATTGAAATTAGTAGGTATGTAGATAGTATACTTATTTGGTGCCGGAGACGGACATATAAGCTACTTCCCGAAAATCGGTCTGATTCCGGAGGCAGACTAAACACAATTTAGGCGCGCACGAAGCCGTACGGCGCAGCTAGTAAAGATATATTAATATCTTGTTAAATTGAGTACCTAAGGCTTAATTATTTTTTATTTTCTTATATTCCGTAAGCCTATTAATCGTCGACAGCTAGGCTATGTTTTTATCATTGTTTTTGCGAAGATTAGAGAACAAGCACTGACAACTTACCACGAGATACTTAGTTGCTTTTAACATTTTATTTATTATCAAACAGCTACAATACAAAGACATTATAAATACACATAGTTAACAATATTAAAGCCCACTACTACAATATTATCATAGATGTTTGCAAGCGGAAAAATAAAGAAAACAATTAATTAATGGTCTCGAGTTCGAATTAAAAGCACGGTACTAAAGATATTAAACAGATGTTTGCCTAGGGCTATTTGAGAATCTCCTACCATAAATATACAGTTTTCATTTAATTTCACTAGAATTTTGATCTTGGATCTCTTTAATGATCCTGCGATGTTGTAAAAGCATCATAAATAACTGAAATATTGGAGGCTACTATGCGTGCAGTTTAATACGATCAGTTTTGGAATGTTGTTATCCTGAGGAGAAGGAGGAGTAGTACAACATCCCACAACTCCTCTGCTTTGTCACTTTATTAATTTGATAACTTAGTTTATAGACTAATTAAAACTATAAAGACTTGTTGAAACATAAGCGGTATTTGCTCCCGCTTTGGGTTGAGGTAACCGCGCAGATTTCACTCAGGTATTATGCCGCAGCTAGAGCGGAATACTGCATATCCACTGGCACTGGCGAAAAGTTCATACCTTCGTGAGCGAAACTCACGCGAAATTCGCTTCGGTGTGAGTAGTAGTATTACCGCATACCCACTCGGCTTTCTTTACCGCAGGCGGTAGCAAATATGGCTCAGGTTAAAAGCTCTAGGCCATATATTATGTGTTTTTAATTATAAAAATATATAGGTACCTAGTGGTCCATATTTCGGGATCTTATTCTACTGGCAACCCAGAAATGTCATACATCAAGAACATGGCGCTCATAATTCTTTGGTATTTTCCCATGGGTGCTTCTCACAATTACTGAGTTGACGCGAAATGATCGTATCGTAAATAAGATTATGTTTTAATACTGTAATGTTAAAAAAATCCCACGATCACATCATTAGATTAAGGTGGCTTTGGCCCAGTGCTGTCACTATGACATACCGAGTATTAAAAAAAAAGATGGCGGAAAGCAAAATGACTTTAAAGAGCGTCCATCTTTTGTTTTCATGAAAGATCGTTCTCATTTAATTTCATCCACATTTTTCTATTTTTATTATTGTAATAAACCATTAAAATCATCAACGAAAATATTATTTTACACCTAACACTGGCTGAAATAGCTGACACAATCGTCAGCTCAGTTGCGATAATAAAAGGAGAAGAAGAAGAAGAGTTAATTTAGGAGGTCCAGTTTCCTCCCTTTGAGCTTTCCTCACCTCCCTCATTCCCTTCCCCTAACCCCATCCCCAGTCGCCATAGTGCATGCCACCATGCCAGCAGTTTAATACGATGGCTACCACTTCTGGATTCCACTGACTGCTTACCATTAGGCAGGGTGGAGTCACTTTGTAGGCTAATATGAAAAAAAAACTTTCGTCTTCACGCAAGATGATTGTCATATAATTTAATCAATATTTTCGCTATTTTTATTATTGTAAACTAGCGATACGCTCTCATTTTGCATAGGTATCAAAAGTTGCAGTTAGCCAGATCATTAATATCGTTGCTACTTAGCTTCTATCGGTGATAAGTGAATGTATATACTCTAAAATACCACAACTTTCCTCGAAAAATGCAATATACATTGAAAACTGCATCCAAATCCATTAAATGGTTTTTGAAATTAGGCATTTTATACAGATAAAACCCTATCCCACTATATTATAAATGCGAATGTTTTGTGTGTGTTTGTTACCACTGAGCGCCTAAACGGCTAAACTGATTTCAATGAAAATTGGTTTGTAGATAGATTCGGTGCCGGAGACGGACATTGGCTTCATCCCGAAAATCGGTCTGGTTCTCGGCAGAGACAAAACACATTTTAGGCGCGGGCGAAGCCGTGGGATCAGTTAGTGTATAATGCGTAGTACTACTCATATGAAAGTAATACGAGTAGTATAGTATGTAGCTACTTCATGATAATATGCAAATTTTATTGAACTATGTCAATACATATGTATCCATTCTCACAATTCATAACTCTTTAGATCTGTATCGGTTAGTGATGATATGAAAACTTTTTTTAATACTAATTGCTTGAGAAAATCTAAATAGAGATGTGGTTAAAAAACAGGGTTGGCGCTTATTAATTCTAGGCCTTTACATGTATCATTAATTAATTAAACATGTAAATGAACTGTATAGTGTGTGAAAGTACAATTCGATTCCCTAGCCTCATGGGAATCGAATCGGTCACACAGTGGGTGCCGGAGGACGAGCGTAGTCGGCTAGGCAGACCTCGCAAACGCTTGCACGACGATTTGGACGCCTTTGTCAACGACTGGATCAAATCGACGCCAAATAAAGAGCTGTGGAGCACTATGGAGGAGACCTTTGCCCAACACGAAACGTGTTTAAAAAAAAGACTGTTTGTTGTCTGTAATTCGGTTTACGGATAATAATTTTATATAACGTCATTAGAAAACATTAATAAAAAATTGCATACTTTTATGAAATTAATTTAATTTTTATTTACTTTTATTTTGTATAATACAAAGAAGTTTTTCTTTACTGCCCAGAGGCGACATACAAAAGATAACAAGCTTCAAAATTAGTACAAAACCTTATCTTAACTTAAACCTAACCTAAACTTTTTGCACTAGTTCCTATCCAATTAGAACTTAAAACTAAACTTGTTAGGTTTTTATTTTAATACAATGATGCATAAAAAAGGCATGTTTGCGCGTCACATCTGTGCAGGAAATTTGGATCCACTCAGCATGATGCTGTTGTGCCAGCAACAGTGGCTGCTGGTTACATAACAGCGCTGTTTTTCAGTTTAACCACATCATTATCAAATAAAGATTTGTATTTGTAACCAATTATCCTGGCTTACAAAAGTTATAGTGTGATGGACATGCAGTATGGACTGTTGCCCTCGTCAGGCTGGATTACCAACAAGAGACAACCCTACCTAACAACTTGCTTTATAATTACAATATACAATAATAATGATAATAATAATACCAGCCTGTTTACTATCCCACTGCAGGGCAAAGGCCTCTTCTCTAGGGAAGGTATGAGCATTAATCACCACGCTTGCTCAAGGCGGATTGGCAATTTCAGACTTTTTAAGTCCAGGTTTCCTCACGATGTTTTTCTTCACCGTCAGTCAGAAATGTCCAAGATAAACTTAGAAAGTACATATGATTTGAAAAATCACATTGGTACTTGCCCAGATTTGAACCCACTACCTCGTGTTTACGAAGCGGGTGCCTTATCCACTGGACCATTTCGACCTAATATACAATACCCTTGTCTATTTCATTGATTTGTGAAAATAAAGAAAGAACAGTTAAGTTTCATGCGACATTTTGTTTTATAATGCCGGTGCTTTTATCTTGCCTCGATAATGATTATAAGAGCGTTTACACCTTATGAGTGGCAACGTCGGCATTTAGTGACATATTTCGTGATTTTCTATTTTTATAGATATATTTTAAAAATAATGTTACAGTAACAACCTGCTAGAATTAGGTGATAAAGTGTAAAATGTAGGTTACGGGAACATATTTTTAAAATATAGCTCGGATTAGATGTGAAAATTGAATACCACGAAATAAGACACTTATTTTTGACGTTGCCACCAGTAGCGAAGAGTCACTTTTCCGAGAAGGGAAGCCGGTGGGAATCATTAGTCTTTGAGTAGACACATTTTAAAAGGGCAGGACATATTTTAAAAGGGAATCTGGCAGGAATCGTGTTATAAGGACGCTTCGCCACTGGTTGCCACTCATAAGGTGTAAACACTATTAATTAACGGCTTAACTATACCTTATTACCTTACCAATTATAGTAGTTGATGTGTTTATTTTGTATATAAAATGATTAATTATTGATTTTTCTCTTAAAACTAAGTACTATACACTTTCTTGATTGTCAGTGCATCACCCAATGGTAGAATAAATTAGAATAGAATATATTTATTTGCGAGAAACATGGTTACAAGTTGTTACAGCACTGTATGTATAGGTACTGCATGTTCCACCGTGGCTAGTGTGCAAATTACAAATGTCAATATAATATTATGTCATAATAATAATAAAATTTCATTACAAGATTGAAGATGAGATTAAAATACAGCTTAGACTGGTAGATAATGTCTCAGAAATTAAGTCCGGCTTTACATGTATGTGTATAAATACATGTGGTCTTACTTAATGAATAAACACGAGACTTTTCTTTCTAATGTATAGTTTTGTAACCTTCTTTAGATATTTTGCTATGCTCTCTCTCTTTCACTCTCAGCTTCTATATACTATTATATAAAGTGTAAGAGTTTGTTTGTTTGTTTGTTTGATCGCGCTAATCTCTGAAACTACCAGTCAGATTTGAAAAATTTCTTTTTGCGTATGATAGCTTAGTTTCGAGGAAGGTTATAGGCTATGTAACATCACGCTACTGGCGACGGGAGCCGAGCAATAAACAAAGACGCGGAAAGCTAGTTTCATATATGTCTACCATATCAAGTCTACCCTATCTTTCCGTGGTCGCCATTTAATTTTTTTACACTATGAGTAACGAACGTATTGGTGACCCTTTCATCCTTTTACATGTATGTATAATATGCTTACTGCCACTTCACCTAGCTAATTTTTATGTTATATCTAAAAACAAAGATTTTATTTTTAGGTTTGTATGTTTTAAGATGTTTTTTTAAATGATTTATGACAATTACTATAGAACCTTAGTATTTACATAGAAAATAAAGCTTACCAAGAGAGGAATAATTAAACACGAACATAATTTTATTTAAAAAAAACCACATGAAATAATGTAATCTTGTAACAAGCAAAATGTCAGCATATTTCTTATGTAATTAAAGCTAAATGCAAAGACATACGCATCTAGCTTTCTTACATATAAATGGCAAAAAGACTTGGCTCTAGAGAAAATATTAATGTCGCCATAAAAAAAAACAAAGTCGAAGCAACGCGTTCTATTTTTAAACTGCTGTCAATTTTACTTTTTTCCAGCGTTGAGCATCGTCGTGAGTTTTTACTTTTTTGTGATGAGTAACATTTTAGATTAGATGGATAAACATTTTATAGTTATGTATAAGACATTGTACTTTTAATTTAATAATTGTACACTTGGTTCGCTACTATAATTACGACTAATTTACTAACAAAGGTTAGCGAAGAATTAGCAAAACATTAAAGCTACTTTTTTTGTATGAAATTTAGCCTTATTCTGACTGCAGCGATTCCATTATTATTTATTGTAATAAGTCCGTTTCCTCACGAGGTTTTCCTTTACCGTATCTATAATTTTATACAAATAATTTCAATAAATAGCTGTATCGATAAAATACGAGTAGAATGTATAGTTTTATGTAGGTATCGATTGTCGTGTGGCGTTGCATTCCAATTCTAAGTTATGGTGACAGCACTTCGATATGCCAGTATAGCTTACGTAGAACGGTAGAGTACAATACATAACTTAAGGCCGTTGTATTTGTGACGGGTTTTTATACTTTTTTGATTTTGGCGGCGTTTACATAATTCGAAATAGGTTCAATTCTGACTTTTCCAGTTTCTTATTTGGTCATCTTCTAAAATTGTCGAACTAACATTAGGCCGTATCGGTAATAAGTTTAATTCGCGGAAGGTTATTCTGAGATAGTCAGTTTTTATGTAAAATCAATTAAAACGAAACCTAATTATAACTGCGTCAAATTCATTAATAAACCTTTTATTGATGAAATTAGATTTTGCATACGTTTTATTCATTGATAGTCTATTTCTAATTTAGTTAGATTTTGAACACGTTGCAATTAAATTTTCGTCGTTTCATACAAAATGTACTTTTATGAAAGAGCATAATTATTATGTCACGGAGACACGAACGGGATGGAAACGTAACTTTCAGGAGACCGAGCCGAGTTGTATTACTAGGTATATAAATTGGAAACTACATATCTATACTATTATATAAAGCGGAAGAGTTTGTTTGTTTGAACGCGCTAATCTCTGTAACTGCCAGTCAGATTTTAAAACTCTTGCGTATGATAGCCCAGTTCTCAAGGAAAGTTATAGGCTATGTAACATCATGCTACTAGAGACGGGAGCAGAGCAGTAAGCATAAACGCGGGTGAAACCACGCCACTAAAAACTAGTTTTTTAAATATAATAGAATAGAACAAGCCCTGGGTCGCGTGGGTCTTAACAAATATTACGATTAGTCGACTAGGCTATGCAAATAAAATTCTTGTCAATGATTGGTTTATGGCATTATTTTGTTTACTATCTAATGTTAATAACTTAATTTGTATATATTAATACTTATTAATACATAAATATATATTTCAGAATATAATAAATATATATTTCAGATTAAACAGGTCTTTACTAGGTATAGTTTTTTATTTTAATAGACTAACCGCCGACTATAGAAACTGTAGGTTTTACCAGCCGGATTATCTCTCAAATAATACATAGCTATCAACATTAATTATATCATTAAATACTTATTACATCAAAAGCTTTTCTGATATTTATTTAATTAATTATCGTTTGATGACCTTTAAATATTACGTGTTCTATAAACCAAATAAAATATTGTCATTAAAATAATACAAAACAAGTAACATAGAATTTACGTACTATACACACGTCGTCGCTTACAATTCTGAGAAATACATTGTTAAGGCTATAATTAAGGCAAGCACAGGCTATGCGAAAAATATGCCCTAATGGCTGAACAGCGAACGTCGTTTACATGCGAGAAAAAAAAGTATAGTCTCTGGTTTAAGATGGCGGAGTTGTTTACTTTCGATTTAAGAACGTGTGCGAATTAAAAATTGTTAGTCTATTTTTGAAATGAAATTATAATTTGTTTTTAGACTGTGGTTTAAGATGGCGAGTTATTTAATTTTTTAATTTTTCATCTTCTAATTTTGAAACTACGTTTTAAAACATTTCTGTCACTGACGCGAAATCGGCAAAGTAATGAGAGGGGTAGCAGGGGTAAGGTTAGTAGAGGACCGGGGCGGTAAAACTGAATGACTTAGCTTTTTTAAAAAAACGCTAGCGTTCCGTGCCGGGTTTCACCCGCGACTTTGCTGACTACTCTGCTCCCGTCGCCAGTAGCGTGATTTTACATAGCCTATCACCTTCCCTAAGAACTGGGCTATCATACGCAAAATGAATTTTTATACATGACTAGTAGTTCCAGAGATTAGCGCGATTAAACAAACAAAGACACAAACAAACTATTCCGCTTTATATAATAGTATCGATTATTTTTAGGACCTCCAAATGCTTACCAGCTTGCTTGCAAATTTTTTAGCCAAGTTTAAATTTTGATCTTGATTTGAACAAGAAGGCGCAGCAGACCCTTCACAAGGTGGACTGACGAGCTAATAAGGACAGCGGGCAACCGATGGATGTGGGCGGTTCACGACCGTTGAAGATTGAGAAAATAGAGGCTCCCTTGAATGAGGGTGTTAAGGAAAATTTTCGCCATCAGTTGGCGCCACTTTCACTTTCACATTGGGCCAATCAGGGGTTATCTTTTTGACAGCGCTTGACAGCTAGACCAAAGACATCGGTGCTGATACCTCGTGGGCGCCATTTTAGAAAACGCTCTCAGAAATTTTATTTTGCCCATAAGCACGTGACTTACACATTAAAAATTCCGAAATGAACACTGAAAAATATTTGTTATAATAACGCTGTCAAAATGGAAAACCTTTTACCAAAGTGGCGCCGACTGGTAGCGAAAATTTTCTTAAACACCCTCATTGGAGTCCCGACGGGTTTTTAGACGAAAGACCACACTATGATAACAATTAATATTAGTAGTGGTTACGACTTATCATACATATTTAATCAAAGTAGTTTTTTTGTTTTTCGAGTGTATGTATGCATGTATGTATGTATGTGGGTATGTATTATGTATGTCTATTTCTTTGGCACGCTCTAAATCCTAAATGGCTTGATGATTAACGTATGAGGTGTCAATAGATTCGTATTGATTGTGGGAGTGACATAGGGTTTATAAAATTACAATGTAGCGTCAGCACAAGAAATAAAATGGGTTTCTTTCTTTTAACTTTGTTTTAGGCGGGCTTTTTTTTTTTTAATAATACTTATAACTTTTAGACTACTTTAGTTTTTAGTTTGTTAATAGTTTAGTTTAGAAAATTTCTTTCGGAAAGTATCTAAGTAATACATGCATGAGAAATCCCAAGAATTCCAATGATTCGTAAGACTTAAGAATATTACGTGTACGGACTGCCACGCAGAGGTCGCGGGTTCGATTCCCGCTCAGTGCAAATATTTGTGTGCATGAACATGTCTATTTGCGTTGGATTGGGTGTTTCTATGTGTAATATGTATGTATTTATAAAAAAAGTATCTAAGTATGTTTATCCGCATTCTAGAAGCCATAACACAAGCTATAATATATGTTCAAATCCGGAGTGGTTTGCTAGTGTTCTATAAAGCCATCAAAACAGGCTTACATACTACCTACAAGCATAAAAGTGGGTAATACTAGTAATTTCTAAGCAATATTCTTCGAAAATAATTATCTTGTTTATTTAAACAAGTTGTAAGTAATAAAGAAATACTTACCTAGTATTTTATTTATTAAAAACTTCATAATTATATGCATTAAACAGAAGCATAAGAAATACCGGTTTATCTTAGAGATATTTACTTTTAAACTTTCGCGTTGCATGATATAAATTTATAATCATACGGGAATTAACGCGATCATGCATTAGGTATTTACATACCTTATTTTGCTTCACGTTTCGACAAGGTTACTTGTGTCTTCAGTCTGCTTGTGACCACGGCCGGTGTAACCTGGTCGAAACGTCAAGCAAAATAAGGTATGTAAATACCTAATGCATGATCGCGTGAATTCCCGTATGATTATAAATTTTTATCTTAGAGATGGAATAAAATACGAGTATATATAAACCTATAGTAAATAAATCAGAAGAGCTTGTTTGTTTGAACGCGCTAATCTCTGCAACTACTAGTCGGACAAAGTTTTCGAGGAAGATTATAGGCTACGTAACATCACGCTACTGGCGACGGGAGCAGAGCAGTAAGACGTGGATGAAACTGCGCCGCGGCAAGCTAGTTTGATTTTGGTGGCAAGCAAGCATACCGCCCAATTGTAAGTAGTAATAAATTGTAAACTATGAACCTGACCTGTGTTCTTTAAGCATTACAGATATAGTTTGTAGGTTGAATAAAGAACCACCCCTAAACACACCCAAAAAAATTTGATGGTAATGTTTTTCGGGCGTATGTATCATGTATAATTTACATAGATTTTAGTTATTTTTACATTATTTTTCTGATTTTAGTTGTTAATTACTTTTAGTTTTTTAGCTTTGTACAAAAATATATTTTTTTCTTTTTTCTCTTATAATATATGTATGTCTGTCTTTGGCATGCTCTACAGCCTAAATGGTTTAATGAGTTTTAACGTATGAGGTGTCATTAGATTCGTTTTAATAGTGGTAGTGACATAGGGTATATAATATTGCAATTAAGCGTCTCAGCACGAAAACAAATGTGTTTCTTTCTTTTCAGTTTGTTTAGGCAGGCGGACAGTCTTTAATAATATATTTTGCTTGTTTAAATTGGCTGTGTTCTAAGACTCCTAAGTGTATCTGTCTCTACGTAAGTGACATTACTAAGTCCGATAATCAGACCGGTTATAAATACATGGAGAGATTACCGTAATCGTAATTACCGGATGCAGGATCTATGTCAGTAATGTAAGGATATAACCGTAATTATATCGGTTAATAATTTTAATTCGTACTGTTAGAAGAAGCTAGAAGTGATTTAGTGGTAATGTATGGACTGTCATCTTCGAGTCGGTAAGTCATATTGATATTTGTAATTGGTTGATTTGTAATACTTACTTTGGTTGCGTTGATGTGTTAAAATTGTATCTCATAAAAAAAACTGTAATTATCTGACGATTGAAGAGAGTGGCGTGAGTTTCTTGCCAGTTCTTTTCACAGCTCTACCCCGTCAGCGAACTGGCTGTAGGTTCATTAGCTGACTTCATGTAATTTTGACTTTTCATAAGCATCATACTTTATGATCAATATGAAATAAATGCTTTAAGTTTGATATTTTATTGATAAGATTTTTTTTTATTGACCACTCTGGTAGATAAATCAACAGCCCACCTGATAGTAAGTGGTAACTGTCGCTCATGAACTCCTGAAATGCCAGGGACTCTGCAAAGCCGCTGCCTACCGTGATATTAATGCCTTTCAATCTTGTTTAAAGAAGGACATGTTAAAGCGTTTGAACCTGGACTTAAAAAAATACCTTCTTTGTTTGAGAAGAGACCCTTTCCTGCAGTGAGATAATAACAGATAGGTATGGTGATGATGAAACCGGTGGATGAGGGGGGCTCATGACCGGCCAAGGTGGCAAAAATTGGGAGAGGCCTATGTCCAGCAGTGGACATCATTCAGCTGATATGATAATTAGTAGAGTGCCTGGAGAGTTTGACCTCAAAACTCTATTTTCTAGAGCGCGTAGCTCAGAAACTACTGAGAAATTGAAAAATGTGCACAAAATACAAGTTATAGAGAATTTTATAAGCTTCCATTCGATAGAAAACACTATTCTTTAGGATAAACTGTTTTAGAGATATTAGTGAAAACTCAAGATTGGAAACTTTTTTTTATTATAGCCTACCAAAGTGACTCCACCCCGCCTGATGGTAAGCCATCGTCTTAAACTGCCTCCACTATGGCGGCAGGAAATGGGGTTAGGGGAAGGGAATGAGGGAGGTGAGGAAAGAGGAAAAGGCGAGAAATCGGGCCTCCGGCGCTCTCACTCATGGAACGAAACGCAGTAGCGTTACGTCGATCTTCTATGAGAGGGTAGTACTTCCCCGGATGATCCGGCCCATTCATGCTGAAACCAAAGTGGATCTACTACCGTAGGACCAATCCCCAAAAAGAAAGCAACTCAAAAGAATGCGTAAATATTATAGTATAATAATATGATCTTTAGAACTTATTTCAGATGTTCTTATATTCAAAGTAACTGGGTTCCAAGGTTTTTGTATTTCAAGTGTTTAAAACACTCCACTAAATAATGACGATTATTAAATGGTTTTTATAATAATTCCGATAATACTTTTGTATAAGATCACAGTATTTTACGTTAGGTAAGTAACTTATACAAACAAACTTAATAAAAGCAAATCTTGTCAGAGACAATACTGACGTCACCTGTGTAGGAGGCAAGGCTTTACGTGGGACTATATAACACACGCAAATATCACCTTTATTTTTTCAAAGATAACGTCTAAAACCCTATGCTCTTGCAGTTTAAAATACCAAATTACAAATGCGGATACAAAATTGAAATTTAGTCTTTAGTGTAGTGAGTTAAGGGTTAAAACTATTTGGTTGAGAATAGTTAATTGTTGCCTTTTTCGGATAAGGTCATAGTATAGGCGTTTGTGATTTATGTTGAATGTTTTCGCAGAGGTTTTCCTTGCATATTTGGGTATATTAAAGGATTAGGGGAATCTTATTTGTTGGGATGAGACTTAATTTAAGTCCGGGTATCAACTGGATTCTGTCGTTTTAACCGACTCAACTAAAAGGTGTAAAAAAGGCTGATATTATAACTAAATGTACCGAGTCGTCTCTTGTCTGAAATAAAGAACTACTTAATTTCTATGTTGGTGTCGTAAGAAGTTTCTATTGATCAAGAAATTTTGTACGGTAGTAGATCCACGCTGGTTTCAGCATGAATGAGCCGGATCGAACGGGGAAGTACTACCCTCTCATAGAAGATCGACGTACGAGTAGTAGTATTCGTACTACTGCGTTTCGTTCAGTGAGTAAGAGGGCGCTGGACGAGGCCCAATTTCCCTACTTTCTTTTTTTCTCACTTCCCTCAATTCCTTAACCAAACCCACTTCCTCCAAGGCCAGAGACTCTGACTTGTCCATGAGCGACAGTTACCACTTACCACGACGTGGGCTGTTAGCTCGTCTGTCACTAACAGCAATAAATAAAATGTACAGAATGGCAACCAACTAACTTGCAAAATAATAAGTAGGTATGATAAACTTCTATTTCTTCTTCTTTTCTTTAGTTGTGGACTATATTCTAGAAGTAAATGATTTTTCAAATGTAACGCATGACAATATTAGCTTTTCAAACAATACTCAGCCTGATGGTAAGCAGTATTCATACATTTGCATTTATCTAGCTATCGAAATCGGTTCAGCCGTTTAAGCGCTGAGTAGTAACAAATACACACGCATACATACACACAAACTTTAGCATTTATAATATTTATAGCATTCCATTTTGCTCCACCAAGCTGGTGGGGAAAACTGTTGCCTCTTTCCAGTTGGAAACGACATGGTTGGAGTTTTTTCGCAATTTGCTTAAAAACACAGCCATGTTCATAGCCATGTTCAACCACTTTCCATTATATAAACCTCATGTAGTTAATAACATAATTATCCACATTCGATCTTTGTTGGACATCTTATCTTATACTATTATATAAAGAGGAAGAGTTTGTTTGTTTGTTTGAACGCGCTAATCTCTGTAACTGCCAGTCGGATTTGAAAATTATTTTTGAGTATGATAGCCCAGCTCTCGAGGAAGGTTATAGGTTATGTAACATCATGCTACTGGCGACAGAGCAGTAAGCACAAACGCGGGTAAAACCGCGCCGCGAAAAGCTAATCAGACATAATAATTATTTAAATTAATTAGTCATTTGACCTCACCTCTACGATTTAACGAACATATTCTTAGACAAATTGAAGGTTATTTCTTATACAATGTGATTGTCATGTTCATGACGTCATAGTTCACACCCACTAAGGTCTTCAGTAGCACTAAGGTCAGGACGAGTTTAGAATATACTTAGTAACACGTTTTCCTCAAAGGGAGTGTCCGAGGCCCCATTACCTTCTTTCCTTTTTCCTCACCTCCCTAAATCCCTTCAGATATCCTTATCCATTCACGGTAGGCAGCGGCCTCCCAGATTCTGTCGTCTATGAGCGACAGTTACCACTTACCATCAGGGGGGCTGTTTGAAAGACCCAGGATCAAAATTTTATATGCTTTTAGAACATTTGCAGAGTTTAGACTAATAGTTTACCCGACATGGAGTTCGAACGATCGTAGCAATTCGTACATAGTTCCACTGAACGGCTAAAATAGTTTCAAAGTCAAAGTCAAAATCATTTATTCACATAGGTTAATTAAATTAACACTTATGAACGTTAAAGGTTGCAAAATGTCAGCCAATTGACCTACAGCCAGTTTGCTGACGAGGTAGAGCCATGAGAAGAACTGGCAAGAAACTGAGGCCACTCTTTTTTAATTGCCAGGTTATTACAATTTTTGTATGTTACAATTTCAAGTAGCATGCAAAGTGATACAGGCAATACACTTAATTATATAGGTAAATAATTACAGCTTTCTATGCTGTAAAGCAAAAAATAAAAAGAAAAGTGTGCTTTACAGGCTGCCTCAATTCGCATATTGCTACAGAAAGGTAAAGGCAACATGTGAACTGTGGTAAATGTTTCAAAGTTTTATATTATATTTGGTTCAGCTGCCCTCAAGATTTGCGCTTTGCAACACATTCAGCGATTCATTTTTATATTATAGATAAGAACTATATATATATTATTGGAGGTCAATCATTACACTGTAACTGAGCGTATAAAAGGCAGCGCATCCTGCGCATCCCATGCCGCGCTCTCTACTCTTCTTCTGCTTGGCCATCGAGAGAATATCGGTTGACATCTGTGTTTTCGTTTGTCATTTTTCTATTAACATTTAATTTGTTAATTAATTCAGTATTTATCAAAATATAACACATGTTCTGTCATCGTGTTATCTTTTTAGTTTAATATGAATGAAATATACAAGAATATATACATATGCTTATACTACAGTAAAGAAATATTTATATAACAAAGTTTTAGTATAACTGGCACGCAAAATAAACCGGTACCTCCTATATTGGTTAATGGTAACCAAATAAGGGTTATTGCACACGAACGTGAGCGGAACTTAGTGACGCATTCGGGTCACGTGTTGCGACAGTATTGTCGCGAATGTGCATACGTCCTTATATGATTTTGGGTGAACGGGAATCGAGAATTATTTATTTATTAATGTTTTCGTAGATATAAGCCCTGGACCCCTAACACAACCTCATAAAACAATTTTATTATAATCTTACTTTATCTCTATCCTTGTTTTTGATGGTACAATAGAAAAAGACAAAACACAAAGTAACATTAAAATAATACTGCTCTATGAGTTGGTACGCCCCAGTATAGGTGAAGAAGTAAGAAGGTGTGTAGACGAGATGGATGAGCTGCAGCGAATGTTTTGACGTCTGAAGATCTTTCTTATGGTCGGCAACGGCTTAATTATGTTTTCTAAGCAAATTATTTCTACAATGTTTAAAAAACAAAGAGTACATCACTGTTAAAATTTACCATGAGGTAGGCAGGATGCTTGTTAGCGACAAAAGTTGTATAAAATATATACTCACCCCCTTATTCAAAAACATCTTGTATGCTTTTATTAGCTGAAATAGGTTTTTAGTTCGTTTGTCTATATCTGTCACCTTGACATTTGTACTAGTAAGAAAGAGACAAAACATTTTAACTATAGAGACTAAGATTTTTATGAGAGGGCTTATTTCAAAATTGTTCAGTCGCCGTATAAAAACTATAATCCTAATACTATAATTCGTAGACCTAGAGAGTACTAAGTGGAGTAAGTTATAAAATGATTTACTTATTTAATAACTAGCGATCTGCTCCAGCTTTGCACGTGGTAACTAATATGTTACTGCTGGCTGTTGCCCGCAGCTACGCCCGCGTGAATGTCGGTTATTCGCACATAAACATACAAATACGATTGTTCATGCAAACTTTCATTTCGCTATTTTAACATTCCAGCCATTTTTCGCGATTTATAATAGTCGTTGTTCTCCAAGGTCTGATCCAACCAAATTTCATCAAATCGGTTAAGTGGTTTAGACGTGAAAGCGTAACAGACAGACAGAGTTACTTTCGCATTTATAATAATTAGCATAGAAGTATGGATTACAAATCGTTCAAATTCTTTTCTCTAACATAATTATAGGTATTAAGTTACCTACCCAAAGAAATTTTTAAAACGATACTAAAACTCGCTACGATTGTTGATACGGTCCTTACGACCTTATCAACATTCGTAGCGAGTTTTAGAAGTAAAAGGAGTACAGACAAAAAAACAGCGACTATTACAATTACAGTAAATAACATAAATATTAATAAAATAAAAGTGTAAAACATGAAATTAAACTCAGTGATGCTTTCTCCACACAGTAGTTTAAGCTCACGAAATCACCTTCCATTCGTCCGCAAATAGATCACATTATGGCTTGGCGAATTAGTGAAGTTGCCCGAGTCCAGTTCATCACGAATTGGATTTTCTATTTAGCGTTCGTAAGCGAGAACAACGTATAATGCCCTTAATTAGCTTCCTTTTAAGAGCACAAACAAGCTGCAGACTTTATATCGCCTGATAGTTTGGTTAATTGCTTAATCAGTAGTGTTTTGTCTTGTTCAGGAGCTCTAAGTCTCCTTAATGGTCGGCAAAAGCTTAATAATGCCTGAACTTTATTTTTGCAACATTTGTCAATCCATATAATGCAAGTAGGTCGATATTCGCATGAACACAGATTTTCTTGCCAACGAGCTTGTTATCATTTTATTAGACACTGACATTTTACTAAGAATACTTTACGTTATTGTATTAAAAACGTCCAAGTGCATTCTACATGATAGCTAAAAAAAAAAATATCAAAACAATAAATTCTAAACTTAATAAAACGGGTGTGACTCGTTTCCACCCATTCTCATTTCGAATGACGAAATGACGATTATTTATATTCTCGATTCCACCCGTTTTTTGAATAAAGTACAGTCAAGTCCAACTACCGAAAATATTTTTAGCAATTGATTAATTGTGGTTAATTATATAGATATTGAGATTTTTATAATGTAAGATTTTTCTTTAAAATTACAAATGATTAATTAACCAATAAATGATTTATTATTTCTGTTCCTGACTGTACGTACTAGCAAAAACGATTCGGGTGGAAACAGGAACGGGTGGAAAGTCACACCCAATAAAACAATTAATAAATATTTGTGTTTCAAAACAAAAAATAAACTTCCAATAACAAATATTAAAATTAAAATTAATCATATATAAATTATCATTTATTTTTATAGTTTAAAATAAACTTTGGTCTTGTAAATCAAAAATAAGTATTTCTACAAGATTGAGAGTTTTAAACGAACACTATCAGCAAAATGGGTCATGGTTCACTTTGTTTTGATTGTACTTACTTAAAGCTATACTTAACATGTATGTATGTATGTTTGTTTGCTATATAAATGGCTTTTATTGTGTAAGAATTCCTAAACACATTTAATGTGTTTTGTTTTGTGCTTATCGTAAAAATGGTAATAAGTACATCCAAACTTGGGAAGATTACGGTAGGAAGTTTCTATAAAAGTACATATATACTTATATACATACATTTAAAGAGTCACGGCTTGTTATGTATATACGTGTAGGTATATAAAACATCGAAATGCAAAACATAAAATTATATTTTATAGCTTTTCACTTCGCGCTTTCAAAATAAGTGAATAGGAGTGTACGAATGTGACTTTTACAAATTAAATATTATGTACTTTCTTAGTTTAGCATCATTACTGACATACGGTGAGAAAAAACTTCTTAAGGAAACCAAATTGCCAATTCGTGTTAACCCTATCATGGACACTACTAGACACAATAGATGTTTTGTTGTCATCACCGCCATAAACGTTTACTGTCCCGGAAAGTGTTAAGCAAGCGTGGTAAATAATGCTTATGATTTATCTGTAAAACTATGTTTACACAGTGGGACAGTAACAGCACAAAAGCTACTCATAAAGTTGCCATAAAAAACCGACAGTTTCACACCATGGCTTTTGAAATGGAGTCATGCACTCTTGGACCACTGGAGGCTTATCATCAGCCAGATGAGAATCATGGTAGGCTAATATAAAAACATAGCTCACAGAAGTGACGGCCGTTGGGGCAGAAAGGAGTGGCGACCACGAACCGAAATTCGCAGTGTGGGCAGACTTCTTACAAGGTAGACCGACGACTTTATATGGATGGCGGGCAACCGATGGATGGAGACGGTGAATGACAGGCCAAGGTGGCGAAAATTAGGGGACGCCTATGTCCAGCAGTGGACGTATTTCGGCTGATATGATGATGACGAGCATAAAAAATCTTTTACAAAACTATGCCTCGGTCGCCCCTTTCCTCCCTTTTCCGTTCTTTTCTTTTATATTTAAAAACAATATTGTCGTTGCCCATTTTATCTCTTTCTACTTTGCCGCACCTATTACCAATACAAAAGCAAATTTCAGAGTATTTTTCATACAATCTTTGCAGACAATTATAAACATTTATTCAGCCAAAGAATGACATATAAATGTGCTATGTCACCAATCGTGTAGTGCCAAATAAATTCGTAGACAAAAACTACCTAGTCAGTACCTACGTGTTAGAGTGCAATGACCTTGAACAAAAAGTGTATATACTTAGTATTGTTTACTGTAACATCTTTGTAAGATACCTTTGTGGAATTAAATATATATTACATACCTACTAGTTTTTGTTTGTATAAGATCTTTGACTTTAGCTACAAACGGTAGATTCTTACTGGTTTCAACAGGAATTTATTTAAGAAGTACGTACTATCTTCTCATGTCATCAATGTGAAGTATTAGTTTCCGTACTTCCATATAAGTCGAAGGTCTTTCTAAAGCATGAGCGTTGATTACCACGCTGACTTGGAAAGATTGAAAATTTTGGTATTTTTTTTTAAGTTTAGGTTACCTTTCTATGTTTGTCATTCACAGCGAGTAAGCATAGTGTCCTAGGTATCATAATTCGTAATTAATTGCCATCTAGAAATAAAATTGAAAAATATATCTGCCTACCTATACTATTATATAATGCGGAAAAGTTTGTTTATTTGTTTGTTTAAACGAGCTAATCTCTGGAACTACCAGTCGAATTTGAATAATTTTAATAGTCTAGTTCTTGAGGAAAGTCATGGGCTATGTAACATCACGCTACTAGCGACGGGAGCCAAGCAATAAGCAAAGACGTGGGTGAAACCGCTAGGAAAACTAGTCTTTAATAAATACGATCAAAATAGAGAGTAAAAAGTATTTTTAAAGCATAAAATATTAATTAAGACGTTAATAAATTTGACTTGATTTTCAATGTTGATTTTTGACAAGAAAGAATTGCTCTTGCAAACTTTAATTGCAAAAATTATTGAGAAAACTTTTAATAAGTTAGAACGTAATTTTCTTTGAGGAACCCAGTTCGGAGATTAATACAAAAAGTTACATTTCTTGAAGTAAAGTGACAAAGTGTAGGTGGAATACTAATATTAGCTACGAACTTGGAAATATGGCTCAGACGACAAAGATATCAGTAACTGGTCTATGAGTCAAGGCAATATGAGTGGCGCTGGTATTTTTGTTAGTACCTACTTACCAATTTTTAGAAGAATCAAAACTTTGAATAATCGACTAATACTATCTCAGGAACTGACTATGCTAGCAAGCTAGCAGATCTCTGCAATGCCAGGGATTCTGCAAAGCCGCTGCCTACCCCTAAGGGAGTGGGATAGGTGAATAGAGAATCTTGACTTTTTCTGAAGTCTATAACTGGATTTATTACCAAACACCTGACTAAGCTCTCCGGAAACTGTGTACTTAAATTGTCCTATCTTATTTCTTGATGATTTCGATGATTTTCTGAAGATATTTTCTTTGAGCGTACGTCAGTGATCTTCGAGAATACTTTGCAAAGATTGATGTATTCAATTTCGAATCCTCCATTGCGTGACTTCCATACTGTAACATCTAGATCATCACTATTATATCGCGATACAGTTAATCTATTCAATGCAAAAAGCTCGACACAAATAAAACATTTCGCCCACGACAACGTTGAGAAACTTGATTTTTTGTCCACACTACCTACGCTACTGCCCACTGTGCTTACTTTGAGCTTCAATTTGTTTGTGAAATTTTATATAAAGTTGACTGACTTTAAATAAGAATAAGTATTAGATTTTATTTTGCTACGATAACGCATTTTGATCTTTTGAACTCAATTACAGGCTCGGCAACAATTTTTTAAACCTTCGGTGTCAAAAAAGAAGCAGGTTAGGTATTTATGAAAATGGGTATGTGGCTGTGCTTACGAAACATTACTGAATTATTTATTAAGATAATACTACCGAGTTGGGTTTTGAGAGAGCAGAGAATGAGTAAAAAACAGAAAAGGTAAATTTTAGTTATTTGCTGATAATCAATAGTAACTGGTTACATTGTGCTTTGGCATCTTTATTTTAAGAGTGTGATTTCACAAACTGCAAATTAGAGCAATTTCAGACTTTTTTTATTAATCCAGTTTTCTCACGATATACTGAAAGATTGAATATATAAAAGTCTCTTTGGTATTTGCAGGTTTCAAACACGAACTCGTGTAAGTAAGGAAAATTTAACCACTAGATCATTACGACGAAATATCTAACCAGTCTAAAAACTCTGCAGTGGGATATTAGGTGTGATGATGATGATATTTATTTATTTATTTATTTATACTTCATATACAGAACATATGTATAAAGGCGGACTTAATGCCTGTGGCATTCTCTACCAGTCAACCTAATGGGTGATGCAGAGATAAAGCAAGGTAGATGTATAAATTAAGACTAGAAAATTGAAAAATGTGTAATAATATATTTATATAAATATGCAATACGTATATAGATTCATAATATAAATATAATTTACAAATAATACATATAATTATAATTATATATAAGTAAAGATACCTATATAAATATATACATAATATATAAATACCTTATTATTGTGATGATTCTGCTAATTTGCTTAGAAGTAATGAGTTAACTTTTGCCTTAAATGCGATATGACTGGTGGACCTGATTTCTGAAGGCAGAGCATTCCAAAGAAGGATGGACTGTATTGGAAAAGAGGAATTAATGAAATCGGAGGTGTGAAAAGGACACAGAAGAAGGAGATTGTTTCTAGAGCGGAGATTGCGGTCATGAGTAGAACATAGATACTGAAACTGAGGAGTTAAATAGGAGGGAGGATGGGGAGATGTAAGAATGGAATAGAGGGTAGAGAGTGCGCGTAGACTACGTCGCTGATGAATTGGAAGCCATTTCAGTTGTGAACGATAAGTAGACACATGGTCATACTTGCGAAGATTAAATATGAATTGAATGCAGTTATTGAGAAGACGATCGAGTTTGTTGAGTAGATCTGCATTCAGGTCATTATAACACACATCACCATAGTCGATTAACGGAAAAATTAAAGTCTGCACAAGCATTGTTTTAGTCTTAATCGGAAGAAAGTTTTTCAGTCGATACAGAGCACGTAGGATACCGGTGACTTTCTGACTTACCTGTGTGACTTGAGCTGCCCAATTTAATGTCATCAATATTATGCGCTATTATATTATTATGACTGGCCTGTTGGTCTAGTGGTTAGTGACCCTGACTGCTAAGCCCGAGGTCGTGGGTTCGG
Organism: Parascotia fuliginaria; assembly: GCA_963082885.1. Classification (NCBI taxonomy): domain Eukaryota; kingdom Metazoa; phylum Arthropoda; class Insecta; order Lepidoptera; family Erebidae; genus Parascotia; species Parascotia fuliginaria. Next base: position 7,095,544 of record OY720198.1, on the reverse strand, counting down.
TTCCCACCCAGGACAAATCTTTGTGTGATGAGCATGATTGTTTGTTCTGTGTCTGGGTGTAATTTATCTATAATATGTAAGTATTTACAAAAAAAAAATGTATTTATGTAGTTCAACACTTGTTTAGTACCCATAACACAAGCAAATATAATTACTTAACTTGGGACTGGACGGCGCTGTGTGAATGTGGTAAAATATTATTATTATTATTATATAACTAAGTATATGCTACTATTAATCTAATGCTTAATATGTGAGCAGTGTGTTATACATTTAAAATTAATATTTTCACACTGATTCTTCAAAACGGCATTCTATATATCGAGAGCGAAACTAAATAATAAAATTTCATGGTAATGACTTTTTGACTGAACCGTGTATTTTGCCCCACTGGCCGACTGATACTAATGCGGGGTTTTGAGAGCACAGTGGGTTAAATATGATTAAATATACACCAAAAGATATTTTATGGAGACACAGACAGTTTAATCTATCTATATATATAAAAATAAATCCCTATTTCCCTTGGTCATGGCATCACGCGTGAACGGCTAGATCAATTTCGTTAATTCTTTTTTTGTTGTGTTTGTTATTGTCAGAAGAAGGTTCATAAGAAAAAAAACTACAAAAATTTGCGCTGTGATTTTTTTTATATTAGCCTTCCAAAGTGACTCCACCTCGCCTGATGGTAAGCAGTCAGTTCTTAAACTGCTGGTATGGTGGCCTCCACTATGGCGGCTGGGAATGGGGTTAGGGGAAGGGAATGAGGGAGGTGAGAAAAGAGGAAAGGGGGGAAATTGGGCCTCCGGCGCTCTTACTTACCGAGCGAAATGCAGTAGTACGGATACTACTACTCTTACGTCGATCTTCTATGAGAGGGTAGTACTTCCTCGGACGATCCGGCCCATTCATGCTGAAACCAGGGTGGATCTACTACGTGATTTAGAAAGTTTAAGAATACTTTTTAACCACCATATTAAATTAAAACTTCTAAACCGATTTCGATGGAAATTGGTATGTAGATAGATTTGGTTTCGGGACATAGGCTACTTTTTATCCCGAAAATCGCTCTGATTCCCGAGTTACATTAATTAAACACATAGCAATTTTCGCGCAGGCGAAGACGCAGGGCGCAGCTAGTTAAAATATAAAAAACAAATTAACTAACCCCCAGTTTCTGAAAGGCTGATCAACGAAAAAATAGCTAATCACCTGTTAAATCGCAATTGGGTTGCTAAAAGCATAAACAATTAGTTTAATTTGATCTAGTTAGTAACTAATTAGATCAAATTAAACTAATTATCCATGCTTTTAGCATGCTTTTAGGTACTTCACATGAGATTTAACAGGTGATTTTAGAAACTGGGGGTAAGTATATTTATTGGAATAGTAGAGCTCATATCAGTGCTCTAAAACATATGCTTACTTTGGGTCAAGATGGTGCTGCGTAATTGTTTATTATTATTTTAAATATGAAGGTAATGTTTCATCATCATTATTAACCTGAGGATGTTAACTGAACCTCATAGGCCTTTGCCAAAGGAAGGATATGTCATAGTTACCACTTAACAGACCAATTGGTGACTACAGTAAAGTTAAGAGCGTTCACACATAAGAGTGGTTTTGTGTCATATTTTCGTAGCGTAAATTTTTATCATTTAACTGGAGATATATTTTTTAAATATTAATAGAACACTTTTTAAAATTACGTGAAAGCTGTATAAAAATTAAGTAACCATAATGCTTACAGTTCTATTTATATACAAACAAGTCGTTGCCCGGCGCTCCACCCGCATGAATGTCGGTTAAAATAATAATTACTATTTACATTGACGACTTTTTATACAAACTTTCATCCCCTATTTCAACCCTTTATGCCATTTTTTCGCAATAAAAGGTAGCCTTATTGTTACCCGAGGTCTAATTAATTTCTATACCAAATTTCATCAAAATTGGTTCAATGGTATAAGCATTGGAAACTTGCATTATGTTACAAAACATAATGCAAGTTTGCATAGCCTGTGATTACATATTCATAGTAAAATAACTGTAAGCATTATGGTTACTTACTTTTTATACAGCTTTTATGTAATACTAAAAAGTGCTCTTCTAATATTTTTAAAATATAGCTCCGATTAATTAATAAAATTTGAAAACCACGAAAATATGTCACTAAATTGCCACGTTGCCACTCTTGTGTGAACGCTCGGGAAAACATCCAACACAGGAGAGACAAAAGTGTCTTGTGATAGTATCACCGCGTAGCATTGAACTCATCACCATTGTTGGTAAAATCGTACTACTCAGTGTCACAATTAATTAAATAAGAAAATTGTATTATTTTTGACTAGAATTTTGAATGACATCAATATGAATTTAATATAGTGTTTTTAATGCATGTCTAAAATGTTTTTGTAACCAAATATTTGCATGTCAGAAAACTGACAAAATGTATCAGGACTTTTTATTTTTCTCAAACATGTTTTGTTTTTGACACACATGTACCATCTATATGTACCTACATTTTGAGCAAATAAACTATCTTATCTTATCTTATCTTACCATATAAGCCGAAAGAAGTCCACAGTTGAACATAGACCTGGCTTATATTTGCTACCTTGGCCGGTAGTGACTATTCCATTTTTTAAAATTTATTGCACTAAAATTTCCATGTTTAAAAAACAAAATGTAGTTTAAAGTTGGGACTTGTATTCAGGCCGCAGTAAGGATTTAAAAAATTGAAATTAAAGAAGATAGTATATAATTTATGACCTACAACATATATTTAATTTTATCTCGCAATGAGTAACAAACCCAAATAGGCTATTAAAAACGCACATAATAATAATTACACAAACAGGATTCGAACCTATGCGCCGCGTGTGGGACTCCGCCCACACTAGTACATATCATAATAACTTTTTGTATTGTACCCATTGACTCATTTGTTAACGGTATCCTTGGTTCGTTGCCCACTCGTTCGATGCCCGGTCCATACATGGTCAGACTTCATTTATTAATCATTAAAAGTTATGTTAGTATTTAAAACGTCCTAAGTGAAGGAGATATTAACACAAATGTGTTAATATTTCCTTTCTTTATTATTTGTGTTCATTCCCATGAATGAATGAAAGAAAGATAGGGCCCTCTTTGATTCTACAGATCTATTAACTATTTTCATACACACACGTAGCTGTTGCCAGCGACGTGTGTGTATGAAAATATAAATGAATGTTAAAGAGGCAAAGGAGGAATGTTTGGATCGCAGCAAATGCGTTTTATAATCTCCGCTTACCCTGTTAATGGGAGACAAGGGTGAAGTTATGTATGTATGATTCGTAATAAAAATAATTAAAATTAAAATTAATGCTCACCTTTTGCTACCGCTGCATGCACAAAACATAAACACAATAATAACTTCATTGCCACCATTTTGAACTATTGTCACTTTGTTTACCTGTGAATAAAGAAAAATAAATTAAATACATATTTATTAGTAGGTATTTACGTCATATGTACTATCATCACGATTTTTCTAAGGAGGGCTATGCAGAAGTGACTCATGGACTAAACTCAAACTCATTTATTTATTTCATTTTGATCATAAAGTATGATGCTTATTAAAAGTCAAAATTACATGACTAAAGCCAGTTCGCTAACGAGGTAGAGCTGTGAAAAGAACTGGCAATAAACTCACGCCACTCTTTTCAATCGCCAGATAATTACAGTTTTTTGTACGCAACCAAAGAACAATACAAAGTAATTATAACAAATCAACCAATTAATATAATTACCAAGATTAAAAAAAAGAAAAGAGAGGATTTCAATTATTTAGTTTCATCTAATACGGTAATTTGACTACGCATTTTAATTAAAATGGTAAATACATTTCTCGGTCATATTGAACGACGAGATTTGGATGTTACATAACATGGTATTAGATATAATATTGAAGAATCCCATGTTAAAAAAAATTAAGCTTGCTACACCAAGCACAATTTAAGACAATGGGCTATTGAGAATTTTATCGAAATATTTTTTTTATTAAGAATTGATACTTGTCCTTTCTATAGTTTTTAGGTGGCAAAAATAAACGAATTAGTTAAATTAACTATGTACAAGTAGCTGTATTTTGTAAGCATTTTTTATAGGGTCATTTGTCGATTTACACTACGAGCTGTTCCGACCACGGTGTGAATCACACAAGGACCCTTTTTGAAATCGTTGTTTCGGACCAGAAGTGTGAATTGACGGAGAACCCTTTTTATATCAACTAAAATGATTTTAGGTACTTTATATAATGGTAAGTAGAGAAGCTATATTAAAACACTAATGTTCTACACCATATACATGGTAAAATACCGTATACAAATTTCAAACGCATCGGTGGTCACCGCCAGAGCGTAACTTCGATTCCCGTGCAGTGATTGGTAATTAAAATAATCATTGGGCTCGTATACTACTGTTGTATATTTCCGAGTTATTTTCATGTTTTTATCTAGTGTATTAACTTCGGTAGTAAACAAGACGATGATAGAAATCGTAAGCTATGAACGCGGTTGTGTAAGAAAGAAATAATGGTAAAAAAACATAATCAAGCCTCAACTTATCTGCTTATACTGCTCTGCTCCCGTCACCAGTAGCGTGATGTTACATAGCCTAACCTTCCTCGAGAACTAGGCTATCATACGCAAAAAGAATTAGTAAAATCCGACTGGTAGTTTCAGAGATTAGCGTGTACAAACAAACAAACATATAAAATCGTTATATAATAGTATAGATGTACATATTATTATTATTGTCATAAAGTAGGAAGAGGATTAAACAAGCAAAATATATTGTTAAAAAACAAAAAGCTCGTCTGCTTAAAACAAACTGAAAAGAAAGAAACGTTTCTTTCTACCTTGCAATATTATACACCATATGTCACTCTTACAATTTATACGAATCTAATGACACCTCATAGGTTAAAATCCATGCCATTTAGACTGTAGAGCATGCTAAGGAAATAGACATACTTATATACATACATTCATCTGTTATAATAAGTAAGTACTTATATGAAATTAAATGTATTATTATGGATTATAATGACAAATTTTATGTATTTTATTTTATATTCTTTGTATCATAATTCTCCATTGTATTTCATTACTATTATTCCAATTAATCATTAAACTATTTTCATTCATTATTGTTAATTTTAATTTAATTTAAATTGATGTGTAGATATTTCAAAAGCATGTTGTGTTTATCTAATTAGCTGTACAATAGGCTAAGTCTCAGCAATTGTAATTAAGCATGAAATGTTGTAACAACTGTTGATAAACCTAATAAAATAAATAAATAAATAAATACATACGCTCAAAAAACAGGCTACGTTCTTGTAGGATCTCCAAGTTTCGACCTTGTCTAAAAATTTGACCATAGCATTGCATTAACTAAAGATGGGGGTAAAACTACTCTGCGAGAAGCTAGTATTATAATATGCAAATATTATAAATAAACTTTCCGGAAGAAATGCTCTAAACGACAGTAAAAACAATTAAAAAATTATCAAAATCCGTTGCGTGGTTTTGAAGTTATTTCGAAACAGATAAGAAAACAACGTTTTATTTTATACTAGCTGTTGCCCGTAGCTCAGCCCGCGGAAATGTCGGATGTCGCATAACATTTTATTGGTGCTCAATACATAATCGACAAGTTTCGAATTTTGGCCGAAAGGTGTTGTTCCGACGCTTCCCTGGAAAGCTTAGCAACACTGAACTGCGTAACACGACGCCGAAAAAGTAATTATGTTTTTAGATATAAGTTTTAATATGTATTTTAGGCTAAGGTATTTATTGTATGGGCCATGAACCCAGAAATAAATTATTTATTTTTCTTCGCTAGCCGGTAAAACTGATAGCACAGGTCTAAGCCAAGTTTCACGATTGTATCTTCTACGTTGACGATTTTACACGCTAATTTTAATCCCCTATTTCAACCCCTTCAAGCCATTTTTTGCAATAAAAGATAGCCTATGGTGTTTCCCAAGGTCTAGTCTATTTCTATACTAAATTTCATTAAAATCGGTTCAGTGGTTTAGGCGTAAAAGAGTAACAGACAGATAGATATACAGCCAGAGTTACTTTCGCATTTATGATATTAAAATAATGGTATTTATAGATGAAAAACGCATTAAAGTTTTAAAAGGTATAATCGCCATATTTAACATTTAAGTAGTTATTAAACTTTTAAGCCCAACATATTTAAGGTTTATTGCAATAAGTTAAAATTATAGTTATTGGAACTACCATCTTAAGTCTTTACGAGGTAGTTAGTGGTGTATATAATTTGTTCATTTAAGGACCATTAGGAAAAATATAAATCCATTTAATGGTACATCTGTGTAGTAAATTGTGTATTGTGTTGTTCGATACGCACATGAGGTTATAGTGTTTTAGTTTTTTTTTCGCGTCCGACCGGAATAACTCATGCCATCAAAAACAAATTGTAAAAAAAAAGGCTCGCAACTCATTTATTCTACAGTAAAAAGTTGTGAGATCCATGTAATAGCAAGTCAGTTTATTTAGCCCCTAGTTAAGGAACCTTCTGTCTTTTAACTACGTAATTAGCTAACCTAACAACACCTTAAAGTGACCATAGCAATATTAAAAATCTTTTATGTTTTAAATAAATAGATTGACTTGACCATCGCATGAAAACACAATGTATCTCACAAGTAATACCTACACATTATATTAAATTAGATTGTTTTTACGGTAGTAGATCCATGCTGGTTTCAACATGAAAGGGCTGGATCGACCAGGGAAGTACTACCCTCTCCTAGAAGATCGACGTAAGAATTGCTAATGTGTTTCGCTCGTTGAGTGAGAGCGCCAACAGCTCAAATGCCTCTACGGTCCTCTTCCGTTTCCCTTTTCCTTCCTCACCCCCTTATCTGTGGTCGGCAACGGCTTGGTTCTGTTTTCTAAGCATTATTACTTCTGTGATGCTTGGAAATCACAGCTATCTCTATAGGTTACGGTTACTACTTACCATCAGGTGGGCCGTATGCTTGTTTGCCACCAAAGTTGTATGAAAAAAGGAAAATGGAGGAGTCATTACAACTGTCAAACACGATTCGAGCATGTCTACATGCTTAATCTTTAATTTAATCTAATAAGTAACTAATAAGATTAAATTAAACTAATTATCCATGCTTTTAAGTAGGTACTTATGAGATTTAACAGGTGATTAGTAAATTTTTCGTTGATCAGCCTTTTAGAAACTAGGGGTGAATCTAATATTGTTTCTATTCATTCTTGTCCGCTTAACAACTATTTAAACTTAATACTCATTTTAAGTATTATACTTATTACCATTGCCTTTTAGCCTATAGCCATAAACTGCTAAAGGTTTAAAGATTATGGCAATGAAGGCAGAAATAAAATTCAAAATGGTGTCAATAAAATTTATTTACTATCATTTTAATTGCTGATATATTAGTACCTTTCTGTTACGTGTAAAAAGCTTTTATTGCCCGACTCCCCAAGTCAAGGAGAGTAATGTTTTTCGAGCGTATGTATTGTATATTGTATGTATATACCAAAGGAAAACTACCTATATTTTATGTAATTTATGTTTATTAAATAAATAAATAAAAAAAAAAAAAAAATGTATGTCTATTTCTTTGGCACGCTCTACAGCCTAAATGCCAAACGGATTTTAACATATGAGGTGTCATTAGATGTGTATTTATTGGAGTGACTTAGGGTATATAATATTTCAATGTAACGAGCCCGAGAACAAAATGTCTTCTTTATTTACAGTTTATTGTAGGCAGACGGGCATTTTGGTTTTTAATAATATATTTTGCTTGTTTTATCAGGAACTCTATCTTTTGATCCTTAAATTCGTTTCTGCTATATGAAAGTTGTAACTAAAAGAGTACAGAAGGAAAAAACGTCTTTTAGTCGTAGCGCTTTAGGCTCGTTTTTCTGCAACTTTTTTGTATAATTGTGGTGTATAGTTTTGATTGACCTAAGATGCATGCTAGAAAATGTCATCTGTAATAGCATCCTTCACTTTGCCTCGTAAGAGTAAGCCTTGGACGAATCTTTTTCTTTCGTTTCAATTACTTCCTTTAAATAGTTTTGGACCTTGGCAACTTCCATAGCAGAGTTTGATGCAGTGTTTAGGTCATTCCTAGTACAAGTAGTGGGGCACGATGAATACGATCATATTTTTGTTCATCTACTGTCGTGTCTATCATGCTAGAATAACAACCACCCATAATTCATCAGTTACTCATAGATAAGTCTTGAAATCAAAGAGCCTATTCCCATTTATTTGATTAAAATGTGGTACTTACAGAAGGTATTACAAATTAGTTCTAAAGTCGCCAATTACCTATGTATGATCGCGTGGTGATGCGTTCTCTGTATGAGAAGACATTACCCTGCAGTAGCGTAATAATAGTTTTGTACTTTAATAGTTATGATTCCTTTATTTAAAAATAGTACAAATAACAGTGTAGTCAAACGTATAATACAATTAATTACAGCTATTACGTGGCTCAGAGAGCACGTTACTTAGTGCACATGTATGTCAGTGGGAGTTGACGGTATAACTTATTAAATTACTTGTATTTACTGTGTTTTATAGTTTAGATCGTTTAAGAGACGAAGAAATCTGATGGCGAAATAAGGTAACTGACGTGACTCTCAGAGTTGCTACTCTGAAGTGGCAATGGGCAAGGCACATAGCTGGCAGAACTGACGGCCGTTGGGGCAGAAAGGTTCTAGAGTGGCGACCACGAACCAGAAGACGCAGCGTGGGCAGACCCTCAAAAGGTGGACCGACGACCTTATAATGGTGGCGGGCAACCGAAGGATGAAGGCGGCGAACGACCAGCCAAGGTAGGAAATTTGGGGGACGCCTATGTCCAGCAGTGGACGTCTTTTGGTTGATATGATGACTGTGTTTTTAGTAACATAAGTCCGTTATAGTTTAAAATGTTTTTATAAGATTAGTTCTTAGAGTAAATAACAGGGGCGCTGTTCTTTATCCATTTCACTTGCTATAAACTGAAGAAATATTAATAGGCTGTGCTCAGCAGTAGAAAAAATAAGGCAGAAGAGGTTAATGATGAAATACCACTATCTTTTAAAACCCTCAAGTTATCTTACGGTCGTTTTCTCTTGGTTAGACTTCGTTTGCAGTCCGAGATTCATTTTGGGGCTTTCGTTGTAATTTGTGTCAGTTAATTGGGTAGGTATAAGAGTATTTTAATGTCTACACTGAATTGCGTACCTATTATAATTTTTCTCATTAAAATGATAAATTTATTGATTTATAATTATTAATTTTAACCGTGTTACTGTATATAATTCTCTACCCTGCGCACTCTCTACCCTGTATTCCATTCTTCTATCTCCCCATACTCCCTCTTATTTAACTCCCCAGTTTCAGTATCTATGTTCTACTCATGACCGCAATCTTCGCTCTACAAACAATCTCCTTCTTCTGTGTCCTTTTCACACCTCCGATTTCATTAATTCCTCTTTTCCAATTCAGTCCATCCTTCTTTGGAATGCTCTGCCTTCAGAAATCAGGATGTGTACCAGTCGTATCGTGTTTAAGGCAAAAGTTAAGTCATTACTTCTAAGCAAATTAGCAGAATCATCACAATAATAAGGTAATTATATATTATGTATATATTTATTTATCTTTCTATATAATTATATGTATTATTTGTAGATTATATTTATAATAGGAATCTATATACGTATTGCATATTTGTATATAATGTTATTTATTACATATTTTTTAATGTTCTAGTCTTAATTTATACATCTATCTTGCTTCATCTCTGCATCACCCATTAGGTTGACTGGTAGAGAATGCCTCAGGCATTAAGTCCGCCTTTATACATATGTTCTGTATATGAAGTTTAAATAAATAAAATAAATAAATAATTAATTAACTTTCGAAGTCATAAAACACGTCATGTTAATTATGTACATAATTATATACTAGATAAGACAGTATGGTCATGCATTTTCTTAACCGACTTCAAAAAGGAGGAGGTTATCAATTCGCGTCGTACGTTTTTTTTTTTTTTTTTGTATGTTTGTTACCTCATATCACAGTCATTTATGAACCGATTTGAATTTTTTTGATTCCGTTCGATTTCTTGTATTAAATCTATATTTTTCATTCATATATTAATAGATTAATCAAGAAGGTTTTTTTTGCTAGTAGGTAGGTTATTTTTATGAAGGTCATTATGATCCTTCTTGGCTGGCACCGACTCCAAAATAACTAATTAAAAACTATAAATAGTAAAGTATTATAGGTATCAAGGATTGCGTTGAGTCCTCTTTAATGTTCTTTGCTATGAAGTAATTAAAATATTATTTTCTACTTTCTAGTTAAGGATTGAACATGTAGGTGTTGTTTGAAGTCGGTTTTCATTTTTTTTTCTAAAAATAATTTTATTTTTTTAAAAGTATGTATGTGAAGTATTGTGAAATAATTGAAGGCGAACTTATTGTCATTAATCCTGGAATTTACTTAATTATAATCACTCATCCATATAGAAAAGCACGATACCCACAGAATGAGATGGGATTATCGAAATATTTACTTATGTAATTACTGGTTAGTCCATCCAATAAATATCATTTTGCTATTTTGCACTAATATTTTTGTAAGGCCGCAGCCGTCGTCCGTGCTTGCTTTTGTGCTCATCTATAAAATTTGTTAAAAAATATGGGACAGCCGAGGTGATTCCATACCAGAGACCATTAGATTACCCAATATTTTGCTAATCTGTAACATTCGTAAAACATTATAATTTTATTATTCTTACTATATACTTATAACCTATATCTCGAAACCAAATCTATCTACATACCAATTGTCAACGAAATCAGTTTAGTGGTTTAAATTTAATATAATAGTTAAGTATTCTTAAACTTTTTAAATCGCCGCGCAATTTTCTTAGTTTTTCTTTCATAAGAACCTTCTCCTGACAATAACAAACAAAACAAAAAAATAATTAACGAAATTGATCTAGCCGTTCACGCGTGATGCCATGACCAAGGGAAATAGGGATTCATTTTTATATATATAGAGATAGAAGATAGATTACAAACGCGAGTTGTTTATATTTGTTTTATTCTGTTTCGTTGTCAAAATAACCTCGATATACTAAAAATACAAACCTATGATCATTATGGAGCAAAAACTATATTAACAAAGTGGTATTTTTCGTTTTTTAATTATAAACCTGTTTGTGTTTGGCCTTTGACTTACAGACATTTAGCATAAAATATTTGTATCCATCCAAAGACCTATCCTTTGTACTCATACTTATGTCGCTGAATAAATATCGCTTTTAGTAATAATACCGTCCATTGTTCGACAACCTCTGTGGTTTGGTGGTACTGTGTACAGACTGCCACGCACAGGTCGCGGGTTTTTTTCCCACTTAGTGCAAATATTTGTGCGCATGATCATGACTGTTTGCATTAGTCTGGGTGTTTCTTTGTATAATATGTATGTATTTACAAGAAAGTTTATAAGTATGTTTATCCGCATTCTAGAACCCTTATCACAAGCTATTAATATATTCTTGGTGATGTGTGGTTGTTGTGGTATTATTGTGATATTATTGTGACTACGAGCCCATACGACCCTAAAGATTTGACCCTTTCTTGGTTTGAGTGCCCATTCGATCCTTGAGATAACAGCAGCACCCATTCTTTCCTTTTCGCGAGTACGTGTAAAGTACAGATGGTATAAAAATCTGTATCATTATAATGTTATTAAAATAGGCACTCAGGAATACAACCAAAAATTGTTACTACTTGCCACTGGTTTTGTATTATGTGTTGTGCTATAAAGAATATTCTATATATTTACTATTTACCAGAGCATGTTTTCAACTTGGGATGGATCTCGGGTCTTTTGACCTCATTCGCTGTCTAATAAGAGACACAATAGAAAAGTATTATGAATAATAAAACTGATACAAGTGACAGGAAACTTAATAAGAGAGGCGTAAAAAAGCATATTATAAAGAAGCTTTTTTACGTCAAAAAACGTACGTAAAGAAGCATCTTTTAAAGATCCTTTTTAGGCCTCTCTAGCCAAGTAAGGATTACAATGACGGCAACATCCAACCCTCAACATTAATTGTGCTTTATTTGTACAGATTTCCTTACAATTTCTTTCATCGTAATGTCAATAAAGTCATAGAAAATGTTAAAAATATATGACTTTGGAAGAGTGATGTTACAGCAAACAGATAAAGAAGATGGCGGGGTTATTTGGACAGTTATTGGAAACTGGAGGAGAAAGGCGTGAGACCGCAAAAGTGGAAGGGATTTCTTTTAATCAACTTTGGTGACAAACAAACGTAAGGTCCATCTGATGGTAAGTGACAACCGTAACTTATGGTCATGGCTGCTTTTTGCGCATTGTAGAACAATTTAGAGAGATTTTTGCTTAGAAATGAGTCAGAAAGGTAGTACCTTACCTGGTATTAAGCCCTCAACTTATCCATAAAACGGTGCCACAATCTGAATGCTATCACAAGATTGGATATATACTAATAAACAAAAGAAGTTATAAGACACAATTTCAATATTCTAATTTCAGTCTTATATTATGTAAGTTAAGATTTTAATTTATATATCAATGCGAGATGATTTCCCATATACTTTGAACATAAGGAATAGTAATTTCAACATTCTAATTTCAGTCATATATTATGTACGGTAAGATTCAAATTTATATATCACCTCAATGTGAGATTACTTCATCAACGAATAGTGCGTGAATCCTATGAAGACAATCTTGGGAATTTTAATTTAATATTTTACTGTTACTTAGGTGTCAATCATGATATGTTATGCTTAAAGATACTTAATCCGGGACAACTCCACCCACATGCCTATCACGACTGCTGTAAACTGGAATTACCAGAGAAGTTCGTGAAGTTATGACACTCGGACGTTCCAAGGAATGCTAAACTTACTGAAACTGAATTTATATACCGAACACTGAATTAATATTCAAAAATGCTTTTACAGAATCAGATCGCGTATTACGAGGTCTTTGTTTTGAATAGAACTTTTGTGTAAGGTTTAGAAGAAATTAGCGGAGAAACAGACAGAAGGAAAAAAATACTCATAATATTTTAGAGATTATAAAACCGTTGAAAGCTCACTTCATTACTTATCCATATTACCTATAATTTTATAAATGCGAAAGAAACTCTGTCTTTCTGTTACGATTTCACGCTCTTTTACGCAGATTAGACCTTGAGGAACAACATAACTTTTGCGAATAAATGGCATAAAGTATGTATGAAAAATCGTCAATGTATAAACAGATATAAAATGTTCACGATTAGTAAATATTTCAAATGCAATAACCGACATTTAAGCGGGTGAAGCTGCGGGCAACAGCTCGTAATTTATAATAAATAGATTTTACTGTTTTTAACACTCCGTTAACAGATAATTTATAGATTAGCACCAGACTACCTATTGCTGTCCTTCTCCCTCACATTTATCCAATCATGCATCCTTTTCTCTCATGTTCAAAATTCAAGTAAACTCCTGGTATGACAGTTTAAGAGAAACTTTAAGGTTATCTTAAGTTTAATTAAGCTACTTTACAAAGTTGAGTTTTCTTGTCTTTATATTTATAAAATAAGTTGTTACTTAGAACTTAAGTAAACTAAAATATGCAGAAACATTATAGCTTAATAACTTAATTAGAACAACGATCTAAAAATAAAGCAAAAGTTACCTAAACAAACCACAACAACAAAAGAAAACTGTAATCCCTTCCTCCCTTAAAACTACAAAATATAATTTAACCTGAAGTAACTTTAAGTCACACAAACAAGAAAAACTTAAGCTAAATAAATGTAATAATTTCCTCCTTTCAACCACAAAACAACTAATACATAAACCAACAAAAACATATACTTACTTTACACAAAAACTTATCACAAGCACAACACTACACGAAATACAAAATATAACCTCAAAACTGACAGCTGGTAAAACAAAAACTTAATAATTTAAACTATTATTTCATGTCGCACGTCCGTTCCGTACGGCGGCGGCGAGTTGACTGGTTTCGCCTTGACTCGAATACTTGATTGACTTAAGGTGCGTATACGCAGGTTATATGGTGTTATTTTCTAAATTATTATGTCTTTTGGCTGGTTTAAACAATGAGTTGATTTGAGAATTGTGTTTTCATCTATCTGGTTTTAGCTTAATTCTATGATACTTTCTGTGTTAGGTGTAAGTGTATTGCCTGCGTCACTTTGCATGCTACTTGAAATTGTAACTTACAAAAATTTTAATAACCTGGCGATTAAAAAGAGTGGCCTAAGTTTCTTGCCAGTTCTCCTCATTGATCTACCTCGTCAGTGAACTGGCTGTAGGTTAATTGGCTGACATTTTGTAATTTTTAAAGTTCGTGTTACATAATTTAATTAACAGTGAATAAATGAATTTGACTTTTGACTTTATGGTTCTCAATAATGTAATAATTGTAATGAAATGTCAATGTAATCTCTCTTTCTTTCTGACTATGCGTCTTAAGTAGACATGGGGTCAGCTTTATTTACGTTCTTCCTCTACTTCGCCTCCACGATATAGTCTTTGGAAACGTCGCATTCCCTAATGTCTCTTAACAACTCATTTGTTCAGATTGGTTTAATTCCACTAGATCTTTTCCTGGGGATTGATAATTAAGTATATCTGCTTCCTCTTTGCTTCTTCAAACTTTAGGTGGGGTCGGCTCTCCAAATATTTTTGCGCCTAATCAGTCTATCTGTACTGTAGAATTGAAGTGTATTGTTAATATAATAATAAACCTATAAGGTTCTTAAACGAGACAGATATTAATGGAGCTTTTTACAATAATGTACTTTCTGGGTTTAAAATGACAATGACCATTTTATATGGCCTAAAATTATCTGTTTTATCATCTTTCTCCCTCTCTCGTAATACTTCCTTAAACTCTTCTACTGTCGAGCTGGTCGAGCTTAATGTCGAAGTCAAATATTAGTTTCCAAAGCGCCATATACTTAATTACCCCTAGGTCTTCTTCCTGACTTTTCCCCTAACCCTTTTCTCTTTTTTTGTAAATGAAAAGCGATCCTAGTATTTACTTTTAGAACTAAAGTTTCTCATACACGTCAAAGCTGTCACCGATGCTAACAGAACAAATTTAATTTGATAGTAGAGCTATTGTTACCTTTTTTGCATGCAGGTTACGCTGCTGTCCGTTACTTGGTAGTTATTCTTTTAGTTGTCTCTTACAGTACCCAAAAATAGAGATGGGGTTAAACATTAAGCATCCGGTCTAGACCACGCAGCGTACTAGTACACACACATACACAAACACACACCTACATATCCTAGTGTTTATATATCTATGCACCTGCTTTGACATATCTTTGCATAGCTCTATGGTAGACTGGTAGAGAATGCCCCAGGCATTAAGTCCGCCATTACATACTATTTGTATGAAGTTGATTAAATATATTTTTTTGAACTGACGGATTAAGTCACAACTAGTGTGCAAGCCGATTTAATTTTTTTTAATATTTTTATTATTTAGTTTCGTTTTTGTTTTTCTCTTCATGTGTTCTTGTGTGTAACAAATAAAGTTCTTTTCTTTATTTCTTTCTTCTTTCTACTTGCCCGTTACGAACTTATGACCTCGTATATACAGAATATAACTGAGATAGAGCATACGTGCCAAATCAATAAACATTGTGCAATCCTCCTTATATTACACGATTGCGACGTAAGCCTTGGAAGGCTGTATACATCTTAGACACAAAACGTTATATCTACCATTATCTATCACACCAAACAAAACCTTATTCCCTATAACTTAATTGTCATTTTTCCTTGAAAATTGTCACCAGATTTATATAAATAGGAATTAGAACTTTATCAATTAACTTTAGGGTCGATATTGGCTTGCGGATCTTGTTCAAAAGTTTAAATTGCAGTCGTAACACACGACTCCTTTAACCAACTTTGGAAAAGAAAGTAACTAGTTTTTATTTATGGTGGCAGAAGGTCCATCTGATGGTAACCGGTTACCGCATGAAACGGCAGAAGCTCAATTAGCTATATCTTCTTTATATTTACCTCGAAGCCTAAGAGTTTGGCAAACACTAATTTTAATTTAATTTTGAGTATCGAACCTCAACAGGACGTGAATTGAGAAATCTATATTTGTTTGTTTGAACGCGCTAATCTCTGGCACTACCAGTCGGATTTAACAATTTATTTTTACGTTTGATAGCTCAGTTCTCGAGGAACGTTATAGGCTATGTAACATCACGCTACTGTCGACTGGAGCTGAGCAGTAACCAAAAACGCGGACAAAACCGCGCTGCGGAAAGCTAGTACTTAGTAATATGCCAACACTAAGGTCTCCAGAAACAGGAATCTCATTAAGTGACCTGTATCAAACATTAAAGTAGCCTATCATGTTAATTTATCTCATTTTCTCAACAAAATAATTGTTTAGGGAAGTGAACAGCGCTCTTGGTATTTATATTGCGAACAAATTTTTCTCATGGAAGTTACGCTGCCGCCAGATGACAACAGCATGTTAATTAAATGGTTGATCTTTATAGAACAATAAAATTGGGGGTGTAGGTGGGTTCGAACCCCACACGTGACAAAACTTTGTATGACCCCTCAAAATTTGTTTTGAGTCGGGTATAATTTAAGTTCGTTGATTGTTTGTACAGTATTCCATGATTTTTTTTTGAAAGTAAAAAATACCAAAGCGTCCAAAGCCATCTCTATAGGTTACGGTTACCACTTACCATCAGGTGTGGCCGTATGCTTTGCCAAAAAATTTATATAAAAAAAATTGGCACCACGTCAGCTTGGATAAAGCAGTAAGGTTATATTCAGACAGTAGCTTTTCGTGTCCATCACTTCTGGATGCCACTGACTGCTTACCATCAGGCAGAGTGGAATAGTTCGGTGGTACTGTGTACGGACTGCCACACAGAGGTTGCTGGTACGATGCCCGCTCAGTGCAAATATTTGTGTACATGAACATGGCTGTTTGCATTGGTCTTGGTGTTTCTATGGATAATATGTCAAAAAAAAAGTATTTAAATATGTTTATCCGCATTCTTTGTCGGTAGTAGATGGATCTACTACCGGCAAAGAACGCTGATTTCAACATGAATGGACCGGATCGTCCGCGGAAGTACTACCATCTCATAGAAGATCGACGTAAGAGTAGTAGTATCCGTACTACTGCGTTCCGTTCAATGATTGAGAGCGCCGGAGGCCCAATGTCCCCCTTTCATCTTTCCTCACCTCCCTTCCCCTAACCCCATTCCCAGCCGCCATAGTGGAGGCCACCATACCAGCAGTTTAAGACGATGGCTTTTGGTATGATGGCCACCACTTCTGGATTCCATTGACTGCTTACCATCAGGCGGGGTGGAGTCACTTTGGTAGGCTAATATAAAAAAAAGAATTCTAGAACCCATAACACAAGCTATAATATATGCTTACCTTAGATCTAGACAGCGTTAAAAAAAACTTAGGTAGGCTATTATAATAATGATAATAATAATATGTGGACACTATCACACACCGTCATCTAGTCCCAAGCTAAGCAGAGCTTGTGTTATGGGTACTAGATAACTGAAATATAATACATATACATACTTTTTTTTTTGTAAATACATACTTAGAATACATAGGACACCCAGACTGAAGACAAATACAAATGTTCATCATACAAATATTTCCCTTCCGCGGGAATCGAACCCACGACACCCGGCGTCACAGTCAGTTACACTAACCACTAGACCAACGGTGCAGTCAAATTATAAAAAATACTTCGGCTGATTAACTTTATCACAAAAAGATGGTTTGATATATTAATCCAATAACCACTTAGTCTTATCTGTTAACACTTAGTCATACGTACATTTACATACATGATCTCACATTTGGTAGGTCAATGCACTGAACTGGTTTGGAGGATGTACTTATTTAACTGGACTTTTTGAAGCACCTCCTTCATTATTTACCGGTTAGATGCTTAATGTATTTTTTTGGACCCCACTTGGCCATAACTGTGATTTCTGTAAAACACTTTTGCAAATAATGAAAATCAGGAATCGGCAAAACCTTTCTTGAAACGATATTAATCAAAAGTAAAATGAATGAGTAACAATATAATATACTAGAGGTCCGTCCTCGTTTCTCCAATCCTCGATTCATACAATCAAAAGTTTTATGAGATCTCGCAACAAACTCCTACGGAAAATATCATAGCAATAGTGTCGTATTGAATCATTTAAATTTACGAAGACGCTTAAAACATTTAGATTTTGAAAATGACTTAAAATAATATGTTAAACTTAATAAAATATAGCCTACGTTATCCGCCGAATTTATTGATTTGAGTGAAAGAATTTTTCAAAACGGTAAAGTAGATTTTTAGTTAAATCGCTAACAAACAAACCAAATCTTACACTTACACTTCATTTATAATTTCTTGCTGTGAATGTCAACCGGTAGAAATGCTCAATATGATTAAATAATTATCTAAGTTCTTCGGCATTATCGTAACACTAGAAATGCCTCTGTGGTTCGGTGATACTATGTACGGATTACCATGCAGAGGTCTCGAGTTCGATCCCCGGGTCGGGTAAATTCTTCTGTCGAAAAATTCTCAGTATTAGCCCGGAGTCTGGAATTGTGCCCGGTAAAAGGTAACAAGCTCGCTCTCTGTTACATGGGACCTAAAATAAATAATGGCGAAAAGTGGACGGTTAAACACATCTGCCTTCCCTTTCGGGAATAAAAGGCGTTAAGCTACATACATGTATATAATGTAGAAATGCCTTAAAGAACACAGAACCATTTGACCTTACATTTTCTATATCAAATAAGACAACCGCACCAGGGAACATATTACTGTTAATCGTTACAAAAAGTACATTCAAGTCCGAAAAATTTAAAAAAATTTACACAAAATATTCCCCATAAGTATAAGGAAACTCACTACCTCTGAGTATGCCTTCAATGTGTTCAATTATTAAATTCAAATTACTTTGTATGTGTGTGTGAGTATAGTTCGTGCGTGTATGTGTGTGTGTGTGTGTGTGTGTGTGTGTGTGTGTGCGTGCGTGCGTGCGTGCGTGTGTGCGTGCGTGCGTGCGTGCCTGCCTGCGTGCGTGCGTGCGTGCGTGCGTACGTGCGTGCGTGCGTGCGTGCGTGCGTGCGTACGTGCGTGCGTTCGTGCGTGCCTGCGTGCGTGCGTGCGTGATTGCGTGCGTGCGTGCGTGAGTGCGTGAGTGCGTGCGTGCGTGCGTGCGTGCGTGCGTGCGTGCGTGTGCAATGTATAAAGGTGTAAGGTGGAAGTAATGAAACGAATCAATGCTCAAACAATACTGTATTAACTTACAACTAACGTTCCTTATATACTATATGCGAAGGAGGTGATACACACACTACACGTGCGTGTTTGTGTGTGTGTGTGTGTATGTGTTGTTACCACTCAGCGCCTAAACGGCTGTAAAATTAGTATGTAGATAGGTTTGGTGCCGGAGACAGGCTTATGCTACTTTTTATTTCAAAAATCGCTCTGTTTTCCGAGTTATACTAATTTCCGCTCGGGTGCAGCCGCAGGACGCAGCTAGTATTCTATTATATTCTTTCTAAATCTATCCACAGCTCATTATAATACATGGCGTACTATAAAATACCTACTTAGATATATTCTATTCTAAAAACGATGAGTTAGTTTTATTTTCGCAAGTAACATCCTTCTGATCAGATCTAGCTAACTTCCTTGACCTACTTGGTTGTGTAAACTGTGTAAGAGGTCACCTGATTAAGTTATACTCGGTGCGGATATAATTTAGATAGGCGAAGGTTTTGCTAACGAGAATACGGTCCATTTCATGTTAAGTGGTTAGCGTAATGAAATGGCTGTGTTCTCTGTGCATACATATATACATCATCATTATATCAAATGAAAGATTTTGCTGGACGTAGACGTACCCAATTTTTGACACAAAAACATGCTAAACATAGGTACTACATTGTAAAACGGTTCTTTTAAATAAACTTGTAAACGGTATACATTAGAAAAGTGCTATAAACAAACAGGATTCATAGGTATAACAACTGAGAGCTAAATAAATTGAACTGCAAATAAATTTTATATGTAAAAGAATTATATTTATGTTACACCAAATCGCAGTTAAATCAAACATAATATTTACGTATACTTAATGGCAAACGAACTCAAGCCTCTAGAGGTTGAAACTTTCAACCATAGTTAAAATATGATGTAATTTCAAACAAACAATATTCTTAACGACGCCTATAGTAAAATTTATAGCAATGCGGTGGTATATAAATGAGTTTTGTTGCTACACATATTTGCGTAGGCGCTTTAATAACAATATACTGTTTTGATTGAGTTTATTTGTGTAAAACATTGTAAAAATATTGTTTTAATACATAATAAATTCTTTAATTGTTTATCTTAGTTTTGTTTAATACCAGTCCATTATACTTAGCTAAATAGCTTTTCTCATAAACTCATAAGTATTTATTCATCTCTTAGGGTGTGTTTCCACTCACACGGAGTTGGGAGGAATGGAGAGGAGTAGACCGTTAATTGTGAAACCGCCAATCACAGTATTTCCACTGATGCGGAGTGAAGATTTTGAGCACTGTGATTTGCCAATTCACGATTCACTCCTCTCCACTACGCCCAGCTCCGCGTGAGTGGAAACGCACCTTAAGCCTCCCTCAAACTCAAAGCCTAAATCCGCCACTGGTCTTAGTTGTGTTTTCTAAGCATTATTTTAGCAACACTTAGAAAACATAATTATACCTATAACACAAGATCGAAATGGTCCAGTAATCGAAATGGAAAAGTCGAAATGATCCAGTGGATAAGGCACCCGCTTCGTAAACACGAGGTAGTGGGCTCGAATCCGGGCAAGTACCAATGTGATTTTTCAAATCATAAGTACTTTCTAAGTCTATCTTGGACATTTCTGACTGACGGTGAAGGAAAACATCGTGAGGAAACCTGGACTTAAAAAGTCTGAAATTGCCAATCCGCCTTGAGCAAGCGTGGTGATACTCATACATTCTCTATATGAGAAGAGGCCTTTGCCCTGCAGTGGGACAGTAAACAAGCTGGTATTATATAACACATATTATAATATTTATGTATCATATCTGAGGCATTAGTTGTAACACTAATACATACATGTTAATATCTATAACCCTTTGTGTACAACTGTTCTTTGTAATTTTTGGGTGCTAATAAACAATAATTATTATTATTAAAACACAGCCATGATACTATTATATGTACAAATCGGAAGAATTTCATTGTTTGTTTGAACGCGCTAATCTCTGGCACTACCAGTCGGATTTTAATATTGCTTTTTGCGTATGATAGCAATGTTCTTGAAGAAGAATATGTGAGATGACGCTATTTGTGACAGGAGCGGAGCAGAAACCAAAGAGAGATTGTAAATAGGTTACGATTAATACTTACCAAGAGGTGGTCGTATGCTCGTTTGCAACCAAAATTGTATAAAAAAACTTAGTATTTTTCAAACAAGGTTACTTATTAAGGCTACCTTTAACTAATTATACCTACAATCTATCTGTATATTTTAACTCTTGCAAACTGTAACAAAGGCAGTAAATATAGAGTTTCTGCTGTCCTCCCCTTCCCCCACCTCTTCACAATCTGGAATGGGAACTCGGGCTGGCTGCATTGATTGCAATGCTGCAGATGCGCTGTGACTATATTAGTGATGTGAGTGTGTTATCGATAGTTTTATAATATATTTTATCGATAGTATATGTCAATTTGGTGACATTGAACATTAAAAACTGTGGGTAATTTTTGGGTTTTCAATTATTTAGTTTCATCTAGTATGGTAATTTGACTACGTATTTTAATTAAAATGGTAAATGCATTTCTTGGTCATTGGTCACAAGGTAATCCTAGTATAAGTATTTAATGTATGCCAGACGGTGAAGGTAAACATCGTGATGAAACCTGGATTTGAAAGTCTGAATTTTTATTTTTTTTATATTATAGTCTACCAAAGTGACTCCACCCCGCCTGATCGTAAGCAGTCAGTGGAATCCAGAAGTGGCGGCCACTGTACCAAAAGCCATCGTCTTAAACAGCTGGTATGGTGGCCTCCACTATGGCGGCTGGGAATTGGGATATGGGAAGGGAATGAGGGAGGTGAGGAAAGAGGAAAGGGGGAAATTGGGCTTCCGGCGCTCTCACTCACCGAACGAAACGCAGTAGTACGGATACTACTACTCTTAAGTCGATCTTCTATGAGAGGGTAGTACTTCCCCGGACGATCCGGCCCATTCATGCTGAAATCAGCGTGGATCTACTACCGTAAAAAATTGGCAATCCGCCTTGAGCAAGCGTGGTGATTAATGCTCATATCTTACTATATGAGAAGAGGCCTTTGCTGCCAGCAGTGAGACAGTAAACAGGCTGGTATTATGCCATAAGTATTTAATGTGTGCCACGCCAAGATTGACCAGTCATACTAAGTAGCACCCATTCACGAGCATGACTCACGGACCAGCCATCATCACCTACGCCATATTAGAGGGAAGGTGATTAATGGGCATGTTTTCTTAATATGGTTTCTGCAATAATTATGTTAAGAACACAAGCATGTCCATGTACTACGATAATGACTTGAGTACCTCAGTTGTTCGGTGATACTGTGAATGGACTACGACGGACATCGGCGTTGCTATAAAAAATATTTACAATACTTTTATTATACTTTACTTAACATAGACGATTGTTTTATATTCGTACGTAAGTTACTTACTTAGTTTGTCTATTACACTAAGTAACTGTCCTTTTGAAATTTTTTTTAAAATGCCATATTTATCGATAATACATTTCTTTTCCCAACCCTATTCGTCCTGTTTACGTCACCACCGTTCTTGACCTCCTGACATCTACCCAGCACTATTATTATATCAAGCTAGAACCACCCTTATTATATACACATAAGATCTAATATACTATATCAAGTTATTACCTACCTAAGTATTTTTAAGCAATTATAGTCCGTTTTACGAGAGAATAAAGTGTAGGTTTCTGTGTGGTGTAGTAAGTGGGCTATAAGGAGCTAAGACTTATTTAAGAGAATTTTAGACTTGGTTTTATGATAAGTGAGTTCATGAGGAAGCTATTCCCATTTCTTTTTAGCACTGGAGAATCTTATTACGCGAACGTGTTAGAATTGTGTGAAGAAAGATTGGAAGTAATCGGTTTTATACGTGTTCTGTATTGTATGTGAAACACTGGAAGTCGTAATAGGTGACTAAGGGTAAGCAGCTTTACCGGACCCTCGATCCTTTCCTTTATATTTACTAGCTGCGCCTCACGGGTTCGCCCGCTCGTAAAATATGTTTTGTTGTATTCCTCTGGAACTAGACCGATTTTCGGGATAAAAAGCCGTAGCCGTAGCCGTAGTCTATGTCAGTCTCCGGCAACGAATATCTATCTACATACCAATTTTCATCGAAATTGGTTCAGGCGTTTAGGCGCTGAGTGGTAACAAAAATTCGTATATAAAAGTAAGTAAGTATATCGGCAGACTGAATACCTCAGGCATTATCTACCAGTTAACATTCCTTTCCTTTTCCTTCCTCATCCCTTTCTCCCTATGGTCGGCAATTTTGTAGTAAACTTAATAGCTTTGTATACGCAATAAAAAAACTTCGTACAGTAGCTGACGAAAAAACAGCACGTACAGCATACAGCGGATATGTTGAATCTATCCTTAGATATAATGTAATCATCTGGGGAAATTCTACCAATATAAATAAAGCCTTTATTGTACAGAAAAAATGTGTTAGGGCAATTTGTGGTGCAGGGCCACTAGAATCATGCAGACCTTTATTTAAAAAATTAAATTTATTGACATTACCCTCAATATATATATTAGAGATAGCAAATTTTGTGAAGAAAAATTATGATTTATTTAAATCGAAAAACGATCATTGCGACAATAAATATAATAAATATAAACAACAGCTTGGTTGTGTTTTCTAAGTACTTATTAGGTATTTCTGCAATGTTTAGAAAACACAACGATGTTCATAATGATAGTTTACAGTTACCAGTTACCAAAAAAAAAAACGGGATGTGTTTAGCAGCGCACGTTTCTCAACTAAAAACCCAGAAGAACTGTAATATATATATATATTTTTTACATGGCTACCAAAGTGATTCCACCCCTCCTGATGGTAAGCAGTCAGTGAAATCCAGAAGAGGTGGCCATCACACCATCGTCTTAAACTGCTGGTATGGTGGCCTCTACTATGGCGGCTGAGATGGGGTTAGGGGAAGGGATTGAGGGAGGTGTGGAAAAAGGAAAGGTGGAAATAGGGCCTCCGGCGCTCTCACTCACTAAACGAAACGCAGTAGTACGGATACTACTACTCTTACATCGATCTTCTATGAGAGGGTAGTACTTCCCCGGACGATCCGGCCCATTCATGCTGAAACCAGCGTGGATCTACTACCGTAATATATAATATTCGGATGGTCGCAAGGGGTTTTTATAATAAAACAGCAGATTATGACAACAAATAATTTAATATTACAAGTGACGTGAATTAACAATATTTTGGACGAAAGCGAGATGGTACTCGGTTGACTGTACAGGACTCTTCATAAAGAAGGGAAGGGACCCTTTGTATATGCGCTACAATTATCACATAATCATTAAGAGTAATTAACAACAACTTATAGGAATACATTAACAAATCGTTACTAATGAGATGAGAACAAACAATCGATTAATAAATAGTTTAAATGACAGGATTGTTGACGTCCTAAATATGTGTATCACAATCCTCCTAAGAAAGACAACGTTTTTTAAATACAGAGTGTATACGACGGTATGACATTAAATGCAATTACGTATAGTATGTGACATTATAAAGCGAGACAAAAAAAATCTACTAAATATCTTCAATAGTTTAGACACAGGACAAATTTTTTAATTTCTTTAATTCTAAATTAACACTATGTAAGTACGTCAAACGGTCACTGACTTAAGTCATAGTCCACGTCGAAGGATAAACGTTGCCGTTCATTACAGTTCAGTGAACTTGTCATAATAAAATGGTGTATTACTTCGTTCCTATTAAAATATTATTTATTTTGTTAGAAAATTTCAAATTTTTGTTTTTCGTCAAATTACTTTTGTGATTAATTAGAAATCATTATATGGGCTAGTAACACCTGCCTTTTCATTTAATGTCAAACCGTCGTATACACTCTGTATAATCTGTTCTTACATTATATATTACACTGATCACATACTACTAGTATTCCTTAATTGCAATACAAAATATTTTAGTTGACAATAATTAGATGTTTGTAATTTGTGGAAGATCTAGAGTCTAAACTAAGCCTAGGCTTTTATTTTAGAACTCCAGCCCCCCGTCACAATAATAGCGCGGACGAAGCCGCGATGCGAAAGCTTGTGTGTGTGTGTGTTTGCGTTTAATAATGTAAAAATGAAATATTGGTTTTATCCGCATCTTGGATAACTGCTCTGCTTCCGTCGCCAGTAGCGTGATGTTACAAAGCTTAGTTCTTAGAAACTAGGCTATCATACGCAAAAAGAATTTTCAAGAAAGTGCAAACAAACAAACATACAAACAAACTCGTTCGCTTTTTATATACATATTATTTCTAAATACAATTTTAGTTAGGTGTATAATTTTATTCAATACTTAATATTCTTTAATAAACTCAACACGATTCTTAATATTTTATTTCTAAATATATATTTTTAATGCGTCTTTAGTAGAACAACCCTAGTGCTTCTACGTTAAGGTTTTATATAACATCTTAGTTTGAACTAGTCGATGGTATTTCTTATAATTGTTTGACATTTTTATTATTTACTTTCAAAGTTCTACAATTCATTATTTTGGAGCAACAATTCTTACAGTCTCCTAACGCTAACAGTTAACCTTGATTTGTACAAAAGAACGGTTATAAATATATTTTGCTAAACGATACAATAGCATAGCATCATAATATTCTTACAATTGATTTTAAAATATCGTCGTTGCGCCTGCAAAAGTCGCTATGTGATTTTGTACGTATTTTGGTTTTTGATGACATTTTGATCCTTATTAACGTTTGAATACATATCGACTTTTGTAGGCGCAACGACGATATACACAAAATACATTATGGACAACTTTGTAAAAGAATGTATCTTAATTGAGACACTAGCTTTCCGCGGCGCCGTTTCATCCGCGTCTTTGCTCATTGCTCTGCTCCCGTCGCCAGTAGCGTGATGTTGTTACATAGCCTTTATTCTTTCTCAGGAACTGGGCTATCATACGCAAAAAGATTTTTTCTAATCCGACTGGTAGATATAGAGATTAGCGCGTTTAAACAAACGAACGAACTCTGCCGCTGTATTAATAAGTTCATCAATTTGGTCAATTTCATGACTTACTAAGTTTAGACTATTAAATCCTACATATTTCATGTGTTTTTAATGGAATGAATTCAATTTTAGTGGCGTTTCTATCTTTGAGTTTTGAGACAAACATCGCCCAGCAGACGACAGAGAAACGAAGTGACGGTAGCTGCAGGATTTCAACGAACTTCGCCGAACCATGCGAGTCTACATTATTCTGTTATTTTGGTAAGTGGTATAACTTGTCTTGCTCTCCTATTCCTAATTCTTATTCGTGTAAATTTATCCTGAAAACCCTAATTCCATATCATTTTACTACTTCCTAAATCCTATTCCATACATTAATCATACATTTTTGTATCAAGCTTCAATGACAAACGAAATAAAAAACGAGGCCAGCAACTACGCACTATATAGTAAATTATCATCTTTCTTTGCACAATCGTACGATCAAGCGAATAACATGTCTTTAGACATCACCACTCTCTTAAAACTGGTGCCTACATTCGACACAAAACAGATTTTCAAATATTAAGACAATAGCACATCTCTGTTTAGAGTTACAGTCGCTTTTTCAAAAACCCAAAGAGACTACTACTAAATATTTTCATAGGGTCGATCTATGTAGGAGCAAAATCATAGAAAAACTTAACGCTGACATTTCAGATAACACTTTGCCAGGACGCTTGGCGACTACCGAGGAAACCGCTTTAAACGTTTTTACAAACAGGCTTAGCTCTGACATCGGGACGATGCTCAGAACAAAAGGGTTTACCGCACTTAATGAGGCCGGTCGTTTCGCGATACAGGAGGAGAAAATTCGAGCAATGGATAGTGCACGCCAATCACTATTTCATTTAGCAGCTCCGCGACCATTCTTGTATAAATACAAATAAATATGATACCATTATTGATATTCCCACACTAGAACTTAGTTCGTACAACCCGGACGAATAAACAAACAACAATAACGACCATTCAATAAACAATTTTAACATTACATCCAAGACCGATAGACAAAACATAGACTTTCTTCAATCAGACGAGATCATTTAAATAATGAAGAATCAACATCATTAGATAAAATAATTTCCGAATACTCTGATATATTTTTCCTTGAAGGTGATAAGTTAACATTTAGTAATCATACAAAACATAAGATAACTACTACAACCAATACTCCTATTAATACAAAAACATATCGATTCCCACAAATTCATGAAAGCGAAGTCAAAAGTCAAGTTCAGAAAATGTTAGACCATGATATAATTACTCCAAGCTCTTCTCCATGGAGCAGTCCAATCTGGATTGTACCCAAGAAACTCGACGCCTCTGGTAAACGTAAATGGCGTCTAGTCATCGATTATCGTAAATTAAACGACATAACCATGGGTGATAGTTATTCTCTTCCAAACATTACCGATAAATTAGGACACTCATAATACTTCACAACGCTTGATCTAGCATCTGGATTCCACCAACTTGAAGTGGATCCTCAAGATAAACATAAAACCGCTTTTAGTACTCCTTACGGTCATTATGAATACAAAAGAATGCCGTTTGGATTTTGAATTAAAAAATGCACCAACTACATTCCAACGCGTCATGCATTCGGTTTTATCAGGCCTTCAAGGTGAAAGATGCTTTGTTTACCTAGATGATATAGTTGTTATCGCTTCCAGCCTTCAAGAACACGAACAGAAGCTTCGAAGTATTTTCTAGACTTCAAAAATACGATCTTAAAGTCCAACCCGATAAATGCGAGTTCCTTAGACGTGAAGCAGCTTACCTAGGACATGTAATATCTAACGAAGGTGTCAAACCAAATCCTGATAAAATAACAGCTGTAAAAGAATTGCCAATTCCTAAATCTTGTAAAGACATTAAAGCATTTCTAGGATTAACAGGTTATTACCGTCGGTTTATATCTAATTTTAGTAAAATCACTAAACCTCTTACTAGCTTACTAAAGAAGGCTGTTTCTTTTATTTGGGTTCAATCCCAACAAATGGCATTTGATGAATGCAAAAGCCTACTTACTAATCCCCCTATCCTACAGTATCCTGACTTCACAAAAGAATTTATTTTGACCACTGACGCTTCAATACATGCAATAGGCGCTGTTTTATCCCAAGGTGAAATAGGCAAAGACTTATCTATAGTATACGCATCTCGAACCCTAAATAAAGCCGAATCCAATTACTCCACGATAGAACGTGAGCTATTAGCCATAGTCTGGGCTGTAAAACACTTCCGACCGTATTTGTTCGGACGAACATTTAAAATAGTCACAGATCACAAACCTCTCACCTGGTTATTCGCTGTAAAGGACAACACGACTTGTAGACTCAAAGGCAACGAACAACATCATATTACTGCCTATCTTGCTGATGTATATAATTGTAAGATAATAATTTGTGAAAATAAAGTTAAGACTCCGAATCCAGAAGACATTCCTCAAATATTGAAAACCTATCACGATGATCCCATGTCAGGACATCGAGGTATTGTAGAAACAACACGTAAAATTAGAAATGAATATTTCTGGAAAGGTGTAACTGAAGCAATAAAAGAATACATAGATAATTGCCAAATTTGTCAGCGCAACAAAATCCAAAGAAAAATATATAAGGCACCAATGGTGATAACGTCATCTACGACTGAACCATTTGAACGTGTATCAATTGACTTAGTTTCTTATTCAGACATTACCAATGAATCCAATAAGTACATTTTAACTTTACAAGACGAGTTGACTAGATTTGTACAAGCATATCCCATTTCAGACAAACAAGCTATTACTATTGCTAAGAATCTTATGACCTTCTGTCACCATTATGGTACTCCAAAAAGATTTCACTCTGATCAAGCCACAGAATTTGTTAACAGTGTTATCGAATAAATAATGAAATTACATGGTTCAAATCATACACTCAACACTGCTTATCATCCCCAAACTAATGGCTCCTTAGAACGCTTCCACGCAACTCTTCGTGATCACATAAGGATGTATCAAAATCGCAATAAATCCAATTGGGATCAGATCATACCATTCGCCGTTATGTGTCACACACAATACTTCTGTTAATCAGTCTACGGGGCTCACTCCTCATGAATTATTTTTTGGTTATAAGCCTCGATCTCTATACTCTCTTAAACAAAATGATGACTACACCACACACGACTATTTACGAGACCTAAATGAAAGACTAAAAGTTTCAGAGAAATAGCTTATCGTAACCTAAACCAAATGAAAGAAAAAGCGAAAGAACGTTACGACAACAAAATTAAAAACATAGCTAAATTTAATGTAGGAGATAAGGTAATGCTTAAGGTACCTAACCCTAATAACTTAGATAGTAAATGGGACGGACCCTATAGCATAGTTAGAATAGGATTCAACAAAACTATGTTATCCAAAAATCAGGGAAAAATCAATTAGTACATGCCAATCGCTTACGGCCATTGCATGACCCCATTCCTCAGCCCCATACATAGATTTAAGAACCAATTTCTCTTTTTAACTTAGTAACTCATTCTATTCATATAATTCTAAAAATCAATCAGTTTTACAATTTGCCTTCTTATTAAAAAAATATTTTACTTTATTCTATACAAATTTACATCTATATTAAAGACCTTTACAAATCATACATACTATACAATAATCAATAAAATAATCATTTCAGGTACTCCGCAACTTACGTTGATGGCAATACCGAAATCCTTCCAATTCCTTCTAATTCCGGATTGTATAATGAAAACGATGGCGATATTTTGATCTCAGACTTTTGGAAATTCGTCATTTATCGCAATTTAAAACCTTTATTTCTATCTCGAGACTCTCTTAAGCGACATGTTCACAATTTTCAGAACTTAATATCACGTCACCTTAACTTACCAAGCGTAATTACTACTAACTCATATATTAAAGTCAATCTAGATAAAATTGATTCTAGACTTAACGAACTCAGTCTCTATACCGGTAACAATAGAACCAAACACGAACTTTTAGATGGCCTAGGTTCAATATTAAAATGACTAATTGGCACACCCGATGCAAAAGATCTTCTCGAAAAACAACAAATCTCTGCTAACGAAATTCTTAAACAACAACTACAAATTATTTCTTCAACAATAACTAACTTTAACGAAACCATTTTAAAAATTTCTTATGATGAACATTTAATTAATGAAAATCTAGCGAAAATTAACTCTTACTTTAACTAATATAATTTAATTTAATTTAACAATTTCAGAAGAAGTCTCTACAACTGCCATACAAATTTTAGAAGTCAAAGTCAAAGTCAAAGTCAAAGCATTTATTTCATTTAGATCATAAAGTATGATGCTTATGAAAAGTCAACATTACATTTTGTCAGCCAATTGACCTACAGCCAGTTCGCTGACGAGGTAGAGCTGTGAGAAGAACTGGCAAGAAACTCACGCCACTCTTTTCAATCGCCAGATAATTACAGTTATTTGAATGAGTTACAATTTAAACACTCAACGCAACCAAAGAACCATACAAAGTAATTATTACAAATTAACTAATTAATATAATACTAAGAAAGAAAACAAGGAATTCAATTATTTAGTTTCAACTAGTATGGTAATTTGACTACGTATTTTAATTAAACTGGTAAATGCACCCCCTGGTCACATTGAACGACAAGGTAATACTGGATTGAATATTAAATGTAAGCCATGCCAAGATTGACCAGTCATCCCAAGTAGCACCCGTTCACGAGCATGACGCACGGGCCAGCCATCATCACCCTCGCCATATTAGAGGGAAGGTGATGACCCGGCCAATACGACACCACAAGCAATGACATTTTAGTGAGCATGACAATGCAGGGCATGGGTGGTAAAAGAACCCTAATAAAATGTATTATGCCTTACGAACTCGTAATGATCATGATATGCATCCACTTCACATTAAACTTTTACTACAATAGTCAACATAATTACAATAATAGTCAATATAATTACTATAATAATAATCAATATACTGAATGATAATAATAGTCAATATAAGTACAATAGAAGCAGTAACTTCCTTAGAAAGGGACATAGATGATTTAATTACTAGCATACTGTTTATCAAATCGGGCGCAGTACACCCTTCTATAATTTCTACAACTCGGTCATATCAAGAATTATTGTCTACGGGTCCCGCTAGATCTAATAGAAATCTAGTAGCCCCAATTACCCTTAATAATATTCATCAAATTCTAGAATCCGCCTCTATTACTTCTTATATTTATATGAATAAACTTATATTTATTTTAGAATTCCCTCTGGTCAGAAATGAGAAATTTACCCTATATCACTTGTATTCTATTCCAATGTCCCATCCTGATTCCTCCTTATACTGCACTATACTTCCTGAGCAAACATACATTGCCACTAGCACTACCAGACAGCAGTACGTGACTACAAACTCGCTGGACAGCTGCAAAACATTTGCAACCAATACTGCAGTCTGCAAACTCATCGTGTACAACATTAACACAAGACGGATTTGTGAAATGTCTATCTTAACTACTACATCAAGAAACGTTCCAGATACCTGCGAAGTTGCTACCTTCTCAGCTCACATCAATATATTCCAGAAACTTAAATCAAATAAATGGATCTTCATTTTACGCCGCAAAACTCCATATGCACTCGAATGCGGTGATAAAACAACTCACGGTGAAATAACCGGAACGGGCATCATATCATTACAACAAGGCTGTAAACTCTACACAGCGCTAGCTACACTATCAGCAGAAGACAGCAAATCATTTAACATCAGCCATCCTATTGTAACTGTGGACTTAGAAACCTTATGTATTCAAGACCATTTTAACATAGAAACACCGGAACTCATGCCTATAAAAATAAATAATATTCCATTAGATTCATTGAAAACCATTAGAGAAGAAATAAAAATTCATACCCAACAACTAAAGCAAAAGGAAAACTTTATTGAGAAAAACATACCAAAATTTTCCTTTATAAATATGCTTATTGGCCTCGCACTACTAATTCTCCTATGTTTAAAATGCTGCAACATCAACTTGTGTAAATTCTTCTTTAAGAAACCTATACATCGCCAAGATGGATGTATACAAATCTTTAATAATTGCTTCGATCGATCTCAACGGCGACAACACGTGGAGATACCAATGGCATCGTTAAACAGTACAAGATCAACATCAAGCATTCGACAATGGAAAGGAAAAAAACTTCTAAAGCGCCAAATGTCAAAGTTTCGAAAATAAGTTTAAAGATTTTAATTTTGCTCGACCAGGTTTTACGAGTAATAATAAATTTGGCAGTCGCTATAATAATCATAAAAAAGTGAACAGTAAGGTTCCTAATCATCAGGAAAACATGAATTTAAACTAAAACAGTCTAAGGACGATGGCCAGCCATAAACTACCGATTTGATACAAGCCGAATTAGATATACCTAATAATAAGAGGACATAATATATTATGTTAAATTAAATTCGCTGAATTTAAATAAGGGTAGTAGGTTCCTTAGATACAGGAGCTGAAGTAATATTAATGCTATCAAAAACATCTCAAAGGCATCTCATTTCTTTTTGTAGCTGCAAATGTAACTTTGTAATCCTAAATATTTATATTAAGGGATTACAAAGTTATTTATGCAGTTAGTTTATCTATAAAACTGGACCGAAATTGTAAAATATTTTAGTTTTCTCTTGATTTATACACTAAATAATTAGTGTATTCTCAATTTGAAGCTTCTGCATTTGCTAGAAGTGCTTTAGAGTTTTGATCATCGGTCAGTCAGTGAGTGACAAAATTACGAAACTATAGCTAGTTATGATTCTTAAACTTCTGGTTTACATTTAATGATTTTTTTTGTATACGGTAATGTGACAAACAAGCATACGGCCCGCGTGATGGTAAGCAGTTACCGTAGCCTATGGACGCTTGCAACACCAGGAGCATCACTAGCGCGTTGCCGACCCTGTTAAAAAACTTTTAACTCCTTTCTTGAAGAACTTCATGTTGTAGTCTCTCCTGGCACCAACTTCAAAAATATAAAATACTTATTTAGTAATTTCTTATTAACTAAATCAAAATACTAATAACTTTCTGCTAAGTAAACTTATTTTAACTTTTTAGTTTCGTTCCCGTTTGAAGTCGGTTTTTTTTTGTTTAAAATTATTTTATTTTACGATTTTCAGTGATTGGTAGACCTAAATCTTGCTTAGGTATTATTTTTGTACGAACTAAACATTTTGGAATAGGTATTGAACCGTATGAAGTAAGCCCGACATGACTGCTGTTAAGGAATTCCCTCGAGTGTCTATGGTCATCTGTAATGGCACTTAAAACCCATATGGGTGCAAAGTTCTCATCATTAGAAATGATTTAAGTCCAAATACTAAGTAATTGCTGTAAATCGTTGTCGAGTTCCCTTGACTGTCATTTGGCTCCATCATCAGATCGACTCCAAACCTTTACTAAATAGTAGTGCCTTAAAATACTTAATGAAAAAATAACAAATGCACTAGATGCCAGTACGATTTTTGAAAGTTCCTCTAAATTTGCCTGGGATGCCATCATCAGATCCTGGTTTCCGTATCATGGTACCACACTCGGGATATCTACTTTCCAACAAAAAAGAATCATCAAAATCGGTTAATAAACGACGACGTTATCCGCGTACACACATAAAAAAATAAAAATATACGGTCGAATTGAGAAACCTCCTCCTTTTTTTGAAATCGGTTAAAAATTAAATAGAATTAAAATAAAAAAAAATTAAAGAAAACAATTCCTAATTCAAAAGTACTCTCAAACGAAAACTCTCGCACATTTAAATTTAGAATTGCAGTCTTACTTCTAAAAGCCTCAAGAAGGCATTACTGCTTTATTTTCCTCACGTAAACGGCCTTAGCTCAGACATAGGTATAATGCTCCGCAATCGTGAGTTTCAAACACTATCGGACGCGGGACACTTTGCCATCTAAGAAGAAAAAATCAGAAACATAAACCAGGTTAGGCAAACCTTGTACAGAAATTCTATACCAACAGGTTTTTCTAGAAAGCCTCCGCCACCATCATAGGTGCAACAACAGCCTAAAACCTCTTTGCTGTACCAAGAGCATAACTTTCTATACAACACCAAAATCTGCAACTACTGTAAAAACCTAGGACATTTGATCACCGAATGCCGAAAACGTGCATACAATAATTCAAAGCAATCAAATATGGGTTAACAACCACGCTTGTTACCTGCTCCTGCTGGAAAGTAGTAAACAATTTAAACTTAGGGCCAAAGCGTTGGACATACCTTCGGAAACCACTTCAGCCCACTTCTACAATGTCCAGACACCAACATCGATTCACAAAACTCTCCAATTAAGCTAGAAAGACACGTGAATTCAATAATTCTATGCAACATAGTTCCTCTTATCCAGTCCATCGGAGACAATTTTGTGACGCTTGTACTCATTCCCCTTGCTAATCTATACATGAGCCCTTATATCTGTCCTTAACAAGGCACATATTAGTAGTGCTCTTTTAGATCAATCGTGTTTCGTGTCGATTGTAGGTGACCAATCTTCTATTCAAAGCGTCAGCAAGGCTCAAATTTCACTAGATCATTTCCCTAAATTTATTTCACGTCGCAAACCTCAATATTAAAGCTGACGATTCCCTAGGTAATGACTTCATGAGCAAATTCAATGTAAATATCTATGTTCATTAAAAAAATTGCGTATACGAGATCATACTTGTAAATTACTTCATTTTTATAGGCCAACGATCTGAAACCGTTACCATTTGTTTTAATAATGTGTTTCAATAATGTGTCATAACACTTCAGTAAATAATTCCACAGGGTACACTCCTCAGGAACTTCTTTTTGGATTAAAGCCTCGTTCACTATATACGCAAAAACCAACCCAATTTAAAAGAACGCTTTAGAGTTTCTCGAGACACCGCTTTACAAAACCTTCAAAAGATAAAAGAAAAAGCTAACGAACGCTACGACAGCCAAATTTAAAATACAGTCGATCACAGGAATCGTTATCAATCTAGATATATTCCTACTACTAACATCAAACGCAGGCATATTTTATGATGAAGAAAGGCAAATATATATATCCGACGAATCCTAAATATTAGTCATATATCGAGATTTAAAACCTCTTTTTCTATCCCATGAATCTCTTTTACGTTTATCAAATAACTTTCAAGTAATATCCTCTCAACATAACAATCTTCCAAGTGTTCAATCAACTCAATCATAAGTCAGAATTAACTTTAATACAATTGAAAACAGGCTTTCAGAACTTAATATGTATCTGGGCAAAAACTCGCGTACTGAGAGATAATTGTTAGATAGTCTTGGGTCTGTTCTTAAATAGCTATTTGGTACACTAGACGCTAAAGACGCTATGCGATATGACGAATGTATCTATCGACTTGAGAAACAGGAACTAGACTTAACTGAGCTCATGCAAAACTAAATTCAGATCACTTCATTCGCAACTAAAAACTTCAAAGAAACTATTTTTTAAATTTCTTTCGATGAGCAAATTATTAACGAAAACATCAATCTCCTTAATGATTACCTGAATAAAACTAAAAATCTTATTTTAGACATTAAAGTAAGCAAAGACATTTCAATGATCTCCTTACAGATTCTTGAACTTGTAACAAGTCTAGAAGATGAAATCAATGATTGCCTAACAAGTATTCTATTTGATAAATCCAACATTGTTCATCCTTCAATTATTACATTAAAGAAAATATAAGATGAACTTTTACTATCCAATATGGTTAGGAAAAACACAAATCTAGTAACTTTAGTATCCATTGAGAACATCCACACTCTATTAGATTCGTCCTCTCGATCGGCATATGTTTATTCCAATCGGTTAGTTTATGTCTTAGAATTTCCCCTAGTCCAACACCAGCCCTTTACCTTATATCATATTTATTCAATTACTATCAACCATAACAATTCCTTCTTCTATTTCACTATCCTTTCTAAGCATATGTATTTACTAACCCCAGAGGGCAACATTATGTGTCAACGAGCTTACTGGAAACCTGTAATACCTTCGCAATAAGAAGAAGCATCTGTTAAAATCTCGTCGTATACAACACAGAGACACGTCCAAACTGCGAGATTCAAATTGTAATCAGCAAATCTACAAAACTTCAAAAAAATTGCATCGTATCAACCTTTCCTGCCGAAGTCCGAACATTTCAGCCATTAAACAATAACAGATGGCTGTACATCCTTGATCACGAGATCAATTGTTTTCTTCATTGCCACAATGAAATCACTAATCAGAAACTGCAAGACTGAGGCATCTATTCATTACCCCCAGGATGTAAGTTACATACTGGGTATATCACGTTGGCAGCATACCATACAGCTGAAGAAAACGTTACACTGCCTATCATAATTCCCAATATCAGAACAGACGATTGCTTCGAGAAAACAAAAGACGTAGAAACTCCAAGTCTGATTCCTATTACAATCAACGAGACTCCACTGGACTCATTGAAGAGTATTCAAAATCATTTAGATAAATCCTTCAATGAATTCACAAAAATTAGAAACAAAGTTGCATCGCAATCCTTTCTTCAGAAAAATCAATCCAGTTTTATGTGGCTCTACTAAATATGCATCTTTTTTCTGTAAGCGATGTTCCAATGGATTTATCCGGACTAATTGACGTACAGACAACAGGGACTGCATACAAATATTCAACAACTGCTTTGACAACTCATCGAGGCAAAGAACAACATTTCAGGCCATTCCAATGAGAAACATACATCAGACCACTTCGTGCATTTCCGAGGATGAAGACGACGTCAATGGATCATCAACTCCTCATTCCAAAGATTAGGTGCTGACACTCAATCTTTATTCTAAGGGGTGAGGTGTTATATATTGAACCCTTTATTTTTATTATTATGTATAGACTCTATACCTAAATCACATTGATATGTAATTAGTAAATAAGACAATGTATTTAAGATATGTATTCACATAAACAAATTAGTAAATAATTCAATGTATTTAAGCTAAGTAGTTTGTTGTTGTTTAACTAGATAAGAAATTAGTTAAAAACATTAATTATCTTTGTTTACCTAAATTATCATTATGTTTAAGTATCCCACGTCTATTAACTATATAAGCTTAGATCATAGAAAATTCACTTCACTTCTATTTCTGAATTCCACTGTATCGTTCTAATTTCGAACTCCATTATATTATTATAATATCTTAGATTAAATTAAATATAGTTTTAAAAAAAACAGTTTGAGTTATTTACTGCGTAACATCGTTAGTAAATCTTATATCTTTTTACATTAATGAAAAACATGTTTTTATTATTAAAGCACCATGGCGGTAGTAAGGCCGATAATCACATACGCATGTGTAGTATGGTCGCATAAACAACAAAAAGGAACTATCAACAAGCTAAGCGGCTTACAACGTACTGCTTGTGTCATGATGACAGCATTCAGCTCCACACTAGGTGATGCACTACTTGTGGGGAACTTCGGGATCTCCAGCCACCATAGGAATTAGCCTGCGGGTGGTGATTGGGCAATCGCCGCTCGAACAGCACAGGCCCGAGAAGGCGGCGTACGTGTTCCACAAACGCCTCTCGATGAATGCGTGTCTCCCGTGACTCCGACACTCTGGCTGTCTGGAGGAACAGCGGGGGTTTTAGTCGGTATGCCGGCCGCTGTCTCAGTGCGGTCGGAGAGTCCGATCGCACTGAGACACACGCACCCGCCTGGGCAAGGCAGGGGCTATCCCCTGCCTTGCCCAGGCGGGTGCGTACGCGTAATGCGTATCCCACAAAAAAAAGGTGAATTTAACCCGAAACTAGTAAAATATTGCGTAAGGAATTTGAATGACCTAGGGAAATGTAACAGGTCTATAATACGATGGATCCCGGAACACTCGGGAATAGTGGGAAATGAAAAGACGGATTAACTGGCCAGAAACAGTGCTATCAACCTAAAATAAATGAGAGGACCAGAACCCTTCTGTGGAATCTCTAAACAAAGGGCCCTCGCCCTCCTCAACGACCTGTGCCAAATAAAAGTGCAAAGAGCGTGCCAATCTGCCCCAGGACAGAGCCACTCCAAAGCGCTTATTAAAGGCTATGACAACAACCGTTGCTCCAACTCAGTAGGTACAAAACCCTGGCGGTTATAAAAATACTCACCGGCCAATGTAAATTAAACTACCTTAAGTTTAAACTCAACCTTAACCGATCCAAAATGTATCGATTTTGCCAAGAGTCTGAGGAGACTGCAATGCATGTCCTCTGCTCTTGTGGACCACTCATGCACAAAAGAAGCATCCATATAGGACAGCACCAGGCGCAACCAGATGAGATAGTCTCTCTTCTCAGACAATCTGGAAGTTCCTAGACTCTATGAGACTAAGCAGGAAACTGTCTCTAATAACAAGGGCGCTACAATAGATCAATTCTGGTCGAGGTAGCAAAACACTATTGATTACTCAGAATAATTATGAATTATATAATATTACTTGTACCTTTAAGAAATAGAGAGAATACTTTTATATTTATATTACCTAGGGAAAAATACTTTATGATGTCTAGTAATAAAATGCATTATACATATATTGAAAAAATGAATGATTGTAAAAAATTATCGCGATATTATCTTTGTAAGTTAAATTCATCTTTGTATTCTGTTCATGGTAATCCAACATGTGAAAATTAGTTAATGTTTGAAAATCTTAAATCACACACGATGTATGGTATAAAATGCACAATGAAAATTATTGGTTATTTGTTATACTACACATAACACATAATACCTTTTTGTGTTGTTTAATTTTCTTTTTTTTCCAATTTTGACACCTGCCCTATTTATCTCTGCATGACCCTAAGGTTGACTGGCAGAAAATGCCTTAGGCATTAAGTCCGCCTTGTGCAAGCTTTTTATTGCAGAAAGTTTAAATAAATAAATAAATAAATAACAGTGGCCACATTGAGTTGTAACAATACATAATCAATTGACTTTAATTCTAATTGCCACTATGCTAACGTACGTTTCTCTAAATAATTTTCTAATAAATGATATATATGTGTGTTCATTCCATGAAGCGAATGATCGGCTTAATAATGTTGACCTAACCGTCAATTTTGAAACACTACTGATACGTAAATGCAATGTCATTTAAAAGATTTAAAAGGTTGTACGCGTTGTTACAATTAGGTATCTATAAATACGTGCCAATTTGCCTTATCACCATTATATCTATTAATCATTCTACCAATGATTTTCTATGAATCCGCCTCTGATTTTTAATTAATTAAAATATACACGGTATGTACTATAACTTACGTCGTACTTTTCTTTCTGTTGTATTGCGGAGAGCGACGATTTTCTAATCGTAGACCGCCGATTGACTGTGCAACTTGAGGTTACTGAAGAACCGCTGATATAACTTGCTGAACACGCCAGATGAACTTAGTCAAGTATCGAGTGTATTTCGCCTCGATTAAGACCTTGCTGTTGCTGCTTACTTTAACGTTGAACCGCCTTACGTTTTGACACAGTGCTAGACTCAGCACCCAGAAGATATCTCTTTTAACACGAGGTTGAGGTTGAATACCGCAAAGTATATTTGTAAGTTTTTAACACTCACTATTAACAATTATTACGGATTTTACACACGCGTTTTGTTCCCGTTGTCTGGATAACACTATTCCACTTCTGACACTAAAATGTAATGTTTGGGTGGTCAGAAGGGGTTTTATCAATGATACAGCAGATTACGACAACAATTAATTTAATCCTTTCATGGAAACTACTGGAGACACAATAGATGTTTTATTGTCATCACGGCCATATAAGTTTACTGTCCCATAAAGTGTTATAACAAGTAACGTGGTTTAACAATATTTCGGACGGATGCGACATGGTACTCGGTCGACTAATCGTACAGGACTCTACTTAAAGAAGGAAAAGGACCCTTTATATATGCGTTTCAATAATCACATAATCATTAGGAGTAATAGATGCGTATTCAAAGACAACAACAACAACTTATCGGAATACATTAACAAATCGTTACTAATGAGGTGTGTACAGCAAAGAATCGATTAGTAAATAACTTAAATAACAAGATGTTTTGATGTACTAAATATGTATTTACAGCACTACGTATTTCTTCAATAGTACACTAATACGCTCAGCTGATTATATTTATTCTATACCACAGTTTTAATTATATTAGTAAAAAAAATATTTTTAAAACGAAAACTGACTTCTAAACAATACCCACATGTTTAATCCTTAACTAAAAAGTAGAAAATAATATTTTAATTACTTCATAGCAAAAATTAAAGGGGAATCAACGCAATCGCTGATTCCTATTTAATATTTTATATAGGTATTAATGATTAAATCAGTTATTTTGGAGTTGGTACCAGCCAAGAAGGAACTAGCAGCAATTTACAACCTCCTCCTTTTTGAAGTCGGTTAAAAATAGATTAACGTTCATAAGATAACTTTAAAAACAAACAGATTTTCACATAAAGGCTAAACCCGATCCCATTTTTCCCGTAAATAGTTTATATATGTATTTTAGAATCCATAACACAAGCTATAGTATACTTACTTTGGGTGTAAATGGCGTTGTGTGTAGTTGTTGAGATATGTGGATATTTCAGATGACAGAACCTCACTGTTAAACATAGGCCACCACTCCACCTTGATCGATTGACAGAAGCTAACACCAACATTGTCGTTAGCTTATGTCAACCCCAAAAATTTTTCAGCATTTATGCCACTTGTCTAGGCCCTCTGAGCTGCCCTTCTTTTTCGTTGCCCACCGCCTCTTTCGGTTAGTAGTCGTCACTCCAGAATTTTTCTGCCTCAAGATTAGAACATCAATAAAGGCAGTTTGTTATGTCCCTGGCAGCTTCGCCTGATGTAGCTTACTACCTTACTTTGTCTTTATCCTTGTTTTTTTGTTGTGAAAAGAAAAAGACAAAACATAAAGTGACATTAAAATAATAGGTACTGCTCTATGAGGTGGTGGTAGACCGCCTGTACCTGTTGTATTTGCATATGAATGAAGTCTCCTTAACACACTATTTGATTTAGTCACATCATAATCATCATATTACCTCGTAGACGTCTAATGCTGGACATAGGACACTCCCAAATTTCGCCACATTAACTTGTCGTGCTCTACCCTTATCTATTTGCCTTATTCACCTTATAATCAGCCTATCTTTAACTGCAGGGTAACGCAGGACACATGCGCTGGTAAAGAGTTCCAGACTTTGATTGGGCTATAAAAGTACGAAGTGCTGAATCGTTTGGTTTGAGACCAAATGGTCTGTGAAAATTCCACTGTGAAAGAGTTGCACTTCAGCACCGCACGTGTCGTTCTGGATGAAATATAAAACTGATCATACAAAGTTTTTGTCCCCTATGGGAATATGATCCACAATTTCGTTCACAGCATACAAAATTGCACTGCCTGACCCAGGGAGTCATTTTTTTATATTAATATTGGTGTCCTCAGCGCGGTTTCACCCGCATTAATATAATATACGTTTGTCATTACTGCTTCGCTACCGTGGCTCCAAGCGTAATGTTACATAGCCTATAACCTTCTTCAAGAACTGGGTTATCAAGCGCAAAAAGAATAATCAAACCCGACTGGTAGTTTCTGAGATTAACGCGTTCCAGCAAAGAAACAAACTTTCATTCTACTGCCTTGTTACTACGACTACTATACTATAACAGTAATATTTTCACATAAGTGGAAAATCAAATAATACGAACCCAGTTTGAAAATATATCGCTATTTTAATATGACCTTTATGACTTTGCCATAGGGGCTTACAGACAGCAAATTACGTTGGTACTGTTTGCTATAAAAGGTCGAATTTTGCAAAAATGGATATTTTATATGTGCAAAAATGTGTTTCGATTGTTTTTATTCTTACGTTTATACAGGTTTGTAAAATTGTTATACGTATAAGATCAAAAGCCGTTAGCAGAGTCTGCAAGATGCAAGTGATACCCCTAGTGTTGCAAGCATACTTATAGGCTACGGTGACTGTTTACCATCAGGCAAGCTGTATGGCCCGGTCCTTTTGGAGTCAGAAAAGACCTAGATTGGCGACCACGGAAGCAGATATCTTACAGCGAATACGCAACCGATAGATCGTGAGAGGGTTGCTCGCGACCGGCCATAGAGACAATTTGAGGGAACCGTCAGTCAACTTTACCAAACTTCTTCATATTAAATGTTTTTTTTTTTTTTTTAATATATTATAGCCTACCAAAGTGACTCCACCCCGCCTGATGGTAAGCAGTCAGTGGAATCCAGAAGTGGCGGCCACTATATCAAAAGCCATCGTCTTAAACTGCTGGTATGGTTGCCTCCACACTGGCGGCTGGGAATGGGGTTAGGGGAAGGGAATGAGGGAGGTGAGGAAAGTGGAACGGGAGGAAATCGGGCCTCCGGCGCTCTCACTCACCGAACGAAACGCAATAGTACTACTACTCTTAAGTCGATCTTCTATGAGAGGGTAGTACTTCCCCGGACGATCCGACCCATTCATGCTGAAATCAGCGTGGATCTACTACCGTACATAATTATGATGATGGAGAAGCCTAAAGAAATTTTGACCTTAGGCATCAATTCATTACAATGAACGATGTCACGTAGATGCTACTATTAAATGAACTAGATAGATTTCATTTTCTTCCCTATTCCAAACAATGACTGAATCAAACTCAAGCTCATTTAAACCAATGAACATTACTTCGCTGATTCATTTCATGAGGCATGCTGCTCGGTGAATGTGACCATCCCCGCGATGCGTTCGATCCATAGGTATAGATTTTTATTATACCTAGTCCACTTTAGATATGTATAGAAGCATAATTATTATAAACAAAATTTAACTTTAAGTATAAATTCACATCCAAGCACACATTCACACATGCATACACACATTCACAAATGCATACACACATTCACACATGTATACACACATTCACACACACATCGCACACACACACACACACACACACATACGAACACACTTTTATTTTTTACTTTGGTATTCTTACATACTTAATTTTCCATACTTGTTATTATTGGAAGAAAGAGACTAGCTTCCACGACATAGGGAATCCTAGTGTGGAGGCTAGTGATATTTATAAGTAAAATGTAAACTTTTCTTTGGAACAATAAAGTATTATTATTATTATTAAATACATGTATTTAACATTAACGATTAATATGTCGCCGCCCTCACCGAATAGTATCGTAATCGACTATTACTATAGAAGTGCTTTTATTGGGAATTATTGTTCTAGAGAGTTGATTACACCTTGTGAATTTTTTTCAGAATATTCGTACGGGTACTTTTCGAGATAGTTGTTTTGTAATGACTTTACCCGTACTGTTCGCGTCAAAATAAAAACGTAGTTTTATAACGAATATCATCTTAATAGGTTATTACTAACTTCCCAGTGTCTCATATTTTACAGCAAACTACTATCACAATCTTATTCGGGTACAAAAAATAAGATTCAAAAATTACTAGTCGCTGTATTTGATCTAGAAAAGGTCCTTAATGTGCCTCAATCTGAGGTAGGTATTTTCCACTATAAGCGCAAATATCCCATTTATAATTTTACAATTTTTAACGCACTTAATAAGTCAGGATACTGCTATGTCTGGGACCTCTCTATTGCAAAAAGAGGATCAAATGAAATTGAAAGCTTCTTATTACAATTTATACAACAGGAAACACAAAGAGGCATTATACATATATCATTTTATTCTGATGGGTCTGGGCAGAATATAAATAGATTTATTTTTGCCATGTAACTTTATGCTTTAAAAATTACGGTCTGGATAGCATATCTCATCGTTTTTTTAGATTGGCCATAGCCAAAGTGAGGGTGAC
Organism: Parascotia fuliginaria; assembly: GCA_963082885.1. Classification (NCBI taxonomy): domain Eukaryota; kingdom Metazoa; phylum Arthropoda; class Insecta; order Lepidoptera; family Erebidae; genus Parascotia; species Parascotia fuliginaria. The sequence goes on along the minus strand of OY720198.1, from coordinate 7,050,989 downwards.
AGCATGCATTCGTGTGTTGAACGCGCTATGAAGAATATAATACTATTTACACCTGATCAAGTCTTACAGCGTTATATTAAATGCAAAAGTAAAAGGTGAGAAATATAATGTAAAAGAAATGGAGCAAAGCGACTTTTATGATTTAAAATGTCTCATCTCTGGAAAAAACTAGCTCAAGGATACACAAGGCAGAAAAATTGCGTGGTCAAAATTATGAAAATTAAAGTATCTCATGAAAAACCACGCATCTTACAGTTAAGATATAATTTTGGGGATGAATATTTCGACTTAGACACTGACCCGGATCCTGCAAAATCAAAACGTGGGCGCAGACCCGAAAAATCTTGTGGAAGTTACAACCGTTGATAACTTGACACAGATTTATCACGAACCTATTCCTATACCGAAGTTTCTGTATAATGATTTACTTGGATTGTGTGTTAGTGAAGCTATACCTAAACATTACTATGGCTAGTACAACTCTCTTGTGTGTTTCGGCAATTCAGAACAGCCAAACTCCAACGATGTTGATGGGTCAGACCTAAATGATGCCTAGATGGTTCTGAAATATTAATAAACCTCAATCTTTTAATGTTAAATCGATAATTATTTTTCGTTTATGTTGTTTTTTAATGCATTGATTAAAATACTTTAAAAAAAACGAAAAACTCGTTATATTTTAGGATTTTGATTAATTATTAATTTCTATATTCCAATACGGATTACACGGTAATATATTTTTACAATAGTGAAACTTGTTTTGTATAACATGGAATAATAACGTTAATAAATTTTACAATTATTATCGCACTTTGTTTTATCGCCGAATATTATTGTAAGAATTCATTACTGAGTCAGTTAACATTTCTGCAAAACAGTCAATAAGATCGCATTTAACTATAATAATAATAATAATAATATTTATTTATTCATTTATCAATTTTACAATTTTCTCTTATTTCACTTAATCATAATTTAATTTAATTTAACCAAACAGTTGTTGCGTTGCATGATATAAGAGGTTGTCGTTGACGACTGCGCTAATATAAATTGTGTTACAGTCGTCAGCGTCTTCCACTCTGGACAATTATTGGTTTCATCTTATGAATTTAACTAGAGTTACAAAAGAAATTGAAACAATAATTTAAGAAATCAATTAAATTTTAAATACATTTTTAAATGATAATAAAATAAAGTGAATTAATAAGTTAAGTACTTACAAAATTAAATATTGATTGATTAGGAACAATTATATGAAAACTTAACTTAAATTAAGCTAGTCATACTTATTATGAAAGGAATTACATAATTTTAACGATTGAATGGTGTGTGCGTACACACGCACACACAATTGTGTGTGTGTCTGTGTGTGTTAACTGTGTGAGGTAGTAGTATATTCATTTGTTGTTTACTAAATCTTCCGTTGCAGTGTAATTTAAATTTTTAAGCCATTGCATAAGTACTGTTTTAAGATTGCCTATTGGTAATGGATAAATATTGTTCTGAGAGTTCGCAGCATTGTATAGGACGTTACCAAGGACCAAAGACGATAGATCCAGTGGATAGATAGACGATAGATAGTGGTTATATACTCATTGCCAAGGACATAATATTGTCGCCGAGCAAGTGCTGTTTTATGGCGAGGTATAGAGTGAATTTTGCTTTTGTTTCGTTTTGAGATTGGTTTGAAAGTAGCGGATTTGTGTCTACGGATAATTAGGCATTTGACGAAGAGTTTTCTTACTGAGAGCACTGGGCACTCGCAATAGTTAAGTAATTAACTATTACTGTATAGAGGAGTATCGATAGTTAACCCGAATAAGATCGTATTGTTGTTTTACGGATGAAGATTCTATTTCAATTTCGGTAATATACAGTTTCGCTTATAACTTAAACTAGGTATAAATATATATTTTTTAAATTACATAAAATTATTAAAGAAAAATTAGCTATCTTACGGTATATAAATGATTATTCTAAGTAAACCTGGTAAAAAGTTACGACCCATAAACCGTATTTTATTTTTCCTGTAAAATTTTGATTTTTCGATTACGATATTATTCGGTGAGGGCGGCGATGTGTTAACGAGAGTATCTCGCCAGCTAGCTGTTAATCTTGGCGAGAATAATATTAATGTTGTACTAATATTTAAAAAAAATAAATAAAAATATACATACCGTTGAGGTAGGATGGCTGGATTTGGAAATCATCCTTTTCAATCACAATTAGGGTGTTTTTTTTACATCCACCTTTTTAAAACTGAATATGGTCAGCCTGAATATGAAAAACTACAAAATGGATTGGGGCAACCTGGGTTTGGACTTGGTTTTAGTCAACCTGCATATGGACAACCTAAATATGGGCAACCTGGATTTTTTTAACTTGGATATTTATTTACCGTTTTTCAACCACCGCTAATTTAACTAAAAATATTTAAAAATATTGTTATTTCTTTACTTTTTTTACGAAACAAAACAAGGAAGTGGATGTGTTCAAGATGGCAAATTTTTTTTATTGAAATTTATAGATTTTGTCTCGACATTTAGTTTTAACTAGCTGTTGCCCGCAGCTCCGCCCACGTAAATGTCAGTTATATCGCATATTATTATTACTTATAAAATATTTTTTCTAAAATAAAAGTAACTTAGGCTAAGTTACTCCTTATTACATCAGCTACCTGTCAATATAAGTCCCGTCAAAATCGGTCCAGCCATTTTAGAGATTAGCCGGAACAAATAGACAGACTGACAGACAGACAGACAGATAAAAATTGTATAAAAAAATATTTTGGTGTATGTACCGTATATATATTCATATACATGTAGTAAAAAACGGTTATTTCAATATTACAAACATACACTTCAATTTTATTATATGTATAGATTAAACAATTTCTTGACGACGTATCATTATGTTGTTTCTATAAAACTCTACTCATCACATTTATTTTTTATTGCTGAGTAGCAGACGAGCAAACAGCCTACGTGATGGTCAACTGTCCCTCATGGACTACTCAGAGTACCAAGCATTGCTACGTCAATGTCACCAATGTTCACTGTCTACCGTGAAGGGAGTGGGATAAGTGATAGGATCGAGGGAGGTGAGAAAAAACGAAAGGGGAGAAATTGGGCCTCCGGTACTCTCACTCAGCGAACGAATAAGCAATAAGTACGGATACTATTACTAAGTCGATCTTCTATGAGAGGTACTTCCCCGATTGATCCGGCTCATTCATGCTGAAACTAGCGTGGATCTACTACCGTAAAAAAAATCCCACTTATGTATCCTACTTAACACTTTCTGGGACAGTAAACGCATCATTTTCGATGCCTCAGCTCTCTGTCAATAATTATTTCCTCTTACATTCTTCTCACGCCTCTAAGTTTATATACGTACCTACCTACTTTTATTTTCGTACTCTATTTTAATCTAGTAAGTATTCTCTAAAATGCCTTTTCTACCGATATCTAGACAAATGGTAGTATGATAGAAGAATAGAATAGATTAAAAAATTACCTAAGCTAACGACAATGTAAGCTCGCATTTTTAAGGATGGAATAAAAGGGGATATGGTTGAATTAAAACGATACTGCTGACATAATTTATATAATTATAACACATATTAATACACAAGGTTTACAATTTAATCTTATGGTTAACTAACAACGCGGCAACTGTATTAGGCCTTAACGTAAAACTTCGGAGAAGATATTTTATATCCATAACATGTACTTGATGAAAAATATAGAATTTTATATAGATTCAGAAAATAGATTACCATCACATTGATTAGGCTAATATTATTTAAAAAACAACGAATTTAATAAATGTGATTATATTACTAAGTGATTAGTTTTTTTTTCAAAAAAAAAAATATTTTTTTAAATTTTTGATATGTGTTAATCTAGGCACCTAGCATATTTTCACTAAAATAAGCGGGAAAAATTATAAATATTTTTTCTTATCTTATCTTATGACTAGAATATAATGATATGTTTAGATTTTAGTTTTTAATTTAACATCGATAATTCTTAGTATAAATGCCTCAGCCAGTAAGATATGTATTTGTTTCATTGAAGTCTTAACTATAATTTAATTTATTTAATCTAATTAATATTTAGAGAGTAAACATTAAAATGGTTTCTTTTATAATAAGATACGACGATTGTCACCATAAATTCTAATTTTTAAATGACATTCATAAGTATTTAATATATTGAAACATTTATTAGTAATTCCTAAATACTACACCATAAAATATAAACTTAAAAATGATATGTCGCAATTTGTTCTATTATATTTTTGTATTTTTTCCAAAGCTTTTTTTTAAATAAAATTCAGCGTATCGATTTACCGTTTTTCGAAGCAAATGTTCATTTTTTTATATCCATTTATGTGTTTTTTGTAATTACGCTCAATAATACAATAATAAATCAAAAAAGTGTACCTAATCTTCAACAAATGAAACAAGTTTTACTATTTTAGTATGTGTAATTACAAAATTTGGAAGATTATTTTCTTTTTTACTAATAAAAACTTAAGATTAATCGGGTTAGTAAGCTTATTTATTTAGCAAATCATAGAAGTTTTGTTTTGTAAGGTTTTATTAGTAAAATAGACTTATCCGTCCCGCAAAATTACAAAATATTCTTTCACAAAAAAAAAAATAATCCAGCCAATTTTTTGACAATTAAGAAAAGAAAACTATACGAGGCGTATATATTTGGTTATTTAATGAAATTTGTAGACGTTTCCAATGCGCTTCTCGCCGGCAGTGTGCTGTACGAATTCGCGGATCTGGTCGGTCGCTACTGGTCCAATGCACACCAAGGGTTCCTTGAAATATCCGCAGCTCTGTAAACAAAGAAACGATATATAAAACAGCTGTAAGTACTTTAAATTCTAAATTTAAGTCGTCCTTAAATCAAATGTTATCGAGCAGATTTTTTATTCAGTTTCATTAGCGTACCTAATAATTTTGATTTTTGTTTTGATATCTTTCTGTAAAATATTAAAAAATGATAAGAAAATTGTTTTACTGGCATAAATTGGCAACGTCCGACTAAACTCTCTAGATAAATAAATGTAGTCGATTTTTTTCAGAAGTAGGTACAGCGTACAAGTAAAAAATTGAAATATATTTTTACAATCCATTTAACTTTTAGGTCAGTTGAAAACATATTAATTATAAATGAAATCAGGTACATAGTATTTAATAAAATTACTGCAGCAGTTTATTTATACTTAAATGTAAAATGAAAATAGTAGTCCAACATCCTAGGCTATTCCTGTAAAGTACGTATATAACTTCACGCCTGTCTCCCATTAATAGAGTAAGCAGAGACTATAGAACGCCATTTGCTGCGATCCAAACATACCTCATTTGCCTCTTCAACATTCATTAATCTTTTCAAACACCCACGTTGGTTACGGGTGTTTGTAATTGTGCTCTTTGTCAACACATCACATATTTGGTCACCGTATGTTCGTCTAGAGCGATCCCTACCAACTTTCAGTCATTTCCACTCCATAAATCTCTTTCGTTCTACATAAGTATGATAAAAAAAAGAAAGTATATAATAGACTAAGCATTACCTCGCTCAGGAGTCACGACCTATCTCCAGCAGTTGAAGCTTACAGGCTGATGATGATATAAAAAATTACCTTGCTTAATGAGTTTAAGAAAACTTTGTACTCCTACGTGCATGGAACTAAAGTTCATGAAGGTAGAACGAAAGGTAGGTCCAAAAAGGTAACATTAAAATTTAAATAAAAACTTTTTAACGAAAAAATTAAATTGCCGAAAAAACTGAAAAGCAAAAAATAATAAACCTTTATTTTATTATTCTTAAAAAAGCATCGCATTAAGCCGTCATAGTGGAGGGAACCATACCAGTAGTCTGGCTTTTGGCATGGTGTCCACCTGAGTGTCCATTTCTGCATTCCACTAACTGTTTACCATCAGGCAGATTGGAGTCACTTTGGTAGGATAATATAAAAAAAATGAGTGTCGACTTGAGAACCTCCTCCATTTTTGTTTGTCGGTTAAAACATGTAAGAAAATGTTGAACAGAGTGTATAAAAATATAAAAAGTGCCTCTCTGGGGATTAAATTTTCTTATACAAAAGCTAAAAGTCAATGTAATCTCACCAAAAACATTTCATTGTATTATGTTACCAAGACTAGATCTTAAGGCTCATACTGTCAAAAAGTTATCAGATCTCTTGTATGAGACAAGCTTTTAACTCTTTATGCCCTAATATCTCAATAGCCTGTTTACTATCTGACAAGTGGTTCAGTGGTAATATGTTCGGACTAGCACACAGAGGTCGATAGTTCGATTCTCGCTCAGTGCAAATATTTGTGTGCATGAACATGTTTATTTGGATTGATCTGGGTGTTTCTATGTATAATGTATGTATTTACAAAAATATATAGTTAGGTATGTATATCAGCATTCTAGAAGCTTTAATATATGCTTACTTTGGGTCTAGATGGCGTTGTGTGTAGTTGTGATGATATTATTATTATAAATAACACACACAAACAAATTTTAAAGAAAGAAACATTATAAAAACCTATACTTCTATTTTGAAAAGACTTAAGTCACTCATTCACTTGCAAAGTAATAAGTACTTTACGTAATACTTTACTCGATATTTCAGAGTTTAGTACTTTCCCAGTCACTCCGACCTATTCATGCTGAAACCTGAAGGAATCTACTACCGTATGAAAATATTTATACAAAAGCTTCGCTTTTTTCGTTTCATTAAACCTTATTCAGTATACGAAAGAAAATCAGGTCTTTGTGATGTATTCATGAAACAGACACTTGAACAAAAACCTTTTAAAAACTCCGATACAAAAGGAATAGTAAAATAAACATTGTATATTTATATTCTTATATAAAAGATTGTTCTATTTACTTTAAGTATAAAAGAATTTCGATTCAAAAATTTATAAAAGTTAAAATATTAAGAAATATATTGAAGTCAAAGTCAAAGTCAAAGTATTTATTTCATTTTGATCACAGAATGATACTTATGAAAAGTCAAATTACATGAAGTCAGCTAATTAACCTACAGCCAGTTCGCTGACGAGGTAGAGCTGTGAGAAGAACTGGCAAGAAACTCACGCCACTCTTTTCAATCGCCAGATAATTACAATTTTTTGTATGAGTTAACAATTTTAACACATCAACGCAACCAAAGAACCATACAAAGTAATTATTACAAAATAACTAATTATTTAATAACATTTTTGAAAAAAGAAAAGTAACGAAAATAGAGGATTACAATTATTTAGTTTCATCTAGTATGGTAATTTGACTACGTATTTTAATTAAAATTAAAAAATAGTAAATGCATTTCTCAGTCATATTGAACTACAAGGTAATATTGAATTAAGTATTAAATGTATGCCATGCCAAGATTGACCAGTCATCCCAGGTAGCACCCGTTCACGAGCATGACGCACAGACCAGCCATCATCACCTTCGCCATATTAGAGGGAAGGTGATGACCCGGCCAATACGACACCACAAGCCATGACATTTTAGTGAGCATGACAATGCAAGGCATGGGTGGTAAAAAGAACCATAATAAAATGTTATGTCTTACGAGTTCATAATGATCATGATATGCATTCACTTCACATCAAACTTTTACTGCAATAGTCAATAATTTTTATTTTTAAATTTTCCCATAATTATATAATGTTAATCAAAGTCAATATAACTACAATAATAATAATTAATCAATATAACATTATTCTTGTATTAAACGAGCAACTATACCCATGCTCTTTTATCATTTAAATAATCATTAATATTATAATAACCCTTTTGAATAAGACGGTTTTTAACAGTTTGTTTGAATTTCTCTAAGGGTAGATTCGAAACGTCAATGGGTAGTTTATTATAAAAGCGTACACCAAGACCCGCAAATGTGTTGTTTACTTTATGTAGGCGATGGTATGTACCAACTAACTTATGTTTACCTCGAGTATTCACAGAATGCATGTCACAGTTTCTTGAATACAAGTGAATATTTTTCTTGATAAACATAATGTTAGCAAAGATATATTGAGACGCCACTGTCAAAATACCTATCTCTTTAAACTTATCTCTTAATGAAACTCTAGGGCCCAAATTGTAAATAGATCGCACCGCTCGTTTTTGAAGTATAAAAATTGTCTCAATATCCGCAGCCCTGCCCCACAGCAGTATACCGTATGACATCACGCTATGGAAATAGCTAAAATAAACAAGTCTGGCTGTTTCAATGTCGGTAAACTGTCTTACTTTTCGTATTGCAAAGGCTGCTGAACTAAGTTTACCAGCAAGACACGATATTTGGGTACCCCACTGAAGCTTGTTATCTAAAGTTAAACCCAAAAATACTGTAGATTGAACAAAGCTTAAAGTTTCATTATTTAAACTTATGCTTATAGCTAGACTTTTAGTATTGGGCATAGTAAACTTAACGCATTTTGTTTTTTTGGAATTAAGCAATAGGTTATTCGCACTAAACCAGTCCAGAACCTTCACTAGTGAATTATTCACGTTGTCAATATTCGGATTCTTACGATCAACTTTAAATAAAAGTGACGTATCATCAGCAAATAGTACAATATCGCAAAAATTCTGAACATGGAATGGCAAATCATTAATATAAACCAGAAAAAGAAAAGGGCCTAAAATGGAACCTTGTGGCACGCCAATAGCTACAGGTAATCCGGTAGACCTACTTCCGTTTATATCAACATATTGTACTCTATCGCTTAAGTAAGAGGCAACTAGATTGAGTGCAGCATCCCTGATACCATAATGACTGAGTTTTCGTAGAAGCGTATTGTGTTCGACGCAGTCAAAGGCTTTTGAGAGGTCGCAGAAGACACCAATAGCATCCATCGAATTTTCCCAGGCACTATGAATATGCCTAATTAATGTAACACCTGCATCTATTGTAGAACGACCTTTCGTAAAGCCATATTGCTCATTGTGTAATAAGTTATTTGAGATAAAGTGACTTTCTAATTGTTGCAATATTATTTTCTCAAACACTTTGCTTATAGCTGGCAATATGGAAATAGGCCTAAAGTTACTTGTGTCACTTTTTGATCCATTTTTAAATAAAGGAATCACTTTACTGTGTTTCATCAGATCAGGAAACACGCCTGTATCCACACATCTATTAAATATGGTAGCAAGATGTGGAGCTATACTAAATATTATATTATTGATTAGCTTGACTGAAATACCCCATAAGTCACCAGTATTTTTTGAGTTAAGTGACTTAAAGACTTTTATAATATCATTGGGGTTAATATACTGGAAACAAAAGTAAACACTGCACTCTCCCACGCTGCCCCTAGCTAAGGTTTCGGCTTTGACTGGGCAAGAATCTAAGGACTTAGTTGCATTAACCGGTATTTTTATAAAGAAATCGTTAAACGTTTGTGCTACATCTAAATTATTTGCAACAATTTTATTACTTACTTTTAGTTCAAAATTGGTATCGTGCAATTTGGTACGACCAGTTTCACTATTAATAATACTCCAAGTTGCTTTTATTTTATTGTCTGATTGTTTTATTTTATTGCTCAAATATAAGGATTTGGCTGTGCAACAAGCCTTCTTAAAATTTTTTGAATAATTTCTAACATAATCTACAAAGTTCGGATTTGTATTATATTTTTTCATACCATATAGTTCATACAATTTAGCCCTACTTTTATAGATGCCTGTTGTTGCCCAGTCACAAAATTTAATTTTAATATTTTTATTAAAAGTCTTGGGTTTGAAGATATTTTCATATTCTAATTTAATTATGTTAAACAAAGATAGGTAGAGGCTATCAGGATCGGCGCAACTAAGGTCTACATTGGTGACTTTGGTAGTAATGTTCCCGCTAAAGTGTTTCAGGCGTTCAGAAGTCACTGGCCTACATGTGATCTTATAATTTACTTTAGGTACTCTACTTACAGACAATACAATTTTTTGCCCACAGTGATCAGATGTTAAGTCACTCAATATAGAACTATCTAAAAAGTTACAATTGCAGAAGATATTATCTAGGCATGTAGCAGAATGAGCAGTGATTCTGGTTGGTTCATAGAATACATAATTTAAGTCAAATGACATGAATAAACTAATTAATCTATTACAAATGGCTGACTGTTCGAGTAAGTTCACGTTAAAATCACCACACACTACCACATGCCTGTTACCAATGCTTAAGCGCTTCAGTACATCCTCCATTACAGTTTCAAATAAGGTGAAGTCACTCTGTGGTGGTCTGTATACACACACAATAACATGTTGCTCAAGTTCCACACAAGATATTTCAATAGTGCGCTCAATAGAAAGCTTAACTATATCCTTACGCTCCTTAAATTTTATACTATTACAAACATATACCAGAGAGCCACCATGAATAGCTTTCTTCCTTGCAAAAGCACTACCAATACTGTAGTATTCCTTGTCAAATATAAATTGGTCACTTTTAAGCCAATGTTCAGTGACACAAAAAATATGAATGTTATAGTTTTTTAAAAATAATTCTACTTCTAATTCCTTGCCGGATAAGCCTTGAATATTTTGGTGAACTAAGTTTAAATTAAATGTCTGCTTATCCTTTGTCTCGTCTACTAGTTTAAACTACTAGACGAAGAAATGTTAGTAGTTACACTACTCTGTCCTACCAAATTCTTCAATACCCTACAGGTACCTGTGTCATTAAATAAATTATATGCTAATAACTTAGCAAGATGTCGCTTATAAAATAATGATAGATACATAGTATCTTTTGTCAATAAAAAATTATTACTAATAAATATATTACTGTCAAAGAATTTAATGTAGTCACTATTACTACATGTACTATTGTATAGAAGTAAATTTAACTTTCCTATGTGCCTATTTTGTTGTTCAGTCAGAGCATATGAATAAGGAAAGGCGCAGATAATAAACTTACAACCTACACTACTATGAAGCAATTCCATAACTTCAGTTAGTTCTAATATATTATGTTTTGTGACTGATAAACAGTCACCATACATTAAGATTACTGTAGACTGAGAGTCTAAGTTAGTATTTTTTAAATTGCTAACCAAGGTGCTGAATTTTATTCCTGGTGAACAATTATTCATAATAGGCCACTCAGTGTGGGTATTCAATAAACTACCTAATCCCAATCCAAGCTTATCAGAAAACATTATAACATTCTTAATACTAATTTTATTAACTATATCATTATCAGTAATTGGCAAGATGTGATTGTTTGGGGTGAGACAGTAGGGCAAGTTATTTGTTACTTGATCACTATATGCAAGTTGGAGCGAGTTTGATTGGCAGTCTAATGACAATTTGTTGGTGACCGATGTTGATGAGCACATTGAGCACAAGTTGTTACTAGTCAGTAAGTTAACACGCTCTATGTTTTCCCTACCTACTCTAGCAACCTCATCATATTTTTTTATATACTCATATGTCTCTTGTTCATGTTGGAGACATAGTTTAGTCAGGTGAGTTTGTAGGTCTGACAATTGTAGTTCTAACTCCTGTGTATGTTGTTCATATAGTAATCTACTAGCCGTCATTTGTTCTTTATAATTCTCAAGCTCTGACTGTAAGAACTCACGGTCTCTTGCCAATTCTTTATTACTAATAGATAAATTTTTAACCTTAGGTGATCGGTCAAGACTGGACTGTAGTTTCTTAACTAATTTCTTAATTCTAGAATACCTTTTACATTGCTTAGTACTACTAATAATACTACACCTTCTTTTAGGAATGATATTGGACCTATATGACATATCGCATTTCTTTCCTAGAAGCTCAGAGTACAAGCTCTGAGTCGCCACACCACTTTGTGCCTGCATTTGATCTTGTAATGCATTTATTTCTATATGAGCATCTTTTAGGTCTGACTCCAACTCAGTGTTGCGGCTCAGTAACCTTATAAACTCATTATTACAACTACTGTAGGATTTAATTTCTAATTGCAATATGTTGAGTTGTTCCTGGTAATTTAAATTTTCAATGTGCAATACTGTTAGTTGATTCTTCAGTTCAGACACCTTGTCATTAACTTTTTCTATTTCCTCCTCACAGTCACTGCTTGCTTAGCCGTACGCAATCTAGTAGGCGTCTGGTATTAATTTTGACGTTTATAATATCACCTATTTAAATTAAATAAATAGTGTTCGAGCTCGACTTTAACTAGACTTTTGAATTCGACTTTAATTATAACTCTGACTTTGACTTTGACTTAGAGTTTGATTTTGACTTTAAAAGCGACTTTGTCTTCCACTTCAATTTAAATTCAGAGGTAATAAGTAAAGTTCCTATGCTCACCTTCCTGGCCTTCTGGCGATGACGACGTTGCATGATGCAGCACAAACCCCTGGTGATATCGCACTCGCTGGATGAAGAGCAGTCCTCGTTGTATTGCTTGCGACCAGCTGATGGTGGACGGCAGACGTGCATCTCTCCTACATGGCCGTAAGAAGAGTTCTTACTTAAATTTACTATTACTTCTCAGCCCATTACCATTCTCGTACAGAGAAGACATGAGCATTGAACACCATGCGCGTCTCAACAGAGAATAGCAAATTCAGACATATGCTTATTTATAATGAACGTAGTAAAAAAATTAATTACTAAATTAATTAACATAGGTCTATGTTTCTGATATAACTTTTTTTTGTTGCTGGCAGAAACAGATAAGCAAACAGCCCACGTGATGGTATAGTACTGCTTAACACTTGCCCCGGCTCTGCTAGACGTCATAGGCTAATAGACAGACGGATAGAGTTTACAATTTATCTACCTTAGCATAAACAATTTTTGGGTCACAAAATCGTGCCCTGAAAACAGTCAATTAAAAAAATAACGTTCAGCGGATTCACCCCACGGGCCGAATATTTCGTGGTGTAAAAGAGGAACGACCCGAAGAAATGAGGGGATGTATAATTGTGTTGAAGCCCTTACCTGGTACAACTTCTTCGCACACTAGTCCAGCATCGCATTGGTTTTCTCTGTTGCAGATCTCGCCGAATTTCCTCCCGGAGAATGCCGGCAGGCAACGCCCTCCATCCTCTGTTAACAAAAATACACAATTGTACTATCGCCATATCCGTCTACCTAACGATAATCATTCAGTGGGGTTCAGAAGTAGTGGATACCCTTCCAAAATTTACGTCAAACTGTTGACTTACCAAATTTTTTTTTACACATTCATGTATTATGTTTACGCTCCGGTTATGAGACTAGTTCCGGTTATGACAAGCAAAAGAACCTACGTCCACGTAAAAGTAATAGAAAATACCAAATAGAAACCAGCGGCATTCTCAACCGTTTATAAAGTTCTTGCATCGTATTTTGTATCGATTCCAATACTGATTAGGGAATAAGCTCTTTTAAAAGACTCTATTAGAAACTCACAAAGACTTCGTGTCGTATCGAACCGTGAAACATTTAAAAGGTTTATGAAGCAAACTAGCAAAGCCCCACGGCTTCGCCAGGGCCTAAAATTTGTTTTCTCTCCCTCGCGAACCAGACCGATTTTCAGAATAAAAGGTAAGCCTTGTACGGTAGTAGATCCACACTGATTTCAGCATGAATGGGCCCGATCGTCCGGGGAAGTACTACCCTCTCATAGAAGATCGACTTAAGAGTAGTAGTATCCGTACTACTGCGTTTTGTTAGGTGAGTGAGAGCGCCGGCGGCGGCGGCCAAATTTTTCCCGTTTCCTCTTTCCTCACCTCCCTCATTCCCTTCCCCTAACCCCATTCCCAGCCGCCTGAGTGGAGACCGCCATACCAGCAGTTTAAGACGATGGCTTTTGATATAGTGGCCGCCACTTCTGGATTCCACTGACTGCTTACCATCAGGCGGGGTGGAGTCACTTTGGTAGGCAATAATATAAAAAAAAAAGTCCATGTCCGTCTCCGGCACCGAATTTATGTACATAATAATTTTAATCAAAAACTCTGCAGTTTAAGCGCTGAGTGGTAACAAACACACACACACAACTTTCGCATTTATAATAATAGTAGGACAATAAAGTTATTTTGAGTTCTCTTAGATTCAGAAGAAAGAGTATCTAGAATAAAATATCTCAAAAAAATTAAGTGCCTACGTCTATTAAAGAAGGGTTTACTCTATAATAAAAGTAGGAAAGGACGCTTTTTATGGATTAATGAAGCCGGAGGCCAGAGGCTTATACAGTAAATGTAGTAACAAATTACGACGACGTAAAAGTTGGGTGTACAGAGGGTTTTTATTTGGTGTTATGGCCGTACACTATCTTAGGCTAGTTCGCCACATTCGCAGAAATAATTGTCTATAGTAAGTTGTTAATATTTTTCACACACAAAAAATATGTATATCTACAACTAGCGTTAGTTTTTGTCCTGTCTAAATGGTATTACCTATTCTCTTGATTTTGGGTTACTCTGTATAATAATACCTAATCTATACTATTAAAATATATAAAACGAATAAGTTTGTTTGTCTGTTTGTTTAAACGCGCTAATCTCTGAAACTACCAGTCGGATTTAAAAAAATGTTTTTTGCGTATGATAGCTCAGTTCTCGAGGAAGGTTATAGGCTATGTAACATCAGGCTACTGGCGACGGGAGCAGAGCAGTAAGCAAATACGTGGTTAAAACAGCGCGGCGGAAAGCTAGTTTCAAAATAAAGAAGAATCTCACAATCTTGATATTTTTGAGTTCATACAAAAATCCAACAGCAAAAAAAAAACGTTTAGTTTTACCGCATTCGATTGTTTTCTTAGAAACTTGTCCAATTTCTCTTTTCATAAAAACCCAACGTAAAACCTTATATAACCAGTCCTATTGTACTTAAGTAAAGTGCTTACCAAACGAACCTTAAGATAAAAGAGATGTTTCCTTTAATTGCAACAAATAAACGATTCATTTGTTTCCAATATAAGCTACGGCTGATTTTCAAAGAGATCCGAATAAAGTAACTGTTGAAGCAAAATAGTCCTAAATGCCTGTAAGATAAAGTCCTTTTTATTAGTAGCAAAAGGCAATTTCCTTTCCGTAATTTCTTAAACGGTTTGCTAGTATACATAATTCAAAATGAACGTACATACAAGTATATAAACGATGGAATAGGGATTGAGGAAACATTGAAAATATCTTCATTGTAAAAGTATAGGTACGAGAAACTAAGTGTTTTTAATTGTTGTTTTATTTATCTCTCATCGCGAACATCCATCTATATGTTTAAAGATTTGATTTTGAGCTTTATTTTATAAACTGCTTCTCTGACGAGCATTCGTTTGGATATAAATTAAAAATATTTTAAAAAGCGAAGAAAGATGCAGCAATTGTCTGATTATTTTTAAAATGAATAGTCATGCAGCAATACAAGTAAATACGTTTCTAAACGTGAACATAATAAATTTACAAAAAGGCTTCAAAATGTTCTACTAACTGCCTAATTAAGTAAGTAATTTATTCGGGAAAGAAGCTTCCTGAGCCGTTTTAAATTTTTTAAACGTTTTATACACCGAAGTTTTTTTACCTAAGAAGTATTTAACAAGTGAAGATTACGTCGTTTACCTTAAAATAGACATTCATTTAAATGGATAAGTACTTTTAAAGAGAAAAGGCCACTGTAGGACATAAGCCTCTCTCTACGATAGGGGTTGCCATATTCATTTTTTTAAGACCACTTTCACATTATGGAACAAGCTCTGTGTCGTAATATTCGTAGTAAGTTAAGATTAATACGCTGGTTACAATTACAACACAGGCCGTTACCTGTTAAAATATTTAAACCATATGAAAAATTAAAAAGAAAATGAAAATACTTATATTTATTCATATAGGTTAATTAAATTAACACTTATAAACGTTAAAAATTACAAAATATCAGTCAATTAACCTACAGCCAGTTCGCTGATGTAGGTAGGGCAAGAGAAGAACTGGCAAGAAACTCAGGCCACTCTTTTCAATCGCTAGGTTATTACAATTTTTGTAAGTTACAACTTTAAGTAGCATGCAAAGTGGCACAGGCAATAAACTTAACTCCACAGGTAAGTAATTTCAGTTTTCTATGTTGTAAAGAAAAAATAATACGTAAAATGTGTTTTTTACAGGCTGCTTCAATTTGAATATTGCTACAAAAAAGTTAAGGCAACATGTGTTCATTTTACGTATGTATCTCTTCTATAATTTTAAAGTCGATGTTTCCTGTGTTTGTTTCTTCGTTAATTTTCTTATAAACCATGGAACGTATTTCAATACGATTTTTACTATTGGTCAGAGAGTTTCTTTCGGAAGATTTATGTAGTACTAACTGTATACGGCACGCGTTGCAATGCTACGTAAAGTATAAAGTAAAAAAAAGAAAGACAAAAATAAAAAATATGTTTATTTTCTACATACAAGGGACGCACATAATATAGAATATACATTTAATCACAGTTACAATATCAGATAAGAAACAAAAACAGAAAACTGATAATAAACATAGACTTGCACATGAGCTCGCGTGCAGATGTGCGTTACGTCCACGCCAAAAACTGGCCGTCGCTTAGCTTATTGCTGAGGCGCTTCAAAGCGCAACAGCGCTGGTTTTCAGCAACAGCGCTGTGTGAATCTAAAAAGTTGCACCGAACTACTAAAATACTAAATATACTAGAAAATAAGAATAAAAGCATTTATATGTAGATTTTTTCCGGCTAGGAATCCTCGCAGTCGTCCCAGAACATCCTATCAAAGCTTCATCACAATCTGAACAAACATACAAGCATTGGTTTTATTGGTTTCAATGGCAGCTTTCCGCGGCGCGGTTTCACCCGCGTCTTTGCTTACTGCTCTGCTCCTGTCGCAATTAGCGTGATGTTACATAGCCTATAACCTGCCTCGAGAACTGGGCTATCATACGCAGAAATAATTTTTCAGATCCAACTGGTAGTTCCAGAGATTAGCGCGTTCAAACAAACAAACAAACTCTTACGCCTTATATAAATAGTATAGAAAAGTTAAGAAAATCAAAGAATTATAATATTGTCTTGAAAAACACACTGTAGTGTTAATAATAATAATAATAATAATAATCTTTATTGTTCCAAAAGCAATACAGGTATAGTTTTACATGGTCACTAGTCTCCACACTAGGATTCCCTGTGTCGTGGAGACTAGTCTCTTTCGTGTTAACAAGAAAGTTGCTTAAGTATTAAACAAAAATAAAAGATTACTTAAGATAATTTAACTATTTTTGTAAAATTTGACTACCGTGAAAGCAAGTATGTATGCGTATATATTCGTGCGTGCGTGCGTGCGTGCGTGTGTGTGTGTGTGTGTGTGTGTGTGTGTGTGTGTGTGTGTGTGTGTGTGTGTGTGTGTGTGTGTGTGTGTGTGTGTGTGTGTGTGTGGTGTGTGTGTGTGTGTGTGTGTGTGTGTGTGTGTGGTGTGTGTCTGTGTGTGTGTGTGTGTATGTGTGTGTGTTGTCTGTGAGTGTGTGTGATTCTGACAGATTGAATTGTATTTTAAATTGTAGTTATTTTACTATTGTAATAAAATGTTCTGTGTGTCCGTAATTTAACCCTGTTAAAAAATTTCTGATTACTTTTTTGCATTTAAATCTTGTCATCGATACAATTTTTAGTGTACGTTGTAGTTTACTATATATGAAAGGGCCCATGAATCGAAAGCTTTTTTGTCCAAAGGTAAGTCTACAAGATGGTGCTGGCCAACGCATGTTTCTCTGAGTGCGTTTGGTGACTATATGTTTGTTTAGTGCAGATTTGTGAAACTTCAGTGCTACAGCCTGAATGTATAATTGACGCACCCGTAAAACATCGGCCTCCTTATATAGAGTATTAGTAGGGAAACGAAAAGGTTTTTTATAGGTAACTTTTTAGATAGCCCGTTGTGAGCGCTCCAATCTCATCATGTGTGTTTTATGCGATATTCCCCACGATACTATACAGTAATTGAGAATGGACTCGCACAATGTAAGATAAACAGTTTTGAGTAATTTACCGTCGGCAACTTGACTTATTTGCTTGAAAATATACAGAAGTTTTCTCACACGCGTGCTGAGTGATTCTATTTGTTTTTTCCAGGTAAGGCTGTTGTCGATTAGTATCCCTAAGTAACGAATACTATCTGTGTGTTTAAAGTGAGGACATGAGCATGTGGCATTTGGTACTGGGTTGCAGGAATGTAACTTTACTGTAAGTTGTTCTGGGCAAGGATTTCTTTTGGTAACACTGAAGTTCATCAGTTTCGTTTTGTTTATGTTCAGTGTAAGCAAGTTATAATCCAGCCAGGCTGAAACCTGATTAATGTACACTGGAACTAAGCCGGGGTGGATCGCTAGTATTTAATATTCGTAATGGTGTCGCATAATGAAACGGTAGACATTTACAGTAATTAACGTTTTCGTATAAGAATTCTGTATAAGTAATTACAAGAATGGCACACCATTAATCTTAATTCAGTTAATCATGGAATAATCTTGTGTCCATTTATCAGGGTAAAATCTTCCAGTGCTAGACATAGGCCATTTTATAAAATAGATATAATATAGAATAAGTAACTAATTGTGAAAGTGCCTACGGTGAATATTTGTGTCAAACTGACTTGAGTCATATATAACACAAATACACCAAAAAGTATGAAAAACACAAATTTTTGACATTTGTGTTCCAAACTTTACTAAAGTTACGTATTTTTTCAAATAAAACGTAATAATTAAATACTACATGACCTAATTAACGTTTTTATCAAAAAACAATACTGGCAAATGATAAAATAAACGATTTATAACAATATATAACCAACCAAGGAGGTCGGTCGCGCGTGTAAACAACAACTGACAAGTAACTTTTTTGACAATTTTTATTTGACATTAAAATTGGTAGAATTATATAGTGTTGGGTATCGTTACTATCTGCATTTAGTCGACTATAACCGTAAAAATCGGTGAGTTCTACCGAATTACACAGTTTGAGTATTAGCGATTTTAGAAAAGGTAGAATTTTTTTTGACCGCCATTTTGACAGCCGCCATAATATGGTCGATCAACAGATGCGGGTTTTTTGACATCGACCATAATATGGTCGATCAACAGATGAGAGTGCAGTTGTCTTCTTAATCGGGCATTCTTGTCAGAGTGGTCGTGGTTGTTAATAAGTAGGTTGTACAGCGCGTGTCTTTCCAATGAGGGTTATTAGAAAAAATTTCGCGTCCAGTTGGCGCCACTTTGGCAAAAGGGCTTCCATTTTGACAGCGCTATCAAAACAAATATTTTTCATTATGTTCATTTCGAAAATTATTATGTTTAATTTAAAAAATGAGTTATTCACGTGCATAAGGAAAAAAGAAAATTGCTGAAAGGGTTTCTAAAATGACGCCTATGAGGTGGCAGCACCGACACGTCCGGTCTAAGTGTGAAGCGCTTTAAGGAGATTAAACCCTGATTAGAATTCTACATAACCCTGTACTTGAGCTTGCTTGAGCTACTTGAGCTTTTCCATCGAGTCTTCTTTCCTCAAGATGTTCCCAAAAAATTTCAGTATTCGTTGCACAATCGAGAAAAGTCATTCTTGAATGTGAAGTTCTTTGATGACGGAATTGTTAGTGCCGAACGCTGTCCAGGGTACTTGTAGCAGCAATCTCCAGCACCACATCTCTAGTGCATCGATGTTTCTGCGATCATGCTGTTTCAGCGACCACGTTTCAGCTCCTTAGGAAGATTGGAAATACTAGACACTTCATTAGTAGAACCTTAGTTTTCTTGATAATTCGTCCATCTTTCCAGAACTTTTTAATCGCTCCACTGCCGATCTAGTAGTAGCACATCGAAGTTTGATCTCGTATTCGCATCCTTCAAAGTTGGTGATAGTAGAGCCGAGGTATATATAGCTATGTACGTCTTTGCAAGTGTAAGAAAGTTAAGGTTCTAGAGTGGTGACTACAAAACGGAAGACGCAGCGTGGGCAGACCCCTTACCAGGTGGACCGATGACCTTATAAGGGTGGCGGGCAACCGATGGATGAGGGCGGCCAACGACCGGCTACGGTGGTGAAGATTAAGGGAGGCCTATGTCCAGTAGTGGACTTTTGGCTGATATGATGATGAAAGTTAAAATTACTCTCAAGCATCACTGAAGTCGTCCATTGCTAAACATAGATCTTCAAAATAGTTATTGGTTATTGTCAGGCTTGGCAGGTAGGTTGGTGATTGCAGGAAACGTTGCTGTTCCTTGCCTGTAATTCTGGAGCCTATTAAGTGATTGGAAAAAATAATTCCAAACAATTTGACTACCAAACTACTGGTAGGACTGGACGAAATAATCCGCCAGTCAGAGTACAGTCACTTTGGTAGACCAATATAAAAAAAAATGCTGCGTTTTCAGGGACTCAAGAGAAGAGATTGTGTAGTGCCATATTGAATGAACATCCCACATATTCACATAAAAGTAGGTAAATATAAACCTCGTGAAGTTTTTATTGTAACATAAACATCATACCTAGATTAAATAAAAGCTTACCTAATAATAAAAACAAACTTTTGCCATTCTATTTTAGTTTTTATTAGCGACCCATATTTTTTTTTTCACTTTATACGACATGTAATTTGAACGCGCTTATCTCTGGAACTACCGGTGGAATTTAAATATATTTGATAGCTCAGTTCTTGAGGCAGGTTATGTGCTATGTAACATCACGCTACGGGAGAAGGCAGCAGAGCAGTAAGCAAAGACGCGTGTGAAACCGCGCTTTGGAAAGCTAGCGTTATACTTATTAACCAGCTGGAATGCTTTAAACAATAATGAAAATCAAATCAAAATCCGTTACATGCTTTAGAAGTTACTGACTTTCATCATCATCACATCAGCCTGTAGAAGTCTAGTGCTGGACATAGGCCTCCCCGAATGTTTCCCGCCTTGGCCGGTTGTGAACCGCCTGGCTTATTCCGTTTATCCACCCTAAAAGTGCCCAGGTGGATACTTCGAAACGCGTGTCCGTCTATCCACCCTGAACAAGAGAGACAATAACAATTAGAGAGTGACTTCTGATCATCCACACCGTGCAGGGTGGATAGACGGACCCAAGTTTCAGAGTCATCCGCCCTCATACATCGGTTGCCCGCCAACCATAACAGAGACTTTGCTTACTATTTAAAGACTGGAGAAAGGACAAGCAACAAAAGTATGTTAATGGTTTTATAAATAGAAGAAGGTGTTACAATAGCGCTTTTATAGACATCATTAAAGGAAATGGGCTCTAAGTTTTTTATTGTAATGGCTTTTAAAGGAGTACGTATCTCTGTTGTAAAGTAAAAGGAAAGAAAGAAAAAACATTTATACATTGACTGACAGACAGTTTTTTGGCGCTCTCATTCTTCAAATTGAAATAAAAAATAATTCTTTAGAGAGTAGTAATTTCACAGTCGATCCGGCCTTTTCATGGTAAAACCAGTAGGTAAGGGTACACATAAACTGCATCAACCACGTGATGGGAAATGATAATGATAAGAAAAGCCCTTATCGTCAATGAAGAAAAAAGTTAACAAGACAGGAGTAGGAAAAGGAAGAGTAGTAAGAGGCGTTGCGCAACGAATATTGTGTGTTTGTTACCACTCAGCGCCTAAACGGCTGAAACGATTTCGATATAAATGGTATGTAGATAGATTCGGTGCCGGAGACGCACATAGGCTAAATTTATCCCGAAAATCAGTTGGATTCCCGAGGGAGATAACTGTCATTTTACGCGCGGACGAAGCCGCGAGGCGTTGTTAATCTAGAATAAAAATAATTAAAATTCTTACACACATATTTCTTAAACCAGCAGACTTATTAATTAAGTGTGAGCGAACATTTACGCAGCACTTTTACAGGTGTGGCGACGACGCCTTAATTGTCAAACTTAAGCTTTTAGCAGGCTTTTATACATATAGCTATTGTTAATGGGGTAATAGTGCCTTAATTAAATTGCTTTTAGAAAGGTTAATTATTGTACAAGAAATTTGGAGCATTTTTTTAAAATATAATTATATAATAGCCTAACAAAGTGACTCTACCCCGCCTGATGGTAAACAGTCAGTGGAATCCAGCAGTGGTGAAAAACAAACTGCTGGCTGGGTTAGGGGAAGGGAATGAGGGAGGTGAGGAAAGAGGAAAGGGGGTCTCCGGCGCTCTCACTCACCGAACGAAACGCAGTAGTATGGAAACTACTACTCTTACGTCGATCTTCTATGAGAGGGTAGTACTTCCCCGGATGATTCGGCACATTCATGCTGAAATCAGCGTGGATCTACTACCAACAAATATATCAAAAATAGTGTGTATAAATTTTACTCCTAAAAAAAATACTCCTCTTCTCATACTTATGTAAATGATTTGCCGTACTTTGTACAGGATTTCTGCGATATAGTGCTATTTGCAGACGATACGTCTCTTATTTTTAAAGTTAACCGTAAAGACCCTAATTTCGACGTTGTAAATGGTTCGCCGCGCAAGTCCTGAACTGGTTCACGGTAAACAATCTTCTATTAATTCCAAGAAGACAAAATGTATAAAATTTTTTATGCCAAATGTTAAAAGTGCAGGTACAAACCTGGTTTTAAATGATGAATCAGTTTCAATCGTAGAGTCCACAGTTTTCTTGGGCTTAACTTTAGATTGCAAACTTCAGTGGGAAGCCCATATTTCGTGTCTCGCAGGTAAACTCAGCTCAGCGGCTTTTGCTATCAGGCAACTAACTGATGTGGAAACCGCCAGATTAGTCTACTTTAGTTATTTTCACAGCGTTATGCTTACGGCATATTGTTGTGGGGTAGGGCTGCTGACATTGAAACCGTTTTTATTATTCAAAAACGAGCTATACGTTCTATCTACAACCTAGGTTCACGAGTCTCCCTGAGAGAGCGATTCAAAGAGATAGGTATATTGACAGTTGCATCTCAATATATATATGCTAATGTTGTTTATGTTAAGAGTAACATTGGTCTATATACTAGGAATTGCGATGTGCATGAGATTAACACCAGGGGTAAGCATAAACTGGTTGGCTCACACTATCGCTTACATAAAGTCTATAACTCGTTTACTTGGTGTACGTTTATTTAATAATATACCTATCGACATAATGGATAAACCCTTAGACAAATTTAAATAAATTGTCAAAAAACATTTAATACTTAAGGGTTACTACACTGTTAATGAGCATCTGAACGATAAACAGTCATGGGATGCTCGCTTGACGAAGGAGTAAACTAATTTTACTCTTAATTTTAATGACATTATACTTTAAGGACATATTTTTGTTAATTATTTTATGAATGACATTTTTTATCTATACATATAATAAAAATGTAACTGATCGCTGTCTGTACATGGAAGAGAAATGAGAAAAAAAATTATTGGGGCCTTTATCAACGGAAGTAGAACCCAAAACAATGATTGTTACAATTTTTGTCTATTTGTCTGTTTGTCTGTTTGTCTGTTTGTCGGTTTGTCTGTTGTCTGTTTGTCTGTGCGTTTGTTCACGCTAATCTCAGAAACGGCTTATCCGATTTAGATATGGTTTTCACTAATACATTGTGGTAAGCTTCACTTAACATTTATTGTTTGTTTCATGTCAATCGGTTCATAAATAAAAAAGTTATGCCAATTTAAAGAATCACGTCGAACATTTTCTGATAGAAGCAGAGACTTTAACAGGTTACGGAATAGCTAATAGCGTTTTTATTTTTCGGATTCCTCTCATTCTAAACAATCTTGCGTTTAGTTTTAAATGAGTCCAGTTTCCAGTGAGCCTATGTTTCGCGATCACAATTAATAAAGCCCAAGGTCAGACACAACTAAAAGTTGTGGGCGTGGACCTAAGTATTAACTGTTTTTCGCACGGTCAGCTTTATGTGGCTCTATCACGTGTTAGCATTCCTAGCAGCCTGTATGCTTTGATCCCCGATGGCTATACGTCTAATCCATACATCCATACACCCATACATATTATATAAGGCTTTGTCCTGACTGACTGACT
This sequence comes from Parascotia fuliginaria, assembly GCA_963082885.1. Lineage (NCBI taxonomy): Eukaryota > Metazoa > Arthropoda > Insecta > Lepidoptera > Erebidae > Parascotia > Parascotia fuliginaria. The sequence continues at coordinate 7,026,950 of OY720198.1, read as the reverse complement.
GACTAACAGACAACGCACAGCCTAAACTGCTGGTCGTAGTGACTTGAAATTTGGAGGGTGTGTTTGTCTAAATGTCTAGAGGTTGTACTAAGAAAGGGTTTTTTAAAATTTAATTCCTAAGTATGTGAAAAGGGATGAAATCGATTGTATGTATCTACTTTATTTTTTAACTTATAGTTTTTAAGTTTTGCTTTGGAATACTTCTATTTAAATAAAAAATATCCTTATAATTTTATTTTAACAGGAGTGGATTTAGAGGGATGAAATATTCTATACAAAGATCTTTAGCTTTTGAAGCTAGCGACTTGAAATTTTTAGGGAGGGGGAGGGAGGGAAAGGAGGGAGGAAAAGGAGGAAGGGAGGGGAAAGTGAGAGGGAAGTGAGGGGGAAGCGAAGAGGAAGTGTGGGGGAAATGCGGGAGAAGTGAGGAGGAAGTCAGGGAGAAGTCAGGGGGAAGTCAGGGAGAAGTCAGGGGAAAGCCAGGGAGAAGTGAGGTAGAAGTGAGGGGAAAGTGAGGGGAATGTTAGAGGAAAGTGAGAGGAAAGTGAGAGGAAAGTGAGGGGAAGTGGGAGGAAAGTGAGGGAAAGTGAGGGGAAAGTGAGGGGGAAGTTAGAGGAGAGTGAGGGGGTAGTGAGGGGGAAGTAAGAAGGAAGTGTGGAGGGGAGTGAGGGGGAAGTGAGGGGGAAGTGAGGGGGGTGAGGGGGGTGAGGGGGAGTGAGGGAGAAGTGAGGGGTGAATGAGGGGAAAATAAGAGGGAAGTGAGGGAGACGGGAGAGGAAGGGAGGGGAGAGAGACGAGGAAAGGAGTTCTCGAATAGTGCGAAAAGGGAGGAAAATGGATAGGAAGCGATAGGAAGGGAGAGGAAAGGAGGAAAAGGAAAGAGAAGGAAGGGGGAAGAGAGGGGAAATCGAGGAGGCAAGGTAGAGGGAAGTAGAGGAAAGGGCAAGAGATGCTGGAGGAGGGGCAAGGGATGCTGAAGGAGGTGACGAGCAGAAGGGGGAGGGGAGGAGAGGAAGGAGGAAACTGTGGAGAGTGGAGAAAAAGGGCGACAGGAAAGAAGGGGGAGGGGCAAAGTTATTGTAGTGAAAATTTGCCTTTGTGTATTGTATATTGTTTTTACGAGGGATATCTTTAGGTAGGTGAAAGAGGATTTGTATGAATGGAAGATTAAAAATAGTATGAAAATTAGTATTTAAACAATATAAAAATGTCTATTGGAAAAAACGATATTCACGCGAGCCAAGCCGCGGGCAAAAGCTATCTATATACATAAAAGCAAAAGGTCACTCAGTCACTCATCAGTTCATCACGAAATCTCAGAAACAACAAGTGCAAGGAATCTCAAACTTTGCATGGTCGGTACTATTAGGATATAGGTGCTCACTTAGACGGAATTTTGCGAAATCCATCCCCTAAAGGGGTTTTAAAGGGGTGGCAAAGTTTGTATGAAACTTCAATAATTTTTATAGTAGAATTACCAAATTACTAGAAAATACTCTTTTTTTAATATTCAGAAACCACCCTTATTAAGTGGGCAAATAAGAGTCGCAAGTTTGTGTGAAAGTGGTTTGTCAGTTTTAGCGGTAGCGGGCTTAAACTGGATTCGCCATAGAGACGGGATAATACTGATATTTATTACTGATACAATGTACGATTGCCATAAAATCAGGCACGCAATATTCTCATAGAGGCACCCATCTGAATTTTCACGCGAACGAAGTCGCGGGCAACAGCTAGTTTGTTTATAAGTTTAACACGATGTTTTTCTTCACCGTCAGTCAGTAATGTCCAAGGTGAACTTAGAAAGTACATAATGATTACAATAAGTCACAAGTTTGGCCATCACGACAGTGTGAACCTAAATCAAACGGTATTGCTCACAAAATCTCGTAATGATCATATAAGCTAAAGTTTGGCAGATAGGTAGTATAAAAGTAGGAAATGTCCGTTAAGAAGGATTAAAGGCCGAAATAAAGAGATCTATTTGAGGCAAGTTATTTTTTACCTAAATGCTAGGTATACTTATCTATGACTGCCTCTGTGGTGGTATGGAGGACGCAGGTTCGATTCCCGCTCAGTGCAAAATTTTTGTATGCATAAACATGTCTTTAAGCATTGATCTGAGTGTTTCTATGCATAATATGTATGTATTTACAAAAATAAGAAAGTATTTAAGTATGTATATCCGCATTGTAAACCCATAACACAAGCTATAATATGCTTACTTTGGGTCTAGATGGCGTTGTGTGTAGTTGTTGTGATATTAAATCATACGAGCACACTTTTATCTAAGTCGAATGTTTTTAAAGCCGTTTTAATGTCTTTTGATATATCTCTACGGTAGGTAAAGTCTTTCTCTAGTATTTTTAAATCACTATATCTGTTACTACTGGCTGGTGTAACAGATATAGTATCAGACAGTAATTATAATAACTTCCAGGAAGTCTCACCATCGTCGTTTGGAAGTCTTAATAGTCTACAATAATTGTACGAAAACGTTGCTACTGAATATTTATTTGCTTTGCGCTGAAAAAACCGAGCAAATTTAATTTTAATTTCCTTTTCTGGTTTCACTTTTACGTTTTTCCGTTTTAGCTTGAACACAATAAATTGTGTTTTCTTTTAATTTTGTACAACAAACAGAAAATGTTTGAACATTTTGCATAATATTATAATAAATTAGAATATACTGCGCGACTGAAAATGCTCGCGTTTACCCCTACTATTTTTTTTATTCGAATCATTCTCATTATTATTTCGCCCAAAAAACCTACTGCTGCAATTGTAATGTAACTCGAAAGACGTGTTTTTATTCTGTTATCCCGTACATTAGTTGCACCGGTATAGACTAGGTTTGGTCTACATTGATGTACTTATTTATTCAAATCACAACGACAAAAAGGCTACACTGATTACTAAAACTGAAATGAAATAAAAAAGAAATGTGTTTCCTTGACAAACTAAACGGTATCAATAACCACTTACTACGAAGTGGAACTTATTAACTAAAAGGTATCGTCTATAAGGTTCGTAAAGTATCAAAGCCGATTGTCTGTACTGATGGTACAGTTAATGTTAAAATTAATTTAAACGTAAAGAAAAAAGTATTCATAGCACACCTTTTCTAATTTATTTAACAAAAACTTTGTATTAAACCCAGTCTGGGTTATGACATAGTTTTTATATATTGAATAGAATATTAGCACTTAGCATCACAGGTGTGGTGAGGTCTATTATCATTATCATACATCAGGTAGCTACTAATGCTTATGGTATATTATGTAGTAAACGATTTAATGGTTTTGGTATTTCGGCCATTTACCAGAGTCTCAAACAGGCGTGGCCGTGTCAAAGACTATTAAATAAAATACTAGACTTTTTTGTAAATTAGATTTGATTTAAATATAAGAGGGGCTGTGTGTCCTTTATTTACCATATAATAAACAAAGTGGAAATAGGCATTCACCTTGGTATCGCGTTCGCCTTACTAAGAATATTGTCAATATTATATCGCTTTTTAAAATAATGATTATGTTTATAAAATTAAAAAAGTTGAAAAGTCATATTCTCATTCCAAAGTATTTCAATAATCGTTATATTGGAACAGGACTGAAAATCCTTTATTCATTTTATACTACTTTACAAGCACAATACATTTACTTACAAATAAACAAAAATTGAACATTAATAGTGAGATCTCTTCGAGTTCCAACAGTAGGAACCTCTTATAAAGCAGGTGAGCACGCTCTCAAAGCTTTTAATAATTCATGCCAACTTAACAGCTAAAAATACTTCAGTTGAAAGTTTAAATGTATACATGTAGTACTGGCACTGATTGTACGAAAGAAGGTTTTACTGTTTACGACATAGAAATAGAAATTACAGGTTTTATTTAACTTCTATACATAGTATAAAAAGAAGTCGCTGGAAACGTTTCGGCGCATTTGGTCCAATTCGTCAAAGCTTTTGTCTGTTTGAACGCACTAATCTCGAAAACCGGGATCACAGTTATATTATGGGTTTCTCTAGGAAGGTTTAGATATATGTCATCCTATCATATAAAGGAGCTGAGCAGGCACAATAATAGTAAAAGCGGGTAACACGCAACAACTTTTAGTACCGATAAGGTAGAGCGCTAGTTAGTGATCAACAAGATCACCTCATATGCAGGAACCGTAAATTGTAATTGGATAGATAGTGAGAGTTGTTTTTACGTTAACGCAATCGACATCTGACATCTGACATTATGACGTTCGGTACTTCAATTGGCCCGCTCCAAACTCTTAACCAATCAGAGAGCCAAATACAACTCGTACTAGACACCCAGAGAACCGAACGTCATAAACGTGTCGATCGCGTTAACGTAAAATAAATTCGCACGCGTATATAATACCTACATAGAAACATTTATCACAGTTCACATGTTGCCTTTATCTTTTGTAGCAATATGCAAATTGAGGCAGCCTGTAAAGCACACATTTCCTTTACAACATAGAAAGCTGTAAGTAATTAAGTATCTATAGAGTTAAGTGTATTGCCTGCGTCACTTTGCATGCTACTTGAAACTGTAACTTACAAAAATTGTAATAACCTGGCGATTAAAAAGAGTGGCCTGAGTTTCTTGCCAGTTCTTCTCATGGCTCTACTTCGTCAGCGAACTGGCTGTAGGTTAATTTGCTGACATTTTGTAAACTTTGACGTTCATAAGTGTTAATTTAATTAACCTATGTGAATAAACATATTTCATTTCATTTCATTTCATTTCGCACTAGCCTCTTCGGCTTTACTAATCAGTTACATTACTAAAACCATTCTTTACCAGCAAATTTGCCATCTAATTTTAATCTCGATTAAACAAATAGCGTGAACATTATTCCATTAGTTTTACATAAGGACGCCATAGTGGGGTCTGTTATGCCAGTAAATAGGATGACCTATTCTCCAGAACTCTACTTGATGATTGTTTAACATCAGACACACAAAGAAATTAGTTTATCTGCTAAAGGGAATTCGGCACGTTCATATAGAGAAAAAACTTTTGAACTTTTCAGCGGAAAAATAAGTTGCCTCTCTTGTTACCGTGTTTAGTAGGATCAACCTGACCTCCGTGGTGCCAACTAAATATATGTTCCGAGTCTGGGTGTACTTTGTGACTGTTAAATGAATGTTTGTAAAGTCCCTCGCGACACAGTAGGGGTTAGCGTTGTCTTTTTTAAATAAATTAAAAATTCTTCAAATTCACGGCGAGTCCAATATGAAAAACAAATACAAAATATATCACAGTGTAAGTACTTACCGGTATCGAGACACAGAAGACCACGGCAGCAGTCTCCATTGGTAGCGCAGGGTGAGGAGTAGCAGTGAGCCGGTTCATCGATCACGTCATCGATGCGATTGCCTTCCAGGGCCTCAGCGTATATATCCTCAGGTTCCTATGGCAAATACTAAGTATTATTATTCTGATGAAAGAATAGAACTACTTGATACCCACATGTTTTAGAAAAATGAGCCTTATGGTTTATTATGGGCATTTTTCTGTGTAGTTATCCTTTGTTCCTTGCTTGCATCACCACCATCATCGCAGGTTGAAGAGAGATTAGGAATTTGAAGAATTTTTGGACAAAATAAACCGACGATCTAATAAAGGTGGGGTCAATCAATAAATGAGGGTAGTCTACGAGGGCAAGATCCAAGGGAGGAACTGAGCCTAAACCAATCGGTCAAACTGGAGATGTTTTTTTTTATTATTGCTTCTGGAATATTCTAGAATGATATTTAATTTATTTTGTTTTTATGTTTCTTTATTAATTTAAGACCTCAAGCAGTACTTCTTCTTCTTAATGTGCCGTCTCCTTGCAAAGGTTGGCAATCAATACATCTATTTCCATCTTAGATACCGCTGCTCTAAACAGGGAACGCGTGCTTTTACCAAACCATTGTTGCAGGTTTTCGAGCCATGATATCCTTCTGCCGCCAGTCCTCCTTCTGCCTTTTTATTTATTCCGTTTATATTGTATTTATTCCATGTTATTTTCCACACATAAATAAAATTATACGTCGCTTGAAACTATAAATAAACTCTTTTTCTAGGCCATGAAATTTTATTTTAACAAAATACTATAAATACAAATTAAGCGCGATCTCGTTATTTGACATTTACGGCTACACGCCTACACGGAAAGCCCGATGACCCGTAAAAAGATTTACGCGTCAAATATTATGGATTTACGCTGACCCGTTATATAAACCGTGATTTGAATTAACGACCTTTTAATACTGTGTTTATTGAGCAGAATTTTGAAAAGGGGTTTATATTTTTAATCCTAAAAAGAGGGATGATATTAACTAGAATTAACGCGGCTTTTAGGGCGGGCTTAAGCAGTATTATACAGTTTTATACGGGTATTTGATATCGACATAATCTATCTATGATACCTCATTTCGCGCTGCGGGTGAGAAGATTGTCAACTGGTTACAGATAGCAGCGTCATCTGAGTACTTACTTGAAGTTTTCTTTTTGGAGAGACCTGTGCAGTGGCTTAGCGTGCCCTGTTTCAAAATTAGTTGGAAGAGCCCAATTGAAGGGTAAAGATTTCTTACAAAGGAAACTAAAATGCTTGCATGCATTGCCTTTTCTAAAGAGAAAACTCTATAGGTATGACAGTTTTTTTATTATGTTTTTTTTTTCCCGGGAAGCACAAGATTATTTGACATTGTGGATAACATTTTAACGTTAACGTTGTGCCCTCTGTAGTCCGAGGGCCCCGTATCATTGATACGGCTGATACGACAGTAGCTACGACCCTGGACCTGTGTCCTGCAATGGATGTCTTCAGGCTGATAATGATGATGTGTCTCACCCTTATTTTGACCTTATTACAAGCACGTAGGATTAAATTCAGAATAACGCAAAATATTTGTACATATAGAGACAACAAGCGTAAGGTCCAGCCCGCTTAATGGTAAGCAGTTATCGTAGCCTTAGGACTCTTGCAAAAATATTAATAAATTAATAACTTAAATTAATTGTATAACTGGTTGACGTTTGACCTTTGCAGAATTATTATTATGCCTCTAGGGTAAACGTCATTTCTCTGTGTTTATGTTTATTAAAGTTCTATAAAACTGCATTGAAATCTTAACATGATAAAAAGGAAGTAACTGGAAAGCGCCTGTCTGTCTGTACAAAATCGTTATTCTCAAGGACCGCTCAAAGGATTTGGATACAGATTTTTATTCTCCAAAATCGTTCTTGAAAATCATGCAATATAACAATGAAAATAGTAGGTATATAGACAGACGGCTTTCCAACCGGTTCCTTTTTTAAATCCGACTGGTAGTTTCAGAGATTAGCGCGTTCAAACGAACAAACAAACTCTATTTATAATAGAATAGGTATAGATGAGTTCCTTACCTGTCCATAAGGATAGTGGCGGTATCCCGTCCGTCCATATCCAAGGTTAGCCAGCATATCAGAGCTGAATCGGTTGAAGAGTCCTCCCCATGCGTGGGCAGTTCCCGCCACCGCCAACACCAGCATCGCTGTTACAGCCATTGTGGTGCTGTGGGCAAGAGTCCAGAATTAGAAGTATAAGGTCTAGAATTACATAGTTTTTCTTAAAGAGGTCATGTTTTAACAGTTATATTTTTGCATCTTATATAATAAGTACTGACTTTAGCCTTAGTCGCCTTGTTATACATTATTTTATTCGATATTATGGTCAACTGAGCCCACAGCCCGATTAGCCCGCGGGCTCAGTCGACCACTCTTGGTTTTTAATGGATGACTTAGTCCACTAGACGGTTAACTCAGCCCGCGGGCTTAGTTGACCACTTGCTGTGACTGAGGGTCTACTCAACCTGCGGGATTAGTCGACTACTTTCTACCCTTTCGTGGTCAATCGTGAAGACCCGAAAGCGTCCTAATTGGGACGTATTGCCTTTAGTAAGTGTTACACACATTCTTCATTCATACATGAATGAAGAATGTGTACAACGTATGTTGTATGTGTGCATCGGCTGCAGCGCGGAACACTTTTTTGGTTGTTTGTGAGTGTATGTCATTGTCATTGGTCATAGTTAAGTATTGTTTATTGTGGATCATAGGCAGGTATGTGAAGGTTTATATTATTTAGTTCAGCTATGTCCCGCCCATAGCGCATACAATAATTTAATATGGGTTTGAATATCCGCTATCGCCGCTTAAGCCGCACTCAACATTTTCGACTTACCTCTGCTTCACACTGCTGACAGTGGCAGACGAGGAAACAGCCCGCGTGATGGTAAGTGATAACTGTCGCTCATGGACGACTCAATGTCCCTAGCATTGCTCCTGCCAATGCCAGGAATTCTGCAAAGCCGCTGCCTACCGTGAAGGGATTGACGAACGACGGAGATGTAGGAATTGAGGAAGGTAATGATTGCAAATCAAAAAGATTCTCGGCTTTTTTAACCAACTTCAAAAAGGTGGAGGTTCTCAATTCGTCGGAACATTTTTTTTTACGTTTTTGTATGTTCCCTGATTACTTGAAGATGGCTGACTAATTAATTACAAGAACTTTAGAACAATTAACAAATTAAGATTGATAATACCACCTAGTAATTGTTTTACTTGGCACCAACTTCAAAATTATAAAATACTTATTTAATAATTTCTAATTACTAATTAAAAATACGAATTCACTTTTTAGTTTCCTGTTTGAAGTTAGTTTTTTGTTAAAACTATTTTATTCTAGTATAATATGCTTGTATTATACATATAAATCTTGTAGAAAAATGTTCTGAACGATAATGCAAATCGTTTCAATATTCGTAGTTAGAAAGTTTGCAGGGAAAGGACTGGAAAATCAGCGGCTTTGAACTACGTCGTCATTTCTAAGACCTTGCTAAAATCTTGTACTCTTATTAAGTTACAAGAGTTAATGTATTAATTATGCGTTTACGCCAATATTGGTCCCTTAAGATAGCTGTTGACCCTAACTTACATCGTGTTTGTGTTAATTTTCAAGTAAGTAAGGTACTATAATGTGCGTACATATAAATTTAAGATTGGGTCAAATCGAGTTACTAGACAGTGATGAGCGTGTGACGGTGAACGGTGATTACAGGAATCTCGGGCATTTTTACTGTATATTATATCTAATCGCAAATAGTAACATTATTAACACTAAATATTATAGTTACGTTAGATGTGATGTGTGATGTGCTGACCTCCAGACCGATTTCGGTCCTGGCGACTGACTCCGTGTTGATAATTGCCGTTGGTGTGCTCTCATATGGCTGCAATAGCCACTTTTCTTTAAGAAGGTTTGCGAACATTGCGGGCATGTGAGCACACCATTATTATAATTGTAACTGATTACCACAGGAGGTCGGGCTTTTAGTTCGTCGCGCCTAGAGTCGAGCTCAGACCAACGCCGCTCCTCAAAGTCAAAAACTTTGTCTTTGACGAGAGCTCTCCAATCGGAGCGTGAGGCCGCTAGGCTTTCCCATTGAGAGGGCTTAATGTCACATCTTTTCATGTGACATTTTTGCACATCTTTGTATCGGAGGAACTGACCGCCTTGTTTTCGTTTGCCCTCCTTCAGTTCTGAATAAAAGATGCGCTTAGCCACTCGCTCTTCCGCCATACGTGACACATGACCGCACCATCGAAGCTGTCTCCGCATTATATAAGCCTCAATACCACCAACATTGGCTCGTCGCAGCACCTCGGTGATCCGTACACGATCAGACCATCGGATCTTGAGTATTTTGCGTAAGCATTTCAGGTGGAACTGGTCTAGTGTGCGGATATGCCGGCGATATCCGTTAGATATCCTTACTTGGAAGGATATACGACATAGCCAATCTTTTACGAGAGCTGCTAAGCCCATGCCTACGTTATGCGTTAAGGACAAGTACTTGGTGGACATTCAGGTATTTTTGTCCCACGGAGACAAAAGTCCCTCGTTTGTGCAGGCCTTTAGAAAGTTACAAATATGACGGGTAACTCAGGCTATATTTTATTATGTTTAACATATTTTTAGGTTCCATCTTTTGTTTTCACGGAAGATGGTTGTCATTTAATTTCATCCACATTTTTTCTATTTTATCATTGTAATATACCATTAATATCATCAACAAGAATATTATTCTAAACTTGACGCTGGCAGAAATAGCTGACACAATCGTCGGCTCTGTTGCCAAAAAAAAAGGAGTAGAAGAAGAACATATTTTTAGTTATTTCAAAATTTCAATGCTTTTGTAAATCTAAATGATGCGACACGGGACTATTGCAATCATATTTTCCGTAAGCGTTTGTTGTGCGATCGAATGAAACTTTTGATACCGAAGCGATGCGAGGGCGAGACGTCTAATCTTTAATAAAATAATTATTTATTTATATATGTAAATAATTATACATGTAACGTAATAAATTAAAATTATCCTTTCATCTTACATATCCACAAGCAATTAAGTAAAATACAGTAATTTTCTATTCTTTATATAAATACGTCTTACTTTACGAAAAGATCAAAGTAAAATATTATACAAAGAGCGTAATTTACAAAATTTGTTATATTTAATTATAACTTACTTATTAATTAAGATATATTAATTATAACGTTTTTACAAATAGGTACTTAATCTAGTTTATTTTCCAGTTTTCATTGGCAATGTACAATTAAATAAAATAAATCGTGACCCACTCTGCTGATAAGTCACTTAAAACTATAAAATTTGTAAGATCTATTGTGTACAATGCACCTAAGACGTTTCTACAAACATAACAACTGTACACTCTAAAATATCAGTGTCGAATAAAATAATATAAAGCTCGTTGCCATAAAAAATTGTCTTCAGGCGAATTTCGACCTACTTGCATTTAGATGGATTGACAAAATGAGCTTAAGGTTCATGATTCATTTAGTTCGATAGTACATAACGGTGATCCATCTACAAACTGACCTCTACAAGTGTGCTTATCTTTATAAGGCTTGAATATTTTGACAACCTCTGTGATTCGATGGTACTGTGTATGGACTGCCATGCAGAGGTCACGGGTTCGATTCCCGCTCAGTGCAAATATTTGTGTGCATGAACATGGCTATTTGCATTGGTCTGGGTGTTTTGTACAATATGTACGTATTTACAAAAGGTATATAAGTATGTTTATCCGCATTCTAGAACCCATATCACAAGCTATTATTATATGCTTACTTTGGGTCTAGATGGCGTTGTGTGATTGTTGTGGTATTATTATTATTATTATACATGTGATAGTCAGTATTAAAATAGTAATAGCAGATTTATACCTTCCATTCAGTATCAATGACATAAAGGTCGACGAATAATAGTCATAAATCTTCACCTACATGTGCCCTTGTTACCCTATTTTATTGGGTAATTTACCCCCAAGCTTACAACGATGTTATTATTACCCATTTTCTCGGTTAAATTTGTTTCCACCCCTTTTATGTTTCATTTTATAGTTATAATATAAGCTGTGGAAATAAACACTGGTTTAATTCGATTTTGAATATATATCTGGTAGTATTATAGAGTACCTAATGACTTTAAAAAAGTCAAAACTGCGACTTTGCTTTAAATTATTAAAAAGATTAATAAATAATAGCTTCTAAATTCGATTTGAAACACAATTATTAATAGTACCTATTATAAATTTAATCTATAATATAAAAATGAATCGCTGAATGTGTTGTTACGCGCAAATCTCGAGAGCAGCTGAATCGATTTCGCTGATTCTTTTTTTATAATATTCCTCGAAGTACGAAAATGGTTTTCACGGGGAGAAAATTAAAAAAATTGCTTGCAAAAAAAACTTTTCTATATTTCCATACAAAAGTATCTATATGTCAAAGTTTATTTAGTTATTAAAAATGTCCACCCGTGTGAAGCCAGGGCGGGCCGCTAGTCTAAATATAAAACTTAACCGATTTTTTATAGTTACCTAAAATAAAATCTATTTATAAAACTAACTCTTTAAATAGACCTTTCAAATTGAAATAATAGAATACTTTAATACTAAAGAGCTTTTAAATACCAAAAGCTATCACAAAATTAATTTACTTATCATTTTCTTAAAAATAAACTAAAACGTCATTCAACGACATTCATTTAGGTATATATAAAGAACCCGGCAAACGCTGTAGTTCATATAAATTATAAAAAGTAATACTTAAAAAGTACATTTCTAAATTAATAAAAGAACAGATCAGTAGTAAATAATCCCTTTCATTCAAACTCACAAACTTTGGATTACTGACGCGACGTTTCGAACAAAATATATACAGTGCCCGTAAAGACACATTTTAATTTAAAATTTTCACTGACGATTGGAACACTATTAAACTGTTTTGAACAGTCAGACAAAATACCTTTTTATAATAATATTAGAATAGATGGATTTTATATTTGAAATAATAAGGATGGGTACTCACCGATGCATGGTGTCTCTTTGAAGGCTAGTGTAGAACTGAGGCGATCTATACCCGGGATTTGAAGTGCGCATGGTAGCGACAGGGGTGAGTTTACAAGGGAGTAAAAGTAGACGCGATTGGTTAAATGCCAGAGGTGAGATTTTAATATAAGACGAATGTTGTTAGTTTTACTGCTATAATTAATTGTTGATATTTTTACTTTATATAAGCGTATTGACTAGAAATGTAAAAGACAGTTAGCTTAATTAAAAAGCTAAAAAGCTCAATTTTATTTTTATCTCATTCCCTTCTCCTAACCCCTTTCCCAGCCGCCATATTGGAGATCACCATACCAGCAGTTTAAGAAGATGGTATGGTGGCCACCACTTCTAGATTCCACTGACTGCTTACCATCTGGCGGAGTGGAGTCATTTTGGTAGGTTAAAATAAAAAAAAATATATAAAAAAAGGTAATTATTCTCATTAGTCTTCGGGTATCGTACAAGGCGACTAAAAATTTTCGTGGCTAATGCTATTGAGAGACCACCAAATTAGATTTAGAATTACTGCATTTACTACACTTACATACAAACTAAACATGTATTCTAATTTTCAGCCCAATTCAAGGTTTGGGAAACTGTTTTTTTTTTTTATATTAGCCTACCAAAGTGACTCCACTCTGCCTGATGGTAAGCAGTAAGTGGAATCCAGAAGTAGCGGACACCATTCCAAAAGCCAAACTTCTGGTATGGTGGCCTCCACTATGGCGGCTTAGTGAGATGCTTTTTCACGCCCCGCTTAAAAGACCCAGGATCAAAATTAGATGGGAACACATGCGCTGGCAAAGAGTTCCAGGCTTTAATTGAGCGACAAAAGTATGAAGTGCTGAACCGTTTGGTTCGAGACCCTTTAGATTCCACTGTTTTTAAATTAAATTGCAAGTTTTGGACCGCCAACAATTCGAGTAAAATAAAAGTCTGTAAGTATATCTGTTTAACCAAGTCTGTCTGGAATATGGCGATAGATTTAATTATAGCTGGCGAAATGTGAGTAGATCAATAGATAGGTATTCATAATATTAACAAACAAATGCAAATTATCGTTAATCTATTTCTTAATTATGCCTGAATCAGGTTCAATGCGCACGAATGATAGAAATATTACATTTCTGACATTCTAGCAAATTTGTACTGGTATAAGTAAAATAATATATATAAATCAGATCTATAGAAGCTTGTGGTTTCTGGTCTATATAGAATCATCCTATTTCTTCATTCCATTCTCCAGCGGATGTTATAAGAGACGACTAAAGGTAAAACAGGCAACGGGCTGGGGCGTTGTCTGCGTTGTTGTACATATCCATTTGCTAGCCAAACGTGGTGACTACGGAAAACTCGACAGACCATGACTACGGGAAATTCGACAGACCATGACTACGAAAATTTCGTTGGTAAAGGCTAATGTCTAGCTATGGACTTTTTCAGTTGGATTGATGTCTGCGTTAGCTATATACAATATAACTGTGATATCACACAAGAGAACTAAAAAAATGCGACAAATTTTGTCTTAAAATGCGTAAATATGTGTTTTAGTTAAAAATGCGATAATTTTGTCTCAGAAAAATAATCAACAATATAACACGGCCTATTACTGTCTATAATGGATTCGCCAAATACATTGTGACGTAATTACATTTGATAAATAAAGCCTCCTATGACAACCTAATGTCATAGGCGGTAATGGTCTAAACTGTAATCATAGAGAGTGGTACTGTAATTGTGCATAGTTTCTATGGAACTGTATGTAGATATATACATTAACAGTGGACATCTTTCAACTGAAAATATGACTTTATGAGAAGTTACTTTTCTGGTTAAAGCATTATCGTTGCTGAAACTGATCAGAATTTACTACCGTTATTAATCCGTAATATAATATAAAGAGAGAGATGTTTAATTTTGATTCGGATTTGAATAATTCGTTATAGGCTATGTAACATAACGCTACTGGCGACGGGAGTAGAGCAGCAACCAAAGACGCGGGTGAAACTATTTGTTAAGAATTTTGATCCAGGTCTGGGAGCAATTTATTAATTTTTCTATTTATCAATTTTATTACATATATATATATATATATATATATATATATATATATATATATATATAATTTATGTTTGTTTGCTTTATTTTTTTTTGTTCGAAATTAGATATCTCAAGGGTGTTACCATGAACCAGGATCAGGAAAAATAAGTATTTTATAATTTTGAAGTTGGTGCCAAGTAAATACTATAAGAACCTTACTACAATAGCAAATTAAGATTAGTAATACCTATACCTAGTTATTGTTTTACTTGGTACCAACTTCATAATTTTAAAATACTTATTTAATCATTTCTGATTACCTAAATCAAAATACAAATTACTTTGTGCCAAGTAAGTTTATTTTTTACTTTTTAAAGTCGGTTTTTTTGTTAATAATTTTTTTTTTGCTGGCAAATACTAGTTTGTATTTTCCAATCATTATTTTGGCAGTACCTATAATACCATAAACACAGCTAAAACAAGCTAACTATATTTTAAAAACAAAAAGTTCCCTTGCCCAAAACAAACTGAAAAGAATTTTGTTTTTAGTTTCGAAGCTACATTACAATATTATATACCCTATGTCACTCCTACAAATAATACGAATCTAATGACACCTTATATATTATAATCCATTAAGCCATTTAGGCTGTAAACTTACATACATACATATATACATACATACATACATACATACATACATACATACATACATACATACATACATACATACATACATACATACATGCATACATACATACATACATACATGCATACATACATACATACATACATACATACATACATACATACATATATGCATACATACATACATAGGTACGATTTTTGACTCCGGAACCCTTTCCTTGACGTCGCAAGTTTTATTTTAACATTTACATAATAACTTATAACAGGCAATTAAAACAATAAACAAACTAATTTATTAGCTCCTTTTTAAATTAACATAAGAATAACATAGTATACATTGTATATTTTAACATACGAATATAACGTACAATTACAAGTGATTTATATTATATTTAATAGGCGACTAAATTACTTAGATGGCTAAGTTAATTAATTAATATAGTATAGTTTTGGTATTTTATTATAATAATAATAATATAATAATATAATATATTATTCTACCACATTCACACAGCGCCATCTAGCCCCAAATTAAGCAATTATATTTGCTTGTGTTATGGGTACTAAACAACTGATAAACTACTTATATACATTTTTTTTTAGTATTACATACATATTATATGTAGATAAATTACACCCAGACACAGAACAAACAATCATGCTCATCACACAAAGGTTTGTCCTGGGTGGGAATCGAACCCACAACCTCCGGCTCAGCAGTCAGGGTCACTAACCACTAGACCAACAGGCTAGTCAATTATGATGTTAAAAAGTTCCCCCATACATAGTAGAGTAATCTATACTATTAAATAAAACGGAAAAGTTTATTTGTTTGTTTGAACTCGCTAATCTCTAGAACTACCAGTCAGATTTGAATAATTATTTTTGTGTATGATAGCCCAGTTCTTGAGGAAGGTTATAGGCTATTAAACATCACGCTACTCACGACAGGAGCAGAGCAGTAAGCAAAGACGCGTAAAGCTAGTTAGAAATATACGACATAAGTAACAATGGTTTCTGTGGTTTGGTGGTACTGTGTACGGACCATGCAGGGGTCACGGGCTCGATTCCCGGGTCGGGTAAAGTAATATTGGATTTTTTTATCAAGAAATTCTAAGTATTTCGCTCGGGCTCTCGCTTAACCATGTAACCCATCATATAGACAGTTGGCGAAATGTGGATGACAATTTTGTCTACGTTTTCGAGAAAAAGGCCGTGACTTTTTGTGTTCATTAATTTGATTTTATTTGGTTTTTCTTTCTGTGTATCCAAAACAATATGCCTCATGAATGTGTTAAAAAAAACTTCTTCCACGCGTTTGCTATTAAACAAAAACTATTAAACCTAATATATATCCACGTATAGCATCTTAATGTCTATACCTTTCGCAATTACGTCACACCTCCATGACGGATACAACGATCGAACTTCTATTTTCAGTACTTAATTGAGGCCTAAAAGCGCTCTAAAAATATATATTTCAAAGTAATTTACGTATTTAAAATAACATTAGGTCACGGTAATTTACAGGGGCTTATTGGAATTGTAAATACTCGTTATGTTTATACAGTAGTACATCTTTGTTACTTTTACTATGAATGAGTAAGATTGACCGCTGTAATATTGCCAATCTATTCTTATATACATAAAAAGCGGATGAGTTTTGTTTGAACTCGCTAATGTCTGTAACTACCAGTCGGATTTTAATAATTATTTTTGCGTTCAACAGCCCAGTTCTCGAGGAATCTTATAGGCTATGTAACATCACGCTACTGGCGACGGGAGCAGAGCAGTAAACAAAGACGCGGGTGAAACCGCGCCGCGGAAAGCTAGTATACATACGAGCGGAAGATTTTTGTTTGAGCGCGTTAATCTCTAGAACTCCCTGTCGGAATCAAATATATTTAGGAAGTATTTATAATATAGTAAGAGGAAAGGGAAGGGTATTAAAAAGGTCGGTGTTCTTAATAACATAATATGATTTGATGAAAAGAAAACACTTAATTTAAAACAAAACATTTAATTAAATAACCGTCTAATTTCACTTAAAGTAACAAGCTGAGTAACGCCTGCACAACCATTACCACCAATTTCAGAAGACCCGGCAGTAGACCTCCACCAATACCCACTAAGACCTCCTCCGATATTTCAGTGATTGAAGATATGAGGGTTGTGAGGAGACCTTGCATGTTCATTGTGCTGGTAGAAGGAGTATTTGGGTTTGCTCCTACTGCATATTCCGGTAGAGACCTGAATAGTAAAATGAAAAATATTATTTGCAGTTCTTAAGCTTCAAGTCTGTATATTATACTTTACAAAATACAAAATCATTTATTCCACTCACTCGAACATAAAATTACATACACAAAATTAATACATTGTTTCTAAAGTGAAAAGGGTATGGGCATAGCTAGCGCTGGTTTTAAGCCCACTATTATACTAATATTATAAATGCGAAAGTAACTCTGTCTGTCTGTTAAGCTTTCACGTCTAAACCAATAAACCGATATTGATGAAATTTGGTATATAAATAGATTAGACCTCGGGGAACAACATAGGCTATCTTTTATCGCGAAAAAATTACTTGAAGAGATTGAAATAGGGGATAAAAGTTTGTATGAAAAATCGTCAATGTAAGCTGAGATATAACCGACATTCACGCGGGCAGAGCTGCGGGCAACAACTAGTGAGTATATAATAGGCTGAGGCTAAAATAGCTTGTAAGCCTTACAAGTCACATCTTTTGGGAAATGTCTATGTTTACCAGTAAATTAACTAATTAAAAAGTAATCGTGAATTCAAAAAACTTATCCTATAAAAGTACCGTCACATTTTACAAAACATTTACACTATGGCATGTAGGAGCACTGTACTTACTAACTCCATGGAAGATGGCGCTGCAGTGACCAATGTACCTACAATCTAGCCCCTCCGCTATCGTGATTAAATGACCTTAGGTTTTAGGCTTCAGACAAGTGAATACCATGAATTGTCTAATTTAATATTACTGTCCATAAAGTTGATTACTTGCTTGTATAACAATATTTATTAACATAATCATTATTTTAGTCAAACATTAATTGCTCTACGAAGACCTCACCAAGCTCTCGAAATCTTTTAATCTTTCATTGAAACCAAGCCTTACATACTTACATTATACCTAAATACGATAGAGACATAGTTTACATGTAGTAAGAGGCTTTTAATGGGTTGTCCCTGTATCTTAGAAATTAGTGTCCCTCCAAACAAAGTATAAAACAAGCCAATGTTTCTTAAAAATACGTTACAAAATAAATTATAATGTAAAAAAAAAGCATCTCCACTTTAGAAATAAATGAGGGCCTAAACAAGCGGCATAGATTTCTATTCTATCCATAGAATAAATTGAAAAATGTATGGCTTTTTTTTTATGGCCTCTGAGCCGTCAAATTCATTCTCTGGCAATGTCTAATCAAGCAAACTTTAACAAATATTTCACTTACCTTAAGAAATTAACAATAGCCAATGCTTGCGAATATAGCTTCAGCAGAGACGTCTCCAAAGCGCCAAGATCGACAGGAATCATGCAGGAGATGTTGGAAGGTAGGGTATCGAAGATGGAGAGGAGAGAGAGAAGGAGGTTGTATACATTGTTCAACAAAGGAAGGAGGATGTTTACTAAGGGGTAGACTGCTGGAAGTTGAACATTAGCGGTAGCTGATACTGGGGTCTGCAATAATTTAAAATTGTTATATTAGGCGATTAGTTTCCAGCAGTGCAGTGTCATCTGCGCTAAGTTACATGTTAGGTTACTGCTCTGCCCCGTGCTAGCGTGATGTTACATAGCCTACAGTAGCGAAGAGTCACTTTTCAGAGAAGGAAAGCCGGTGGGACTAAAATCTTTTGAGTTTCGGAAGGCTAGTTAGTCTTTAAGTAGACAAGCAAACAGTGATAGGTATAAGGAGGTCAGGGCATATTTTAAAAGGGAAGCCGGCAGGAATCGTATTATACGGACGCCTCGCCACTGATAGCCTATATCCTTCCTTAAGAACTCGGCTATCATACGCAAAAAGAATTTTCAAATGCAACTGATCTTTCCAGAGATTAGCGCGTTAAAACAAACTCTTCTGCTTAATATAATAGTACTAGCTTCCTGCGGCGCGGTTTCATCTGCATCTTTATTTACTGCTCTGCACCCGTCACCAGTAGCGTGATGTTACATAGCCTATCTTTTATTATTCATTTTTTTTTTAATTAATAATTCAAACCCAACTGGTAGTTCCAGAGATTAGTGCGTTCAATCAAACAAACTATTTCGCTTTATATAATAGTATAGGTATGTATATAATAAAAACAATAATTTAACATACTCACAGTAACAAAATAAATAAAAGCGATCGTCAGAAAAACAAAACTGATTTTCGCCATCTTTTTCTCTTCCTATGTTTCAACTCTTAAAATTATATTTACAATGTTTATTATATGTTAAATAACATTATTATATACTGTTACTTACATAACTAATATTACTAAAGTAGATATTAGATAGTGTACCTAATCGTATAACGAATAAGTTGCTTAATTATTTGTCAATTTTCGCATTTCTATTGTAATATTTATATCTAGGAATTTATATTATGCCTATTATTATTTATCGTATATAACATCACGCTAAATTTTGGAAGGGATAAGCAGAGGTATCACTTTCATATTTTTTCAGGTAGTTTAAGTTACATGTAGTTAAAAACGAGTGTATTACCTAATCTAGAACTGTTCAAGGATCGATACAGAGCCTTATTTAGCTTACTTATAGATCTGCGTCTTTAATAAAGGTTATTTTATGCACTTTGATAAGACGTCATTTGAAAAAGAAACGAAAACAATCTAAACTATTTGTTTATTAATATTGTAAGCGGAAGAGTTCGTTTGTTTTATAAATGCGATAATCTCTGGAACTTCCACTTAGATTTGAATAATTCTTTTTGTGTTTGATAGCTCAGTTCTTGAGGAAGGCTATGTTACATCACGCTACCGGCGACGGGAGCAAAGCAGTTAGCAAAGACGCGGGTGAAACTGCGCTGCGGGAAGCTAGTAAAAATATAGTATACTTTTTCTGCAAACTTCAAACAAACTTGCATATTTATTTAAATCAAAACAACAAGAAAGTCGAATACCTCGGTGTTTAGTGTGGTGTGCGGCATGTCATATGAAGGTCTCAGGTTCAATTCACGAGTCGGACAAAATGACCTTCATGTTGTTGTCCGTTCATGTTGACTATACTGTTTATTTCCTAAGACATCCAATGTCTTAGGAATTAATTTAAATACAAAAATATGGAGGTAGCGGTAATAAAATTATGGAGGTCTGGGAACAAGCCAGTCTTATAGGGTAAATCTATATCAGTAATAACTACAGGTGTGAAATAAAAAAATATCGATAAAAATTGGCGATATTTTTTGCTCCCTTCTGTAGGTCATAATCTTATACAAATTTAATTTATTGTCTCCCGCTTTGCAATGGAGGGAAGTGGACATTTTTATTTCAAACTTCTCCTTTTTTACATTGGATTATATTCGTTGCAGGGTCCAAGACAGTAGGTTTAGCAGTCCCTGGGACTCCCGAGTGTCAAAGCTCGGTGTTTCGTATTGGCTATCACTGTTAGTCCTGGCTTACAGAAGTCACAGTGATGGGCATGAGGGTGGGATTATCCTTTTAGGCTCCCTTTTGCTATATAGGACTTAGCATAGAATGTTATGGACATCTGCCCAAGTGCCTAACTCGTCGAAAAAAGGCGTAATTCAAAAAAGGTTTAAAGAGAGCATTAATATCACGGTAGACGGCGGCTTGCAGCAGTCCATGAGTGACAGTTACCACTTACCATCAGGTGGGCTGTTGGCTCGTCTGGCCTCTGTAAGCAATTAAAAAATTAAGCTATGGTAAGCATTGTTCTTTTAGTTAAATGGTTCTAAAAGTTATTGAACAGTATGTAAAGTTTCATTCTAATTCGCTTTGGTTTTTAATAATCCTAATTTCAGTGGTACCATGTTACTCTCTTCCATATATTTAGCAATGAAAAGTAAAATATTCTACAAATAGATAACAATTAATCTATAGCAAAAGATAGCGTTTCTTAATATTATTGTAATATATTGCACATAAAGATAACAGTTATTATATAAATACAAAATAATTAAAACATACATAACTTATTCATAGATTAAATTTTAGTTAGACGTCAAAATGCGTTCGATTTTCGTTGTTTTTGCTTTGTGTGTCGCTTACCAGGTTAGTTTATTTGATTTTAATATTGCTTCATGCTACATCACTACAAACAAAATGGTGTCCACTTCTCATGGACTTTGCTGATTGCTTAAATCAGACAAAATGGAGTCACTTTGGTGGAGTAGTATAAAAATAGTTTAAACCCTGGAATAAACTATTTATCGTAATGATTTCCTTTTCTTGGGATTGAAGAAAGACACTGCTTTTAAGTTAGATCTTAATCATATCAGCCGAAAGATGTACACTGCTGGACTTAGGCCTCTCCCAATTTTCGCCACTGAAGCCGGTCGTTCGCCGCCCTCATCCATTGGTTGCCGGCCACACTTCTATGGCCATCGGTCTACATTGTTACGCCTGAACTGGCTGGTAATCTTCCACGCCTTTTGAATGTCTTGTGGACGTCTTCAGATTGATGATGATGATATTAATTTAACTAGGTAAAAGGTGCATTCATTATTTTATGATACCATAGCACATTCTG
Source organism: Parascotia fuliginaria (assembly GCA_963082885.1). NCBI lineage: Eukaryota > Metazoa > Arthropoda > Insecta > Lepidoptera > Erebidae > Parascotia > Parascotia fuliginaria. Next base: position 7,005,057 of record OY720198.1, on the reverse strand, counting down.
GTATTAGGTCTTGTAATCTTTCTATGTTCTATTTAATAACATAATGACTTTATTTCCCAGGTCCACCAAACCGAAGCTATGATCCCAGCATACTCGGTCTCAGCACTTCGCCTCGCCTTCGATGAAATATCAACAGTACTACCAGTAGCGAACCAGCTCGCCTGCCTACTCATACCGTTTTTAATCAATCTTATCAACAATTTGAACAACTTGTCAAACATAGTTCAGAATTTAACACCAGCCTTGCTACCATATTTCGGCTGTACTTTACCACTTTTGTACGCCACTCTTACTGATTTAGCATCTGTATTATTTTTATATATTAGTGTATTAATATCACTCTTCAGATCTAATGTACTAGCCGCGCCAGGTTTGTTGCTGACTTTGGTGTCGCAAGTGCTGAATTTGGTACTCAATTTGCTGAGTGGCTTGAGCGATGGTACCGGGTTGCTGAGTAGTCTGATTAAGTTGATTACTAGTATAGTTGTTGAGTTGGAAAAGTTGTTGGTTTAATGTTACTTGTTTGAATTAAAAGTTGGTTATTTACATTATATTTTTATTTAACTAAACGGCATCTAGTTGTTTTTTTTTAACGCTAACGACAATGTTGGCGTTAGCATATGTCAATCCTATAAATTTTTTAATCTATTCTATGAATAGAATAGAAATCTATGCCACTTGTCTAGGCCCTCAGGACTGTTTTCTCTACTGTATAAGTAAATACTAAAAAAATACATTTAAACCACACGGCTCGCAGTTGCAAAATAAAGTAGGAGAAAGAAAAGAAATGGGGCGACGCACAACGTGGTACTTAGGCCAGCGGGCGGTCCATCAAGAGCACCCGTCGAAAGAACACCTGCGCTTTGAGCACCTAACCTAACCCACTTTAAACACCTATAAATATTTTTGTAAGAGAGAGCACCTGCGAAAAATATATTGATAGGTGCTCAACATGGACTAAGCTAGGTGCTCAACGCGCAGGTGCTCTTCAGACAGGTGTTCTGGGTGGATTATGTCACCGGGCGTTCTCTCTCGCGGAACGAAACTCAGCAATATGAATAGGTAGGTAGTACTAATTTACAGAGTAGATATTTCTCTAGTCGACTCGAGATGATAATGCTAAATCTTCTATTAGTACATTATGACTAAAACCTAATCAAAAACATATTTTCTTAATATGTATTTCTTAATATACCTTTTAACCCCTACATTACTAGTAGCCCAGTCACTTTCGGTCAAACTTCTGAATTTGCTTTCTTTCAGTCTTCAAAAGTCTAACTTGTTGTCCTCGTTTAGACTTTTTGGTCCTATTTACGTCCGGTTCGTTTGGATTATTTCATCCAGCCCAGCTACGCCCAGAAGCGCAGAAGTTTCCTGGGATCTTCGCAGACTTCGCGGATAGACCTTGGGTTACCGAAGATTTGTGGTCTTCAAAAGTCGTCAGTCCTCAAAGATTTGCAATTATATCGTAAAAGGTACATTAGCACTCACGTGTAAGGCCGAGACAGGTCCCCAGTATTGTAAAACTATTTATATGAGGTTTAATTATTGTAACTCGCAGTAATACACAAATTTACCGCAAATTTAACTGTAGAAGGATAAAAAGGGTGCTACTTAAACCTATTTCATGAAATCGGCCTGTCTAAGGGTCGAGGGACGACCTTTAGGTATTATATAAAGCTATTATGTTTCCTTATTTAATTTACATCTCGTTTTGTATGTAAAAACATGCAAAATTATTTTAGGCTGCCAAAATATACGAATAAAAAATAATGGTATTATTTTTAAATTGAATTGAATAAAATTGAGCAATGAAAAGACAATGGCATGATACCCGACAAGTACCAATGTGACTTCAGTATAAAATTTATTTTATAATAAAGGAGCATGACATATCTTTTTCGTGGTTCGATTTTTTTTATTATTGTTTGTCACAATCACAGATGTCGCAATGTAGAAATTATAATAAATACGTAAGTTTGTCGAGAACTAAACCTTAATTTTGTATTGATAATTTAGGGACACATTGTATGTGTATCAAAGCTCGTTTTTGTATGCAAATATCAACAGCGCCTCTAGTGTTTTCTTTGAGAACTAACCTTGGTAGAGCTATTATAGACGTAAACCAAACAAAATACAAAAAACCATAAAAAAAATTTTATGGTTTTTTTTATAACATTTAATCCTTTTGTAAAAAAAAAATTTGTTTAATTATTAAACGAAACGGATTGTGCAGTCTCCGGTTTCAAATATAGAACTATCTCAACTCTTCTAGGGGCTGGGTCGACTTAGGAAACGTCGTTACATGGTATGGCCAGAGGTGGGCACGCCACGGTGGTGGCGGTAAGTCCCATCCTCGAGGAGTGGCTGGAGAGGAGGCACGGCGTCCTCACGTTCCGGCTGACACAGGTACTCACCGGTCACGGGTGCTTCGGCACGGCGTCCTCACGTTCCGGCTGACACAGGTACTCACCGGTCACGGGTGCTTCGGCACGTACCTGTGTCTCATTGGCCGGGAGCAGACGTCCGTCTGCCACCATTGCGGGGTCTGCCCGCACGACACGGCGCTCAACACGCTCGTGGAGTGTCCAGCGTGGGCGGACCAGCGCCGCGACCTAGTTGCGGCGCTCGCGACGGCCCAACTCTCGCTGCCGGCTGTGGTTCTGTCCATGGTCCGCAGCGATAAGGCTTGGGAGGGAGTCGCCTACTTTTGCGAGCAGGTAATGCTCGTCAAGGAGGCGGCAGAGCGGGAGAGGGAGCGGACCACCTTGCTCCCCGCCCGTCGCGCCCGCCCCGGGCGTCGCCGTGGGGCGCTCCGGGATCTCCAGCCACCGTAGGAGGATGCCTGCGGGCGGCGATTGGGCAATCGCCGCTCGAACAGCACAGGCCCGAGAAGACGGCGTACGTGTTCCACGAACGTCTCTCGATGGAGGAAGGGGGGCTAGGCCCCCCAAATCAGACGGGGCCGTGGCCTGTCGGGGTCGCGGATGAATGCGCGAGCGTCTCCCGTGTCCCCGACACTCTGGCCGTCTGGAGGAACACCGTGGGTTTTAGTCGGTATGCCGGCCGCTGTCTCATTGTGGCCGGAGAGTCCGACATAACCCCCGCCTCGCCCAGGCGGGTGCGTACGCGTAATACGTTTCCCACGAAAAAAAAAAAAATAAATTATGGTATGGCCAGAGGTGATACATGTTCTAAATATCAACTTTAAATTGTCACCAATTCATCATTATCAACCAAAAGACGTCCACTGTTGGACAAAGGACGTTTTTTGGCTAATATTATGATGACAATTATTTTGCTTTTCAGTTGGTACTTTACTCATTTTGCAGTTATTTCTTTTTTTTTTTTACTTTAGTTGTTGTACATTTGTGCATGAAGTTTAATAAATAAATAAATAAAGTTATATTGGTAGGTATTATAAAAAATTAAAGTTTTTTTTTGCTGACAGTGGCAGACTAGCAAAGCCCACGTGATTGTAAGTGGTAACTGTCGCTCATGGACGATTCAGTCCCTGGCATTGCTCTAAAATGTCAGCGACTCTGCGAAGCCGCTGCTTATAGTGAAAGGAGTGGGGTAGATGAAGGGATAGAAGGAGGTGAGAAAAAAGGAAGGAAAGGAAATTGGTTACGAGGTTTTTATAATATACGCTAGTAAGCCATTTGGTATTTTTAAAGTAAACAAGCATACGGCCCTGAATGTAAGTGGTAACCGTAACCTATAGACATGGCTGTCATTCATATATAGTTTCACGCTTTTTATCCCCGAAGAGGTAGGCGGAGGTGTTTAACCACTCACTTTTCGCCATTTTTTTTAACATTTTATTTTACTCGTACCTTGTTACATGGGACCTGCCTGTTACAGAGGGTCCGATGTAGCAGGATGGGAGCCTGTAGCTAATTATTGGGCACAATCCAGACTCCGGGCTAATACTAAGAATTTTTTGACAGAAAAAACCCAATATCTCTTTACCCGACCCGGGGAACGAACCCGGAACCTCTGCGTGTTAATCCGTACCACGTACACAGTACTCCGAACCACAGAGGCAGATGCGTTCTACAGACTAATGCGATTTAAATGAATAAAATAAATTGGAAACTGAGTTTAATATGAAGCAATAGAGATGTACCTGTTATCGATAGAATCTTGATTCGTGCCTAATCGATATAACGTATCGGTAATCGTTAATTTATCAATCGATAAAATGCATATATAAAATAAATTATATAATAAGCACGTATTTAAATTAATGGTTTTGTGAGAAAAGGTAAAAAACAGTCTTTACAAAAAATGTTGTTATTTTAAAGATTGTCTTTTGAATAAATAATGGTTGTCAAAAATGTTTTTGTTAATATTTTTTTGTTACTCTACTGTTGTGATGGTAAGTTTTAATTTATATATGATAGCATTAAGGTTTGTGCCAAGGGCTAGGCAGAGGTGTGTAATATCCACATTAGGCTAATTATATTAGGACTCATGTAGCAAGACGCGAACCTTGTGTGATAAACCTACTACGGGTAATACTAATTTATATATAGACTAACGAAACGAAGTCATATGTTTTGTATCCTTCGGGAACCAGACCGATTTTCGGGATGAAAAGTAGCCTTTGTCCGTCTCCAGCGCCGAATCTATGTACATACCAATTTTCATTGAAATCGGTAGGAAATCGCCTTTTAGGCGCCGAGTGGTAACAAACACACACACACACACACACACACACACACACACACACACAAAATTTTGGTAAATTTAATATCAGTAGGATATACCAATATCATATAAATAGAACTCGAGTACTTTACGTAAGAGTCTGTACACAGAACTGTCTTGTACTGAACCAAATTATTCAAATTTTAATGATTTTATTGAACTTTTAGATTTGTATTGGATTTTTTAACTTCTACGTGCATTTTTAGTAGATACTAGCGACCGTCATGCGGTTTCACCCGTGCGGTTCACGTTCCCATGGGAATACGACAATTAAATATATATAGCATATATTACTCAGTAATAATGTGACTTTCTAACGGTAAAATAATTAATAAAACCAGTCCAGTAGTTCTTGAGTTTATTCGTTGCATACAAAAATACAAATCTTTACTCTTTATAATATTAGTATCGATATAGGTAATTAAGTGTTAATGGGTTGTGCTAGCTTGCCGTGGCTCGGTTTCACCCGCGTCTTTGCTTACTGCTCTGTTCCCATCGCCAGTAGCGTTATGTTTCATAGCTTACAAGCTTCCTTGAGAACTGGGCTATCATACGCAGAAAGAATTTCACAAATCCAACTGGTAGTTTCAGAGATGCCACTGAACCACAGAGGCAATAAAATGTTGTCGTATCGTCCTCATTACTAAATGGAAAACACTTTTCTTGGGATGGCCTTATTGTTGACGTCTAAGACAAACATTTTCTTAATGCCGTTTCCTTTAGTCATATCTACAACATGGACTATAATAATATAATAATAATAATAATAATATTCTACCACATTCACACAGCGCCATCTAGCCCCAAATTAAGCAATTATATTTGCTTGTGTTATGGGTACTAAACAACTGATATACTACTTATATACTTTTTTTTTTTTTTTGTAAATACATACATATTATAGATAAATTACACCCAGACACAGAACAAACAATCATGCTCATCACACAAAGGTTTGTCCTGGGTGGGAATCGAACCCACGACCTCCGGCTTAGCAGTCAGGGTCACTAACTACTAGACCAACAGGCCAGTCTATAAATATACAAATATACTATAAATATACAAATTATGATTTGTATTTCGCCAGCGCTAGCGTGCTCTCATCATGAGTAGGGTACTTAGATACACGTGAACGTATTTTTTTAGTACACAATACTACCTACAAAGCTATTCTCAAAACATAATCAATTCTGTGAAATCGAAATGTCATATGTCACGTGTATTATTTAATTTCAAACATAATATTAGACTGTATTAAACAGAACTTAAGCCCGGCTTATTCAGAACTTAGGCTTTCATATATTTATATTTGAATAATACTTGCGTCATTATCATATCTTCTTTACAAGGTGGACCGATAATAATAAGAGCAGCTGACAACTTTTCTTTCATTCTTTCTTTGTAATGGGTAAGGTGGGCTCACGCCCGGCCACGGTGGCGAAAGTTGGAGTAAGTCTATGTCCAGTAGTGGACGTCCTTCTCCTGATATGATGTCGACTATAATCAACCAACCATATTTACTTATTAAATTATATATTGTTTCAGACATCAGCAAACAACGGAATACCCACTCAAACGTATCCTACATACCAACAAAATGGATATACACATCCACATACTAACCAACCAAGCAATCTACAACCCTATACTCAAGGCATTGCTGTTCAAAACCAACAACAACTGAACTTATCACCTTTAATTAAACAAGCTTTACTGAACCGACTTGTTAATACGAATCCAACAGTACAAGCAATTTTAGACCCAAACGCAGCAAGTTATAATTCAAATTTGAATGGAATGAATAATCACGTTCCTATAGATAGCTACGTAGCCACTACAGAGTCTATAAAAAATAACGCAGACCAAGTAATTGCTGAACGAAAATTAAATGAAAGTAGGAATACAGGAAAAAGTAAAAGAAAACGATCTAAACCAAAACGAAAACAAAATGGTATTCTAAAAGATGAAGACAATTTAAATGAAATTAAACCTGTTACAGAGGTAGAGAAAACAAATACAGAAAATCATACAAAAAGCAGAAAGAAGTCTAGGAAAAATAATCGATCAGACAATGAAGCTACCGAACTGCAACAAGACACTAAAAGCGACACTCAAAATAACAAAACTAAAAAAAGTAAAACTAAAAGTAAAGACCGAACAACAAAGAGCCCTATAGAAAAAGAAAATAAAGACCAAAATGCGAAAACACGAAGACGTCGTAGAAAAAAGAAAGTTAAACAAAACAGTGAAACAGTAAATGAAGTATCAACAAATAAAGAAAATGATACACTTAAACATAAATCTACAGAAATCAAAGATAATGTAGATCTAGATATTACAGATGGTGCTATGAACAATGATAATAGAACTACAAGAAATTTGATACAGGAAGCAAATGCACTTAAAACAATTCCCAGTACACCAAAAGAAATAAGTAATTACTATTTAAACAATCTAAACCAAGTCAATAACCCTCTGATGAGTAATTGGTTTGCTAATTATGAAAACCTTTATCAATCACTATTGGCAAATCAACCAACAACTATAGAAGTAAAACCTAAGAGAAGAAGGAAACCAAAAACAAACAAAAAACCAAAGATAATAGTACAAACAAATAATAGTACTGAAACTCCTCCTGTTGCAACTACTATTGCAGCAATTGATTCTTCTACTACAGAAAGTGTTACATATGATTATGAAAAAACTGAAACGAATTTCAACTCGAATCCAACTGAGCTAAGCTTAAATTTGTTTGATACTGAAAATAAAAATCAAAAACAATCAAGTAATGAAATATTTAATGATGGGTATAATATCGATGAATTTCAAGAACGTCATGATTCAGGAGCTTATGGTGGTTATATAGATGACTACTACCCGTTTTTTACAGATAGCGCAGCTTACAATGCTAATAATAAAGAAATAATTTTAAAAAACTTAAATGATAACAAATATTACTATACAACAGACAGAATAGAACCAGATTTACCAAAGCAATATCAAAATACTAAAAACGGTCTTAAAACCAAAGAGCTACTGGATTATGAAATTAAAAAACATACTTATGATGAAGCTGAAAAGGAAAGTATAAGAAAAGCTTATGAAAAATATGTTGATAACGAAGAAATCTTGCAATTCCATACCCCGCCTATATTAGAATCGCCTGATTTTAGAACTAGGCAAGTAGATAAAAGTGTTCTAACACCTGCAGTATATTATAATATTGATGAAGATGGTACTGAAGGCAAATCATCATATTCTTCAAATGCAAAAGCTACTACTTCTGGAGTTAAACCGAATAAAATAAAACACAAAACTAAGGACATTGAAACTTTTTACGCCAAATCTAAAGTCGCATCATACAGTCCGGTTTATTCGCAATCGGAAGATAGGTCTGATGATTATAATCCGTGGATAGGTTATAGCTATGCGAGTGATAGTTTTCGCGATGGTGACACCACGTATGTTATAGCTAAGACTATCGATGATCCAGAGTTGTACTAATAAAGAGATTTTAAATGTGGCTATAAATTTGGTGATTAGTTTTATTCATTGGATATCACAATTAAATGTTTTTATTAGTTAAATTATTTATTTTAAATACAGTGTTGAATGTTTGGTTGAAGTTTTATTATTTTATAAGATCCTCTTCAGAAAAATCTAAACGTGTAATTCAATGGTATAAGCCACTTATCTACCAAAAACTATTTGGTCGGCACAGAAAGGTTCCAGCTAAAAAGTATTGTACATAGAACTGCCATCTCAGGTATTTTTATTAAATAATAAAACAAAATTTGTATTTACAAAACTTTATTTACAACATTAATTACTCATTTAATCTACACATAACTGTGCTAACAAAACATCCAAAGCATCCCAATCCACGTAACCATCGCCATTTAACAACTCTGCCAGAAAAACCAATTCTAATAACTTCTCAATAATTTTCGCATTTTTATTTATTTTCTTCATTTTTATTACTTGCGGCTCAAATAAAACTGGAGTTGAATAATCTAAATATGTTGGTAAAATTGGAGAAGGTAAATAAGATGGGCAAAGTGGAGGTGAATAATCGGCGAAAGATGTCGGAGGTAGTAATGCAACTTTTACTGGTGATATAAAAGAATAGTCTAGAGATGGATTTACATCTATAACAGGTCCCGAGACGCATGTTGATGAAATATCTGAAGGAAATGATGGTGCTATTGCTATAGGGTCTGAAGATATTAATGGTGAGTTAATCAAAGGGACAGATGATGGGGTTCTCAGTTGAGATAGTACTGGCAGTGTTGCTGTAGTACTCAATAGTTTTCTAGTCTTTAATTTCGGTAAGTATTTTGATTGGCGATTCGGATAAGCTCTTATTTTACCGCCTGGTTTTTTTAACAATGCTATACGAGTATTTAAAGATGATATAATATTTTGAGTTATTTCTGACACACAATTATTGATTGAAGTAGCTTTAAGTAACGATGGCGATACGGTTGTGTATGTAGTGGATATTGAAGAAGACGGTAACTTATCAGTAGGTGATGCAAATACTTCATGGTCATGAGGAGTATTTACAAATGAAACTGGTGACTGGTTATTTTCTTCTGTTATATAAGAACTTGGTAATATATATTCAGGTATTATTTCTTGTTGTGGTCTAAAGTTTGGAAAAGTCTCATCAAAGCCCGCAACAGATTTTACTGATGCATCAGGCAAAGTATTTACAGGATTAAGAATAGTGCGAGAACTTCTAATTTGAGGATATTCCATGATAGAACTCAAAGGGAGTCTATTAATTAATTCTTTGTTAAACAAATTTGGAATCTCAGTCAATGAATTAGGGTATATTTTAGTATAGGTATTTTCAAAAGATAATGGATTAAAAGAAGACTGATACCCTACTAGTGATGGATTAAGATTGTTTGAATACTGACTTTCTGTACAAGAAATAGGACTGAAATTTGAGCTGAATTGTTCTGGTGGAGTTACGACATTTGGTAATGATAATTGGTTATAGCGTAAAGGATATGGTAAAGCGTAAGATGGGTTTACTAGTGTGCTGTAAGTAAACTTATTTAGAGAAGGGTATTGGGAATAAGGTGACAAGTCAGGTGAGAATGATGGAGGTAACCTCATAGAATCTAATGATACGATTGGTAAGGAACTAATACTTAACAAAGAAATATCTGTACTTGTTAAAGAAGTTGAAATTGTTGAATAATCTGAAATAAATGGAGTATTTATTAATGGAATATTATTCAAATAAGTCGGTTGAATAGATTTTGCAATTATAGGCGATACATACGGTATTGGCAAGTTCGAAGTATAAGGCAACTTCATTGAATCACATTTTGAGCTGTATGACGTCGGTAATAGAGGTGAATATTGAGGTGACGTATATCTATTATATAACTCATTTCTAAATGTATCGATCTTCGGTGGTAATGTTTTGGAAGTAAAAGTTAATACTAAAGGTAATGAAAATGTACAGAAAAGTGATGATAAATCCTTATCTGGGAATTCAGATTTATAATATGCCAATATGGCGTCACTCGATGGTGGTACTATTGGCACTTGTGATGCTGTTTCTGGTGACAAAGGCTTGGGTTTTCTTGGTGTAACTGTTGCTACTAAATCTTTGAAGGGTAGTGTTACAGCACCGGGTGAAGACGCAAAGGTTATCTGTAAAAAAAAAACATACGACCCGAATTGATAACCTCCTCCTTTTTTAAGTCGGTTAAAAAATATTATGAAAATGTAATGAAAGCTTGACACTACTAATTTTTTATTTATTTTGATAACTTGTTTTCTTAACTATGACAGTGTAAGATATTTAGTTCTTAAAATAATAGCTAGGGGCACTATTCATTTTTAGACATTTTACGCTTTTGTGACCAATATTTTATTTCATGACATAGGGTTACATTAGGTTTAGGCTTCTTAGACATAGGGTTAATAATATAATTTTTTATTAAATAATTTATTCTATTAAATGTATTAAGTATTAAGTAAGTAATTAATTTTATCTAAATATTTATGTTTCAAATGTAATAATATTACTAATTAATTATATTATATGCATGCCGTAACGGTGATACATGTTGTACTATTAATTTTATTCAACATCTATTGTAACCATGTTTTAAGCAAATAAAGATTCTTTCATGGCTACGCCACTGTAATAGACTATTTACTTCTAATGTTCACACAAATAAAAAAAATATCACTATTAAGTAACAGCTTAATTTTCCTTTTTTTTTGAAAGGAAACCCCATAGAGGAAAAACTCTATGTACATAGACGCGTAAAATATAGGGATGTGTTACAAGGGTGTAACAGAGGGTGGCCTGACATTTAACGAACAGTCTAGATTCCAGTCCAATGAGCATTACTCGCCAAAAAACTGTCGAGAATCGAACCCGTGACCTGTATCACTGAGCCACAGAGGCAGTCGATATAGATAAATAGAGAAAATATTATAAATACCTCATATATTATAACACACACTAAAAACAATTTCACACCCATATTGAACGACAAAAACAAAATGTACTCAAACATGACCTTAATTTATAACCTATTAGTTTTGTAATTAATTAATTGGAAAACAGTTTAGTGTGTAATCAGGTTAAGTATTGAAATGTTTATGTAATATTATTGATAAATAATTTCTTAGCCAAGCTTCTTTTATAAAAGACACAAGTATGCGCCGGCAGTTCAACCATCCTTTAGTCTTCTTCTTTCTCCTTCTTCATCCCCTTCCTAACATCAGCTTGATTGTGCTTTCTAAGCATTATATCTGAGGCTCTAGACAAATGTCAAAGATTTCTATTCTATTCATAGAATAGATACAAAAATGTATGAGATTGACATAAGCGTTGGCGTTAGCTTATGTCAATCCAATACATTTTTTAATCTATTCTATGAATAGAATAGAAATCTTTGACACTTGTCTAAGGCCTCTGCAATGCTTAAAAAATATAGCCACCTCTGTGGTTCGATGGTACTGTGTACGGTTTACCACGCAGAGGTCTCGAGTTCGATCAAAAAATTCTCAGTATTAGCCCGGAGTCTAGAATTGTGCCCGATAAATGGCAACAGGTTCGTCCCTTGCTACATTCAACCTGCAAGAAGTCGGTGGTTAAATACCTCTGACTACCTCTTCAGGGATAAAAAGCATGAAGCTTTATAATCATGTATCGATAAATTACGGTTGCTACTTACCAGCTGGTGAGCTGTATGTTTGTTGGCCACAAAAGTAGTTTATAAAAAGAACTCTAAACTTTGGAATGACTCCGCGCACTTACCTAAGTTCCTAAAGTTGCCGCGGCAAGCAGTCCGTATCATAAGAAGCTCAGAGGCTACTATAAGTCTTAACCCTTGAGCCTTTACAGCTGCTTGGAGACATCGCCTCAATGGCCGTCTTCGACTCTTTAAATTACATATTTACTTCTACTTCTTACATATTTACTATAATAACTTTTATTGAATTATTTGAACTCTTTGAATTTTTCCCCCTCGATCCCTTTCTATACAAAACGAGATACGCGGTACGTTAGTTGCAATCTTCCATCGCCGGATTTACACGTGTATGCAAAGTTTTAGCTCAATCAAACGAGAATAATTATTTCAAAATTCATTTGAAAGATTTGACTTATTACCAAAGCAAATTACATTTTAAATGTTTGTTCAAGAGCAAACTTCCCAAATTTTCCCACTTCCCTTTTTCCTCCCCAAACGCACTCCCTACACGGTAGGCAGCGGCTTCGCAGAGTCTCTGGCATTAGCAGAAGCAATGCTAGAGACTCTGAGTCATCCATGAGCGACAGTTACCACTTACCATCACGTGGGCTGTTGTGTTTGCCACTATCGGCAATAAAAAAAAATTGTCCAGTTGAACATTTTCTCTGATTCTTTTCATATTCTCAAATACAAATAAATGCGCATAAATTGTTAGCCCTTTTTTTATTGATAAACTATTTCTTTAGTTTATTTAGTTCTATCCATCCGTTTGTATAATTTACATATTTTTTTGTGGGTTGTTCCGTATTCATCCGATGACGTTTCATCCTATACAATTTTCTTTCCTAATTCAACCTATTTACGTTCCTTACTCAACCGACAGCAATTATTTTATTTTAAATTCTTTATTCATCCTGTAAGAATTCCTAGCTTACTTGATTACGAAATCAGCCACAAGCTCTAAGGTTTGCGTGGACGGTCTGAAAAAAAATACTGTTTTAGGATTAGGTTATAAAATAGTCGTTTTGTGTTTACTGAAGTTGTCTATTATTTTACTTTGAAGAATTTGTTTTTACTTTGTACTATGTTGTAATGTTTAGTAGTGTTTTGATGTAAGAGTTATTTATTTATATTGTTGTAAAGTTACATTAAAATCCATTTATACAAACTTTTGCATTTATAATATTACTAGTTGCCCGCAGCTCGGTTTCATCCGCGTCTTTAGTTACTGCTCTGCTCTCGTCGGCAATAGCGCGATGTTACATTGCCTATATGCTTCCTCAAGAACTGGGTTATCATACGCAAAATGAATTATTCAAATCCGACGTTCCGTTTCAGAGATTAGAGCTAGAGAATCGTGTTTAAATAAACAAACTCTTTAGCTATAATTTTTTTTTTCCACGACTAAGGTGACAAACAAACATACGGCCCGCCTGATGGTAAGCAGTTACCGTAGCCTATGGACGCTTGCGACACCAGGAGCATCAGTAGCGCGTTGTCGACCCTTACAATTAGTGTAGATATAGATTATTACGAAATAATAGCTAAGAAAGAAATGGAGTTTTTATCACGTATGCATTCAGTTCTGTTTTATTACTTAATTTATCGCTTTCTCTGAATAATACCTAATTTTAACTTGATAAATACCTACGTGATGTTTATTAATAATTAAACAATCGTAATGGTATTTTTATATGTAATATTTTATTAATTACTTAATACTAAGTTTCTGTAGGCCATGTGAGGTAGACTACAAAACCTATCTTTTCCTAAAGGTGTCGTAAGAAACGACTAAAGAAATCTATACTAATACTAGCTGAGCCTCGCGGCTTTGTCCCCCTCCGCAACCAGACTGATTTTCGGGATGAAAAGTAGCCTACGTCCGTCTCCGACCCTGAATCTATCCAAATTTCAATTTTTATCGAAATGGGTTCAGCCGTTTAGGCGCTGAGTAGTAACAAACACACACACATACACACACAAATTCTCGCATTTACTCGTATATTAGTATGATAGAAAGAGTTTGTTTGTTTGACTGTGCTATAATAATATAATAATAATAATTATTATTATATTTTATTCCTCATCACAAAGGTTTCTTACACTAGCTTAAGTATTAAGATCAAAACCAACTTTGTGAGAGGCTGGTGCCTGTGGTAGGTTGGTTAGGAAACCACCTGTATTACGGGTCACCAGGCCTCTCCCCGCAGCTAGTCTGTAGCTCTAGTATTACAAAACCAATATTGTTATTGTGGAGATATATAAACAGTTTTTATAATTAACTTAAAATGAGCATACAATTAGGATAAGATTATGTGTGTGTATCTGAGTGTGTGTATGAATGTACTATAAATAATCACTGATACTACCTACTTTTACCAGTAGGATTTTAATTTTTTTTTTTTTGTTTTTACATTGCATTTGATAGCACAACATAGAATAAAATATTTATTTCGTATAAAAAGTAGTACAGTATAACAGCGTAAATCTAAATTGTATGAACTTAATGTATCTAACACACATTAAATTTTACAAAGATACTTAAAAAATGTCAAGTAACTGAGAAAAAGTTCTTTATCTCCCGTACTAATCAAAGACTGTGTTACGGCAAGGTAAAAATATTTAAGTACTATGTTGTTACCTTAATATTCTACATTTAAATGATTATATATTTCTTTTCTTCACATACAAATACGTACAAAAAACACAATGACTACAGTTCTGTATAAAATTGTTAGTATTCCCTGAAGGGAGTCTGTTGTCCGAGGGTAGTAATCAATCACTTGGTTCAGAGCTTCTTATACTATTTGTAAAGAAAACATACGGATAATAAGTACAGACATAAACGTAGCTATTTTTTGTTGATAACGCTCGCACTAGAGCTGAGAACTGTGTAGCAGACATTACAAATATATAGTCATCAGTACACTTAAGATAAAACCTTTTTTGACCAAGTAAAAAATGTGCTCATAGCTCGTTGCGTTCACTGATCGGTAAACGATTAGCGGGTTAAGCAACATAGAGTGCGGCTAGCCTATGGATGGGTTACCACATAGTGGTATTTGATCTGAGCGTCTCCGTGCTTCGGAGGGCAAGTTAAAAGTTGGACCCGGTTGTTATCAAGTTGATAACAGTCGTTAGGTCAAATCGGATGCCTCTATGGACGACATGAACAAATCTTGACACTAGATTGTTCACTAAACAATCGAGATATTTGATTATATCCAGATAAAATATTTTTTTGTCACTTTGTCTGATGGTAAACTGTCATTGGGCTGAGAGGTGTTGTCCGCTATTCCAAAAGCCATCGTTACAAACTACTGGCTTGCTAGTCTCTAATATGGCGGCTTTTTAAAATGTTTTTTCAGATGCTTTTTCGAGAAACACAAAATGGATTTGTTGTTGTTTGGTTGTAAAACTAAACATTGTCGTATTTGTATAGTCGACTATAAAGTTGCTTTACCACTCTTAGAGTAAATATCGTTTGCATATCACAAAACAATAATGCCTATTTTTGCTTCCAAGTTATCTCAGTACAGTGACAATTGTCATTGTCATAATGAGTCTTATTAAATTTTAAATTGTATGATAATTTTTGTTAATAGTAAAGCAAGTATGTGGTCGAAGTCAATAATAACTGATGATAAGTGGACTGTCGCTCATGGAGTTTTAAAATACTAGAGGGCTTAGACAAGTGGCATAAACGCTAATAAAATAGAATAGATTTGTCAATGTATGGATTGACATAAGCTAACGCCAACATTGTCGTTAGCTTATGTCAATCCCATTTCATTTTAAATTAGCTTTAATTTCATAGTACGTAGTCACCGTACTGTGAAACGAAATCTCTAAACGAACGCTCAAAATAGCTGTCTCTATGTTTCAATAGTGTTGATTCTAGAGAGTACATCGTTATCGCTGTAGGTCAAACCTTTTTACTCGCGACGAACTTTCATCTTTGTAACCAATGTTAGACATAAAAAATAAATAGAATGATATAAATAGAAAAATGTAGATGTAACCATCTTTGATAAAAATTAGAATAGAATAGAAAATTCTTCATTATTAGAGCCTATTAGGCACCTCTTCTCATACAAAGAAGGCATGAGCATTGATCACCACGTACAATCAAGGCGGATTGGCAATTTCAAACTTTTGTGATAAGTCTAGTTGTTTTTCCAATTTTTTATTAAATTATATCTTTAGCGTATTAACATTAGCGTGATGCTACATAGCCTTAACTATCCTCAAGATCTGGGCTATCAAACGCAAAATGCATTATTCAAATTCGACTGGTAGTAGTAATTAGCGTGTTTAAACAAACAGACTCTTCCGCTTTATTTAATATTATGAAAGTATAGATTATTTTTTGACTTTATACAAAAGTTTCAGAGGACTATATTTAGCCGTGTAGTCTTCTGTCTCTAAAACATGAAACTAATACATTTTTGCCCGTGAATGTCGTAAAACATCCAAAGCCTGCTAAACGTGATAACTGTAAGCATATTCTTACTTTTAGAGAGTAAGTACACCGTTCAATGGACATATTCATATTCTTCATCAGCATCAGAACAAAGAAGTGTTCGAGCAATGGAAGTCACTGTACTACCTAATATAAATCGTGTATTAGATGGAGATTCTTTAATTTTAAATTTAATTGTAAGCCTGAACTCTAACTCTTAATACGTAAAGCTACCGACTTTTCTTTTTTAAATTAGCCTTACAACGTGACTCCACTCTACCTGATGGTAAGCAGTCAGTGGATGGACAGGTCCAGAATTGATGGACACCATTCCAAATGTCAAACTACTGGTACGGTGGCCTCCACTATGGTGGCTTAGTGAGATGCTTTTTCGTGCCGCTTAAAAGATTAAGAATAAAAGTTGCGACGCTTAAAAAAAGAAGGGTAACTCGTTAACAAGTTAACAAAAACTGATTAAAACAAATTAAATCATTATTTAATACCTTTCAATTTATTAAATTAAATTCAACCATACAATATTTTCCATATCAACATGAATACATACATTTATAAACTTTAAAAATGAAATAAATGAATTAATAAATATAATTATAAGGGCTATAACCGCATGGGCTGACAGCAGGAGACATCATACTATAGTCCAGCGCTGGGCTATAACTCGGCACTATAATTTCCCCAGCAGTGGGCAAAGTGTTGCTCAGAAGGTTGCTGACAACCAACAACTGTAGAGCATTAGCGAGGTTGTTGGCTACCGTGCTATCTTGAATTATAGTAGTGGTTGCTGGAACCACAGGCTTGGATACTATGGTTTCCATGCCATATGGGACATCGACGATAGGTCCTGGGTAGTTAGGTAGGAGGACTTGGTTGGGTAGTATGGTTTCGGCAACCGGGAGGATGTTCGGTCCACATGAAGGCATTATTCCTGGGTACCGGTTGAGGCATTGTGCTTGTAAAATCTGGAACAATAAAATTTTGAGGAAATGAAAAAAAAACAATGCTAATCATTCCTTTTCCTCCTTTTTCCTTATTCATTTTTTCTCTAGAGAGATCAACATTAACTTTTTTTTATGTGTTATTATAGAATTACTAGTTTCTCGCAGCGCGGCATCATCCGCGTCTTTAGCTACTGCTCTGCTCCCGTCACCAGTAGCGTGATGTTACATAGCCTATAACCTTTCTTAAGAACTGGGCTATTATGTGCAAAAAGAATTATTCAAAACCGATTGGTAGCTTAAGAGATTAGCGCATTCAAACAAACATACAAACTTTTAGCTTTAAATAAAATTTACCGCCATGTTGATTATGATAAATCGTTAATTGTATGTTTGTAAAGTCTTAACAACAAAGGACATTTGACAGGGTTGTCTTATAAAATCAAAAACCAAAATATTAAGTTCTTCGTATCTTTATTACAATGGTTTAGACCTCTAGGATCTTTATGTTAGATATAATATTTTTTAGAGTTCAATTTCTTTCGTTATGAACTTGGTACAAATATTTTAAGCCCTTAAGTACAAAAGGTAGATAAACAATTGAAATAAATAATTGTACTTACACCGAAAAGAGCGAATTGGAGGCAAACAATAGTGACCATTTTAGAAGCCATTTTGGATTTTTATAAATGTAAATAGTAGAAGAACTAACTCGTTATGATGTCTTCTGTTTGTTCACTTAAGTTTATATACTAATATTATTATCGTCATGCTTCATTTTATCTATTTTTCTCAATAACTTCCCTGATAAAGATACCACGAACTGTTAACTCACTTCGATAAAAGAAAGTTTTGTAATAACTTATATTATCTGAGTTTGTGAAGGCTTAAAGGTATATCAGTATGAAATAATAAGTTGTGACGGCTTAATGGTTGTTACTCTTTATTATACAATACTAGCTGCGCTTTCCGTCTTCGACCGCGCCTAAAATGTGTTTTGAAACCAGACCGATTTTCGGGATGAAAAGTAGTAAAGTAGCCTATGTCTGTCTCTGACGCCGAATCTATCTACATACCAATTTCCATCGAAATCGGTTCAACCGACGGTTTCGTGGGCTGCGTACCCGTAGGACTTTCAAGTTTGGACTTCGTCTACAAAATATTGCTTATTAAATCTTGAAGAGGGTCCAACGGAACTTTAAATATGTACTTTTGACCGAACGGGTACTTTTGTGATAGAGAATCTAATCTTGGAGGTCCAATGGCTACGCAGCTTTGACATAATGTAAAAGCGATTTAGCGCTGAACAATTCATAGCATAAAATCGGGTTTTCAAATAAAGATCGGTAAAAAAAGCCACTGTTAGTGAACATATTCATGTACATTATGCTACAGTGTATAGTCGGCAACATTTTGTTTGTGTTTTCCTGTTATTGTTTTTGCTATGCTTAGAACACCGTCATAAACACAAATTACAGAGA
The DNA here is from genome assembly GCA_963082885.1 of Parascotia fuliginaria. Taxonomy (NCBI): domain Eukaryota; kingdom Metazoa; phylum Arthropoda; class Insecta; order Lepidoptera; family Erebidae; genus Parascotia; species Parascotia fuliginaria. The sequence continues at coordinate 6,986,213 of OY720198.1, read as the reverse complement.
CCATTAACCATCAAATGGGTCCTATGCTTGTTTGCCATAATGCTAAAAAAACATTTTTACTTAAGTGGACCAAGTAGTGCCATCTGGATATTGTACTAATAACTTCGTGAGCACAAAAGCAAAAAGGAAAAATATTTTTCTAATCTTTGCACACAAAATACTGTAACATTAATAAAAGTGGTATAAATTTTTACATTATTAGTGTTTTATTATTTGTTTTTTAAAACAAGTATACGGCCCACCTAGATAGTAAGTGGTCACCATAACCTATAGAGATGGTTGTGTTTTCCAAGCATTGTAGGAGTAATCATGCTTAGAAAACACTACTAATCTGTTGCTGACCACGGAGAAGGGGATGAGTAAGGACAAGGGAAACGGAAGAGAACCGAAGGAGTATTTGGGCTGCCGGCGCTTTCACTCACCGAGCGAAACACATTAGTATGAAAACTAATATTCTTACTTCGATCTTCTATGAGAGGGTAGTACTTCTCTGGACGATTCGGGTCAATTACCTGATTACATAATAGTTTAATCCGTTTTGGAAGGTAACGGAATCGCTGAGCCCCTGGCATTGCAGTACCATGTGTGATAGAATTACTGTTACTGTTGTAGTTGTTCATCTGCCACTATAGGAGGCAATACAAAAAAAATAAAATAATAAATATCTTTGTGCCCGAATCTTACGGTACCTAGTTATTACGCATTTTATTTAATTAAAGTATAGTTTTAAATCCATTTCTTTGCACTTGATATTACTTCTCGCATTGGATACATAAAAACTATTAAGGTTGTATATTGTGTGTAATAAATAAATAATAAAAATATATAAAGAAAATAATATTTGATATTTTAATTTAAATTGTCATGTAGGTCGGGGGAACTAATGTATGAAAGTTTTCTTTTCAGTCGTCAGGGAATAGCCATTTGAAAGAAGACCTCTCTACTTAGTCATGGATGTTTAAGCCTTAAAGGCTTAACAAAGACAAGATCAGACGAAGTTTTCATGTATATTCTATTGAAATACAACGTGCTTTTTAGAAAACTAACCCTGTGAGAAGAACTTAATAAAAATAGAATTATGTAAATAACACAATAGACTTTTCCAATAAATTTACTCCTATATTCGCATCTTACGACACAAAAACATGCGACATGGATTGGTTCAATATTCTATATCAAAAATCTGATGGCTAATGATATTAGTCCTAAACTTAAAGCAGACCTGAAAAGACACTTTAAAAGAGTGTAGTCTATTATTGATAGCGCCTCAGCACCGAACGATTCGAATATACAAAAACAATTATAGAAAACCATAAAAAAATTTATAACGGTTTGTTAATGAAAAAGGAATGGGGATGAAAGAGGCAATAAATAAAATAAAACTGTGTTATTATTTTTTGTTACATTAGTGACAGACGTGCCTACAGCATACCTGATGGTAAGTGGTAACTGTCGCTCTTGGACTTCTGCAATTCGAAACGATAAATAAGAATATAATGATAAAAAGAAACGTCACGGCTGGTAGTTCTCTCCAGATAGCGGCACACCAGCTGATAAGTAGTTCCTGAAGCTTCGTTCGGTAAGTGTAGAATTCTGAGAAGTCTGTAAAGTATCTTTAACATCTTTTAAAAGAGAAATATCATTAACATCATTAACCTTGTCTGGTGGAACTAAATGGTTATGTCGGGTATACTGGCCTAACAACTAATACCTTACACCTAAACTGACGGGCTTGCAAATTTGATACTACATTAGCCACTACCTAGGTAGGTAAATTAAGTTTACATAATTATATCGCCGTTTCCGCGGCCGGCTACTTGACACCCCGCAGCGAAACACGACGCCGACCTCTCGTATACAGTAGTTTTTAGTTTTAAATTATATAAAATATGTATTCGTTTATAGTTTTTATTTTGTTATTTATGTATTGAAATTTTATGGGCTCTAAATGCCTGAAATAAATGGTTATTATTATTATTATTATTATTATAATTTTTTTTTTTTTTTTTTTTTTATAGTATAGCCTACCAAAGTGACTCCACTCCGCCTGATGGTAAGCAGTCAGTGGAATCCAGAAGTGGCGGCCACTATACCAAAAGCTATCGTTTTAAACTGCTGGTATGGTGGCCTCCACTATGGCGGCTGGGAATGGGGTTAGGGGAAGGAAATGAGGGACGTGAGGAAAGAGGAAAGGGGGGAAATTGGGCCTCCGGCGCTCTCACTCACCGAACGAAACGCAGTAGTACGGATACTACTACTCTTAAGTCGATCTTCTATGAGAGGGTAGTACTTCCCCGGACGGTCCGGCCCATTCATGCTGAAATCAGCGTGGATCTACTACCGTAAAATTTTGCTTACTTGTCATAATTTAGTTTATAGAGTAAATAACAGGAGCGCTTTAAATTTTCCATACAAATCTATACTATTATATAAAACGGAAGACTTTGTTTGTTTGTTTTAACGCGATAATCTCTTGAACTACCAGTTGGATTTGAATAATTCTTTTTGTGTATGATAGCCCAGTTCTTAAGGAAGATTATAGACTACGTAACATCACGCTATAGCAGATCAGTAACCAAAGATGTAACTTAACACTTCCCGGGCAGTAAACGGATATGGCCGTGATGACAATAAAATTCTACAGTAGTGTCCATGAAAAAATTAATAAGAGTAAAACTCGCTGCGGGATGCTTGTATGTAGTAAGCAAAGTCATTGTTTTTTTTTGTTTCTCTTCTAACTTATAAAAGCAAATAACTCATTTTGATACAGCTTTTATTATAGTTTAGAGTGTTTCTTCTAGAAGGTTAGTGTGTCTTATATTATACGTATTTATTTTTAGTTGCTTACAGTGGTAATTGCTCAACCCACCTGATGGTTAGTGGCAACTGTCGCTCATGAACTTTGCTGCCAGTGCCAGGGATTCTGTGAAGCCACTGCCCACCGTGATATGAATGCTTTCTATAAACCATTTTGTAATAAAAATAAAACTCATGTCGTAAGTTTTACAACATATTTTGTAAAGCCCACAAGAATATACGTGCAAAGCCGGTCGCTAGTTAAAGTAAAACGACATTTATAACAATATAATTTATTAACAAACTTCTTAATTAACAATAAATAATTATCTATAAAGTCTATGTCGAGCAGTGGAATTCTATTTATAGCGTTTAAAATAATTCATTCATAGAAAACACATCCTTATCCATCATGGCATAAGGTGAAAGAAAATCTTTTCGAGGATTTGTTGAAAATTGAGGAGTAGGATCCGAAAAAGTAGAAGGACCCAGAGCTTCATAAGGAGACATTAAAGTTACACTGTTACGAGTAGGCTTTAAATTTTGCATCCTATTTGGGTCCGCAAAATTCGGAGTGCCTACAAAATTTGCGTTAGGAATTAAATCTTTTTGTGGCAGCTGATTTTGAAATACATATTGGTTTTGGGGCACGTATTGATTTGCAATCATTTGATTTTGAGTTGGATTGGGATTTTGAGTTGGTAATTTTTCTTTTAGCTTATCAGTTATTGAATCAGTTGGTGGTGAATTCAGGATGTTGCTGACTATTAGTAATTGTAGAGCTACTGCTAAATTGTTTAGTAATTTTGAATCTATGTTTGAAGAAATCGTTTGAGGTTCAGTTTTGGGTTTATCCATTGGTTGTGATAACCCTGCTATTAAGGCTGGTAAGGATAAAGCTGTAAGTGCTGGTAAGCCTTTAGTTGGTTGTGGTATAGTTGCGACTTGGTTGCTAGCTGGTAAATTGTTAGTGGTAGCTGCATTTTGAGTGGTTGCTGGTATTGGTGTATATGGTAACCCTGTTAGATGTAGATACTGCTGTATTGATCTCTGACTGTTGGTTGAAGGTATCTGCAAAATTAAGATGTAGTTAATAACATAGTACATAGAAAAGGTCTCATTGACCTTTCTTCTTGCACAGAAGATGCATAGAAGCTAAAAAAAATCATTAAAACACGGTAAGGAAAGTTGTAATGGTAAGTGGTTCCGTAATTCACCCTGCAGTAAATATAATCTATTCACTCAAAGTCAGTTTAAGAAGTTCTTGCCTATTTACTTTTATTTAACTATCCAATAACCTTAGTTTTAAGATTTTTATTCAAAGAAAACATGTAAGTAAATCTGAAAGTCGAAATGGTCCAATGGATAAGGCACCCGCTCTGTAAACACGAGGTCAGGGATTCGAACCCAAGCTACTACCAATCTGCAGTAATAAAAAATTAAGATTGTTAATCTGCAAGCGACCAATACTGTATGAGAAGAGACCTTACTGCAGTGAGATAACAATAAGTATTAATTTACACTATTGAGGAGTGCTTTTACACTGTTGACGAGTTTTTTAAAAAAGGATCATGTCGTTATTATTTTTATAGAAATGCATTGTAGATGAGTTAGTAATGTTATGTTATGAGGCTAAATAATTTAGGTTGTAATACACGACAGTTAAATGATTCTAATTATATTTATAATGTGACATGAATTTATGAATAAGAATGAATTGTAACTCGAATTGAATTAATATATAATTTAACCAACAAATTTTGTGATGACAAAGAAGAGAAAGAAAGAAAGAAAGAAAAATAATTTATTAGCGTACAATGACAAAATACAAATAGCAACAAATACAAAATTTTATAAGTAGGTACAATTAACTTATAAGCTAACAAAGGTAGTGTAATATTGCAAGCACGGTAGGTACATAACTACATAGAAACGTTATATTGTACTGCTAATGGGCCTCAGCTCAGCATGGTGCTGCAAAAGTACAAGTACAATTGCAGCGCTGATTTTCAGCCGAAGCCTCGAGCGGCTAGAGGACAATAAAACAATTTGTAGATATGACAATGATATATAAAACTTTCAATTAATTGTGACTCTGATAGTGAACTTATATTTGCATGCCAATTTATTTGGCGAAATGTGCCTGCTACTCATTTATACTTAACCAACTTCTGTACCATATTTTATGCAAATAAATGATATTCTATTCTATTCTTATAAATATTAATAAAATTATTATACATACTTTCCACAACAAAGTTTGTAACATTAAAAACCACACTATCCTCTCCATATTGTCACACAACTGATCTAATGAATACTTTTTCAATATAATTCATTGTTATAGAGCATTTTATCTCATTACTTGTATCTCTTGCATCACCAACGTCATCAAGATAAAGATAGATGTGATTTATCTCGATTACATGTTATTGTTTTATAAAGTTCATATTAATTTTGATTTTGTATAGAAACTTTCGATGTATTTCTTCCATTTATATAACACTAGCTTTCCGCGGCACGATTTTGGCTTACTGCTCTGCTTCCGTCGCCAGTAGCGTGATGTTACATAGCCTATAATCTTCCTCGAGAACTAAGCTATCATACGCAAAAAAAAATTTCAAATCCGACTGGTAGTTACAGAGATTAGCGCGTTCAAACAAACAAACAAACTTCCGCTTTACATAGTAGTATAGATTAAATCTTTTTCCCCGAAGATAGACAGAGATAAAATCAATTACGATTTTGCTAGCTATGCTGGGTTTTATGCAACAGTGAGTGCGTAGCCATATAAACTAATAAATAAAGCGCAAGCGTTTGTTTGTTTGAACGCGCTAATCTCTAGAACTACCAGTAAGATTTAAATAATTATTTTTGCGTTTGATAGTCCAGTTCTTGAGGAAGGTTATAGGTTATGTAATATTACGCTACTGGTGACGGGAGCAGAGCAGTAACCAAAGATGTAACTTAGAGCGGGTGAAACCGCGTCGCGGAAAGCTAGTTTACCAGTTAAAACCGAAGATTTAATTCTGAATATTTCTCGACGGAAAAAAACATTAATAGTAAGGAGGTTATTGAGAACAGCTTTGCCAGCTGTGAGATCATACAGGCTCACAGTATCGGTGTAAAGCAGTTCTCGTGTTGTTAAAAAAAAAGTTTCTTTCTTTTAAACTACCAAATTGAAGGCCAATTTCTCCCCTTTCCTTTTTCCTCACTTCCCTCAATTCCTTCACCTAACCCACTCCCTTCACGGTAGGCAGCGGTTTCGTAGAGTCTCATTGCTGGAGTAATGCCGAGCGACAGTTACCACTTACCATTACGCGGGCTGTTTACTTGTCTGCTATTGATGGCAATAAAAAATTAAATACAAAGGCGGCATGTATATTTTCCAACACAGGATAGGCAGCAACGTGCAATGGTGTCTGCTGCATGCAAAAATCTGTTTCATTTTAGGATGAAGAAATAAATTTTCTTGTAACGCAAAGCTTAATCTTATAATATAAATATTGTTGTGGAATTCTTTGATTTGAGTTGCGTTTGATTATTTTGGCAATTATTAAACTCTGCTGTCTATGTGACCAAATTGACTATAACTTTTATATTCTTGGAAACTTAATAATGTTAGTAACATTATTATCGTTATTTACGAAAGAAATTTATTGTTACATTAATACACTTTAGCAATCATAGTTAACAAGTATAAAAGGGTAACATTACTTATTCTTATATTTATAGACTTCAAAATGGCGATCATATATTTTCTGTGCGCGGGTCTTTTTTGTTTGGTAAGTAATATTTATTGTCTGTGATAGTCTGTTTGAGTCGTGTATCTTGTAATGGTAGAAGGTTCTAAAATGATTTGGACTAATCGACCTGAGGTCCCAGACAAGTATGAGATTGACATAAGCGTTGGCGTTAGCTTATGTCAATCCAATATAATTATTAAATCTGTTCTATGAATAGAATAGAAATCTTTGACACTTGTCTAGGGCCTCTGGTTAGTTTCAGGCGTAAAATATCTAACTTTTCTTAAAACAGTAAGTAGGTACGTAAAGAAGTATCCTTTCTTCTTGTTCGATTAAGTGTGAACGTCGAATCATTCCTATAGAGTTAAGTAATATTTTACAGTATCTTATAATAAATAACTTAATTGCAACTATAAAGTTCTTACAATTTATATTCAAACCCTGATTCCCAAACAAGCGTGAGCTGTGTGTTGGGAAACAGTTCCTTCCCTTAAGTAGGTATTACCTACAAAAGTTACAACTAGTACTATCTACAAAATACATTACTGGGAACAATTGAAGAGTATTTACACATACATATTGCACCTACAAGAGGTATGTGTTATGTTGCACAAATATATAAATGAAGACAGGGAAATTATCCATCACAGGTTAAGCAGTATAGTGCTGTTATAAGATTGTCGCCACTGGAATCACCAATACGCTTTATTTTTCAAGTACACCACGACAAGCAACTTCTTGTCTAAAGTTTTGCTTTAAATATTTATTTTTATTTTTCAGACCCAAGCCCAGTACATACCAATACCTCCAGCACCATGCTCACAAGTGATATCACCTTGCCAGCAACTGATATCACCATTGCAGTCACCAATATCACCCTGCCAGCAAGTAATACCACCATGCCAGACACCGATATCTCCTTGTCAGACCGTGATATCACCATTCCAGACACCGGTATCGCCATGCCAGACCGTGGTATCATCACCAGCACCGGTAGTTGCTACCACTATAGTCGATAACTCCGTATCGAATGCTTTAGCTAATGCTCTCCAACTCTTAATTGTAAGCAACTTGATAGAGAATACCATGAATTCTCCTTGTGGTTGTGGATTATCAGGTGTACTTCCAGGTGGACTTTCAGGTGGACTACCTGTATGTGACTGTGGATCCTCAATATACTCCTCTCCCATAGAGATTCTGGCACCTCCTTGCCTTCCATACGATCCTATAACTCCATGCGAAATAATAGCTCCATGCGACCCAATTATTGAGATAATTCCTAATTCTTGCTATCCAGAAATACTGCCAATTTCAAATCCTGGCTGTGGATGTGGTTGTGATGTCCCATTTATGCCAAACATTGGCCCCAATTTTGGCTCCAATTTTGCTCCAAACTGTGGTTGCAGAAATGGAATGCCAAGTCTCGAAAGCCTTCTTCCAGGTCTTCTGCCAAGTTTGGGTTGTGGATGCAAAAAACCTTTTGGACAAATGTGTGGATGTGGATGTGATGGGCCGTTTATGCCCGATATGTACCCAGGATATAATAATTATGGGTATGGTATGCCCGGTTGTGTTGAATCTTTCAATTATGATCCGTATCCTAATAGATGCTATGGAAATGGGCCATATTATTACTAAATAGTATGTTAAGGCCAATTTTATGTTAATACGTGATGAAAACTTTATACCCTTTTTTTAATATTACGTAGGAAGAGGAATGTCACTTGAACCCTGAAGAACTATGAGATTTGACAAAGTAAAACTTCATAGAAGAAAATTGTAATACAGTACAAAATATAAACAACTACATAATTGAATCTACTTAAAGTATCTTTTAAATTATTATTTTAGGCCCCTTTATTGATAAAGTTGAATAATTTGGGCAACTAGAATGAGTAAATGATGCTCAATGAATTGTATCAAAAGAAATTTGCCCAGCAGAGTGACAACAATAGAATGGAACTTGATCTACCGTTAGACCACACCAAAGACGTAAATTATAAAATTAGAGCGTACCTATCTATTATGAGAAGAATACGAAATTTATTAATAAAACCCTGTCGAGTAAGGCAAAATACATCTAAATTTCTCAACTAAGGCACTTCACAAAAAAATTATAAACAGTTTTTTAATCTAATTAAAATACAGTATACTTCAAACAATGAACCATGGTTTTTTATTATTTCTCTTGATTTTATAAACCACACAAGTATTGTTATAGACGCGTAATAGGTACTTAGTGTTGTGCTGATTAAAAATTGATTCTTTATTAGGCTAAACCCGAAGGCAATAATAATAAAATATCACAACAACCAACACAACAATCTAGACCAAAATAAGAAAATAATAGCTTGTGATATGGTTTCTAGAATGCATGTACACATACATAATAATTATAACCTTTTTTTTAATATATAAAAATATGCAAATAGCATGCACACAAAATATTTGCACTTGGAATTGACCCAACGGCCTCTGCGTGGCAGTCCGTATACAGTACCGCTGAACCACAGAAGTAGTCACACAATTAGTGGTTCAAGAGATAGTAAGTGATAAATTAGTACTCATTGACATTGGCACTAACAGGAGCATTGTTAATCCACTGTCTACCTATAAATCGTTGTGGCGTCATTTATCTGGCCAATAATGACACACAGAGAAAAATCCAAGTGAAGACGACGGCTACGAGTTTACAGCATAGAAATCAAAGATGGCGCTGTCAACAAATTTAGACCTCTCCCATACAAGATGTATAGAAGCCCAAATCGCGATATTAACATTCTCACCCAACTAACAATATATACAAGTTCCCGACTACCAACTGTCGGGCAGTAGCCCGCCAGGCACCTAGCCTGGTCGGAGGATCCTCCCTTTGATTTGAGGTATATGGTGTGATGCCTCCACATCGTTTTGCTGATAGCCCTACAGATAAAAGTTCCAGCTGCTGTTAGGTATACTTACGCTCGCCAGTAGGAACATAACACTACGATATTCTGCTGGAAGGAGATCCTTCTTTAGTCCAGATTATTATTATACCTAACTCAAATGAAATATACTTTAGCAATCAACCTTGAACCTACATCTGTAATACGACTTTATACTATAAAGTGAAAGATTTTGTTTGTTTGTTTGAACGCGCTAATCTCTGGAACTACCATTCGGATTTAAATAAATCTTTTTGTGTTTGATAGCTGAGTTCTTGAGGAAGGTTTCAAGCTATGTAAGATCACGCTACTGGCGACGGGAGCAGAGCAGTAACCAAAGATGTAACTTAACGCGGGTGAAACTACGCTGTGGGAAGTTATTTTATAAAATTATTGTGCAAAACTTCAACCATAGTCAGTCGTCTTTGTACGGTAGTAGATCCACGCTGATTTCAGCATGAATGGGCCGGATCGTCCGGGGAAGTACTACCCTCTCATAGAAGATCGACTTAAGAGTAGTAGTATCCGTACTACTGCGTTTCGTTCGGTGAGTGAGAGCGCCGGAGGCCCAATTTCCCTCCTTTCCTCTTTCCTCATCTCCCTCATTCCCTTCCCCTAACCTCATTCCCAGCCGCCATAGTGGAGGCCACCATACCAGCAGTTTAAGACGATGGCTTTTGGTATGGTGGCCGCCACTTCTGGATTCCACTGACTGCTTACCATCAGGCGGGGTGGAGTCACTTTGGTAGGCTATAATATAAAAAAAAAAAAAAAAAAAATATATTTATTTATAAATGGTAAAGCCGAGAGAAGAACTGGCAAGAAACTCTAGATGCCGTTCGATTGGCGTATGTGGAATTCACAAAGAGAGGCCTAGACCCTGCACCTATGGGGTCCTGTGGATGATGTTAATAGTATTTGGCGCTGCCAAAACTGTTTTGCCAACACCAAACTGTTTAAAGTATTGTACCTGTTGTTATATTGTTTTATAGAGTTAAGTGTATTGCATGCTACTTGAAATTGTAACTTACAAAAATTGCCATAACCTGGCGATTAAAAAGAGTGGCCTCAGTTTCTTGCCAGTTCTTCTCATGGCTATACTTCGTCAGCGAATTGGCTGTAGATTAATTTGCTGACATTTTGTAAACTTTGACGTTCATAAGTGTTAATTTAATTAACCTATATGAATAAATATATTTTCATTTTTATTTTGTGTAAATTTGTGTGTCTTTTGTCTGTGTCCAATAAATGAATTATCTGTATTTATTTATTTCTTTCTTATTTTCTTATCTGTGACAGAGGTAAGACTGCTACCCGCTACTCGAATTTTTTATAACCTTTTTTAATGTCGGCGGGTAAATTGATTTAATTTTTAACCGGAGAGAACACTGCTAAATTGTAATAAGTTCATTATTCATAGAAATCTACTTTCGTTTACGAAAAAAATAGCAATAAGGGACTTTTAAAAAACGTAAATAAATAGTTTCAAAGGTTTTTAATATTATAATTACTAGACACACTTCAACACCAATATTAATAAATAAAATAATATATAAAAATTACAGTCCAAGACCGGCTAAAAATCCCGCCAACAATTCTTGGTCAAATTTAAAAATTGGTAACTTTTCAATCAAGTTTGCACAAGCACTGCAAACCTTTACTTCAGATTCGGCCAAACGACTGAAACGATCTTGAATTAAAGTGGGCATCTCATTTACTAACTCTGGCAACACTGGCACATACGCCGGTGGTGGAATAATACTGGGACGATTTGAATTTGGTATATTCTTAATATTCAAAGGCGTTTCTTTAACATTTAAAGGAATATTTTTAAAATTCGACGGAGTTTCTTTATTATTCAAGGGAATATTTTTAAAATTTGACGGAGTTTCTTTAAAATTTGAAGGAATTTCTTTAAAAGTTGAAGGAGTATCTTTAAAATTTGAAGGTGGTTGTTTAAAGTTTTGCTGTTCTTTAACATTAATGGGCATCTTTGTAGGATCTAATACAGTTACTTTAGGTTGAGAAGGAGGGGCTGGTAAGAAGTAAGCTTTAGCGGTTTCTGGGTAACATTTTGGTGCGATCCCATCCCATGGAAGTGGTGGTGGTGGGATCGAAGGTTCTGTTCTTGGTGTTGGAGCTGGAGAAATAGGTTTTTGAGCTAGTGTGGGTGGAGGAGTTGGTGGAATTAATCCTTTTCGGTTTAATTGTGCCTCAGATATCTGTAATAGAAAATTTATTTAAATAATTATGTCATAGAAAGTACTCTTTTCGGTATTCATTCTAAATAAAGTTTAAGAAAACGCAATCTTAGATTTTTAAATAACAAAGTGTCTCATATTTAAATTTATACATAATTTTCTGAAAACCAGTTGCTTATTGTAAATAATGTTGTAAGAAGCAATAAGGTAAATTAAACACATTTCAAATTAAATAACACAAAGGGACGCTCTTAATTTACATTTACAAAAATGCGTTCCCATTGCGCAAATTTCAAATGCACATCTCGTTTTAATATTTTGTAATATTTAATTATTATTATACTTAAACTTGTAATTCACAAGTACGAGATAAAAGCTGTAAGTTTGATTTTATGTCAATGCAAAAAAGAGTCACGCAACTATGAATACAATCAAGAGAAAATCATTACCTTAATATAAATAATAGTATTTAAAACTAAAATCCAAATATTCTTCATTTCCGTTTAAAAGTAATTATATAAACTGCTCAGCATAATTTTAAGTACAATGTAAAACAATTATCAGATTTATTTATATTAACGTAAAATATGTTGAACGACATTTACACAATTTACAATCACACAATTTTTACAAAGAATTTATTACAAATTTTATTTCCGTAATTTATTTAACTGTAATATTTGCCTACATATACATATTGTGAAATCTAGTTTTGCGTCCTTTCTTACAAAACAAAACAGAATAGCGATAAAGTACCTATTCATATCAGCCAAAAGACGTCTAAACAAGCTAATATTGTAAACCTATAGGTAAATATTATGAAAGTAATAATAATAACCAAAGTATTGTCTGGTTAGTGCTCAGATCAAGTAGAGTTAGTGGTGGACCTAATTTTTAATAACAAGTCTGTTTGCGTCTCGCATAAAAGACTAGTATACTTTTTTAAGGCTCTGAATCTTTTGGTTAAGCCCCGTTTAGCGCTTCTGAACACAATTCACACTCACAACTTCTTGATTCTGAATAGACTGGATGAAGGTGCAATTAATTCAAAGAGATATTATTTAGAACACAACAATATAAAAGCTTGAGAAGACTGCTATTAAGAAGACATCTCTAGGCAGCTTATTCTCAAGGAATTAAAAAACCTCTGAACTCCCAATGATACGGGCCCATGCCTGCCGCTGCAACCATTACTCTTATTCCTATAATATTATGTGCCTCAAGCAAGTGGTGAATGATGAGACCAGTAGGTACGCAAGAGCGTGTGTGTGTGAATGCTGAGTATAATATAAATATTCTGTTGTGTAATTTCATAACAACTTGGTCCTTTTCTTGCATTATATAGGTTACCAAAGTATTACATGATTACAAATATTTATCAATATGTTATATTTATTGGGACATCAAAAAACTATTTATTAGAATAAATATAGGGCATAAACTTTATTTTAATTGTTACCAAAGAAACTTGAAGTATGGAGCTGAAATATTGTGTATTCATGGTCTTAATCATTGCGGTAAGATTGCTTGATACTTAGGATATCTACTGACGGTTTTATGGTAGTAAATACTTGATTGGAGCTGCCTTTCTGATCAACCGGAAAAGGGCTCATTGGGCATCGACATAAAGAATAACGTTCTTTAATGGATTTTGTTCGATAAGTCCCTTTGGTTCTTTTACTGTTCCTGCCGGATCCCGTTCTTTGCAAAGCTACTTAAATGGTGAACAACAACTTGGTTGTGTTTTATTTGAATTGTTTCTGCGCAATCAAGCGTACCTAGAGTTGTAAAAAAAAGGAAATGAATTTCCTCCTTCAGGATTTCTTGTCTTATTAATACCAGGCTGTTAACTGTCCCACTGCAAAGCAAAGGCCTCTGTTCATACAGAGAAGGCATGAGCATTAATCACCACGCTTGCTCAAGGCGGATTGGCAATTTCAGACTTTTAAGTCCAGGTTTCCTCACGATGTTTTTCTTCACCGTCAGTCAGAAATGTCCAAGATAAACTTAGAAAGTACATATGATTTGAAAAATCACATTGGTACTTGCCCGGTTTCGAACCCACTACCCTGTGTTTACGAAGCGGGTGCCTTATCCACTGAGCCATTTCGAATTTTTATACGTACCTAATTATATTTTCACAGACCATCTCAGTTAGTGCAAGAAGACTTCCATATCAGCCAGCATATCCAATAAAGTCGTCATATTTTTCTGCTCTGCCAACACCATACCCAGCTGTCATTGACGTCATAGAATATTTTGACAGCTGTCCTTTACGCAATGATCAACTCATTCTGCCTCCTTTCGCAGCCGAGTTACCACGTGGATTAGGTTATTTTCCTGCTGCATTACCGTTAATAGCGAAATATTATGAACCAGCAATAGATTATTTAACTACGGGAACATACCTGCCTGTTACTTCGGGTTGTGGTTGTTTGACATTGGCTGCTCCTGTATCTCCAGAAATAGCCCCATTGGTTAAGCCGATAATTTTGTAATAAAAAATTATAAACTTTTAAGGTTTTTTATTTAAATACAAAATAGTAGTTTGTTCCTTTTATTTGTGTGTGAGGTGAGTGGTCTCCAGTCCAGAACCAGCTCTTTCTCATCGATGGAAACTAAAAGAATACCAGGTAACGGACAGCTAGGTAACGTTACCTGGTATTCTTACTGTCACTCTGATTCGCTTACCTACCAAGCGTAATGACCCTGATGACTATGACAAAATCATCCCTTTAGCTTTTAAAGCTGAGGTGCTCAGAGCCGTTGCGTTCAGTGATAGGTAAACGACCAGCGGGTTAAGCAACATGAGTGCGGTTGGCCCATGGACGGGTGACCGCATAGTGGTATTTGATCTGAACTCGCCGTGCTTTGGAGGGCACGTTAAAAATCGGTCCCGGTTGTTACCAAGTTGATAACAGTCGTTATGTCAAGTCGAATGCCTCGAAATGAAATGAAATGAAATGAAATGAAATGAAATATATGTTTATTCATTTAGGTTAATTAAATTAACACTTATGAACGTCAAAGTTTACAAAATGTCAGCAAATTAACCTACAGCCAGTTCGCTGACGAAGTAGAGCCATGAGAAGAACTGGCAAGAAACTCAGGCCACTCTTTTTAATCGCCAGGTTATTACAATTTTTGTAAGTTACAGTTTCAAGTAGCATGCAAAGTGACGCAGGCAATACACTTAACTCTATAGATACTTAATTACTTACAGCTTTCTATGTTGTAAAGAAAATTAAAAAGTAAAATGTGTGCTTTACAGGTTGCCTCAATTTGCATATTGCTACAAAAGGTAAAGGCAACATGTGAACTGTGATAAATGTTTCTATGTAGATATTATATAAACTGTTAATTTTTGGTATAAGTATAAAGTAAGATGAACTTAATTTACCACAGGAGTTCACAATGTACCTCTATTTCACAAATCACAATGTAAAAAAATTTAACAATACTAAGTATACAATTTTAACAAAACAATACAAAATGTGTACTTAACTGTTCAAATATGGCTCGGGCATCATGTCATTTATAATTAATACAAAAAAAAAATCATTTTATAAATTATGTCAAAATGTATCAATAAATTAATGTCAAAAAATTATTTGTTAAAGCATGTCATTCATAATAATCATAAAAAATGTCATTCATACAATAATTAACAAAAATATGTCCTTTAAAGTATAATGTCATTAAAATTAAGAGTAAAATTAATTTACTCCTTCGTCAAGCGAGCATCCCATGACTTTTATCGTTCAGATACTCATTAACAGTGTAGTAACCCTTAAGTATTAAATGTTTTTTGACAATTTGTTTAAATTTGTCTAAGGGTTTATCCATTATGTCGATAGGTAATTTATTAAATAAACGTACACCAAGTCCCGTAAACGAATTATGGACTTTATGTAAGCGATAGTGTGAGCCAACCAGTTTATGCTTACCCCTGGTGTTAATTTCATGCACATCGCAATTTCTAGTATATAGACTAATGTTACTCTTAACATAAACAACATTAGCATATATATATTGAGATAGGCGCCCCTCTAGGGGCGACCTGAACAAATCCTGACACTGTGTTTACCACTGTACGTTTTATTTCTTTCCTGTCTACTTTCTTTATTAACCAGGTATATTAAGAACTGACTTATGGTAAAAAAAATATTTTGTTTGGAAACCAAGACTTAGGTATTATAAAATTGCATAAATAATGATAATATGCACATCTAGTCACAGTTTTTAAAATCATGAAAAATGCCCATTTATAAAACTGACAGGTGTCGCAAGCATCAAATAAAAAAAAACGTAGTATTCATTTTAAATATAATAATTTCACAACCATTCGATAAATAAAGTTATCTTGATTATTAATTATCACACGTTGTGTCAGTGTAATTTCTTATTAAATTTAATAAATCAATACATATTTTAAAACTTGATAAGACACGATACACAGATAATAAGAGGTTAAATAATAGAGTAACATTTAATTTCTTTTATTTTTAGTATTTCTATTTAATACCTTTACCATTGTCTCCCCCAACGAAATATCAAGCTGGGTAGATTTTTAGGCTCAGAGTGAGTTGCCATATAAAAAAAAGAAAAATAGTTTTTTTTATAAAATATCGTTCTCTAGAGCTCTGAAAACAATATTATAATTTAACGTGGAACAAAATCAACCATGAATTATTTAGTACTTTTCTGTTCGATAGCTCTTGGAATGCAGGTAAGGAATCAAAACTATCACTATTATAATTTAAGTCTAAAGATATTATCTCTTTATGAGAAAGAAATTTGTAGTAGTCATCTTTCGTGGTAGACAGATCATTAAACAAAGTAGGTAAGGTGTTTTAGGGAACGCCATGGGCGCCTTCAGGATTGCTTTCAAGGGTACATCTAACTTCCAGGAGGATCAGCCCAATTTTCGTCACGGTGGCCGGTCGTTTGACGCGCCCATCCATAGGTTGCCCGCCCCCCTATAAGGTCGTCGGTCCACCTTGTGAGGGTTCTGCCTGAGCTGCGTTTTCCAGTTCGTGGTCGCCACTAAACATTTATAAATATTATTGTCCTCCTACATTTTTATGTAGGAGGACAATAAATTTGTTGATAAGGTTCGACAACAAATTGAACAGCAACCTACAGGCGCTTCAACTCAAAGACTAACTTAACAAAAAAAACTCTTCCTTCACACATGGGTGCACATGGGTAACGAAGCTGTCCGTTACCTGACATTACTTTAGTTACCTTTTACGACACCCACGAGAAGAGACTTTCCATATTTCAGACCAAAGACTTCAAAACTAACATCGTCATCATATCAACTAAAAGACGTCTACTGCTGGTCATAGGCTTCCCCAATTTTAGCCACATTGGCCGGTTGTGAGCCGCCCTCATCTATCGGTTGCCCACCACCCTTATAAGGTCGTCGGTTCACCTTTTGAGGAATCTGCTCACGCTGCGTATTCACCAAATAATAAAGATTTTTTTTTACAGGTGATAAGCGCACAAATATTACGCCCACCTCCTTACAATCTTTTAAACAGGCCCGTACCAGAAACCTTCGTAGAAACAGGCAATTTCATACCTGCATCGCCTACAGTGATCAGCGAGCCGCCTATCAACAGTCTAGTACCGCTTCCTAACGTCATTTCTGAGCCTAGCACAACACTAATTACTGATTGTTCGCCTACAGTTTGTAAAAACTTAGCAAATACTATCCAATTAATGATTGTATGTAATTTACTACAAAATACGAAAGGAAATTCTGAAATGGCTTTACAACTAGCAGCGCCTATTTTAAACGAAGTTATGTCATCACCTACGTTTTCCTGTGGTTGTCCCAACCCAATTCCTACGTTAGCTTCTATTTCTCCTAACGTCATTTCGCCTAACTTTATTAATCCTAACGTGGTTGCTGCATTGCCGCCGAATATTATTGGCAATAATGGCATACCATTGCCGCCTAGAGTGATTTCACCTAGCGTCTGTCCTTGTAATGCAGGTATTCCTACAGTGGGTGCTCTTTCGCCTAACGTACCATTAGCGGGTCAACTGTCTAACACTAATGGTTTATTAAATACTTTGATGGGATTACTAGGCAATTTACAGGGTTGAGAAGTACCAGCAAGTTTCATAAAAGTGTACCTAATTTATTTTTGATTTAATAAATTATTTCATTAATTTACCTACATGTTTTTTTTTGCAATTCCATTTTATAGAATGTATGTATGTACACTAAAGAAATCCCTTTTCTTTAGTTTAATTTTTTTTATTTAGTGTACATTGTACGTGGCTTTACTTAGAATTTAGCGTAGGTATACCTTTTATTTTTTCGTGGGAAATGCATTACGCATACGCACCCGCCTGGGCAAGGCGGGGGGTTATGTCGGACTCTCCGACCGCACTCAAAGCGCGGCCGGCATACCGACTAAAACCCACGGTGTTCCTCCAGACGGCCAGAGTGTCGAGGTCACGAGAGACGCTCGCGCATTCATCCGCGACCCCGACGGGCCACGGCCCGCTCACCATACGCGAGCGAGCCCCGTCCGATTTGGGAGACCTAGCCTTCCCTCCCTCGAGAGGCGCGTGCGGAACACGCGCACTGCCGTCTCGGGCCCGTGATGTTCAGTTGCAGTGTCGCCGAAGCAACACCGCAGCCCGACCCAGTTGCGGTGCCGCTCATACAGCACCGCAACCCTCCTGAGCCGCTCCATCGTGGGCTTACCACCGAAGCCCAGAGGAGCGGCGCCTCCTTGGGGTTCCTCTTGGTTCACCGTGGTTCCGGGCAACCACGGCTACTAAGCCCCCCGCCGCGACAAGGCGAGAACCCCGTTCGGGGGAGGGGGGCGCAGGTATACCTTAAGGAAACACAGAATGGTAGAAATAACAATGATTATTTATACTATTATTATTATATAAAGAGTTGTTTGTTTGTTTGAACGCGCTAATCTCTGAAACTACTGCCTTAAAAATTCTTTTTTTTTTGCTTATATGATAGCCCAGTTCTCGAGGAAGGTTATAAGCTATCACATCACGCTACTGGCGACGGGAGCAGAGCACTAAGCAAAGACCCGAGTTACTAGTTTTATATATAATTTACGCTTTCAAATTTTTGCCTGGCTTCACGATTCGGTTTTTGTTTAAGTTTGATAACACTACCAGCAAAAACAGCAGCACTGATAGAATGTTTGGATAGAAACATTCTATCAGTCACCAAAATAATCCGAGAAAATTAGATCGCTATTAATCCAACTTTCGGTATAAAACGTTGTTTTAATACTAATCCCAGTTATTTATTAAGGTTCACCGTCTATCTATGATTAAAATAATAAATATAGGAATTATAGGCATAATATACTCTACTTATTCGTCTTAATTCGCAGTGCTATTACAAGTTATGGTAAGTTGAGTTTATTACTTGAGTTTCTGTTAATTTTTCTGTAGAATTATCTCAGAGATTCGAATTTTTGATCTATACTAATAAAGCGGAAGAATTTGTTTGTTTGAACGCGCTAATCTCCAGAACTACCAGTTGGATTTGAATAATTCTTTTTGCGTAGGTATGATAGCCCAGTTCCTGAGGAAGGTTTTAGGCTATGTAATTTCACGCTACTGGCTAAGGGAGCAGAGCAATAAACACAAACGCAGGTGAAACCGCGCCATGGAAAACTCGTAACCATATAAAATGATTTTTGTATTGTTTTGGCTATTAAATTAGATAATGGTAGTGATAAAACAATCCGCTCTTTATACCTTGTAGATATATTTTTATTTTATCTACCTATCTATTTATTCATTTAAATAAAAGCGAAAAGACATTACAAATTCTCAAAAATAACTACGAGTATGTTGATGTGCAAAATTGGCACGTGCTAAATTACCGTTCCAGATTATGGACTAAGTACTGAGAATATCTTGTAGGAAAAACAATAGGTACCTACTTATGACAATGTATCCGACCCGAGAAACGAACCAGTGACCACTGCTTGGCAGTCCAACGCCCAAACCAATGCTATAAACAGAAAACTTTAATGCCGGTGAAGGGAGGCAGCCGGACACAAACACTCTAATAAGAAATTAATACTTAATAAATAATACACAAACACTGTAGGTATAAGTAGGGTCAACAACTGCCTAAACCTACAACATAATATGAATACAAAGACAAAATTTCAGAATAATTATACAATAATTCCTGATTTCTTTATAGTTTTCCTGAGACCTCTAATAAATTGTAAGTTTTTAATAATTATCAAGTATCAAGAAAAGAGTGAGTTGAGTAGGTAACTTAGGAATGCTATGATTTATTATGTTTAACATATCTTTTTACTCATTTTCAGAATTTCAATAATGCTTTCGTCCAGGGTCAAATTCCTGACATTTTCAAAATTAAACACCGAACATTTTCCCTGCGTGTTACTTTTATATAACGTCGTAATTGGCCAAATACGTCTCACACACAAGAGATGTGAATGCCATTAAAAAAGAAAAGAAAAAAAAAACGCTTTCGTAAATCTGAATGATGCAATTAATTATTTTCCGTAGATGATTGTTGTGCGATCGAATGAAAATTTGATACCGAAGCGAAGCGAGGATGGACCTCTAGTTTGTTATAATTAGTATGTAAAATTTACTCTGTGTTATTATAATTCAAATTCTTGCTTCTTGTTCTTCATATTTTTCTGACAACTGAGTCGACGATTTTATTAGTTATTTTTGCCAGCGTGAAGTGTAAAATAATCTTTTCGTTGATGGTTTTAAAGGTACATTATAATGATAAAAATAGGAAAAAATAATTATGAAATAAATCATTACCATGGTTCGTGCAAATAAAATTAAATACAAAATACTTACTTTCATAACTTTTATAATCTGATTTCAGAACAACATTAAATCTGTCAACTGTCAATGTCAACGTACCATCTGTGTTACTGTCATTCCATTTCCAGTACGTTCATTTGCCTCTAGACATCACAAAATCACCAATCCTTTAAAATTAAAGTATCCACAATTCCTAACTTAAAACCGCCAAAATGGTTGAGGCTCAGAAGCTCCGAATCGAGCAGGAAATGACGAACCTGGTCAATGAGTTGGACAAGAGTTATTTAAGAAAAATGCAAGTAAGTTAGGTTATGTTTGTACATGCAGGACTTATGCAATAATTTGTATTATGAAGATACTTTATAATATTACTAGTGACCTTAAAATAACGCTTTTGCAATCCTATATTAATATATAAGTTGAATATGCTCCAGTTATTCAGCATCACCACAATTTCTGTCAGTAAAGATGTTTTCTTAAAAGACCTTAATTAAACAAAGGAAAATTTGGCGTTTTCCTCTAAACCGATCAATACTATGGCGCAGCTGCTACACTATGTATGATATTTCTGCGATTTTTCAATGGTTTACCTGCCATAAATTTGTTGGCTCTAGTGAAGAAAACAAACAGATAAAATAGGCTGTATATTTTTTTTAAGTAAGCGAGGTTATTTCCCGACATTTTGATGTATAGATGAATTTGGTTTTAGTATTAGAATCATTATAAAATTTTTTTATAAGAGAGTATAGAGGCTACTGTCTCTCTATCTCAGTACCTACACTAGCATTTGAAGCTAAAAGTTCAAATATAGATTATACAATAATCAGTAATAAAAGGCACACTTGTTACTTGTTAGTCGGCTCATTGTCCGCATTTAGACCTCTTGGTCCTTTGTGCGTTTTGGTTTGGCTGGATTATTTCATCCAGTTCAACTCCGCCCAGAAGCGCAGAAGCTTTCTACATTAAAAGGCATATAATATTATAGATGCCAAATAGACAACCTCATAAAGTGTGTACTTAACTTAATTTAAGGGCGGGTCACAACCAGTCAAAGTAATAATATTTTATTAAATAATTAATATTTATCTGAGATAATGACCGATAAAACTGTAAGACTTGTCAAACTGCAGCTTCTTGTTATAACCGATTGATATTATCTCAACAAAGTAATCTCACCTTTTTTTATATAATTAGCCTACCAAAGTGGTTCAACCCCGCCTGATGGTAAACAGTCAATGGAATCCAGAAGTGGTGACCCTCATACCAGAATCTTAAACTGCTGATATGGTGGCCTTCACTATGTCAGCTGGGAATAGGGTAGGGGAAGGGAATGACAGAGATGACAAAAAAGGAATGGGGGAAAATTGGGCCTCCGGCACTCTCACTCACCTTATGAAACGCAGTAGTACTGATACTCATACGTCTATCTCCTATGAGAGAGTAGTACTTCCTTGGTTGATCCGGCCCATTCGGTCTGGAAACAGCGTGGATCTACTACCTACAAACTTGTATATGTTCCAGGGTGACATGCACAGATGTGCGGCAAAATGCTGTGACGATCCTCAAACATCATTAGAACGAGTACACGGATGTATAGACAATTGTACTGCACCTCTTAATCAAGCTAATAATTATGTTCAGGTAGATGACTTTTTCAAATTCATATTTAGTGCCTAAGTTTGCCGTGGGCAAGCTTCCCCTAGGGCGGTTTCATCTGCAATAAGTTACATCCTTGATTACTGCTCTGCTCCTTTTGCCAGTAGCGTGATGTTACATAGCCTTCCTAAAGAACTGGGCAATTAATGCAAAAAGAATTATTTAAATCTGACTGGTAGTTCGAGAGATTAGCGCGTTGAAACAAACAAATATTCCACTTTATATACTAGTATTACTGACTTACAGCGAAAGAACACAAACCCCCAGTTTCTGAAAGGCTGATAAACAAAAAGTTAACTAATCACCTGTTAAATCTCATGTGAAGTACCAGATGGGTTGCGTGTGGGGACAGGGGATGAATTTGTGTGATCCATAAATATTTGTTCCGAGTCTGGGTCTGGGAGTCTGCAGAGTTTGACATTTAAAAAACAAAAATGCACAAAAAACTGACCTGGTTTTATTATCTTTTGATAAGGTCCATTAATAAAGAATGTTGTTAATATTTCTCTACTGTTATTTACAATATAATATTTTACTTTCAGAGTGAGATCAATCACCTACAAAACAGGCTGCAGAGATGCGTGATGGATTGCAATGATGCAGCCAGGGACAGGCTTGGTCCAGATCCTAGCCAAGAAACTGTAAGTACGACACCATTAAGGCTAAATCATACTACATTCACACAGCTAGACTATTATTGCAATAAAAATAACACATTTTCCAATTTTTTTTTATTAGGTATTCCAATACAATACAAAAATACAATAGCCTTTATTGCTGATAAATATAAAAACACATCAATAATATTATTTTAATTACAAGTTAACGTGTCCTGTCGACACATAGTCCTCCTCCAGCTTTTTCCACTGCGATCTATCTCTGGCCACCCTCAGCCATGGTCGGTTCTTGTATGGACAAATCAAGAGGCAAAAGTCCCAACAAGACTAGAGACATGCTAGTCGGTTCTTTCGCACGGTCCACCTCCTGAGACATGTAAGTATCCAACTGCAGGGCAAAGGCCTCTCCCAAAATTTAAAATTTTTCCTATTTTTGGTATTCTCCTGGCGCTCACTCTTAAATACATCCAGATCATCGCCATCTCCATTGAAGCAAATTAATATCTAATTCATCTTCTCTCCTACAGATAGACAAATGTACGATAGCATTTGAGAACTGTGCGATAAAATGCGTGGACAAACACATTGGGATCATTCCTGGCATGATGAAGACAATGAAGAAGGTCCTGGCAAGTGGCAAGCCACCCCCGGCGAGGAGCGACTGAGGGTGGTTACAGGAGTGGGAGGAAGAAGAGTTTTTTGTATAGACAGTTCTAAAAATATCATGTGTTTAGTGTGCCGTTATAATGGGGCGATCATATCAACTGTTTCAGACGATGGCTAGAATTTGTAGTGGTCTACATTACCTACTTATACTATTTTCGGGAATATACATACAAGTCACAATTACCCTGTCTAACCCCCAGTTTCTGAAAGACTAATCAACGAAAAAATAACTAATCACCTGTTAAATCTCTGGAAACTAGAGGATAAGTATAGTTCGGTCAAATCACTAGAATATTATATGACTTATTTGCATAGAAATAAGGTTGAAATTCAAATGTGTACTTGCACATTAAACTCAAAACGTGATTATCTCTTCTTTAAAAACTATTGATACATTGTCACTGGAAAAAATTATGTATGTACATGGCTTTTAAAAAAATTTCGTCTTTTAGTCGAGTGGTGATTAATTTAGTAATTAAATTATAGTGACTGACTTTGTGACCTCTCTTTTAGTTCGGACTATGTTAATAATTTGTGAATAGTAATTTAGTAGATAAACATATTATGTTTAGTTACAAAATAATAAAATTTTGACAACTAAATTTGGTGTATATTTATATAATCACATAAAATAGAATATTCCAGTATGTGTTTTAAGTCGTAAGCTATTAATTTTAGTACAGTAAGAAGTTTATCAGCTAAACCTAAACGTATTAAAAAAACGAGCTTTTAGTCGAAATATTTGACGTGTAAAATATATTGTTTAATCGAAATGACCAGTCGGCTAAATGACTAAAGTAGTTATTTTTTAGTACATAAGCATGTTTCTGAATTCGTGAATAATTTAGGCGAGTGGCTAGAAGAACGGCATTTTAGTTATACTGTTGTTTGTTGTTACAATACAATAGAGTTACTAAATTAATCACCACTCGACTAAATTACTATAAAGTTCGAACAAAATTTTATAAAAGCTATTGCTTAATGTTAAAAAAATAAATGTTAGCTGCAATGTCTGGCAATTTTTTTGCGACATAGACACTTAAATAAAATGGTGAAGTCCCCTAAAAGTACAGTCATTTGGTTCGAAAAATAGTGGTTATAGGGAAAGATTTCTGGGGGTTTTAAAAATTGGTAATTTTTGAGAATTGGCGGATTTTAATATGCTGTTTCCGAATTTCAACTTTGCCACCACGTATTTTTGCCGCTCGCGCCGCAAACAAATAAACCTTAATATATGTTAAATGGTAGAAATATGTACATTAGTTGTTTGTATGTTGCGCTAAGTTTGTGTGTTCTATTGTCACGCTGGACAAACTTGATGTTATATGTCTGTATGCTTTGTAGTGTCCCGGGACACGGAGTAGTTGTATAAAGAACTAGTTTTAGGTAAATTGGAATATCCTGGTCAACATAATTTAAGTTTAGTTACAATAATAAAAAAAATACTACTATGAATGCTTTTGTGGCGTAGAAATTAGCGTCTAAAAGTGCTGGGTTCTATTCCTACTACCCTATTGTCAACTGGTCGTAAATTTTTCGAGATTCGTAAACCATAAACTCCTAACACAAGGACAAGATCGGATAGAACTGTTAAATTTTGATTTTAAATTTATGACGATTAGGCAGTTGTCCGACCGCCGCGCCGATGATGAACAAGTAAAACTAGAAACGACTTAGTGAGCAGCGGGAAGCGAGTGTCTAGTTCCGATATTTTGTCGCTGGGCTATAAGCGAGTGTGCGAGTGAGACGGGCGATTAATCGCGCCACTCGCTCATTACCTATTATTTTTAAAGCCAACGTGAATTTTTTTTTATGCAACTAAAGTGACAAACAAGCATACGGCCCGCCTGATGGTAAACAGTTACCGTAGCTTATGGACGCTTACAACACCAGGAGCATCACTAGCGCGTTGCCGACCCTAAATGCGTTGCGAATGAGGGTGTTTAGGAAAATTTCCGCTAACAGTTGGCGCCACTTTGTTAAAAGGTCTTCAATTTTGACAGCGCTATAAAAACAAATATTTTTCAGTTTCATTTCTGAAATTTTAATGTTTAATTTACAAAATGAATAATTCACTTGCATAAGAACAAAAGAAATATTCTGTGACGGTTTTCTAAAATAGCGCCCACGAGGTGGCAGCACCGGTGCGTCTGGTCTAGCTGTCAAGCGCTTTTAGAAAGTTAAACCCTAATTGGCCCAATGTGATAATGAAAGTGGCGCCAACTGGTGGCGAAAATTTTACTAAACAGCCTCATTTTGACCACCACAGACTACATTATTATACATATATAAGACTGACCGCCAAGCGAGCATCGCTGAGCGAGAATTATTTTTGATAGCTCTTGTCGCTCAGTGACATACTAGTGGAACGAGCCCCCACCGGCAGTGTGAACAGCTAGCGATTAATATTAATATCTGCATCTCTTGTTTACACGGAATGTTATATCGATTGTACGTTTCTTAAATGAAAACATAGGCGATAGTTACTCGTTTACTCGCCGGCAGTGGGACATGCATCCGATGCGTAAACTTTCGTGTCGATTCGGAAAGTTTAGTTTCCGACTGTTGAGTGAATATGGCCACTGGCTATTAGAAACTTAAATATCTAACGAAATAATTTTGTGAGTTACACTAGCCTAACTTCCAAAGAGCTTGACAAATTACTGCTGTATTTTTTTAAACTCCTATTTCTACTCTAAGTATATCTTTACTTTATTATTATTGAGCTTCACAATCGTGTTCTCAATACAGAATACTTTAAACCCCTAAAATTATAATATATTTATGTTATACTTATAAAGTAGGTACCTACTAAAATGTTGCCATTGTATAAAATGTTTAGTTTAGTTTATTGTTAAAAATATACATGTTGAACTGTATTTTTGTTTAATTTTTTACTAGACTGTCCGCCCTCGCTTGGCTTCGGTATCGAAAGATTCATTTGTCTCAACAAACTCATAAGAATAAAATAACATTGCAATAGTGTCGTATTCATTCAGGCTTTCAGGCGCTTAAAACATTGAAATTCTGAAAATGACTTTAAAATATTTTAATAATAAATAGAATATAACCTATGTCACTCGTCGTATTTGTAGCTTTCCAAAAAGGTAGAATAAAGTTTTCAATGTGTTAGAATTTTACAGTTTTTGCAGTACCTACTTAAAGTCCCGCTTTCCATACGATGTCTTCCTACACCGTGAGTCAGTAATGTCCAAGATAAACTTAGAAAGTACCTACATAATTACTTATGAATTTGAAACAAAGATACATTGGTACTTTGCCGGTTTCGATCCCTTCGAGAACCTCGTGTTTTGTATGGCTCATCATGGCACAGCCACCATCGCGAACTGAAAATCTAATTACATGACGAATTGTCAGTTATTAGTCGAAATTGGACGCAAAAATCCCAGAATTCAAGTCAGTCCACCGTTTAATTAAAAGTTATAATATATATTGGTGTATATTCGCTAGGTACTATGGTTTTCGAGATACTGAGGTGGCTGTGCCAACCTAAGCGCTCAGTTTGGCACAAGTTTAGGGGGGTATTGGTGGTCCAATACCTCCCTATAAACTTTTGAACGGAGGGCCGTAAAATCCTGAAATGTTGTGTGTAATGTCGACTAATTCTAGGTATAATGGCACAGCCACCAACACCCCAACTTTTAAACGGTGGACCGACTAATTCTGGTATATTGCGACCAACTTCGACTAATTACCGACTAATTCGTCATATAATTAGAATTACAGTTCGCGATGGTGGCTGTGGATGAGCCATAGGTAGGTACTCGTGTTTTTACGAAGCGGGTGCTATAACCACTGGGCCATCACGGCTATTCAAGAAAACGTCTACTACTAGACATACTTACCTATGCCTTTGACTGCCTCTGTGGTTCGGTGGGTACTAGGTACCTAAACCCTGAGATCGCGGATTCGATTCCCGCTTAGTCCAAATATTTGTGTGCAATAAACATGCCTTTTTGCATTGGTCTGGTTGTTTCTATGTAGGTATAACTCTGCGGCGCGGTTTCACCTGCGTCTTTGCCTACTGCTCGGGTCCCGTCGCCAGTAGCGTGATGTTATATAGCCTATAACCTTCCTCGAGAACTAGGCTATCATACCAATAAAGAATTTTTCAAATCCGTCTGGTAGTTGTAGAGATTAGCTCGTTCAAATAAACAAACAAACTCATCTGCTTTATTTAGTTATTAGGAATTTATGCACTATCATTACAGGTCTTTTACACCTAATGCGATAGCTATTATTAACTTATATCTAAAATAATATAACATATTAAAATCTTATAAGTAATAAGTACTTACTTATAAACACGAGTAGTATAAATACTTATGTATTTACAAAAGAAAGTATTTAAGTAAGTATATCCGCATTGTAAAACAGAACACACGCTTTATTACCTATGCTTACCTACTTTAGGGTCTAGAAGGCGTTGTGTATAGTTGTAGTGATATTATTAACCAATTATCTACACTTATTCTGAGGCCTTATCCATCAGTTGCCCTTAACCCTTATCACCTGGCGACCTCGTCGGTCCACCTGGAAGGTGTTATGTATTAGGAGAACAGGTACACTTCTAGCCGGGAAATAAGGTCCAGGAATGATACACAAGTTTTCTGTACAACGTATATTGGCCAACTGGCTGTTACAATTCGCATGCACTGTATGCATTGTATGCATTTACTACAGCTACCCACTATTTACAATATATTACAGAAGAAGGATCTAACTAATTTTCTTAGGCTTCTTAATGGTTACTCGAGAGCTTTTCTGCCCCAATGGCCATTAATTCCGCAAGCTATGTGTTCTGTCCATTGTCATTAATTAATGCTTGAATTACCTAAACAAACTAATGGAACTCGGCACTGATAACAACTAAATAGTTAGGAAGTAAATAATGCGAAATACTTATTACATTATACCTGTAATACATTAGTCGATAATAATAACGCAACTATTATTATCATACAAAATAAAGGTAGGTATAAATAGTGAGTTAATTATTAAGATTATCATACAATAATTAATTTTTATAATATCTAGTTGTTTAAAATTAGATACTAAAATGCATTTTACAAAAACTACGATTTTGTTTTTGGTGGCTGTGTGTCTTATAGTAAGTAAAAACTTCATAAACTTGTGCCCCGGTTTTGTGCTTTGTTTGTTAATATAAAAGGAGTGTGTGATATTTATTACAAACTAGTTGCGCCCCACAGTCTTACCCGCGCCTAAAATGTGTTTTGTCTTCCTCGGGAACCAGACCGATTTTCGGGATAAAAAGTAGCCTATGTCCGTCTCTGGACAAAATACAATTTTCATCAAAATCGGTCCAGCCGTTTGGGTGCTGAGTGGTAACAAACAAACACACATTTTATTATATTAGTAGGATATAACGATACTGTTTTAGGTATAACCTGGTGTTCCCAGTCCTCTACAACACACTCGGGATTTTCTCTTATTTCATTCTATTCATAACATGATATTTACGAACGTTATAACCACAAAGATATCAGCAATTTGCCTTTTGCTAATTCGCTGACAAAGTAAGAGCAGTATTCCATTTCTAAATCGGGCGACATATTTGATACTAATCATTGATTCCCTTTTTACAGATGAATACAGCAGCAGTAAAACGAAAAGCAACAAAATCCAAAATCAAGAAGGTTAATATCCAACAAATTGTTGCTCCACCATGCGGTTGCAAGAAACCAGCACTCGTCGATGTCCTCAACTGTGGTTGCCAACTCATCGAGCCAGCTTTAGGAGCTCTATCATCCCTAGATATCGCCTTCCCTGCATGCCAATCGCCTGTCATTGATATCCCTAACTACAGATACGCTGACCCTCTAGAATTAAACCCTTTAGGATGTCTGTTCCCTTCAATTGAGATCCCTAACTATGGTTTACTTTCTGCACCAATGTCTGTACCAAGTGTAGAGTACTTCTCTGTTGACTTACCATGTGGATGTCCAAAAGCCAAGTGTGGGTGTCGATCGCCTGCTGTAAAATTGCCAGCATGTCCCAAAGAATATGTAGCTATTGATGTGCCTGGATACGGTTGTCAAGGCATGCAAATTCCTGTAACTCCATACTATGAACCTATTGCCCCAATAATTGAATTGCCATCGTACGCTCCTGTAGTCATACCCGGTGGAAGCCGTTCTGCATGCGGTTGCCGAGGTCCCTGCTCATGTCCTGAATTACAAATCCTACCATGTGGTTGTCAAGGACCTTGTTCTTGTGCCGAATACCAAATTTTACCTTGTGGCTGCCAGGGTTCCTGCTCATGTCCAGCAATCCCAATTTCTTCATGTGGTTGCCAAGGACCTTGTTCTTGCCCCGAATACCAGATACTACCCTGTGGCTGCCAAGGTTCCTGCTCCTGTCCAGCAATCCCGATGTCCTCATGCGGTTGCCAAGGTGCCTGTTCTTGTCCTGAATATCCCTTTTTATCGTGTGGCTGTCAAGGAGTCTGCTCTTGTCCTGGTATTCCAATGAGCTGTGGCTGTCAAGGTCCTTGCTCGTGTGGTCTACCAGTGGGGTTACTCCCAGCCGTGGACCTGCCTTGTACCTGTGGATGTGGAGTCCCTGGATGTAACTGTGGCCAATACTTGCGACAAGTTACTTTGCAGCCACCATTTTTGTAAATTATTGTTGTATAAGTTTATGTAGGTACTTATTAATGTTAAAATAAATATTCTATATTTATAATTGAAGTTGTTTTTCGAATAAAAGTAATGATGGAATGACAATCTATTTTTTATGATTTCCTACCTACAAACCTATCTACTTCACTCTATGTAAGTTAGTCATTTATAACACAATATGGTCCTGCTTAGGTTTTTTTTAAAACTTTAGTGGCAACAAGCATACGGTCCACCTGATTCAATGGTACATATGTGAATAATATTGCTGATAGACATGACTGTTAAATGCTAACAAAACACAACCAAATCGTTGCTGACCGTGAGGGTGAAAGAATTGAGGTCCACAAAGAATAAGATTGACACCGAAAACATTTCACTATCGACACCGATGTCTAATCTTGGTAATTAAATTAGTCAGTTGATTTCTAATAATTATTTTGTATGGTTCTTTAGTTGCGTTGAGTGTAAAATTATAACTCATACATAAAATTGTACCTAATTATGGCGATTGATAACAGTGGCCTGAGTTTCTGCCAGTTTCTTCTCACGGCTCTACCTCGTCAGCAAACTGGCTGTAGGTTAATTTGCTGATTTCTTGTAATTTTGACGTTCAGAATCATATTTTATGATCCAAATGAAATAAATGGTTTGAGTTTGATACCCTCACTAGGTAACAGAACGAAACACAAAAGTGCAAATATTTGTTGTTTGTTGATTAGGTATTTTATGACAGAGTAGATAGGTTGGTAGTTTTCCGCTCGATAAGACCTATTGCTAAAACCAGAGAGGATCTACTAAGAGGTTATAATTTTATACTCAAACTAAGTATTGTGATAAGAAATCCGAAAAAGAATAGGAGCATCAATGACCTCTTTAATCTGTTAAGTAACTGTCACCTAAATAAGTAGAAATGATTTACAAGTAAAACATAAATATCAGGTTAATGATGATTTGTAAACATAGGTTAAAAATTAACAAAACAAAAGACATACCTACAAATAAATATATCGAATAAAGTTTTAATCGTGTGATCCTTTTCAAGGTGGACCGAAGACCTAAATGGGTGACGGGGTACCGATGGATGACGGGGGGTTCACGACCTGCCAAGATGGCGAAAATTAGGGGGGCTTATGCTTAGCACTGACTTATTTCGACAGATATGATAAAAGTTTTGTACTGTGCGCCTTGAACGTATATTTAACCTCCTTCACAACAGTAACAAAGCTTTACTTCACTAGCCATAATATAATATATTATAAATCAACAATTTAGTATTTGTTGCTGAAAAATAAATTTTCAACTACGATTAAGTGCCTCGGCAGCTATAGCAGAGAGCGGCTTTGCGTGAGATTGCTGTACTTAAGTACATGAGATTTTAAATCTAAACGAAAATATTGTACTAGCGACATCTTTTGAAAATTCTTTTCCATCTTAACTGATTGGGATTAGCAAACAATCCGACATGCAGGAACTATATGGAAGAAAACGACAAATAGCCATGGGCGCCGCCGGAATTACTTTCGTGGAGGTGCATCTGACTGTCAGGGAGGTGCACCTAAAAAAATTTGGATAGCAACCTACTTACTTATAGACTTTTTAAATAAAGGATTAACTAAGTAAAAAGTTCTCAGTCTTTCTATGTATTTTTCACGACAGGGTGTGCAAGCGCACCCCCTTGCATCGTGCTCTCGGCGCCCAAACACATTGCTCCATCTAGTATGTGAATGCGAAGCGTTGCCGTTGTCTGCAAGAATTTTGAATCTACTGTAACTCACATATTCAGAAGTAATAGACTTCTAGTACGTTCCCAATAAGATTAAACTGAAATAGACAGTGATGATGACGGAATTCACGGACAGACTAGGGGATGAGTGAAACAGAGGGATAAGTAGGTTGGGTCCCTATATCACAATAGATTCTAAAGAGTCCATGGCAGTTGGATGTGCGTTGGTTGTACCACAGCTAGTTAAGGAAGGAGGATATATAGGAGGGTAGGATAGATATCTCTGGTTCGATCCTCGAAGTTTGACCAACAGGAATTTATTTTCTCGTGGTCACATCAGTTTGACAAAATAGCTAGTCCACCTCAAAGATTCGGGATAATATGATATTGGGTTTTTCAGTCAAGAAATTCTAAGCATTAGCCCGGAGTCTGGGATTGTGCCTGATAAATGGCAACAGGTTCACCCTCTATTACACACATCTGCTTACCGCTTCGAGGAAAAAGGTGTAAAGCTATGTATGCAATTACTTACATAATGAAAAATAAGTACAATCCGTTACCTCACACATTTAAAGAGATAAATCACGCCTGCACAGATAAAATATAATCATTTACGATCATATTCAAAGAATTATATAATTTTGTAATTATGTATAGATAAATAGCTATTGATTTATATATATCGATAAAATTAGATGTTTTTAATTAATTGGTACCTGTTCATCTGTATAACTGGTAAGTAAGATGACATGAAAAGACTGCCTCTATTGTTTATTGGAGTGTAACTGCTGAACAAAAAATCATAGGTTCGAATTCCAAACAAGACAAACCTTAAAAAGTGCATAATTATTTACCAATTTCTTGCATTTATTGGGTTTTGCCGTAACTGCCAAGCTTGCCAGGTGAATTGCCAATCACAGTGGCGGCATTCTTATTACAAAATGCCATATTTTGTTCTGTGTTGAATAAATTTCCTGACACTTTCTCATATGATAATTTTACCGAAATTGTTTAAAGGACTAAATTTTTTTTTATTTTTCAGATACAAAATGGATCTCTCACATATACTACTCTTAATATGTTCTGTCGCTGTAATATCATGTCAAACCATAGCAATTCCTTCACTAATGAGACCGTATCTGCTGTCAAAGAAAGCACAAATAGAAGCATTACCAAACAACTCAGATTCTCCAGATGTAATACCAATGGTCACTAAACTTATCATGAAGAAAGGTACTATCCCTGATATAAAGAGGGTACCAGATGAACTACTAAAAGCCAAACCGGTGACAATAAGCAGGAGAGCTGTCATTGAAAAACAGGTGCCAATATTTCGAAAAGAAATGCCAGAATTATTGATGCCAAGGAATGTGGCTGAACAAACAGTGCCTAAGCTTATACAAAATGAAGTTGTGATGCCAAATACTGTCATAAATGCCAAACCTTCTAAAGTTATCGTTCAAAAGCCTGATGAGTTAATACTACCGAAAAAGGTTATAGTACAAAATGCAAAGAATGTGGCAAAACCTGTTCAATTTATCGTTAAAAAACCTGAACTGGCAAATAAAGTTTTACTTAATTCTGGAGTGGAAAAACCAAATCGCAAAATCCTGATACAAAAATTTAAAGAAATACCTATGATAAAGAATTTAGCTTCAAATATCAAAGGCAAAGTAATTGTTTTAGCTGATAATATTCCTAAAAAAGCTAAAAGTCGGTCTGATACTATTTTAAATCCTAAACCACTGATAATAAAGGCTAGATTGGCAGAGACTGTAGCTCCTAATATAGCGGTAGATCCAACAATGCTAGCAGTTTCACCTCTATCGAGTTTATCTTCATCAAAAAGTTTAATACCACAATCAAAAGGACAGTTTTTAAGAAAAATACCTATACCACCACCTACTTTATAATCAAAATGATGTTCCGGTATTTTTAAATCCTTTTTAGGGTTTCAAACCTCAAGACAAAAAACAGAACTCACAGTAAATATTTATTATAGATTGTAAGTTTTAGATAAAGACTTATTTATGTTTAATTTATAAAATAAATAAATTTAAATAATACACTTTATTTGCCTTTATCTTTCTCCGGACTTAATAAGGTAACTCAATAGAATTTTAATGGAAACCGAAAGAAGATCCATTCAAAGGTTGTCTTGAAGAGATTGCTATTAGCAATAAGTCACACTACCTATTGATTTGTTATTTGTTTTATATTATGTGGTATGCAGTAGTATTTTATTGTGTTTTGTTTTTTATAAATGTGACGTCATCCAAAAAAGGGTGTCATTAGAATATCAACGCTTTGGACCTGAGGTTCACATGAGATTCGTATCATATAGTGGCACCCTTGCAGGCTGGCACTTAAGTATGTATCAGTAGCGAAAAAACTAATATTTCACACACTTGACAAAGAACTACTTAGGTACCTAAGGGCTACATTCATGTAAGTTAAGTATGGTAACACTACCAAGTTTATGTGTTGCTGCATTTGTACATACATAATCTAATAAAGTAAAAAAAAACAGTACTAGAAGCTTGCTTATTGAGGCATAGATGGGCCGAATCAAATAAAGAAGTATCTATTTACCCTCTCATTTTACGGCAATTCTTCTAACTCGTCTTGCTTACGTTCGGCAATGATGCTAAGGAAACTACTCAAACTCAAAGCGTTTATTTCATTTTGATCTATGATATATGATGTAACATTTATACTTTAAAATTTATAATTACAATAGTATATTTTACAAAGCGTTTACAAAGTCAAAAGTCAAAATCATTTATTCACATAGGTTAATTAAATTAACACTTATGAACGTTAAAGGTTGCAAAATGTCAGCCAATTGACCTACAGCCAGTTCGCTGACGAGGTCGAGCCATGAGAAGAACTGGCAAGAAACTCAGGCCACTCTTTTTAATCGCCAGGTTATTACAATTTCAAGTAGCATGCAAAGTGACACAGGCAATACACTTAACTCTATAGGTAATTAATTACAGCTTTCTATGTTGTAAAGCAAAAATTAAAAAGTAAAATGTGTGCTTCACAGGCTGTCTCAATTCGCATATTGCTACAAAAAGGTAAAGGCAACGTGTGAACTGTGGTAAATGATTTAATGTTTTATATTATAATCTGTAAATTTTAACTATAAAGTAGGATTAAACTTAATTAACCACAGGAGTTCACAATGTACTTCTATTTCACAAATCATAATGTATAATTTTACAAACGTTACAGTATTCAGTATACTATACGGTAGTAGATCCACGTTGATTTCAGCATGAATGGGCCGGATCGTCCGGGAAAGTACTCCCCTTTCATAGAAGATCGACGTAAGCGTAGTAGTATCCGTACTACTGTTGTACCGTTTCGTTCGGTGCGTGAAAGCGCCGGAGGCCCAATTTTCCCCCTTTCCTCTTTCCTCACTTCCCTCATTCCCTTCACCTTCACCCTATTTCCAGCCGCCATAGTGGAGGCCATCATACTAAAGATGGCTTTTAGTATGGTGGCCACCACTTCTGGATTCCACTGACTGCTTACCATCAGGCGGGGTGGAGTCACTTTGGTATGCTAATATAAAGAAAAAATTATTCGTTTTCTCCGTTATAATGTTTTCATTTTTCATTTCTGTAATACAAAAAAACAATTTGGACCACATTTGCCTCCTAATATCTACCGCCCTAAAGTCCAGCCCATTCAGTTTGTTGCGAAAACGCATCGTCTCTGCCGACTACATTATCAACAACACAAAATAATAATAATAATACCAGCCTATTTACTGTCCCACTGCAGGGCAAAGGCCTCTTCTCATATAGAGAAGGTATGAGCATTAATCACCACGTGCGCTCAAGGCGCATTGGCAATTTCAGACATTTAAGTCCAGGTTTCCTCACGATGTTTTCCTTTACCGTTAGTCCGAAATGTCCAAGATAAACTTAGAAAGTACATATGACTTGAAAAATCACATCGATACTTGCCCGGATTCGAACCCACTACCCCGTATTTACGAAGCGGGTGCCTTATCCACTGGACCATTTCGACTTTAACACAAAATGACATAATAGTAATATTATCTATTAAACAATCTATTACAATAATTTGATTATTTCTAATGTAACAAATTGCATAAAATGATATCGTATTATGTAAAAATTTATTGAACAACATAAATAATTGATAATATTTATGTTTATAAGCTGAAATTATGTTTAAAAATCATATTGATCATTCAGAAGTGATAGAAATAAAACATATTTTAAACAAATTAATAAAAAATATGATTAAAAATATTTTAATAATTTTTGGCGCTTTTGTGACTGTAAGTATATCACTACACATCAAAGAAACAAATTTAGAAAGCGTTGCCATGACAACGGCATTCTGTTAATTTTATTTACCTAACCACCATTTTGAATTTTCAGGTACAATGTCAAATGTACGCACCACAATATCAACGGTCATGTCCCTGTGGGTTGCCAGCGATGCCAGCCATCCTGCCAGTCAATCCGCCATGTGCCAGCCCCGTGCCAATGCCACTGCCAATCTGCGATGGTCCTAAAGCGAGACCATTGATTGCTGCACCATATGAAATACCAAGGGGACCTATCTTAGCGCCATATGAAATGCCATTGCCAGTTCAAGGACCTATAGTCTCATCATACGAAATAGCACTGCCAGCTTCCATGCCAGCAATTATGACAAAACCTTCATGTGGTTGTTTAGACGTAATACCTGAAATGCCGTTGCCAATCGGCTTGCCATTGCCGAATTTGTTCCTGCCAGCGGCATCGCCAGTTTCTGCCATAGCTGCACTGAACCCGTTATTGCCTGCTCCATGTCCTAGCAGTAGATGCCAGTATCTGAAAAAAATACCTATACCTCCTCCTTGTATTTAAGTTATTTCGTTTAATAATATATTTATTTTATAGTAACTTCGTTTTAAATTATTATTCCTTTTATTCCTATGATGGCGGATGAACCACAATGATACGTGTTACCTTGCCATCCTTTTCGCTCAGAAGTGCTTTTTTCTTCAGCTGTTAGAACAATAGCTTCTTTTGAAGCTCATTATCTTTCTCGCTCAAGCTCGTTGTTTATCAATTGCTATCTCACTTATTAGGCAATATAAAGCAGAAAAGAAGAAAGAAAGAACAGTTTATTTCTCTCTCACAAGAATAAACACTTTACTAAAACCGGTCAAGTGCGTGTATGCGCAATATGAAATAAAATATTTGTAAAAATATATTAATATTTATTTATTAATTATTACATATAACAGCAATCTAACAGCAAAACGCTACGAGCGCTAGTGATGCGCTCTTGGTGTTGCAAGCGTCCATATGCTCACTGCTTTCCATCAGGCGGGCCGTATGCTTGTTTGTCACTTTGACTGAGGGATCCAGTCTCCGTACTATTTACATTAAATTATATAAGTACTTATAATTTTTTTTTGTCCCTGAATAACATCCCCATCCAAGATGTAGGGGAGGTATGCTACAAAACATCTTTGTCTGCGTGACGAAGAGTCACTGAACTGGCCTGTTGGTCTAGTGGTTAGTGACCCTGACTGCTAAACCGGAGGTCGTGGGATCAATTCCCACCCAGGACAAACCTTTGTGTGATGAGCATGATTGTTTGTTCTGTGTCTGGGTGTAATTTATCTATAATATGTATGTATTTACAAAAAAAAATGTATATATGTAGTACCTATATCAGTTCTTTAGTACCCATAATACAAGCAAATATAATTGCTTAATTTGGGGCTAAATGGCGCTGTGTACCTGTGTACATGTGGTAGATTATTATTATTATTATTATTTCTGAACTAGGCCTCAGGGACATGGTAAAACCATAAGAGTTCCTTGTTGACTACGGAATATTAAAAACATACACTATTTAGCTACGATCCGAGAGAGAAGAGAGTGAGATAGTACCTACTTGCAAGGGAAAAGAGGAAACTGATGGGGTAATCGGGTTCACGAACTTAATAGTACCGCTGTACTTACCGAACTTAACTCAAAAACAGTGTGATTTAATGAGAGGTCAGTAAAGCACTATTTTGATTAATAATAATAATACCAGCGTGTCTACTGTCCCACTACAGGACAAAGGCCTATTCTCATATAGAGAAGGCCTGAGCATTATTCTTCATGCTTGTTAAAGGCAGTTTTTTTTTATAGTAGCCGACCAAAGTGACTCTACCCTGCCTGATGGTAAGCAGTCAGTGGAATCCAGAAGTGGTGGCCACCATTCCAAAAGCTATCGTCTTAAACTGCTAGTATGGTGGCCTCCACTATGGCGGCTGGGAATGGGGTAGGGGAAGGGAATGAGGGAGGTGAGGAAAGAGGAAAGGGGAGAAATTGA
Organism: Parascotia fuliginaria; assembly: GCA_963082885.1. Taxonomy (NCBI): domain Eukaryota; kingdom Metazoa; phylum Arthropoda; class Insecta; order Lepidoptera; family Erebidae; genus Parascotia; species Parascotia fuliginaria. The sequence continues at coordinate 6,948,036 of OY720198.1, read as the reverse complement.
GCGTCCGGCGCTCTAACTTACCGAACGAAACGCAGTGGTACGGATACTACTACTCTTACGTCGATCTTCTATAAGAGGATAGTACTGCCCCGGTCGATCCGGCCCATTCATGCTGAAACCAGCGTGGATCTACTACCATAAATTATATTATTATAAATTTACCATTAATAATAATAATAATAATAATAATAATAATATTCTACCACATTCACACAACGCCATCTAGCCCCAAATTAAGCAATTATATTTGCTTGTGTTATGGGTACTAAACAACTGATATACTTCTTATATAAATTTTTTTTTTGTAAATACATACATATTATACATAAATTACACCCAGACACAGAACAAACAGTCATGCTCATCACACAAAGATTTGTCTTGGGTGGGAATCGAACCCACGACCTCCGGCTTAGCAGTCAGGGTCACTAACCACTAGACCAACAGGCCAGTCAATTAATTATAAATTATAATAGATTGGCAATTTCAGACTTTTAACTTCACTATTTTGATACTTATCATTATTTATTGTAGTTTACCTAATCACGTATCAATTAAATGTCAATTTATAAGCTACTTTTAACTTCAGAAACCCATTTTATTAATAATCGTGAATGTAAACAGAGATGTTTACATTCACGATTTTTCACACAAATTGTCATCTCCTATTTCAACCCCTACGAGGCATTTTTTGCAATAAAAGATAGCCTATGTTGTTCCCAATGTCTACTCTATCTCTATAACAAAATTCATCAAAATCGATTCAGTGGTTTAGGCGTGAAAGCGTAACTGTTCTGATAGACAGACAGACAGAGTTACTTTCGCATTTATAATATTAGTATGGATAAATTGAATATTTGGTAGACAATTATAAAATACAATTACAGCAGCCATAACCGACGTGTGTGTATGAATGTTGAAGAGGCATAAGAGGTATGTTTGGGTCGCAGTTAATGATGATTTCTTTTTTATTGCCTACAGTGGCAGACGAGCCAACAGCCCACCTGATGGTAAGTGGTAACTGTCGCTCATAGACTTCTGCAATGCCAGGGGCTCCGCGAAGCCGCTGCCTACCGTGATATTAATGCTCTCTTTAAACCTCGTTTGAAGAAGGACATGTCATAGCGCTCGAGAAACACCGCAGCTGGTAGTTCGTTCCAGAGCCTGCACGTACGTGGGAGAAATGAACGCTGAAAACGAACCGTGCTAGACGAGATCGTTGTCGTTTTATAGTCTCTACTTACCCCATAAATCGGAGATAGGCGTGGGGTTATGTATGTATGTATGTGTATGTAATAATAAACAAAAAACATTTTTTCTAACAAACATAGATATTTCTTAATATAACTTTATTTAATTATCATTTTCTAATTACAATCTCTAAGATCACATTATAATTATGTAAAATATAATAATTATTATCTTATCAATCAATTACAGTAATATTAATTTTAATAAATAGATAACACACATATTTTGATATTATCTTTACTTAATAAGTGAAATTTTACATAGAAATTACCATTACTAAAAAAACATTGAACACACGCACCTGATTTATTGGAATAAATAGTTATAATTGGTAGTTTATTTTAAAAAAAAGTTAACCTTTTCAATTTAATTAAAAAAATATGTACAAGTCTGGAAAATTATTATGTTTGGTCATAGTACAGGTTTTATTATTTGAAGTAAGATTTATATACTTTTTCTAATTTATTCATAACTATATTTTATTTTTACAATCTCTAAGATCACATTTTTTTTACTTAACAAATATTTTGCAACACCCACGTATTGTATGAAGTAATACCTAATACCTATTGTTTTCTGTTTTAGGCAGTTACCTCACAAATAAACTTGCAAAATATACCACTATCACAGCTCAACAAGACCCCGTACGCCCCACAGCCTTTAATATCATCATTACTATCAACCCCTTCAATGCCTTTCATCGACAAACTGAACGCGATCGCCAATGTCATTCAAAAAATGCCTGTCAATCCAAGAAAGATAACTAAAAGAAACTACATGGCAGAGGCGTTAAGACAAACAGCCTTTGAAAGTTTAATGGTCGCTGCTAATGCGTGTAAATGTGGCCCAAAGGCTGAAGGCGTGATGCCTTTGCCTAATCAAGTGACAGTTGGTGGAAATGTCATCGGGAATTGTGTTGCTAGAAATAGAGTGAAATATTTTTAGTTTGTATATTTAATTTAAGATTATTTATTGAATAAATTATTATAAAAGAATATTGTTGGTTTATTTATTTTCAAAAATGGCATGAGAAGCAGCAATAACAAAACCCTTTTTCTGACTGTCGGTAGGTACCAAATAAAACTTGTTTAGGTAATGCCTAGCACAGCTTATAAAGGTATTATACCCAGATACTATCAAAGAAATTGTATAAATAAAAATATCGAGTCACATATTTACAATAGAATGTCTTCTTATAAAGCAGTCTTTCCATTTTAGTCTACAGATGTTTGCAACACTAGAAGCACCAAGCACATTGCCGTCACTGTTAAAAATATTTTAACTGTTTTTTTTCACGAAATCCTCACTAAGGAAAAAGCAATGTGGTGTCACGATAGGCACAATTAACAAACACAAAGTACAGTCACGATCAAAATAAGTATATTTAAGTATATTCAGGTAACAAGTATACATAGCACTGATTTTCTCCTGTGGAAAACAGGCACTTACGTCTGGACAGTCTGGAGTACTCATACTTTCTCTGTATAAAAAGAGACCTTTACGCTGCAGTAGGAACAAAATGGACTAGAACAAATTTAGTATTTAATTATCTATTATTTTATTTTTCAATACCTAATTAAATAATTTCTTAAAAATTGTAAATAAATAAATGTGTAAGGATTTATATTAAATACTTCTTCTACTCTTCTGAAACTCCGCCTACAAAGAGAGCTACAAAATCAGTGTGTATTACACTGATTTTGTAGCTCTCTGTTTGCTTCACCGGCTTCACCGACAAGAAGTGTCCATTTTTTTAAATAAAACAACTTAGTTCTCCGAATAAACACCGGGGCCGGAGGGTAGTGTTTAGGAGGGTAATGTTTTTCGAGCGTAGGTATGTATGTATGTATTTATGTATGTATATTTATTTCTTTGGCTCGCCCTACAGCCTAAATGGTTTAATAAATTTTAACAATGAGACGACGTTAGATTCTGGGAGATTTATATTAAATTCAGAGATCTGTAGGTTTATTGGCAGACATATGTAATTTTTAACGTTTTTATGTGTTATTTGAATTAACCGAAATGAATAAATATCTTTGACTTTGACTTTGATTCGTATTGATTGTGAAAGTGACATAGGGTAAGTATATAATATTTCAATGTAGCTTCAGCACGAGAAAATAACAGTTTCTTTCTTTTACTTTGTTCTAGGCAGGCTGACTTTTTGTTTTCTTAATAATATATATTTTTTATAACCTATTATTGAATGCCATGTAACAGTAAGCGAGGCTGTTATAAAATTTCAAACCCTAATATGATTGATAAAAGCCTTGAACTAATACTAATAATTTCAAGACAAAAAAACTCTACATTGCTTTACTTGATTGTGGATTGAGTGCGTGGTAAACTCAAACTCAAACTCAATTCAATCCAATTCAATTCAATTCTTTATTTCGTAAAACATAGGTTATAGAGATGGCACAGTGATACAAAACAGTTCTTCAATGATTCGCCGAGACGGCATACGAAAGTAAAAATGTCAAAATAAATGTCCAAAATGAAATAAAATTATTATGAAATGTCAGTAAACATAATTTTCTAAGTGCTGTAAATTATGATTAAATTAAATGTAAAGTATAGATCAATTAGCATTTAGTATTTTCATATAAAAATTCATTATATAGAATAGTACACTTTATCTGATAAAAAGTTAAAAAGGTTGCGTTTATATTCGCTGATATTCTTACAACTTCTGATATTCTTTGGTAACTTATTATACACTTTTGGAGCCATTGCATATATTCAAAGCATTTATTTCACTTGGACCATAAAATATAATGCTTGTAAACATCAAAATGATATGAAGTCAGCCAAATAACCTACAGCCAGTTCGCTGACGAGGTAGAGCAGTGGGAATAACTGGCAAGAAACTCAGGCCACTCTTTTCAATCGTCAGATAATTGCAATTTTTTGTATAGTTACAATGTTAACACTCAACGCAACTAAATAACCATACAAAATAATTGAAGACAATGTAATGGTAGATCATAGTATTAGATATTACTTCTGCAATACTTAGAAAAGGCATCTCTAGAGGTTAAGGTTACTACTTACCATCAGATAGTTATATAAGTAAAGAGTAAGTTATTCGGTAAAAAATAACAAAAAATGCATCATCTTAAAAACTGCGTGCAATCAATACAACTCATTAATCACGTATCTAGATAACAGATGATATTGAATCGAGATAAAACGCATCCCATTCTTATCTATCTTAAATAGTGATAGCATTTTATAATTACTATATATTCGACTAATTACTAAATTTAATTTAGTTGATTGAACATTTTACTGTGATGTGTAATTTTTAATTGAGACATGTCTTTAAAAATGTTGTTGAAAATTGTTTTGGCTGTATTTTTTATACAGGTATACGTTTATTTTTGTTTATTTACCTATTTTAATTCTAAAATTTATCTTATCGAGTGGTTAGTGGTCAACCTAGTGTCAGGTTGTGTTCAGGGCGCCCATAATTTATTATAGAAGTTTATTATTGACTTAACGACTGCCCTCCGAAGCACGGAGACGCTAAGATCAAATATTATGCTAAATAAACTAATCGATTTTAAAGTAACGACTGTTTTGGTGGTACTAGGTACGGATTGTCACGTTTAGAACTCGGGTTCGATCCCCGATAATTCGTTCTAGACATTTTCCATATTAGACTGCAATTGCGTTCCGTAAATAATCTATGTCTCATCATCATTATATTAGTCGAAACACGTCCACTGCTGGAGACCTCCATCAATTTTCGCCATCGTGGCCGGTCGTTCGCCGCCCTCATCCATCGGTTGCCCGCCACCCTTATAAGGTCGTCTATGTCTATTTATCACTTATTTATTTTTCTTTTTTGCAGATCACAGTAGCTCAATATCTCTATGAACCCAACCATCATAGTCTATACAGTTACGAACCATTACAGCCAAACAGAAGATGTTTAAGACAAGCAAACTTGCCCGAGGGATTGACAGCGGCAGAAAATCTTCTAAATAATCTGGCGAATAACAATTTGCCTTGCAATGATAACGGTTTGACAGAAAATAATTTAATACAAAATAATTTGCCGATAAATTTGCCAGGACTTAATGTTAATAATTTGCCAATCAATCGATTTCTGCCAAATATAAATGGCAATCAAAATGGATTGCTATTTAATAACATACCAAACACAAATGTCTTTCAAAATTTTAATAATCTGCCAATCAGTAACGGCCTTGTGAATGGTAATAACTTGCCATTTGGCAATGGTTTACCGATTAATAATAATCTGCCAGTAAATAATTTTGTGCCAAATTACAACAACCGTCAAATCAGCGGCCTTCAAAATCTAAATAATTTTCCATCTGGCAATTTATTTATCAATAACTTACCAGCTGCAAACTTTGTGCCAAATGCCAACAGTATACCAGTCGCCAATCCATTTTCAAACTTCAAAAATGTTCAATTGGCAAATCCCACATCAATGAATTTTCCAGGATCTTTTAATTTACCAGTTAATAATTTGCTAAACAACAATAATTTACTAGTAAACAATATTTTGTCCGGTAGCTACAACTTACCAAATGGAGTAGCTAATGTAGCTCAAAATATTCAGCCAATAGCAAACGGATTACCTAATAATATCTATCCAGCTATCGGTGGTTTGCCAATCAATAATTATTTGCCAAACGGTAATAATTTACCAATTCAACCCATTTTGCCGAATGCCAATGGATTTGAAATAAATAATTTTGCCATACCAAACAGCATAGCAAATAATAATTTTCTAATAAACAATGGGTTGCCAGTTGCTAATAATAATATGGCTCTTATTAATCCGCCATTTAATGTGCCCTTTAACAATGGACTTCTTAATACACCTGTTAATAACTTACCTTGCAATGGATTAGAAGTAAGCAATATTAATAAACCTTTTACAATTGCCAGTAATATGGCATTAAATTCAATTGCGCCAGGTATGAATTTGCCAGCAAGTGGAATCAGTAACAGCGTGTCATTTCTGAGTACGGCTTTGAATAACGGTCAAAATGGATACATAGGTGGCATACTTAATAATTTGCCATTTAATTTGCCAGCAAATCAGAATGTATATCAAAATGCACATATATTTCCAAATTCACAGGCTCTGGCATTAGCAAATGAGTTGAATATGCCAAGTACCTTAAAAATAGATGGTTTTGGGAATTTGCCATTACTGAATGGTTTGCCAATAGCTGGCATTACAGAAACTGTCACTGTTTTAAATAGTCCTTGTAGTTGACAAAAATATATATTACATTTGTAAATAATTATTTAGTTTCTACTTAGTGTTAAGTTTATTTATTATTGAATAAAAATTATAGATATTAATGAAAATATCGCGGTTAGTTTTTTTATGTTTTTATTGAATAAATGTTAAAGATTGTGTTTGTTGTTTTTTGTTTTTGATTTATTTTACATTTAGATTGCGTCACTACGGATATGTGGTTGCCGGAGCCTATAACTTGCTAACAAGACAAGCTGTTGGCAACTGTTAAGAACAGAATGATACCACTACTACTCTATTATTGCCTACCAAAAACTCTACTGTAACTTATGGTAAGCAGTAAGAGGGGCCCAGAAGTATATAATAGAGAATGTAAAAGAAGATTTTTTGGCCACCATACCAAAAGCCATCGTCTTAAACTGGTGGTATGGTGGCCTGCACTATGGCGGCTGGAAATGGAGTTAGGGGAAGGGAATGAGGAAGGTGAGGAAAGAGGAAAGGGTGGAAATTGGGCCTTCGGCGCTCTCACTTACCAAACAAAAAGCAGTAGTACGGATACTACTACTCTTACGTCGATCTTCTATGAGAGGGTAGTACTTCCCCGGACGATCCGTCCCATTCATGACGAAACTAGCGTGGATCTACTACCAGCGATAGATAGAAGATATGAGGATTATATAGAAAGATAGAAGTAATTGGAACTGCTTTACAACGTTATTAAAATTTTAAACTCTAAACAAGGGTCTTCGATTAATTCAATCTATACTATTATTGCCTACAAGTTTGTTTGTTTTTTTGTTTGCATAAACGCACTAATCTCTACAACCAGTCGCATTTGAATAATTCTTTTTGCGTTTGATAGCCCAGTTTTCGAGGAAGGTTATAGGCTATGTAACATTACGCTACTGGCGACGGAAGCAGACAAGTAAGCAATTAACAATGATGAAACCGCGATGCGGGAAGCTAGTAACTAGTTTACGTCGATATTATGTGGGATAATAAAAACTTCTTGCAAGTTTTTGTTATCATAGTGTACTCGTATAGCGTGGGGTGAATCGCGAAATCTCTTTTTAAATTCCTTATTCGGACCATGATTTGATCTTGGGGTAAAACAGCTAATTCAAAAAAAGATCGTTTAGCGATTCACCCCATAACCCAAGTTTTACGTAGCAATGGTTGTCGAGCGTTGTCTACTATCCTATCACCCACTATCAAAATATTGTACGCCTACAAAAATACCTCATTATTGAATTAATTAACAAAGGACAAAGGATGTTAAATAAATAGAAATATTGTGTTGCAATGGTTGTGATAAATAATTTACCTATTGGGGCACGTATTACTGAATAGCTATATTCTATTATTTGGATTTACTTGGAAAGGATTATATTTTTATAGACAGATGGCTGACGAGATGGCAACAACGCATTATTGACCCTAAAAACTGATCTCTACATTATTGGAACAGACATTTCTTACGCGCAAAATACTGCAACTAATTTTGATCGGAAAAGTTGTTGGAAGTAGACGATGGGGTCGCAACATCAAAGAATAGACGGGGATTTCAAATGCCGCCAAGCTTGTTCGCCTTGCAATGGACAGCTGGACAGAGACAAATTAAGCAGAGCTGACTGCCAACCTAAACTTGGACAGGCACCATAGGAAGATGTCTTTGTCTATCAGCAGTATCCTTGTCGGTATCAGCATGAATGAAACGGGCAGAACTAGCGAAGTATCTACCTTCTCATACTGCTCTTTTTTTAAAATGAGGTCCGCCAGAAGGCAGTTAAACGTCAAGTTGCAGAAACCTTCATTCAAACAAACATAAGTATAGTCGACCATAAAATTGCTTTACCACCCTTAGAGTAAATGTTGTTTGTATATCACAAAACAATAATGTCTATTTTCGCTTGCAAGTTACCTCAATACAGTGACAGTTGTCACTCATATTGAGTCTTATTGAATTTTACTTTTGATGGGATTTTTAATCGGAAGTGGTAAAGCAAATATGTACCTCCTCGTTTATTTTCTTTTCCTTCTTCTTAATCATTTCCCCTCTGAGGGTTACGCAATGATATTCTATTTAACAGATGTGTTATACACTAACAATAAACCGAAAAAAGTGTTCCGCGCAGCAGCCGTTGCACACATACAACATACGTTGTACACATTCTTCATTCATGTATAAATGAAGAATGTGTGTAACGCAGACTAAAGGCAATACGTCCCAATTAGGACCTAGGTTTTCGGGTCTTCACGATTACGCGTTTATAACATATCCGTTAAATAGAATATCATTGGGGCAATGGTTTTGGCTCAGTAAACATCAGTAATCGTCTAACTTTGCCATGTCCATAGACTACGATAACTACTTAACATTATTATCGATTGTTTACCCCATAAGTTATAAAAAAATACAATATAAATTTCAACCAAACAGACCAACAAAACACTTCCATTTATATATAATGATACGAAATATTTCAAAGAACCCAATCGTGGTGATAGCGCAGGTGCAGTTTATAAAAGTAGGTCAGGACATGTCGCTCGTATTTCGTGAGCTACTGTTAAATAACAATGGGGTTTAAAACTGTGTTTTGTGTGGTTCTGTTAGTGTTTAAGGTAAGTATTATTATTAATATTATAAAGATTAGCGGTAATATAAAGATAAGTTTTTACAGAAAAGTACTCGTCAGTGCCACAGCGCCTGTTCAGTAATACCCTGTACAGATTAATGCCTCAGTCGGGCAAAGTAGTGTTGGGGTATTCTGTACAAAACTTTCAGTATTAGCCTGAAGTCTGAAATTTTTCTACACCTGTTACGTGTTACCTTACATAAGTAGCGAAATGTGGGTGTTATTTACCTTTGCCTATATACTTAGAGAAAAAAAGAGTGAGAATATACTATGATTAATTTCTTCATAATTAAATAATAGCATGTAGATATAAATTCATTCAATGAATTCACTAACAATTGATTTACCTAAATAACACAAACATTAGTGATACACGTAAACACATAACTTACAGTAGGTAATGAAATGTATTTTGTTGCAGAATGTGTTGTGTTATTGCGCCCGCGACTCATACATATTCGCCTACATACCTATTGAAGAATTTGCCTACCTTACTCAGTCGGTAAGTATACTATGATTAAAACTCGACAAATATAGATAAAAAAAGATGGTTACAAAGTTCTACTGTAACAGAAAAGTTCTGAAGTGCCGGTTATGAAGTGGCGGTTATTAAGTGACGGTTATGAAGAGACGGTTATGAAGTGCCGGTTATGAAGTGGCGGTTACGAATCGGCAGAAGCAGCATAGCTCAGACTCCTCATAAGGTGGACAATCGACCTAGCGAAAGAGGCAGATGTTGGATGAAAGTGTCTTAGGGCAGGTTAAAGTGGAGTTATTTAAGGAATGGCGTAGACGTAGTAGAAGACGTCTTATAAAAATGCGTATGAATTACTTGTTTTCTGCGGCGCGGTTTCACTCTAAGTTACATATTTGGTTACTGCTCTGCTCCCTTCGCCAGTAGCGAGACGTTATGTAGCCTATTAACTGACTCAAGCACTGGGCTATCAAACACAAAAATAATTATTCAAATCCGACTGATAGTCCCAGAGATGAGAGCGTTCAAATAAAATTCTTCCGCTTTTGATATTAGTATAGATTCAAAACAAATATAATTAACATTCTTTGTTTTTACAGGAAATTGAAATCCCTGCTCTGAGTTCATCCAGCATGATGTATACCAACGGCTTCGACATAGGAAGTGCTTTATACATAGATGACCTTATATCATCCTATTGTAATGGCATGTACAATACAGGTAACCGTCCGGGGTATACAGGTAAGTGAAAAACTAAACTGATTGATATTTCGTATGACTAGCAAAAACCCTTCGTCATAATATTTTAGAGACACGGATTCTTATACTCTGAAAATGGTAAGCAGTTACCGCAATCGCTACGTTACGCTTCAAATGTTAGCTCTCACTTACTGCGAACTGACTGTAGGTTAAATGACTGACATTTTGTAATTTTTAATGTTCATAAGTGTTAATTCAATTAACCTAAATAAATAAATATATTTTGATTTGATTTGATTTGAACGTATTTCGCTCCACGGTTAGCCAACAGATTGTAGGTGAATGTTGACCGCACACATGAACTTCAAAATCGCAAGGAGAACTAGCTATTATATGTCTTTATCTTCTTTCTCTGTAACTTCCATATTGAATAAAAAAACTCTTATTATAAAAAACAAATAAATCAACTACAATTCGACACGAACCCTGTTGTGTTATTTTTGCTATTTTATACATTTTGTAGACAATACAGACTCTTTGCTAAGTAGGTACATATTATTATTTAGTGTGACTACATTACCATAGTCAGTACAACAGATAGCAGCTATCGTAAATAAACTAATAATAAACTATTTTCTTTCAGTGTACTCGCCTCCAGCATCAGTATCCTACCAACCCACCGGTATACCTTCAATAACACTGCTTCCACCGGTTGCATTGCCAACGCCATCAGTTTTGACAAACCCATCACTGGCAATATCAAGTCCATCATTGGCAATATCTAGCCCAATATTGCCAATATCAAGCCCATCACTGGCAACATCGAGTCCATCACTTCAACTATTAGGGTCATCACTTCCATTGCCAGAAACTTCATTACACGTAGACCATTATGACTTTGAAGAATCTATTGACAAAATTGATTATTACTCTGGCAGTAATCTAGCAACTCCGTATACTATTGGCAGTTCTTTGCCAGTTTCTTCTCCAATTTACACGCCAGGTTCTTCGCCAGTTTACTCTTCAGTTACCGCGCCGTATTATGGCTCGAGAACTTTTCGTGGAATGGTGCCAGCATCTGGTAGTGTGAAAATTTATGGTTCAAGCTATTAAAACAAGTGATAGAAGAACTTATTTTCCCTTTTGTTTTTTTTTATACTGAGGCTAATATTCTGAAAATGTATACTACAAATAATTAAAATTAAATATCGGTCTCATATTAAAATCTGGTTCTATTTAGTGGCAGCGGGACTTAAATCTACTTTAACTATCGTTTTAGAATTTCATTGGTAACCATAACATCTGACCTAAAACTATACCTTTAATTGAATAATGTTGTGATAATTTATTTATTTATTTAATAAAATTAGATATACATAATGTGCTTTTTACTTTATTCAGTCTCCTTTTTATATTTTGATGTTCGTAAATTTTGCTAGTCTTAAATTTGAATAATACATATTTAGTACGGAAAAGACGCTGCTGTCAATTACATAAATGTTATACGTGTTTTATCTGCAAATCTTCTGATCAAATTAAAATAATCTTTGTTGTATTTATTACATATATTAGATAAACTATTGGCATGTGCAAGACCAATTATTGTGAATTTGATATCATATTATATTTTCGCAACAAGTTCTGAGGAGCATTTTTTTGGATAAAAACGTTGGAGTAATTTTGTGATAGTTATTTGGTTGCTACAACTATGGACAGAAGTAGTTATATATTAATTGTGCTAATTATGAAGGTACGTAATAAAATTTGCACATTCAAATTTTCAGCAATTCGAATATACTTAAACTTTACAATTTCAGTTATTTGACTTTGCCTAACCAGTGAGGCACATGTCTTGGTGAGACAAAGTTTAATAAGTAAATTATTTGTTCGTTGTGAAGCAAAAGTTACATTTGAAATTGTAATTATTATTTAAATAAAATGGATTTATTATGGCACTTAATTTTATGTATAATTTGAGTTTTAGGTAACGTGATCAGGATTAGATTAGATTTTTAGGAACATGAACATAAAATGTAATTTTATATTATTATTTAATAATATTTTATATTTTAATTATTTATAATATTATTGCGATATAAATATTGTCGTAAATTAATAAAACTCATAATACCTTGATTATAGCAAAATTGTGTATTTTTTATACAATTAAAAAAAATTGTTTTTTCAGTACACATCTGCACGTGTGTTGCCAAATGGCATTCCAAACAGAGACATAGGCTTTGGCAGTAATGGCAGAGGCTCCTCAAAGTGGATGACGATGGCCAAAAGTATACCAAACTATAATGCATTGCCATATAACAACCAAATGCCAGTAACTGGCAATAATTTAGCATTTGCCAAACCAGCAAACGGGCTCTTGGGAAATAGTAATAGAGACATATATGCTAATATACCATATCAAAATGCCATAGTGAGTGGCAACATGGCTAAAGCCAACGTTAATAGAAATGAAATACTGGCAAATAACAAAATATCAGCAATGATTAATAAACCAGTTTTGACAACTATAGGCGTAAATACTGCCAATAATATATACAATAGTTTTCCAAAAGGTGCGAAGCCGAAATCAGTAAATCTAAACTTTGGCTACCCATTTTCCAATAAGAATGGCATTGGCAAATTTGGCATTGAAGACATTGGCATACAAGTTATGGCAGATAAGCTAGAGGTACACGGCACGGTGTCTGTTACTGGCAGTATGCCATTCTATGGCACGGTGGCATTAAATGGCAAAATTCCTTCTGAAGGTAAAGCATCTGTGAATTATGCTTGTGAACCACCAAAAAGTTCTAAATTGAGATAATGATATTATTATTTATTTATTGTAAATAGTTATTTATTTGATTTATATGTAATAAAATGAAAATTTATACTTTTGTTTTTTTTTATTTGAAACGATTTTGTTCTGACCAAATACTTAAATAAATTCGGGGTGCGATCGGAACATCATTATCAAATACATCAGCCAAAAGACGTCTACTGCTGGACATAGGCCTCCATACCATTTATTTATAGATTTATACCATTAATTGATAAAATGTGATCATTTATTGTTAGATCTATACCATTTATTGATAGAATGTGTCCGATTTGAAACTTTACGTAATAACCATGTGAAAGCCTTAAATCTAAAGAAATTTGATATAGGTATATTTCACAGTATTTTATCTCAACCTAACAGCGAGGAAGCGAAAGGTTTGTTTATATCTATGGCTTCTAAATTACCTGTAATGCAGTATGTAACATAAGGATTAGGTTACTATGGGACCGACATACATTTTTCATGTAAACCCTTAAAAAAATATAAAAAAAAGAAAATTTGTAATTTTCATAAGCTTTTGCTTTTTGATACCTATATTTTCATTTTTTGTTACTGTCATTTTGCTTGATACTTGATTATATTATAGTACGGACTGCAGCGATGGGTAAAATAGAAATAAAGAAAACATTACAAACAATGTAAGTTTTTATAAGGTCAACGTGTATATTTTTTTTTTATATATTTTAATAATAGTCCTCTTACTAACGTTGAAATTGAATGAATCTCACAAAGAAAAACATATCTTCAATTTACCTACTATATTAAAAGCAATACAATGTGTTATTCAGTGTCAATAGCTGATACAGGTTTGTCATTAATGCAGAAAAACAAGACAGACATAAAAGTTAGAAGACAGCAGCATCTGAATATTTCTACATATATAAAGGCAGAAATCCAGTTTCTTTATCATAGTCTGCTTCTGTGGCCCAGTGAGAGCGCAAGCGGCTGCAGTGCACGAGGTTGTTGGTTGGACTCCACACGGGACAAAACTTTGTGTGAATCATTTATTTGTACTGAGACTGGTTTAAAAAATATTTCTTAGGTGTGACAGACCCTAAAAGGTCACTTACAACGTTTCGGTCTAATGACGATCACCAATAAATTCATTAATTATCTAAAAACTAGATAAGACTGCATCTGTGTTCACCAATTATTCTGCCAACATGCCATAAAGATTATGGAGAAAGCCAGCATATTTATGAAGAAGATTTGTGTAGCAGCGGTAGTGGCTAAGATGATGTTAAAGAATGTTTTTTGATGATCAAATTAACTGTCTGTTTACAAATAGGTAGATATACAAAAAAAATACTGAAATTGCATTTAATAATAATAATAATAATATTCTACCACATGCACACAGCGGCATTTAGCCCCAAATTAAGCAATTATATTTGCTTGTGTTATGGGTACTAAACAACTGATATACTACTTATATACTTTTTTTCTTTTTTTTTTGTAAATACATACATATTATAGATAAATAACACCAATTTGTGATAATTCATTCTCATACTTTACCGTGCTGAGGTATAACGACGAGCAGGGGCTGTAACACAAACTCATATAGCAATCTTAATAAAACCTTTCTTTGTCTCTATCCTTCTTTTTAATGGTACTAAAGAAAAAGACAAAACATAAAGTAACATTGAAATTATACTGCTTCAAGAGGTGGTGATAGACCCTCTGGTGTTATCCATCATCCAAAAATATATATTCTATGCCTTTTTAAAATAACTGGACTTCCGCCCTCACTTCGCTTCGCTATCAAAAGTTTAATTTGGTCTTACAACCAACGCCTACGAAAAATGTCATAGCAATAGTGACGTATTGCATCATTCAGATTTGCAAAGGCGCTTAAAATATTGAAATTTTGAAAATGACTGAAAGAATGTTAAACATAATAAAATATAGTTATGTTATCCGTTCTATTTGTAGCTTTCTAAAGGTGAAAGAATTTTTATTTATTGCCTACAGACTACATTAGCAGATGATCAAACAGCCCACGTGATGGTAAGTGGTAACTGTTGCTCCTTCAATGCCAGGGATTCTGCAAAGCCGCTGCTTACCGTGAAGGGAGTGGGGCAGGTTAAGGGATTGAAGGAGGTGAGGAAAAAGGAAAGGAGGGAAATTGGGCCTCCAGCACCCTCACTCCCCGAACGAAACGCAATAGTACGAGAACTATTACTCTTACTTACTCTTATTTTTTAAATCGGTTACGCAGATATTGGATTGAAAAATATACAAAAAATCAACACACTAATATCACATAACAACGGGCAGCTTAAGTATATCCAGTGTTAGACGTATTGACCATGACAAGGATCGGGTTCGATCCCCAGGTCGGGTAAAGTGATATTGTGTTTTTTTGTCGAGAAATTCACAGTATTAGGCCGGAGTCTGAAATTGTAATGACAAACGGGCTTGCCCTCTGTTACATGGGACCCAAAAAATAAAATGGTGCAATGTTGGTGGTAAAACACCTCTGTCTACCTTTCCGGGGATAAAAAGGCATGACGTATGTATGTACGATCATGACAAGATAACACATACCAATAAAGTAAACAAAATTACTCAATTCATAAATAATATTTTATTTGTATTTAAGTTTAACATAAATGCAACATCAAATTGTGGTAAATGTCGCTGGTGTCACAATTATTAATTTTTGTAATCTAGACTAATTTATACCTACATATTGTGTCATTGTTTATTTACCTCAATAAAGAAAATAAAATCAAAGAAGTCTTAAGCCAATCTTAACTTGTAACGCCGAATCCTAAAACTTAACTAACTAATAAATTAATATACCTGATTGTTCGCGCACCCACAACCATTTGCCACACTAACTAAGCCGCCAGCTGGCACAACACCCTCAAATGTAACATAACCTATTACTGGCACATTACCATTAATAGCTGTATTGCCACCAACTGGCATTTCACCAATAACAGAAATATCTCCATATCCTGCAGCATTTTGTATTCCTTGCAATGGCATACCAGCTAACGCGGCATTATTAGCAGCGATATTACTTGCTGCCATACCGTTGAATGCCAAATTATTGCCAGCGAAATTGACAGGATAGTTTGCGAAGTTGGCAGGTCCTATATTATTTGCTAAGCTGTTTGCTGCTGCATTGTTTATCGCCAAGTTGTTAGCTGCTATATTCGCAGCACCAAAATTGCCAAGACCTGTACCAGCGAAACCAGGATTTAGTCCTAAACCAGGGTTAGCTAGACCATTTGGGAAGGGAATGTTCGGGACAGGGAGACCGTTGCCGCATCCTAAGCCAGGACCTGCTAGTCCATTATTAAGTCCGAGTCCAGGCCCTACTAGACCATTGTTGAGTCCTATTCCTGGGCCTACTAGACCATTATTGAGTGTTATTCCCGGGCCTACTAGACCATTGTTGAGTCCTATTCCGGGACCAGCCAGACCATTATTCAGGCCTATTCCGGGGCCAACTAGACCATTATTGAGGCCGATTCCAGGTCCAACTAAACCATTGTTAAGTCCTATCCCAGGACCAGCTAGACCATTATTGAAACTTATTCCGGGGCCTGGTAGACCATTATTAAGTCCCATTCCAGGGCCTGGTAAACCTGGATTGAGTCCTATTCCGGGACCAGGTAAACCATTATTGAGTCCCAAGCCATTTCCAAGTCCGTTATTTCCTAATCCATTACCAAATCCGATTGCTTGGCCAAATGAATTCTGAAACAAAATAAAAGCATGTTTATTGACAAAGTTAGTTTTCAGAAAATATAGACATTTTTGTCCTAATATTTAAACACCAGTTATTTTTAATTCATTCTTAAACACTGAATCAGATATTTTTATTTACTTAATGCAAACTTAAGTTAGAGAAATACATTAAAATCTTAACTTAAAGTTTTTTAAAGCGTTTGCGTAAAAAATGGCAAATAATAAAAAAATATGTTATTACAATGTACATGCATACATAGTTTTACGCCTTTATCCCCGACGGGGTAGGAAGGGTAAGGAATACCCACTTTTTCACAATTATGTTGAGTCAAATGTAACAGGGGGCTGTTGTAATTTATCGGGCATAGTTAAGATTGCGGACAATTTTTATTTTATTGTTTACAGTGGCAGAACAGCAAACAGTAAGTAAGGTAAGTGGTAACTGTCGCTCATGGACGACTCAGTTTCTGGCATTGCTCCTGCAATACCAGGAATTCTGCAAAGCCGCTGCCTATCGTGAAGGGGGTGGGGTAGGTGAAGACTTTGAGGGAGGTGAAGAAAATGAAAAGGGAAGAAATTTGGGGTAATAAAAAATTGGAAAATTTGAAAATTTTTCGACAGAAAAAACCAAGATCATTTTACCCGACTTTGGGAGTCGAACCCGGGACTTGCGTATTAGTCCATAAACAGTGCAGTAACGCAATTCATATAATTATTAGTAACTTTCTGTTCCTCTCATCATATTTTCTAAGAAGACCTAGCAAACTATTTTTTTTTATTTTTTATATTATAGCCTACCAAAGTGACTCCACCCCGCCTGATGGTAAGCAGTCAGTAGAATCCAGAAGTGGCGGCCACTATACTAAAAGCCATCGTGATCTCCACTATGGCGGCTGGGAATGGGGTTAGGGGAAAGGAATGAGGGAGGTGAGGAAAGAGGAAAGGGGGTAAATTGGGCCTCCGGCGCTCTCAGTCACCGAACGAAACGTAATAGTACGGATACTACTACGCTTAAGTCGATCTTCTATGAGAGGGTAGTACTTCCCCGGACGACCGGCCCATTTATGCTGGAATCAGCGTGGATCTACTACCGTAGATCTACGCATTATATTTTCTAAAATATAACAAAAACACACATACCTGAACAAAACAGACAATTATAGACAAAATGGCTAATTTTAAACACATTGTGATTAAGTATTAATTAAACAATGAAATAAAATTAACTTACAATGGTTATATACTTAAGATATTACTTAATTATTTAAGAAATACTCTAGATAATATATTAATTGTTATCGAGATGTCAATTAATAAAAAGGCACGATCGGTCACAAATTATCTTTTCATGTTGATGATTTGATAAAACATGTTTTTTTTTTATAGTAGCCTACCAAAGTGACTTCATTCTGCCTAATGGTAAGCAGTCAATGGAATCCAGAAGTAATGACGTTTCGAAGAGCCGAACTACTGGTATGGTGACCTCCACTATTGCGGCTTAGTGAGATCCTTTTTCACGCTTCGCTTAAAAGACTCAGAATCAAAATTAGATAAGAACACGTGCGCTGGTAAAGTTCCAGGCTTTGTCAGTATGGGTCATTACAAAACAGTTTATAATACCAGCCAGTTATGAACTACTTTCACTTATTCAGCTCTATCCAGCTTATACCCATAGAAAACAACGATTTTCTATGGAGACGTGGATGCATCCGTTTAGCTTTTCGCATGTGTACACTTCTCCATACAAAATTGTTGTTTTCTATTGGCATAAGCTGAATAGAGCTGAATAAGTGAAAGTAGTCTCATATTCTCACACTGCAGATCAAGGGCCTCTTCTCATACAGAGAAAGCATGATAGCCAATTTTAGATTTTATTTGTAAGTGTAGGTTACCTCTCTATGTTTTTCTTCACCGTAAGTACATATAGCTTCGTACCTTTTTTTCTCGAAGGGGTAAGCAGATGTAACACCCACATTTGGATAGTTACATTGGATTCCTGTTGAGAGCGGGCTTGGTGCCGTTTATCGGGCTCATTTCCAGACACCGAGCTAAAAATTTATCGACAAAAAATTCAATATAAAGATAGAAAAAAGTATTTATTGTGCCCAAAGGCGACAAATACAAAAAGAAGAAAAAATAACAAACAAAAGTACAGAAAATAACATAAATTCAAAACTAAATATCATTGAGAGAATCAAACCCGAGAACTCTGCGTAATACCGTATACCACCGAATCACATGAGCAGTATGAAATCCTACTAACATTATAAATGCGAAAGTTTGTGTGTATGAGTGTGTGTTTGTTATCACTCAGCTCCTAAACTGCTAAACCGATTTCGATGAAAATAGGTATGTTCATATTGTACATAGATTCGATGCCGAAGATACATATGATACTTTTTATCCCGAAATCGATCTGGTTCCCTAGTTACATCATTTTACACTAATACCATTTTCAGCTCGAGATAAGCCACAGGGCACAGCTAGTATCATAATAAAAATACTTAATAATTTTAATAACTAATAATAAAACAAGAGTATAATAGATAGAGGTTAGGAAGAGATATTGGGCTCTAAAAGACGTAATGAAAAACCCAGACATACCAATTGAAGGAAAAAAAGAAAGTATTTAACACATGTATCCTGCCAAGCATGACCTACGGATGTCAGACATGGAGTTGCACAAACAAAAATATCGATTCATTAGAAATTTGTCAACACAGAATGGAGAGAAGTATACTAAATATAAAATTAAAAGACAAAGTTCGGTTAACAACAATAAGGAAACAAACTAAGATTATAGATATAAAATACCGAATAAAAGAACTGAAATGGAAATGGGCTGGACACCTAATAAGAAGTAAAACAGAAAAATGGGCTAAAGAAGTGACAGAATGGTGCCCTAGATATAAAAAGAGAAGTAAAGGAAGACAGTATCGTAGATGGGAAGATGACATTAAAAAAGTAGCGGGAAGTATTTGGACAAGAAAAGCAAGAGATAGACTCATTTGGAGAATTCTTGGGGAGGCCTATGCTGGAAAGCAAGACAATCATTATGTAACTGGTGTCTAATACGGGTATACTTAATATTGTTTAAGTAAGATATATGTAATTTAAAATTGTTAATAAAGACTATTATTATTATAATAGAGATAGAGGTTAATGTTGCTTTGTCTATTAGGATATGTTCAGGTCGTCCTTAATTTATTATAGAAGCATCTGACTTGACCTAACGACTGTTATCAACTTGGTAACAAACGGGACCGACTTTTAACGTGCCCTCCGAAGCACGGAGACGCTCAGATCAAATACCACTGTGCGGTGCGGTCATCCATCTATGTGCCAGCCGCACTCTATGTTGCTTAACTCGCTAATTGTTTACCTATCTGCGAGTCATGAGCGAATTAAGTTTACTGCAGCCGAAGGTTCGAAAAAAAACCAAAGTTACTTATAATTAATTTAATTAAAAAAAAGAAATCACAATATTCTTAAGTGAAACCTATTCGATGCAAGAATATGGAATGATAATTTTTATGAACAAAATAACTAAAATTAATTTGCTGCGTCGGCGATTGAAGTACAGGCGTCGTCGCACACCTGCATACTTGCTCTGTCGGCATCTCCGTCCTAGTTTCCATAATATTTCTAATAATTTTATAGACTTGCTGTGTCGTCATTATTGGTTAGGGATCCGTACTTAACAAGCGCCTCATGCTATCTATACTATTATATAAAGCGGAAGAGTTTGTTTGTTTAAACGCGCTAATCTCTGGAACTACCGTTGAATAACTCTTTTTGCGTATGATAGCCTAGTGCTTGAGGAAGGTTATAGGTTATGTAATATAACTCTACTGGCGACGGGACCAGAGCAGTAAGCAAAGATGTAGGTGAAACCGCACTGCGGCAAGCTACTTAATATAGAAAGCAAAATAGTTAGTTTGTTTGAACGTGCTATCCTCTGGAACGAGTCTATCCTCGATCGGATTTGAATAATTTTTTTTGCGTTTGATAGTCAGTTCTTGAGGAAGGTTATAGCTTAAGTAACTTAACGCGGGTGAAACCGCGCTGAGGGCGTCTAGTTATATATATTACACAAATTTACACAATTATTGTTATCAATACACGTTCTCTGTGAAATGATGTAAAATCAGATTCACGATTAAGCTGTTTTAAACTTAGTTGCAAAGATCACAGAGTATATATTCCCGAAAGGTTTACATTTTCTGTCTTTTTTACAGTGAACGTACAAATATTTGTAAATCAAAGAAATTACACGACCGGTGACATCAATTTCACAAATACAAATTTGTTGAAAAGACATAATTGCAAAATTCACAGTGAAGTTTACAAGGGACTTAAATGTAACCTATTTCTATGTTCATAATTCAAGCTTTGATATTTAAACTAGCTTTGCCTACTGCTCTGCTCCCGTCTCCAGAAGCGTGGTGTTACATAACCTATAACCTTCCTTGAGAACTTGGCCATCATACGCAAAAAGAATTTTCAAATCCGACTAATAGTTTTAAAGATTAGCGCGTTCAAAAAAACAAACTCCCCCGCTTTATATTATTACTAGCTTTCTGTGACGCGGTTTCTCCCAAGTCTTTGCTTACTACTCTACTCCCGTCGCCAGTAGCGTGTTAAATAGCTTAAACCTTCCTTGAAAACTGGGCTATCATACACAAAAAGAATTATTAAGATTCCGCTGGTAGTTCCAGAGATTAGCACGTTTAAACAAACAAAAAAACTCTTTCGCTTTATATAATAGTTTAATAGATTTCCCATAATTTCAAAACGCTGCTAAATTGCTACTCCTAATCCCACCCAAAGACATTTAAGGTTCACATTGGCAGCCACACAGGGCTGCTTCTGCTGTGAAGTATAATATCCCTGGTGCCGTCCCATAAAATGGTTTGGCTACCGTCATATTCTGGCTGATTACGCTATAGTGAGTTTTACCTACATCTTTTTCTTCTTTAGCCGAGATAAGAAGCAATAAATAAAATTACAATCATTTAAAATCAATTTTCATATATTAAAACACAAATGAAACTCAACATTGATGTAACAATACTTAAACTAATACAAAGGCCCATAACCACCACAGCCTCCAGCGAGACTGTTATATCCGAAACCTGGAGCGGCCAGCCCAGCGGCCAAGCCTGGTGCGAAACCTGGGGCAGCAAACCCAGGAGCATATGCGGGGCCGAAACCACCGTATCTACCTGCCATGCCCGCAGAAGGAATACCAGGACCGTACGTAGGCGCAATACCCTCGCTTACGATACCGACAGCGCCATTACCGCACCCATAGTTGATGCCACCAGCGCCAGCGGTGGGCAACGCGCCTTCTAAAGCAACCGCACCCAAGAATGGCAGTTCACCAATTATAGAAAGAGCTCCTTCGATAGCGTTTTCGGAGATGACTGAGATACCAATAGGAGCGATTGGGGAAGAGCTGGTGACGAGGAAACCGCCGCCGCTGGAAGGTGCTACGTTGGGTGCGTAAGCGAGGCCTCCGTAGGCACAAGGAGCTCCGTATCCGAGGCCGTTGGCTGCTAGTCCAGGACCGTAGGCTAACGCGTTGTTGGCAAATGCGTTGTTGACCACTGCGTTGTTGGCCAATGCAATCTCGTCAGCCACGAACGCACTACCGATACATTGAGCTGAGATAGTCTGCAAAAAAGAGAAAACAAGTAAAAATTAATAATAAAAAAGTATTTATCGCTTGCTGCCTTGTTCATTTCAGCTGAAAGACTGTATCCTGCTGTAGTTTTATCAGTCTTGAATCGCCTTGATCTTTCGGTCTCAAACTTTCATTTACTTTATAGTGAGCATGTTCTCGCAAGATTCGGTAGTCAGACTATCATGTGTTAAAATTGAACCGTAAAGATATAAAAATTGTAGCAATATAGTAATTTTAGCACCATCGACATTTTTGCATCTTGGTCATTAGGTACTCCCCGAAAGGAAAATATTTTTTTAATTTTTTCCTAGACTTAAATTAATTAGGTATATCTCAGTCAAAAATCAGAACAAGTACTGGATGTAAGATACATAAATTTATTATAAAATACTGAATAAATACCTGAATATAAACAGCCGAAGCAAATAACACGAAGAAAACTGTGGCGGCCATTTTGTTGTATTGTTTTTACAAGGTTAAACAGGGAATGATATCTGGACCTAGTGCTTAATGTTTATATACATAAATATTTCTTTATTTATCTATGTGTAATAGTGTTTATGACATAGTTATGTCATAAATTCTTTAGTAAATGTCTATGTAATGTTGATAAGTATTTAGAATTGTATTATCGTAAAAATGTCATCATATTATTACTGTACCTAAGCTTACTTTTGACCTAAATGTAATAGTCATGGGGTGTAACTTACCTGTCAATGCTTATATTAAGTACTTTAGTTTGCTTGAAGTTATAATATACATGGAGAAGATACATACTCGTACTATAAAATTGAATACGTAACATCGGCTCTAGAGAAGAAAATGAACTTAGCCAAAGAAAGAAGCTACGTTTATTTTCTGGAAATGTTCAATTTAATTTCAGTTTAAATGCGTAATATAATTTATTGTATCGCATAAGTTTAAGTTAAGTAAATTAAGTTCTATGTAATTGCCAAAAAATTAGTTTGAAAAACGTTGGGTGGGAAGGTATTCTTAGTAGATTTCGACCTTTATAGCGATACATTGCAAAGTCAAGTATTGTGGGTTCGTAAGTGACTACAAATATTCGCGTGCATGAACATGAACATGTATTTGCATTTGTCTAGGTGTTTTTATGGTAAAAAATATTAACATGAAGAAAGCTAGATATGCGAACTGGACACCGAGGCTTCCTATACAATTTTTTAGGTTCTTAAGAATTAGATCCGTAGGTCATCCATCATAGGAATCAAGCCTCGATTACTGTCAGTTTGAACAAGTTCCAATTTAACGCTGACATTAAATTAAATCTTTAAAAAACTCCCGACATACTTACAACTAAAACATAAGAAAATAATAGACACGCATGTATTGGCTACGTAAGTTTAAATTGTTAATATTTTAACCCAAAGGTCGTCACGTCGAGGGATCTTAATGTCTCCCGACGAGACGACATTTGGTTTGTGTGGTAATGGCCACAATAATAAACCAACTCTGCGAGCAATTCAACCCCTTTGGTTCTCGTCTCCGGTTCAAAACTTATTTAAGAAAATTATTTAACAATATTATTATTTTGAATATTCTGTATATGGCACCTGCTTTTTAACACGAGGTTGTAGATTTAAAATTTGGCAAGTAGGTAAGTATCATTATTGACTTTTACAGTCTTATTGGGCATTACTGCTAAGAGATAAAATATATAGGTACGGTCGAGTTGAGAAACCTCCTCCTTTTTTAGAAGTCGGTTAAAAACCAGGACGATGACTTTTTTTTCCCTTTATCTAAATTTGTTAAACAAGAAGATCGTAATAATTTAAGATTATGTTTTTGATAAAACCTTTTTCGTTATTTACTACTGGACACTTTGGTTCGAAAAAAATAGTGAATGCCATTAAATTTTCTTATTTTATTTTGTTCTGTTATCACTAATGGCTTTTACGATTTTTTAGCAGATTTACCAGCCAGATTGTTCTGAATGTTTATATTAAAACTTTTAAACCTTAATTATTTCAGGAAATAGGTAGGTCTTAAAGGCTCTGCTAGAATTATCTTAATTCTATTATAATGATATCCTTGGATATTTTCATTTTATCTTTCTATTTTCTTGAGTAAAATAGACTAACATAATGTTTCTTTGCCTGAGGCCCTAGACAAGTGTAAAAGATTTCTATTCTATTCATAGAATACATAAAAAAATGTATGAGATTGACTTAGGCGTTGGTGTTAGCTTATGTCAATTCAATACATTTTAAAATAATCTATTCTATGAATATAATAGAAATCTTTTGGACTGAGGCAATAAGCTTTACTTTTCATTAAAAGCTAATCTCAATACGGCTGATAAAACATGAATATTTCTTCTTATTTTTGCATAAAAATACGTAGGTACGTTTTCTTTAAACCTTTCGTAATTTTATGTACAAGTAATATTCTATTATTATTTTCTACGTTTACCAATATAAAACTAGGGAACCTCTTGTTATTACTATTATTTTATCATGGACTAGCTGCGCCTCACTGCTTTTTCCGAACGATTTTTGATATAATATATAGCCTATGTCCGACTCCGGCACCGAATCTGTCTACACACTAATTTTTATCAAAATCGGTTCAGCAGTTTAGGCGCTGAATGGTAACAAACACACACATACATAAATACATACACACGAACTTTCGCATTAATAATAATAATATGAGACTACCGATACTACTGATCCTTTTGATTAGAAAAAAATGTAAATTCCATAGGTACTTTGTTCTTTTTCTTGCAGTTAACGGCATTAAATTTTTTTTAGTGATACCTATACTAGCGAGATTGTTCTTTATGTTTATATTAAAACCTGTTTTTATTTTAGGACAGGTTTAACCATGGTTACCTTGTGGTTCCTAGACAATAATTACCTCAATACTATTAACTAAGTACTTAATTTTTCTTTTTCGGCGAATAAAGACTATATAATATAAATTGTGGAAATATTGATATTTTTGTAGCGGTCTGAAATAGGCTTTTCCGCTATAAATAACACGAGACCTAATAACATAACTAGTAAAACATGGGTGTAAATTCCTCTGTCTACTACTTCTGGATAATGTTCAATGGTTGTCATGTAATTTTGTAATCGAGGATTACGGGTATAATCGTAAAACAATTAACAACAAATTAATAATTATTTACTTTATTAAATAACATATAAATATATACATCTAATAACGAGCGCCACATCCCAAACCAGATCCTAATCCAGCGTTAAATCCAGCTCCTAAACCAGCCAGACCATTCAAACCACGGGGTCCCAAACCCGGGTAACCCAATCCAGCAGCACCATAACCTTGAGGATATGCTCCAGGGGCCACAGCTGGAGCCACACCTTCGCTTATAATACCAACATTACCGCTACCACATCCATAATTAATACCACCAGCTCCAGCCGTGGGTAAAGCTCCTTCTAAAGCTATAGCTCCAAGGAAAGGCAACTGCCCCGTGATAGATAGTGGACCTTCTATCGCATTTTCTGATATTACAGTAATTCCTGTAGGATAGATTGGAGAAGTGCTGGTAACTGCGAAGCCGCCCCCACTTGAAGGAGCTACTTGATTTAATCCATAAGCAGCTGCCCCGTAAGCTCCTTGTGCGTATAAAGGTGCCCCATATGCTCCACGAGCTCCATATGCTAAAGAATTGCCAGCTAGTGCTAGTTCTTCAGCTGCTAATGCTGTGCCAGCTAAGCTATTCATAGAGCCGATACATTGAGCTGAAATTACCTGGATGATAAAAGAAATGTTATTAATTTTAAGCACTTCAAGTCTAATCGATATTGTTAGTTGGTTTTCTGTTGTTGTATTCTTTCTTTTTATTTTTATTTATTTATTAATAATTATCACTTGGAATTCGTTGTTCACGAGCATTTTTACTGAATGATTTAACTTCAAGACAAAGACTTCGCCCAAAGGTATGTGTTTGATACAGTCACAACGGTTAGCAGTTGATTTGCTGACCCATGATTTTAGTAAGAACCTACGCAACTGCTCGTATCCCTTTAGCCTCCTCTTACGACGCTAAGAAATAGATTTATTTTAGACTGACAATAAGTTATTGGAAATCACATGACGAAGATCAGGGATCTATTTAACGACTAGCTTCTCGCGGCTCAGTTTCCCACTGCTCTACTCCCGTCACTAGTAGCGTGATGTTACATAGCCTATAACCTTCCTCGAGAACTGGGTTATCTTACGCAAAAAGATTTTTCAAATCCGACTAGTAGTTCGAGAGATTAGCGCGTTCAAAGAAACAAACACTTCGGCTTTATATAAAAGTATAGATTAGGAATAAGAATACTTTATTTGCGTGAAACTTGGTTATCAGGTAAAGTTTGTGAGGTTGTAGGGAATAATACCTGGGTCTACTAAACCGATTTAGAAAAATCTTTATGCGTTTGAGAGCCTATTTCTTGAGAAAGGTTATAGGCTATGTATCATCACGCTACGAGCGACGGGAGCGAAGCAGTATACAGTATCGGGTAAAACCGCACCGCGAAGAGCTAGTACAATGAATAAACAGATATTTATTTACCTTTAACAAACAAACAGAAGCACATAAAACCAGAATTGATTTGGCGGCCATTTTAGTTTTATACACGTATCAATAGATGCAATGAATCGAATGATCTCTGTCATTATTAATGTAGTATTTTATACTGATAGTTGCATAAATTAAATTGTGAAAAACTATAATCGATAAGAAATTTTATTTGTGATTTTCTCACGTTTATTTTAATCAAGTTGCCTATTGCTTTATCTAGTTTTTATAATGCATACATAGATAGATAAAAATTGTTTAATGGTAAGTATAGTATTTGTCGAAATAGGCAGCAGCTTCCGATTAGAAGAACGAATTCAATCAATCCTTTCACGAAATCGGATTTGCTTAAATTAATCGAAAATTTTCAAAAACTTAGGGAGGTCCGTGATGTCCACTTTGAAAATTTAAATCCTATTAATACCTATTTTAAATGCGAAAGTTAGTGTATATGTAGTGTGTGTGTGTTCTCAGCACTTAAACGGTTGAACCGAATTCGAGTAAAATTGGAAGGTACATAGGCTATTTTTATCCCGAAAATAGGTCTGGTTCCCGAGGGAGACAAAACGCATTTTAGGCGCAGCTAGTAAATATTATAAAATCAACAATGCATAATTTTGTTTATGAAAAACGATTTTTTTAAATACTACCAACGCTATCTATTTAATTACATAAGAACTTTAATTATCTTATCTTTTGCAGATGCAACACTTTAGGTATAATAAATTTTATATTTTCTGTTATCTTTACCATTATTATCAAGAATACTATGTAATTTAATGTTTAAATTTTAGTTATTATCTTTAAAATTATATCACTAAATTTGTTTCAAAAGTTTAACAGGTATATAAAAGATTACGATAAAAATTTCATTTATTCTACCAATTTCTGTTTAGGAATAAGTTTGATAGATAATTAATATTTATTATATTTAGAAATTTATAAATATGATTACTTTCGCGATATTCTGCATTCAAGTTTCTTTGATTCAGGTAAATTTATATTTAAATTAAACTTTAATTTTGTACTTAGGCAATAACTTGTGAAGGTACTTATGATAAACTCGAAAACTACTTATTTAAATGTAAAGGCGCAACTACACTAGGCGACTTGTCGCGGCGACATATCACCCAAAATTTACATGCTATATCCTTGCTACTTTTTAGAACAATGTCGCTCGGCATTTGCCTTATTTACACAATATTTATATAGACCTCCTTCTCATCGATTTCGATATGTGACCCCAAAAATTACAACGGGCTATGCATTTTATGAGCCCTGATGTGGCTCGCCAGATCAAACTTGGTTTTAAACACCCTCCGACACATGTGACAGGCACTTAATCACACTACCCAGACTCCCGAGCGACAAAACAAAATTTAAAATATTTGAAAATTTAATTGGAAAAACACTTCAATTCTAATTCAATTTTTAAAAAAATCTTTAGATACTCTCATAATTTAATAGATTGGTATTTTTGTATTTTATTTTTATACTTTTCTTTATTAATGAAGACATTATTATTTTTCCAGTACGTCTACACCCAAACAGTCACGACTCCAATCATCAACAATGCTTTATCTCCTGGTCTTCCTATCCCTGGACTTGCAGCCCAAATCCCTGGTCAAAGTCTGGGACTAGCTGGATCAAATATTGGCTACTCTGCTGGACTAGTAGGACCAAACATTGGATTTAACAACGCTGGATTAGCAGGACAATTAACTGGACCAAATATTGGCTATCCTGTATTAGCAGGACCAATAGCTGGATCAAATATTGGCTATTCTACTGGATTACCAGGGCAAATAGTTGGACCAAATATTGGCTTAGCAGGACAAATGCTTGGACCTCTACAAGGAGCTGCGTTGGGTCCAGTAAACCCAACATTCGGTTTAGGTTCTGCTCAACCCATTGGTATTTCAGGGTTTTCTGGT
Source organism: Parascotia fuliginaria (assembly GCA_963082885.1). NCBI lineage: Eukaryota > Metazoa > Arthropoda > Insecta > Lepidoptera > Erebidae > Parascotia > Parascotia fuliginaria. The sequence continues at coordinate 6,919,005 of OY720198.1, read as the reverse complement.
TACCCAGCAGCATATGGTGGCAGTGGCAGTGGTGATGTAGCAGTAGCAGGAGAATTGCCAGTTGCTGGCACAACTGCAATCTCTGGACAAGTTCCAATGTCAGGGAAAGTTCAATTCACTGGTACTGTACCAGCTGGCGGTATAGTCACTATTGCTGGGCAATGTGGTTGCGGATGTAATGGTGCTAACGCAGGTGCGCCTTACACCAAACCTGGTTATAATAAGCCTTATTTGTATTAGGTTAGGCTACTATTTATATTATGTAAGTAAAGAAATTTTAATTTATTGAAAAAGAACGGCAGTTTTATTTCCATCTTTCTTTTATTATGGCAACTTAGCTGACTGAGTGTCAGCAATTGTTCCAATAATTATCTGATTGCGACCATTATCCTCAAAAAGTTAATAAAAATTAATTTAAATTTTTATTTATTATATTTTTATCTTAGAGCATTAAACCAACAGGAGTGGACACGCGCTCTATTTCCCTTGCGCAAAAGTCTGCCGGCGGGGGACGGGGTAACGCGAGCAACGCACACTAATTACAATGTTAACTACTAATGCATTTTTAAATCGCGTCGTTATACACGCACACAATAAAATTATTACACACTAGCTTAAACTAAACACACACAATCACATTCACACACAGGGACATCTATCAGTTTACGCTTCCTTAGCGTAAAACAGTTAGAGCTTGACTCTGTCGATATTTAGTATCGATGTTTAGGATTTCATGCAAGTACGCGAAAGATTTAATTATTTTCATGATTATTATGTTTGCTTATTAAAATGAGCATTATCTTATATTATATAGAACAGTTTTAGGTAATAATAATCTATTATAATTTTAAGATTTTTTTTTATTTAAGCACTTTGAAATAGATGAAAGTAAAGTAAATAGTTCATAAACATGAATTAATTAGAAGTAATTCTGTTAATTCATGTTTATGTCAATATTACAGGAAGAATAAAACAGTGTTTCTAACTAGCACACTTTTTTGTAATTATTATCAAAAAAGCCCGTCATACGGTCGGCCTAAATTTATTTGTTAAACATTGTTCGACAAACAAATCTGGTTATGCGGTCGGGCTCTCCTACTATGTTTACTAATGTTTATTCAATACTTCCGATCCCTGATAGTACGGAACCCTCGGCGCGCGAGTCCTACTGGCATTTAGCCGTTTATTTTTAAGTTATACTTTTTTTGGCGCGATTGGGAAAAATGATGAGAGTGAATTTTTACGATGCGCGCGCACACCGACAGAAAAAAGCAACACCCTGAAGTTAGTTGCGAACCTTTTACACACTGAAGTTAGTTGCGGATCTTTGTGTGTCGTATCAGTACAAATAATCTGTGTGAATAAATAAAAAATATATTGGCGTTTATATCAATTCAAATATTTATGTATGTACGCGTTGTATTATTATTTGGTATTTTTGGATTGTTATGCCAAAGAAGTATAACTTCTTACGTGCGTACATGGGTACCCACCCTTTTTTTTATTTTACTACTGCGCACAAGGATGTATGTTCAATAACCACCACCTGTTGAAATTTGTTCTACTGTGGATTAAAGATTGTAATTAATTATTACGTGTCAATTTTACGTGTATTATTCCTAAGTATGTATGTATATTTACCAAATAATACTTTGAATTAATTGTCTGTTGCTATTAAATTTCGTTCCAACTAAGCAGAGCTTGTAATTGGAGGATTTTGTTCTGATTACATAGTAACAAGACACTGACATGTGAATGTATGAGTAGATTTATATTAGATAGATATTTTATCTGTTCAGATAACAAAAAAACAACAGAATATATTTCAGAAAGTCTTTATTTAAGTAGGTATAATAAAATACTGAAAAACTGTGCAATTTAAATTAACCTTATAAATCTAGTTTAACTACTTACTTCTAGGTAATGCAATAAGAGGAGGTAGCGCACAGCGAGTTTACTTGCTAAAAACTGAGCTCTCCGCCGCTTGGGGGGTAGGGAGGAGGTAGCAGTGCTGGCAGCACAGAAGGCTTTGTCTTTTAAGCTGTTAATCAGATAATTGTACGCATAGGAACCCACTTATATGGTTCCTACAATATTGGACCCAAGCGACTCGAGGCGCTGCTTCTTTTGATTATCTAAAACAAACAAAAAAAAAAATTAATTTAATACTGGAAAACTACAGTAACAATATCGATATTTGTGATTTAACCGTCTCATCTCTAATTATGTTAAAGTGTGACCAGTTTCTTAAAAATAAATACGCTTATTTTTGTAAGAAATGAGCAATTATCTTTCGGAATAAAGTGCACTAATCTTGTATATTTTGGATTTATAATCTCATTTTACTTGTTCATTTAATATTATTTTGTGCATTACTTGGTAAAAAAAAGATTGGTTTTTATTAAAAATAAATAAATATGGGCACGGTGACACAATAATGTACATCCAAAATGAAACTTATTAGATATGTCAACAAGGCGAAATATAAAAAAGGAAAGGTTAGTTTTTATGTTAATTCAACTTAAAATATTACCCCAGATTGGAGTATTGATGATAAGCCTGGCAACACTTGTTGATTAGCATTTTATTTGGTTAAATTGCTAATTTAATGCCTTATTTAATAATATTAGAACAAAATAATACTTACAGGTGGAATGTAATATTATCCTTTTGTAGACTTGATGTCGCTGAACGCTTTTTACACCAAAATACACTGCATTTCGGCATTTCTATTGAGACGCTATTACGCACGCACTGATAGGTGACTTTATAATGCGGAACGCGCGTCAACTAGTTTTATATAACGGGTATGACCGGTGGGCTGGTACCTTTGGCAGAGGGGTACGCCTGTCAGTGGCCTCTCCGGTTGGTTTAATGCTCTAAGATTTTTATCAAATTAATTTGAATAAAAAAAGTTATGTAATAATTTACATACATTTTATATTTTAGACGTTTTTACGTAATAACTTCAGAAAGAATAGAGAAGAACTAAAGAAACTCAGACTCCTCAGAATATTAAAAATAGATCTCTTTTATCCCAGAAAAATGAAAATAAATGACAGCAAACCGGATTCTAATAAAATTAAGACACAAAATCAAAAATTACACTAAGTAATTTTTAACCTTACGTTAATCACTACAAAGTTAAAATTGCCAAGCAAAATTTTCTCTTACACCTTCTTTCCATTGAGATCTTACTGACAGTACAGCTCAACCAAACCACCAAAACAGAAGTTCATTTTCAAAGAACATTTATTTATGTTTATCTAATAATATATTATTTACTGGTTTTTGCCGTTAAAGAAGAGAAATATACACTACAAGTTGTAACAATGAAACTATTTAAAAATCAGTTTAATATATTTCAGGAGATTGTATCAGTCATTTATAATTTATATGAAAAGTGTTACGAACTTGAAGAAGATTATTTAGCGATGAGTAAGTATTATTATGATAACCTTTTATTAGAGCAGAAACGTGGTTCCTAACTATGGCTCAAAGTCACACAAAGGGCGATTAAACGAGCTATGTTCTGCATCTCCTTGCTCACTCGTATAAACATCAAGGAAATTTTCTTCTTGTTGATCGTTTTCTTACTGCTGAACATCCTGTGCCTTTTATCGTGAAGCTTTTCTACTAACTCTCGCTATCGGTTGCGTTGCTAGGTAGAGTGCAGCACTGACAGTAATTTTTAGTTGGTCAGTTATTTGGTCCGAACATCACATGGGAGTACGGCCTCGAGGTCTTTTACCCTCTATCTTCATTAAAAAGAGTGGCCTAAGTTTCTTGCCAGTTCTTCTTATGGCTCTACCCTACGTCAGCTAACTGGCTGTAGGTTAATTGGCTGACATTTTCTACGTTTTAACGTTCATATGTGTTAATTTAATTAACACACATGAATGAATATATTTATTTGACGTGTGACATGTCCGAGATATATCTCGTTGTAAGTAAACAGAAGAAAGACATTGAGTATTCTCCAGCTTGAGCTCCTTTAGTACGGATACGTTTACGGTGGACTGTTCAGAATATTCTCAACAGACGAGTAAATCTACAGCCGATAAAAGCAAAGTGGATGATATATATATGCTCGCAAAGTTACCTTACTAAACCTTGTCATTGGGGCAGAAAGGTTTTAGAGTAGCGTCTACCAACTGCTGAACAGCTGTGTGAGTAGACCTCTCATAAACTGGACCAACGACTTCGTAAAGATGCCAAGATGCCAACTGATGAATGAGAGTAGAATTGGTTGGATATGATGAAAGTTATGATGAATCTCTTATGTCCTCAGTAGAAAAGTCAGCTAAGCTGCTAAGTGGATTTTTTTTCTGTCTGTCAGCGTAAAATCTTCTTCGAAGCATGTAGTTTCTTTTTCCTTCTTCAGTAGTGTCCTGCCTCGGCTTTCCACATGAGTACTAGTATGTTACTTCTGAAATCATTATCAATTTTTCGGTTTTTCCGTTCCGACGCTACATTGAAATTTTATATAGGTACTCGTATGTTACTCCTACAATCAATATGGATCTAATGACACATCATACGTTAAAATGTATCAAGCCATTTAGGCTGTAGAGCGTGCCAAAGAAATAGACAAACATACCCAAACACATGCATAGATACAAACATTTATATAACTTCAATACACAATTTTTAACTGCTACCGTCAACTCAACTTTATATAGTAATGAAGCTAATTACTATTAGGTATTAACATTTGCATGTACCTACATTACATATACTTTTTTATTTTTACCTTTTTTAACATATGTAAGGGAAATTTAATATTGTGCCTACATTTTTTTTTTATCTTCACATGTTCCACTAGTTAGACATTTAGCGGATAACTGTAATTGGCTATACGACGTTATTTAAACTATGTTACCTAATTTATTTGTAACAGCTGTTGTTATGCCATAAATAAATTAATTAATAAACATACACTCGAAAAACATTACCCTCCTTGACTCCGGCAGTCGAAAAAAAAAGATTATTTGTCAACATTATTTACAAACATTGACACATTATTTTGATTTGTTTTTGCTTTTAGCTTTTAGGTTTAAGCGAATAAATATAATAGTATCACAACATAATATCACAACAACGACACAAAACGCCATCTAGACCCAAAGTAAGCATATTATATAGCTTGTGGTATGGGTTCTAAATACGGATATACATACTTATATACTTTATTTTGTAAATACATACGTAAATATACATAGAAACACCCAGACCAATGCAAATAGACATGTTCATGCATACAAATATTTGCACTGAGCGGGAATCGAACCCGCGACCTCTGCGTGGCAGTCCCTACACAGTACCACCGAACCACAGAGGTCGTCCTATTGATGTCGAGAATGCTTTCGTTAAACAACTGACACCTTTATTTCGAGTGGCAATATATATATAAAACGCCTTATTTTATATTGTTGTTACTAGCTGTTGCACGTAGCTCGGCCCGCGTGAATGTCGCTTATATCGCATTTTCTATACATACTTTCATCCCCTATTTCAACCTCTTCAAGCCATTTTCGCGATTATTAGATAGCCTATGTTGTTCACCAAGATCTATTTTATCTCTACACCAAGTATCATCAAAAACGGTTCAGTGGTTTAGGCGTGAAAGCGTGACAGACAGACAGACAGACCAGACAGAACATTAGAAACATTACACTGTTTACCATTCTAGTATTTAGAGTAGTTTTTGAAGGAGGGACTCGGCTCCTTGAGGTCCTACGGCCGCTCAGTGGTAGTAGCGGCAGGGGGAGGTCCAACATCCTGGGGTGAGTACAGTCCATCCCTCCTCTCCTTTCCTTTTTCCTACATACGCCAATGCTATACACAATTTATCAAACAATAAGATACTCCCAATTGGGTGATCAGAAAATCTGAGATAAAATCCTGACCTAACCTACAATACATATTAAAACAACTTTATAATTAAACAAAATATTCGTATTAAAACAGGTGTCATCACCTTATCAAACAAGCACTTTATTTCTAAATTATTAAACATCACGTAATTTTACATTATGTATTACTGTGTACTAAACGTAATAAAATAATGCGTAATTATATAGTATAAAAGCTAAAGGTTATACATCAAAATCATTCAATCCGTTTTCAAGTTTGTGACTACAAAACAAACTAACAAAACAATATGGCCGTCAAGGTTTTCTTTGTGTATTGTGTTGCCGCTTTATTTATTCAGGTAAGTAAAGTATTTCTGTGATTTTTTAATCATATTTTGTAGTGTACCATTGGCATACGAGTGTATTAAGGATATTATTACGACAAAAATACCCGTTCTACTAACCAACTCATCTGCCAAACCAACCAATTTCCAACTTGGATAAGCTCAACAAAGTTCTAATTCAGGCTGATGAGAATATCTTACCACCATCGTCCTTGACAATTTGGTAATTCATCGAGAAATCTTTCAAAATACTACCCTCCTTCTAATAGTATCATAATGCACAATAAATTTAGTACATAATTATATAGACTATGCCTGCTAATGCCCATCTTCCACCTACCAAATGATGTCTTTATAGATTTTTTAAACATCTTCTGTTCCTTACGCATCAATTAATCTAATTTATTTAAATCTTTACAGAATATCTCAGCTCAATGCATCGGTAGTGCATTGGTAGCCGATGAAATTGCATTGGCTAACAACGCTGTCGTCAACAACGCATTCGCCAACAACGCGTTAGCTTACGGTCCTGGACTAGCAGCCAACGGCGTTGGATACGGAGCTCCTTGTGCCTACGGAGGCCTCGCTTACGCACCCAACGTAGCACCTTCCAGCGGTGGCGGCTTCGCGGTCACCAGCTTTTCTCCCATCGCTCCTACAGGCATTCAAGTTATCTCTGAAAATGCTATCGAAGGAGCTCTGTCCGTAATTGGTGAACTACCATTCTTGAGTGCGGTTGCTTTGGAAGGCGCGTTGCCAACTGCTGGCGCTGGTGGCATCAACTACGGCTGCGGTAATGGCGCTGTTGGTATCGTGAGCGAGGGTATTGCGCCTGCGTATGGTCCTGGTATCCCTCCTGCGGGCTTCGCTCCTGGTAGATACGGTGGTTTCGGCCCCGCTGCATACGCTCCTGGGTTAGCTGCCCCTGGCTTCGCTCCAGGCTTAGCCGCTGGGCTGGCTGCTCCAGGTCTCGGATACAACGGTCTCGCTGGAGGCTGCGGCTGCGGTGGCTATGGGCCTCTGTATTAATTTAAGTATTGTTATATCAATGTTGAGTTTTCATTTGTGTTTTAATATATGAAATTTAAGAAATGCTGTGTTTACTTTTCTGTTATTTGACAATCAAGTATTGATAATCCTAAACATCACTGTTCCAATTCAAACACATTATGGCTATAGCGGTAATAGCCCAGTGGTAAAGGCACCCACTCCGTAAATACAAGGGCGTGGGTTCGAATTCGGGCAAATATTAATGTGATTTTTCAAATCATAATATATACTTTCTCAGTTTATCTGGACATTACCATTACATTTACACGTGCAGCTTGTGGGCAAACTACACGCAAGCTACCTACAGCGCCCTCCGTATCCAGTATAATAATGCGTTCAGGGCGATGTTGGTGTTGCCTCGCTTCTGCAGCGCCTCGGGCATGTTTGCAGAAGCGCGCACCGACTGTTTCTACGCCACCATGCGCAAGCGGTGCGCGTCCTTTGTGCGCAGGGTGAGGGCCAGCTCCAATGCCGACCTAGCAATGATTGCAGCCCGGGTGGACTGCACATTATATTAGACGTTGCTGTGACAGACATGTATGACGGTTATTTATTTTAATTATTTATTTATTATTGTTACCAGATGTCTATAATATTATTTAATGTGATTTTATTTTATTTATTATTGTGTAATTAGTTAATGTTATGTGTTAATTTATTTAATGTTATTTTGTATTTAATAATTTATAATTGAAATATAATAATTTTAATGATGTACCTACTTACCTAATATGGATGTAATTATCTGAATTAAATGAATTTTATTTTTATTTTATTTTATTACTTACTGACGGTAAAGGAAAACATCGTGAGAAAACCTAGACTTCTGAAGAAGTCTGAAATCGCCAATCCGTCTTTAGCAAGCGTGGCGATCAATGCTTATACCTTCTCTGTATAAGAACAGGCCATTCCCTGCAGTGGGATAATAAAATAGGCCAATAATTATGATGATGACAAAAGCTATAGCAATTTTCTTTTTCAAATTGAAAGAGAAAAATTTTAAGATGTTAATTATACCGGCAATGATGTCTGTCAAATCAGCACTGATCTAGCAAGCTGATACATGGTTCAGTAGAAGTGCCTGCGCATAAACAGTAGAGGGTGGTGAAACTATCTAAAATATTTGAAAAGGTAATCTATGATAGCGTTTACAATTTCTTTGAAATTAATCAGTTATTTTGCGAAGAACAAGTCGGATTCAGAAAAAATAAATCCATAAATTTAGCTATATATAACTTTCTATATGAATTTTATAACATTGACAAAGGCTGTCAATCGTGTGCACTTTTTATGGACCTTACAAAAGCTTTTGACCATGTGGATCATGAAATATTAATAAATAAATTGTACGCATACGGAATTAGGGGAAATGTCCTGGATTTTATAAAATCATATTTAAGTGACAGAATACAGCTAACGCAAATTACTAGATTGTGTCCAAAAACTAAAAAAGTCATTAATTACTTATCTGAAGGTAATGTTCCACAAGGAAGTGTGTTGGGCCCACTGTGTTATTTATTATATATATTAATGATTTACCAAAAATGACGAACAATAAAACTATTCTATTTGCAGACGATAGTACAATTATATTTACAGGCAAAAATGGTACATTAATAAAAAAGGATATTAACAATACTCTAAATTGTATAATAAATTGGTTGACATTAAATAACTTGAAAATTAATCTAGATAAGACAAACTTTATGACATTTAGAAATAGACTAAATAAATTAGGTAAGATTGACATTAATTATTTGGGACATAAAATTGAAGAAGTAGACGAAACTAAATTTTTAGGACTTAATATTGACTCTTGTTTGAATTGGACTTCGCACGTGGAAATTTTAAATTTTAAATGTGTGCAAAAATAAATAAATTCGCCTATGCCTTGTATGCGTTATCAAAATCTGTAGATATTCTAACATATGGAGTTATATTTTGGTGAAACTCCACGAATTGGGAAGCGGCGTTTAAGGCACAAAAGAAATGTATAAGGTCTATATGTAAATTAAACATGATTGATAGCTGCAAATCTTATTTTGTACAATTAAAGCTACTAACGCTACCTAGTATATATATATTCGAAATTGTGCTATTTGTGAAGAAAAATATAAATAAATTCGAGAAACTTAGCAGTCGAAGACACAATATGAAAATACACATGCCTGCTAACAACACTGCACATGTGAACAAAAGTATATTCTGTATGGCCCCACGCCTCTATAATCATTTACACATAGAATTGTTAAATGCTACAAATTTTATTACATTTAAGTGTGGTGTAAAAAAGTTACTGCTTGCCAAAGCTTACTATTCTGTCAAGGAATACCTAGCAGATAAATCTTTATAATAATATGACTGTGACATTATTTTATATATTTTCATAATTAAATTATATAATTATTGAAATTAATTGAACTGTATAATCAATATTTTACTTTAGTTTTCTTAGAATACTCTAATTAATTCTGACATGCCTTGTAATTATTTAATATTCTTTCCTAATGCTTTCTAACAATCTAATGTTTAAATTAAATGACGAATAATAATAAGTATATAAAATTTTGCATGCTAAAAAGCTGAGTATGGTGATACTCTATTATACCAATTTAAGATCCATGTAAACCTATATTACGCAAATAAATTGTTTGAGTTTGAGTTTGAGTTTGAAACTGTAGATACATGTTCCTGTACTGTTAAAGATTTCTTGGAGTTAATACATGAATAGAGAGGTATACTTACATTGGTACAAGTTACGATTAGTAATACAACCGCAGGCCCCGCTGGATGGATGAGGCAGTTTATTGTAATTTTTACTAAACATGTTTAGAGATATTCAGCAAGACAAGCAATATATATTATTAAAAAACAAAAAGGCTGCCTGCCTAAAACAGTAAAAAGAAAGTAACCCATTTTTCTCGTGTTGGCGCTACATTGAATTTTTATATACCCTATGTCACTCCCACAATCAATACGAATCTAATGACATAAGTTAAAATCCATCAAGCCTTAGGCGTAGAGCGTGCCAAAGAAATAGACATAGTAATACATACTCGCTTAAATACATACATACTCTCAAAAACCACAGAACAAGTACTAAAGCATAAAAGTACTATTAGGAGATTAAAGCGTACACACTCAAGAGACTAATAGAAGTTCAATAGTGCTACGATACCTTCTGACAGTTTATCGATATCGATAGATGAAATTTGTCTATGGGCTATGGTAAATTAACAGACATGCTAATATCAAATGAGGTCTGGTTGCATAAAAGTAAACGAACTACAAGAAACAAAGGGCCGTTTTACACCTCACCGGAATGGCATAGGCCGGCAGCGGCGCCAAGAGCACTTTCATTGTGAAATAATTTTGAAGTTTATATTCATGTTTCATGCTGTAAGTTCAAACACAATGTAAACTGTATATGAATAAATTAAATAAATTGAAAATTGAAATATACATGATCGATCCACACACAGGCCTTGACAAGTTGGAACATTTGACATTAGTTCGCTTCTTAGTTCGGCATACAAAGGTAACCAAAGGTAACCAAATTGACGTTTCTACAGTGTACACCAACCATCCTTAGCAAAATTATTTGTCTCTTTCTTTTCAATGTATCCGGCTTATTTGGAAAAATAGGACAAGTATATGAGGGCGATTAACACTCCTTCTACAAAAAAATTACCCTTCTTGACTGCGTCAGTCGGGCAAAAAATTATCTGTCCAGCCGGGCCCTTTGTAATTTGAATTCATATTTATGTGCAAAAAAAGCACACCATTGTTATGAATTACCAATTTACTTTAGAGTTCTTCACTATTAAATGTAGTTTATGGTGAATTTGTATATTATATAGGTACCTAAGTAGATCATATACTAAGAATGTTCAGATCTACGAGTCTAGCTTTTTTTTTTTTTTTTTTTTTTTTTTTTATATTAGCCTACCAAAGTGACTCCACCCCGCCTGATGGTAAGCAGTCAGTGGAATCCAGAAGTGGTGGCCACCATACCAAAAGCTATCGTCTTAAACCGCTGGTATGGTGGCCTCCACTATGGCGGCTGGGAATGGGGTTAGAGGAAGGGAATGAGGGAGGTGAGGAAAGAGGAAAGGGGGGAAATTGGGCCTCCGGCACTCTCACTCACCGAACGAAACGCAGTAGTAAGGATACTACTACTCTTAAGTCGATCTTCTATGAGAGGGTAGTACTTCCCCGGACGATCCGGCCCATTCATGCTGAAACCAGCGTGGATCTACTACCGTCAAAACTTAAGCTAGTTATTACAATGACTTGTAGGTGTGTATTCATAGGTTTAAAGTTACTTAAATAATCTCAGCTTAAAGAAGCCACTGTTGAACAAGGCCTTCTTTAAACATTGTAGATTTTGCCATACCTAATTACGTCACTTCATAGAAGGATAGGCGTTTTCAGAACCGGCAGTTTTATCATAGGACGTTTGTGCCCGTTCTGAAAAATGATTTACTTACAGCTGTAGTTACAATTAACCACCATTTTCGGTAATTTTTTTTTGTGCAGAGAATATGTAAATAATATTTTATAGGGAACAACTTTTTCGTATGATTGTGTACGGGTAATGTACACTTCTTGATAATGTGATAGAAATGATAGATGATATAAATTGCACATTTATTTATTGGTTACTGAAATACTTAGGTACATTGGATCTTGTTAATAAATTCATGAGGTACCTACATTGAATAAACAAACCATTGCCACTAGTTTTTTCGTTCCAGCTCAAGTGGCCCTGATAGTTCGATACACACATATTTTGTGCAGGTGCGTTTTTATTCTTAACTAGCTGTTACCCGCGACTTTGTTCGCGTGAAAATTCAAATGTGTGCCTGTTTGAGAATATTTCTTACCTAATCTTACGGCAATCGTACATTGTATTAGTAATAAATATCAGTATAATCCGTCTATAAAGCGAATCCGATTTAAATCTATTCACCCGCTACCCCCTAAAACAGACGAAATTTTGCGATATTTAACGAAACTTGCCACTCCTATTTTCCCACTTAATAAGAATAGTTCCTAGTTTGGAAATCGTATTATCAAAACTCCCGTTTAAAAACTATAGAAGCTGCATACAAATTTTGTTCCCCTTTATACTCCACGGAATTGAATTTCGCAAAATCCCGTCTTAGAGAGCACCTATTTGTAGTTTCTTCTTAGATTTCGTGATGAGTGAGTGACTGAGTGACCTTTCGTTTTTATATATGTATAGCTTCTGCCCTTCACTCGCATGAATATCGTTTTTCCAATAGACATTTTTATATTGTTTAAATACTGTTTTGCATATTATTTCTAATCTCATCATCATCACCATTCGTACAAACCCTCTTTCACCTACCTAAAGATATCCCCCGTAAAACAATATACAAAACACAAAAGCAAATTTTCACCACAATAACTTTCCCCTTTCTCTTATTTCCTCTCCTCCTTTTCCCCTTCCCTTCCCGTCTCCCTCCCACCTCCCTCACTTTCCCCACACTTCCCCTCACTTTCCCTCACTTCCCACTCACTCACCCCTCACTTACCACTCACTGACTCCTCACTTCCCTTACTTTCCCTTACGTCCCCCTCACGTCCCCCTCACTTACCTCTCACTTGCCCCTCACTGCCTCCTCACATCCTCTTGAGTTCCCTTTTTTTTTTTTACACAACGCCATCTAGACCCAAAGTAAGCATATTATATGCTTGTATTATGGGTTCTAGAATACGGACAAACATACTTAAATACTTTTATTTTTGTAAATACATACATATTATACATAGAAACACCCAGACCAATGCAAATAGACATGTTCATTCTACAAATATTTGCACTGAGCGGGAATCGAACCAGCGACCTCTGCGTGGCAGTCCATACACAGTACCACCGAAATACAGAGGCAGTCGATTTCCCTCTGACTTACCTCAGCACTTTTCCGACACTTCTCCCTTCCTTTCCTCTTCCTCCCCCTCCCTCCAAATTTCAAGTCACCAACTTCAAAAGCAAAGATCTTTCCATACAATACTTCATCCATTATTTCACACCAATAAATCTACCCCAGTTAAAAAAAAAATATGAGGGTATTTTTTATTTAAATAAAAGTATTCCAAAACAAAATCTCAAAGCTGTAAGTTAAAAAATGAAGACGTTTCATACAATCGTTTTCATCGTTTTTCATACACTTAAGGGTTGAATTTTTAAAAACCCTTTCTTAGTATACTTCTAGACATTAAGACAAACACACCCTCCAAATTTTAAGTCGCTACGACCAGCGGTTTAGGCTGTACATTGTCTGTCAGTCAGTCAGTCAGTCAGAACAAAGCCTTTTATAATATGTATAGATGTATGGGTTAGACGTATAGCCATCAGGGATCAAAGCATACAGGCTGCTAGGAATGCTAACATGTGATAGAGCCACATAAAGCTGACCGTGCGAAAAACAGCTAATACTTAGATCCATACCCACAACTTTTATAATTAGTCATCGCAAAACATAGGCTCACTGCAAACTGGACTCGTTTAAAACTAAACGAAAGATTGTTTAGAATGACAGGAATCCGAGGAATAAAAACACTATCAGCTATTCCGCAACCTGTTAAAATGTATGCTTCTATAAGATTTTGTAGTAATTTAACGAATGTTCGATGTGATTCTTTAAATTGGCATAACTTTTTTATTTATGAACCGATTGACATGAAACAAACACTAAATGTTAAGTGAAGCTTACCACAATATATATGAAACCATATTTAAATAGGATAAGCCGTTTCTGAGATTAGCGTGAACAAACGCACAGACAAACAGACAAACAGACAAAAATTTTAACAATCATTGTTTTGGGTTCTATTTGCGTTGATATAGGTCCTAATAGTATTTTTTCTCATATATCTTCCATGTACAGACAGCGATCGGTTACATATTTATTATATGTATAGATTAACTCTTTAGTTTATATTAAAGTTGCTGTAAGTCAAGTTCAATTTGACGACTGGTCAAAATGGCGATTCTTTGGGACGGCCTAAGTTCAATAGTGGACATTTTCCGGCGAAAATGATGATGTACTTAAATTTATATTATCATTCTAAACAAATACAATTTATGAAAGCATTACTGTCACTATCTTTATGTCGTAAATGCAATCATGCAGTTTACATAAATATTACATAATCTTTCTGACATGTAACTAGTATTGAAATTTCTTAATTTTATTAAGAACTAGCTTCACCCACGTCTTCGTTCACTGCTCTGCTCCCGTCACCAGTAGCGTGATGTTATAATAGCCTATAAACTTCCTGGAGAACTGGGCTATCCTACGCAAAATCAATTTTTCTAATCCGACTAGTAGTTTCAAAGATTAGCGCGTTCAAACAAACAAACAAACTCTTCCGCTATATATAAAAGTATAGATAGATTGTACAATGGTGGTCTTCATGGCAAGAGGCATTTTCTCCCAGCCATTTGAAAATTTGAACATTTGAGTATACTGAGATAAACGTAGTAGGTGCAACTGAACTGCATTGGTGGTATCAACTCACCTTCCACTAGTGAATCCCCTTCTCCTATACATCCCTCTTCTTACGTCGAGGGTTAATAAAAAGTGACAATATGTTTTCTAAATAACAAAAAAGAGTTTTTAAAAAACATATTTTATTAATTTTCTTAAGAAAATTTAGTAGACGTAAGGAGATCCAGCTCCGCAGCCGCATGCGCATTGTCCAGCAATGGACACAGCACCAGCGGCAGGAACAGCACCACCGAAGCTCACAGCGCCCATAATCGGCACCTGACCAGCGACCACGGTGTTACCAGCGACTGGCAGCTCACCGGCGACAGCCACGTTACCTTCACCAGCACCACCGTAAGGAGCAGACGCGCCGCAAGGCGCAATACCACCATAAGGAGCAGCCCAACCAGCAGCGGCTGGGTAGCCGAAGGGAGCAGAAGAAAGGGCTGCAGGTCCAAAAGCCCCAGCACCAAAAGCTGCTGCTCCATAAGCTGCTGGAGCAATAGCGGCAGCAGGAGCTAATCCACCAAGGCACTGGCTGAATACATTCTGAGAAAAATAAGAAAAATATATGAAACTTCTTTCACGGTATGGTGTAGAGTTAGAATACAAAAAGCTAACAAGGAGACAGTGAGAGTAAGTCTAAAATTGCTAAGGCTTGAGCAAGCGTCATAATCAGTACTCTTGTCTTGTATGAGAAGAAGCCTTTACCCTGCAGTAACACCATAAAGCTGGTGTTATCGTTTCACTACAGAGATTGATAGAAATAAATGACAAAATGGACAAATTACTATAAGGTTCATATGTAACCACCGCCCTTTATCTATACTAACGTTTTATTTAACGTTTCTTTGATCACCAATTTGCCTGCTAAGGATTGGTACCTAGGTCAAACTCCTGCCGTTGGGAAATGCCTATGTCTTACAGTAAACTCCTTCAGGTTTACAATATGAAATGGCAATATATTGAACTAAAATCGTACCTGTACCAAGCAAGCTTGGATGCAGAAGATCAGGACTGCGAAGGTTCTCATGTTTGTGTTCAACAAGTAGCTGAAGACTGGATGATCAATTTAAAATATTTTACCCTTTTATAGTAAAAGTTGCATGAAAATCTAAATAGATACTTATTATTTATATTGCATAAACGTTAAATAATATTTATTGTATAATAACATTCTGAAGGCTTATCGTACTTTCAATGTAAAATTTTCTCGGAAACTTTTATGTAACTGATAATTTTTTGATATAAATTTTGAAGCAGTAATCGGTTATATCATTCTCGCATCAACATTTGTTTTAGAACCAAGTATTTCTATAAACTAAACATGTCTGCCAAAATTCCTTTTGTCTTCTGCGCTCTGACAGTAATTCAGGTAAGAAGATCTACAATTACAGTAGACCTTGGACTGTGTTGTCAGTCTAAAATATAAAGCTACTTTATGTCTTCCCGTAAGATTAAGGGAATACCGGGCGGTAGCACATTTTTACTCTGGTACAACATACAACATCAGTACACAACGTAGTTCAATCGAAAATATGGATTCATCCTGACGACTTCTGTGGTTTGGTGGTACTATATATGGACTGCCAAACAGAGATCACGGGTTCGATTCCCGCTCAGTGCAAACATTTGTGTGCATGATGAACATTGTCTGCTTGAATTGGTCTGGGTGTTTCTATGTATAATTTGTATGTATTTACAAATAAAAAGTATTTAAGTATGATGTATATAGGCATTCTAGAACCCATAACACAAGCTATAATATATGCTTACTTTGGGGCTAGATGGCGTTGTGTGTAATGTTGTGATATTATTATTATCCTCTCTTACCTGTACTATTAACTCTGTCAAGCGTAATGACAATATAAAATCTCTCCTTCTTTTGCACTGCTAAAATTTTGCTCATAACCTCATTTTGTATTTTCAGTCGGTCTTCAGCCAATGTACTAGCCGCGCTGCCATAGACGCAACTGGATACGCTTCACCATATAACTGGGCTAGTCCAGGACTTGCATACAATGGCTTAGCAGGTCCTGCGATGACATATGATACTCCTGCATGGTCTAGAGGCCTAGCTTGCGATGGTTATTCAAGACCAGCTTTAGACTTTACTCCTACTAGTGGTGGTGGACTTCAAGTGACCAGTGCGTCTCCGATTCCTCCTACTGGTATCTCCGTGATATCTGAGAATGCTTATGAAGGTGCTTTGTCGGTGGTTGGCGAGCTACCTTTCGTAGGTACTACTGATATGGATGGTGTAGTCCCGTCATCTGGTGCTGGTGCTATAAACCACGCTTGTGGTAATGGGGTAACTGTTATGGCAAGTGATAGTGCTGCTTTTGCTCCTGGTTTTGCTGGTATTGCTCCTAGTGCTGGCTATGCTGGAATTGCTCCTGCGTCAATTTCTCCAGCAGCTCAGTTGTCACAAGCAGGATTTGGGCCAGCTGGAAGATTTGGATACCGCGGATGTGCTGGTCGCGGTTCGGTTTACTAAATATTGTTTTGTTAACTAATTACCTATTGTTATTAAATAGTTTTAAAAGTTACTTACCTATTTTATTTTTATTTTCCTTTTTAATCGTGTATGTGTATATGTATGTGTGTGTATGTTACCACCCAGCGCCTAAACTGCAAAACCGATTTTGATGAAAGTTGGTATATACATAGATTCGGTGCCGGAGACGGACATAGAATTATTTCTTATTCCGAATATCAGTATGGTTACTAAGTTACATTAATTAAACATATACCATTTTCTGCCGCAAAAATGCCGCAAGGCGCAGCTACTAAGTTCATAATCAATCATCCTATTGTCGTCCTATCAAATTTGTCCACTTGGTTAGAGACTATGCTACCTTACGTTTGTCGAGTCGCAGTCTGCACTCTAAGGTGTCTTACCCAACGACGATTGCTGGTATAAGGCATCTAGGGTCCTACATACAGTCCCTAACTAAACACAGTAATAATATCACACAACTACATACAGCGCCATCTAGATCCAAAGTAAGCTCATGTTATAGCTTGAGTTATGGCTCATCGAAAGGGGGTAAACATACATAGATACTATTTTTGTAAAAAACATATTAAACATAGAAACACCCAAACCAATGCAAAGTTACATGTTCATACACACAAATATTTGCACTGAACGGGAATCGAACCCGCGACCTCTGGGTGGCAGTCCGTACACTGTAACCACCGAACCACAGAGCCAGTCAAAGTAGATAGTACCTACATTGTGTTGTCGACTGAAAGTTTGAACGCTATGTATGAATTAATTGAATGTTATGTACTTAACTGCATAAAAAGAGACCTTCACGTTCCAATAATATGACTGTCTAGATTCTTACTACTACAAAAGATCATGCTACAACCACAGATTTATAAAGAGATTATAATATATCTGAAGGTGTTTAGGAAAATTTTCACTACCAGTTTGCGCCACTTTGGTAAAAGGTCTTCCATTTTGACAGCGCTATCAAAAAAAATACTTTTTGCAATTATAGTGGTTTTCTAAAATGGTGCTAACGAGGGGGCAGCACCGTGCGTCAGGTATTCCTAATTGGTCCAATGTGACAGTTGAAGTGGCGCCAACTGGTTAAAATGTTCCTAAACAACCGCAAACTTGGGATCTACTTACTTACGTATTATGGTTGATTCTGCCGTTTCCCGAAATTCAGACAATCTGCGGATTAAATAAAAAAATATTTTTTATGCACATTTTTTTTTAATGAATAGAATAAGCTACAACCAAGAATTACCGCAAACTTCGGATCTAAGTACTTACCTTCTTCGTAAAATACATTACAAAGACTCACTACTACTTGTTACTTGTTGGAGTAGGTACAAGTAGACTACCGTCGGGGTCGCGGATGAATGCGCGAGCGCCTCCCGTGACCCCGACAATATGGCCGTCTGGAGGAACACCGTGGGTTTTAGTCGGTATGCCGACCGCATTCTCATTGCGGTCGGAGAGTCCGACATAACCTCCGCCTCGCCCAGGTGGGTGCGTACGCGTAATGCGTTTCCCACGAAAAAAAAAGGTACAAGTAGACTGGTTGGTCCATCGTGCGTCCGGTTCGGCTGGATTACTTCATTTAGTCCAGCTCCACCCAGGACAGAAGTTTAACGATCTACTAACACAATGTTCTTTCTCATTCCAGTAGCCACAACCTCAAAGCAATTGCCCCACAAAGACTTCACCATGAACGACTACCCTGATACTATTGATTTATACAACATATAACACCCATTTGGTTTGTGGCCAAAGCATTAATACTATGGGGATGCATCAGGAGAAACACTTGAAAACTTGAAGATAATAATAATAATAATAATAATATGTGGACACTATCACACATCGTCATCTAGTCCCAAGCTAAGCAGAGCTTGTGTTATGGGTACTAGATAATTGAAATATAATACTTATACATACTTTTTTTTTTTGTAAATACATACTTAGAATACATAGAAAACACCCAAACTGAAGACAAATACAAATGTTCATCACACAAATATTTGCCTTCCGCGGGAATCGAACCCACGACACCCGGCGTCGCAGTCAGTTACACTAACCACTAGACCAACGGTGCAGTCGAAGAGTAAATACACAATGAAACTAATACCTAAATTTGGAAAATATAATCGTTTGAGATTTGCTAAATAAAATATTGAATTTTATATTCTACTATCTTTAGTCGTCAGTAACGTGATGTTGAATAGACTATATCCTTCCTTGAGAAAAGAGTTTTCAAATCCGAATGGTAGTTTTAGAGATTAGCGCGTTTAAACAAACAAACTCTTCCGCTTTATATAATAGTATAGATTTAATATTACATCTTCAGTTCTCTTTATTCTTTCCTCATTACTTTTTATCCCCATAACGACCAGCAACAACTTGGTTGCTTTTTCTTGGCTTCTGCATTGCTCAATGCCAAGTGGTACCAAAAAGGTGACAGTAGGTACCATTATTATAGTATCATTGGAAATTTATTATATCGCAAGCAACATTATTACACAAACTATTCCTTTAGCAAAACAAAACATTTATATGACAGACAGACAGTTATATCAAAACATATTACCATTGAGCGTAATATAGTTTAACTTTTATCTTTTATCTACTTGTATTAAAAAAACAACAATAAATCAATACTTTGACAAGATTTATTCAACAATAAAAAAAAACATAAAAATGTTATTAATATACACAGCCACATTCACGAACTTCCACAATACCAGCAGAAGCTTTTTCTATAGCTGTATCACATCCATAAATACCAGAACCAATACCAGCATTGCCAACACTGGTAAAACCAGCACTTCCAATACCAGCATTCCCAACACTAGTAATACCAGTATATCCATTACCATAACCATGATTAACAAAGCCAGCGCCAGTCGACGGAAGTACACCATCCAGTGCTACAGCACTTAAAAACGGCAATTCACCAAATACGTACAAATTACCTTCGATAAAATTATCAGAAGTTATAGAAAGACCAGTAGTAGGAAAAGCTGAAGTGCTGGAAATTGGTAAAGCACCACTGCTGGTTTGTGTCACTTCGATATTTCCAGCAGTATATCCATTAGGGAGACCAGCACAATATAAGTTTCCATAAGCTAGACCATTATTCTCTGGTATTCCACATGGAGGAGGATATGGTGCAGGCAAGGTTCTTTGTTCTGCTCCCGGGTAAAGACAGAAACTGTAGGCATCCTGAAAAAAACGTATTGGAGTTAGTTAATTCAGCATTTTCCTAAATTCGCTTTGTGGTGCAGCATTTAGCACTGTTATATTTCTTCCTTTGTAGAAAAAAGTTTGATTATACTACAGAAGAGCCCGAATGGTGTTTATCACTCTTTAAACCACTGACTGCATAGATTTTCAAACCTGAGTAGGTATGTGTCGCTAACTTTAATGACTGGACAAGTCTCTTTCAAACGGGATGTGACAAAATCGAAAACGGTTTGTCGAACTAAAAAGAATCTCGTTAGGTACTTCACATGAGCTTTAACAGGTGATTAGTTAATTTTTCCTTGACCAGTCTTTCAGAAACGTTACACTTATCTGTTAATTTTAAACTTAAAATTGCACTTACGAAAGCCAGTAACGCCTGAGCGCAGAACACGAGGAATATCTTGGCAACCATGTTTATGTCTACTGATGCAAAAACGGTCTCGAATAATAATCAACACTCTAGCTCCTGTATTTTATACTAAGCAAAACTCTCTACTATTATAGAAGAACGTTGTAAATGCACGAAATATGCAACAGAAAAACAGCTCTAATGCGAGTAACTTGAGGTCAATATTCTATAAATTACACTATGGTAGTACGTAGAGTTATCTACTATGCAATATTTGTGCAATTTGCGATAATTATTGCAATTTCCTAGCGAAATTTATCACGTATCGATAAGGAATATTTGTACCCAATATATAAGTGGGTAGTTCCAATAAATCAATAGTGTTCAAATCTTCGCTAAACAGAAACATGAATACCTTTGCTTTCGTATTGCTTTGCTTGCAAGCTTGCTTGATGCAGGTAAGTGAAAATCGGTAAAATGCCATAAGAGTAGGTATCGGAATTAACAAAAAACTAAAAAGAGTTTACTAGTTTGTCGTGAAGGCAGTAAAAGATTTTTTATAAATCAATGAGGTTAAGCTCACTTGCCACTGTCAGTTCTTGGATGGGCTTTCTAATTCACCCTGATGTTTTTTTTATACAACTAAGGTGACAAACAACTATAAACTTAATGGTATGCCGTTACCGTAGCCTGTGAATAACCTGTGGCAAATATACCTACTTTTTTATTGATGTCGCAATACCAAAAGTAGGTGTCGCACACGTCTTTGCCGACTCTAAAAACCTTTTACCTTCTTTTATGAAGAACGTATGCGTACGTATATGAGAGGGTAGTAGGACTAGTAGGTATACATTCACGCCCGAACTAACCTAGACAAACGAACTGTAAATATATATTGCTGTAGGTATCTAAAATCATAAACATAGAAGTCTCAATTTTTTTTAATCGAGAGCGTTTTATCTCCATTCGTTTCTCACTCTCAAAAACTTTAATTATATTCACAGTCAGTTTGGAGTAACTGCTTGAGTGGAAACGTCCCTTTTCTACCAGCTGTTTCACCTGCTTTTGGCTGCGGAGGCCCAGCTCTTGGATATGGAGGCCCAACTCTTGGCTACGGTAGCTCAACTTTTGGCTATGGAGGTCCAATTGGCTACGGAGGCTCAGCTCTAGGCTTAGCTGGACTTAGCCCTGGTGCATATGGCGGTGAAGGCGAAGGTAATGTGCGAGTTATTGGCGAGCTTCCAGTCGGCGGTCAGACTGTTCTCGCTGGTTCAGTACCTATATCTGGTGCTGTGAGCTACGCTGGTCATGTACCAGCTGCTGGTTCTGTATCTATTAATGGTAGAAGCTCATGTGATTGTGGTTACTGAAGACTGAGTGGATAAAATAAAATATTGATTTGAATTAAAAACTGTTTTCTTTTGTATTAACGTATCAAAAAAGGACTATCTACACTGTTCTGCTTAACAGACCTAAATTCTAAATTGAAAGGAAGTACTATTATGCTGATAAAGAGTGCCAGGTTTTACTTGAGCGATATAATTTAATTTCACAAAGCTAACTTTGTTATACGTGGTCTTAACGCTTCCTAGAAAAATATCAGCAATGTGTTGCACAACAGACTGTGTGTCGCGTGAATAAAATGAGTCGGTCCCTGGCGGATCTAGTGGGAGGCTAGGGGGCTCAAGAACCCCTCCCATCACCAAACGCATCTGCCTACTCAATAATTGAATGTAATTATAGTGAATCACTGGGTATCAATAGTCAAACCCCCCTCCCCTCCAAACTCTAATCCTGAATCTGCCATTGGACTCGATCGTATAAAGAGCTGCTTATCAAAACGAAGTACTTATTTTTAACTTACAAAAATTGTAATAACCTGGCGATTAAAAAGAGTTACCTGAGTTTCTTGCCAGTTCTTCTCATGGCCCTACCCTCACGTCAGCGAACTGGCTGTAGGTTAATTGACTGCCATTTTGGAATTTTTAACGTTCTTAGGTGTTAATTCAAATAATCTAAATGAAATAAACATCTTTTGATTTTTGATTTTAGGAGTCTAATGTAACAAAGTGCTAGTTACTTTAAAAAGGTTTTTGTAGGTATCGAAGTTTTTGTGGAATGTTGCGTGGCATGCTCTAGTGCAGTGTAAAGAAAAAAAGGAAGAAAGAAAAACAGTTTATTTTTCACATGTAGGTGACACACGCAAGAATAAGTAAAAATAAACATTCATCCACAGTCAAAAAACAAAAACGTAAAACTGACAAAAAAAACAGAGTACCATGGCACTGGACTTCACACAAGCTCGCGTGCAGATGTGCGCCACGTCCGGTCCACGCGAAAAACTGGACGTCACTCAGCTTAATGCTGAGGCGCTTCAAAGCGCAACAGCGCTGGTTTTCAGCGACAGCCCCGTGTGACTAAAGTGACGCCAAGCATTACAGTAAGATTAAAAATTAAAATTAAATAAATATAAATAATATAAGTAAATATGACATCAGCTACATATATAAGTTAAATAAATACGATACAATTAGTTATGTATATTTTATAGATAAATAAGAATACAATTTTATACTTATTTTATAAAAATAATCCTTTTAATTTTATTTATTTATAATATGGCAACACATTACCGTCTCCGCTCCGGAACTGTCTGGTTTTCAGTCTTCACTCTTCAGTAAAAACCCTGGCAATGGCGTAAGCGCAGCGTCGGTCGTTAATGGCTGCCGTTTTCAAAACTTTCCAAATTTGTAGTAAGTGCAGTTTGAAATTATGTGTCAAAGTGTTGTGTAGTGTGAGTGTAGTGAGTTATGTGTATATGACAACGTTAGCGATATTAGGCAAATACACAGAATATGAGAGACATGTCGAAGAGAAAGTAAACACTCGAGAAAACCATGGGCAGTCTTGAAAATTTAGCTGATAAAAAGACATAATATTATGTGTAGCTGTTAAAGTTTGGTAAGTACTATCAACGTATTTATTCTTGCAAGGTAGAATGTACCTACATAACTACAAATTGTGTACTGTCCTACACAATAATTGCTGTAGTATAAATACATAAACTCTACATAGTCTAAAGTAATAAACTTAATGAACGAGGCGGTTGTGTCAGATTCGTTTGTGTTCCATCGTGGGTACCAAGTTGGTCGAAAAAAAAACCACAAAATAAATGCTCAACTCGACATTCGTCATTTTGTATTTGAGAAGAGTATTGTTGGTTACAATAGTCACTACTTAAATTAGTAGTAATACTCGTAGGGAGATCCACAGCCGCAGGCGCATTGTCCAGCGATGGACACGGCACCAGCAGCAGGGACAGCGCCACCGAAGCTCACAGCGCCCATGATCGGCACCTGACCAGCGACTGCGGTGTTACCAACGACTGGCAGCTCACCGGCGACAGCCACGTTACCTTCACCAGCACCACCGTAAGGAGCAGCCGCACCACAAGGAGTAATACCACCATAAGGAGCAGCCCAGCCAGCAGTGGCTGGGTAGCCGAAGGGAGCGGCGGCGCCATACGCAGCGCCGAGCGGAGCGATACCGGCACCTAGTGGGGCGATAGCGGCGCCTAGTGGAGCGATAGCGGTGCCTAGCGGGGCGATAGCGGCGCCTAGTGGACCGATAGCGGCAGTGGGAGCAATACCGGCGCCGTACCTACCCAAGCACTGACCGAACGCATTCTGAGGAGAGACAAACGTTACGTTCAACAATCTGTTTTAATGTTAAACAATAGTAGAACTAATGTGAATAAGAACCAACTGACCTGTAGCAAGCAAGCTTGCACGCAGACAAACAGCACGGCAAAGGTATTCATGTTGGATGTTCAACGAGGAGCTGAAGACAATGATGAACAGAATATTGTCCTACTTTATATATACAACGTTTGTTGATAGCAACAGCACAAGTGTTAGCTGTTGCCAAACCAAAGCAGATAATACATATTAATTAGTTTAATTACTGTAAGTTGTTTATTGGTCAATTATAGGCTTATCGAGGTTACACAAGCTTTTGAAAATTACAAGTACCGACAGAGCTCAATAATAATACGAGTTGATAGCACAGTTTAGTATATAAGCAGCACCATTTAATGGGACATTATTCTCGAAGCATTGTTCGTACAGAAAACATCATGTCTGCCAAGGCCATCGTCTTCCTTTGTGCTCAGGCGCTCCTCGCACAGGTAAACTAGCACTAATATTCTATCTTCTACTCAATACTTTACATTATTACCTACATTTATACATAGCAATAATCGTGTTCGTCATTTCAGTGTGCACTGAGTCAGTGCGCTAGTCGTGCTGCGATCGCCGCCGCCCCTGCCTTGGCTACCCCCGCTCTTGGCGCTCCTTACGGCTTGGGTGCTTCTTACGGCTGGGGTGCTCCATACGGTTTGGCCGCTCCTGGCTTGACTGGTGCTTACGGTCTGACCGCTCCTGGTTTGGCTGCTCCCTGTGGTTGGGCTGCCCCCGGTATGGACTTCACCCCCACCAGCGGTGGTGGACTGCCAGTCTCCAGCGCCTCAGCTATCACTCCCGTCGGTATCTCTGTAGCATCTGAGAATGTATACGAGGGTGTTGTGGCTGTGGCTGGTGAGCTGCCGTTCGTCGGTACTGTGGGTTTGGAGGGTGTGTTGCCCACTGCTGGTGCTGGTGCCGTCAACCACGCTTGCGGTAATGGTATAAACGCCATGACCGCTGCGGGTGAAGGCTTTGGTGCCTACGGTGCTTATGGCGCCTACGCCCCTGCCGCCGCTTACGCTGGCCCTGCCGCCGCTTATGCTGGCCCTGCCGCCTCTTACGCCACTCCCGCTCTCGGTCTCGCCACTCCCGCTCTCGGCTACCGCGCTGGAATTGCTGGAGGATGTGGCTTCGCCCTCTAAGAAGTTTTCTGTAACGGAACATACCAAAACACCCATACATTTTCGCCAAGTTAATAAACATCACGTGCATATCTATGTTTAATTTTATTGGTTATAGTACCATATATCAGTGTATAGTCTAGAAACACATAAAATACTTTATTATCATCATCATAGCAGCCAAAGGACGTTCACAGCTGGACATAGCCCTCCCTCAATTTTCGCCACCCTTTAATGATCGTCGGGCATAAAATACATATCAAAATCAAAATTAAAAAGTTATCGAATACAAATGCTTAAAAGTGCCACATGGTAGGTACTAGGCCTGCCAAACTGCGTAAAGTGAACTTTATAAGGCAGACATACCTTTGACATAAGGTCAAAGGTATGTCTGTGCATAAGATCCATAGTATCATTACGTCAAGAGTATCAAAATGTCTATAGTATCATAAAGACCAGTATAATTTCGTCGAGTTCATCAAATGGACCATAGTATCAATTCGATCATCACATCAATTCGTCTAGCTATGTATATTATAGATATACCTACTTCATAATGAACCCTTCGGCACAGAATGTACAAAACATTTGTAAATAAAGACGAAAATCGCGTGCACCCATATTTTAATCTATCTTTGGCCTTGGCAGCGCACGCAGTTTTCAACCTTGTTGACAAATTACTAAAAACGTATTTTTCGTATCATGTAAGTGATACTGATCACGAATACTGAAAAAAAAAATAGAAAATTAGTAGTGTCGATAGGATTCAAAATTGCTTGAACTATTTTTTTCGACATCCCGTACCAAAATATTAACCAAAGCGATGCTCCTGGGTCGGTAGGAAAGTGACTAGAACGCAAAATGTCCACTTGTGATAAACGACAACATCGCAGAATGCAAACAGTTTGATTTGTAAAATGCCGAGGTCGTTAAAAGCCTAAATCGCAAAATGACTATATCTCGAATGTACTATTTTACTTGCAGGTCGTTAAAAGCCTTACTTGCAAAATAACGTCATCGCGAAAATGCCATGTTCAATATATTTGCATACAGGTTTTTTTGTTTTGCGATAAATACTATGCACTATACGAAAAACTAGACGTAATGATACTATGGACATTTTGATACTGTAGACGTAATGATTCTATGGGCGAAATTATACTGTAGACGTAATGATACTATGGACCTTATGCACCGGAAGGCCTTTGATATACCTACATACTTAATTACATTCATCAATTTTATTAGTCTCCATGATTCTTGATGGTTTGTGTTGTGGTTCGGCAATAGTTTTAGTTCTAAATAAGTACTAATGAAATGACACTACATCTTGGCATTTGGTTTAAGTACGATGAATAATTTTAATTTCTAATCGTGCATTGATTGAAGATTGTAAAAAACCAAGCAAATGTCAATCTAACTGTAGATTACGGACGAAGTAAAACTGAAAAACAAAGAGGATTTAAAAACTCGTAAGATTTTTGTTTGTTTTGCCAAATGAACACAAAATTATTGTATTTTTTTGGGTTGATTTTAGAGTTTGAACTATTTCCTACTTGAAAGGGACATAAGTACTCTTTTTTACGTTAGTCTACTGACTAGTGACTTCACCCTGTCTGATGGTAAGCAGACTGTGGAATCCAGAAATGGTGGTCACCATTCCAAAAGCCATCGTCTTTTAAACTGCTGATTATATTATATTAAATAATATATATTAAAACTATTAAAGCGGAAGATTTTGTTTGTTTGTTTGTTAGAAAGCGCTAATCTCTGGAACTATATACCAGTCGGATTTAAACTATTTGCGTTTGATTGCCCAGTCTTTGAGGAAGGATACAGGCTTTATAACATCACGTTAAGAGCGATGGGAGTGAAGCAGTAACCAAAGATGTAACTTACGCGGAAGAAACCGCGCCACGACAAAGGTGTTTAAAATTTGTCCTAAGTGTTTGGTATCTACCTAGGTACATCTAAATAGAGCTCATTTTTCGATACTGCCACACTTTTAATTTTTGTAGGTATGTAGAATAAACTTAATTCGGGAACTTTATGGCCTTTCTGTTTCTCATTTGTTGTTTAATTTCTGTAAACGATTCTCTAACTAAATAATATGTGTTTCAATAAATAGTGAATAAAAAGAGTAAAAGACTAAATTACTTAATGGTGGAAGAAAAAAATAGCTTTGCTCATGATGTTTATTAATTTTTGTTGTTATGTTCAGTTACAGAAAATTTCTTAGAGGGCATAGCCACATCCACCAGCGATTCCAGCGCGGTAGCCGAGAGCGGGAGTGGCGAGGCCAAGAGAGGGAGCGGCGAGGCCGAGAGCGGGAGAAGCGAGGCCGAGACCGGGAGCGGCATAAGCGGCGGCGGGACCAGCGTAAGCGGCAGCGGGAGCTAGGCCAGCGGCAGGGGCGTAGGAGCCATAAGCACCGTAGGCACCAAAGCCTTCACCCGCAGCGGTCATGGCGTTTATACCATTACCGCAAGCGTGGTTGACGGCGCCAGCGCCAACAGTAGGCAACACACCATCCAGACCCACAGTACCGACGAACGGCAGCTCACCAGCCACAGCCACAACACCCTCGTATACATTCTCAGATGCTACAGAGATACCGACGGGAGTGATAGCTGAGGCGCTGGAGACTGGCAGTCCACCACCGCTGGTGGGGGTGAAGTCCATAGCGGGGGCAGCCCAACCACAGGGAGCAGCCAAACCAGGAGCGGTCAGACCGTAAGCACCAGTCAAGCCAGGAGCGGCCAAACCGTATGGAGCACCCCAGCCGTAAGAAGCACCCAAGCCGTAAGGAGCGCCAAGAGCGGGGGTAGCCAAGGCAGGAGCGGCGGCGATCGCAGCACGACTAGCGCACTGACTCAGTGCACACTGAAATGACGAACACGATTATTGCTATGTATAAATGTAGGTAATAATGTAAAGTATTGAGTAGAAGATAGAATATTAGTGCTAGTTTACCTGTGCGAGGAGCGCCTGAGCACAAAGGAAGACGATGGCCTTGGCAGACATGATGTTTTCTGTACGAACAATGCTTCGAGAATAATATCCCATTAAATGGTGCTGCTTATATACTAAACTATGCTCGTATTATTATTGAGCTCTGTATAGGTTCTTGTAATTTTCAAAAGCTTGTGTAACCTCGATAAACCTATAATTGACCAATAAACAACTTACAGTAATTAAACTAATTAATATGTATTATCTGCTTTGGTTTGGCAACAGCTAACACTTGTGCTGTTGCTATCAACAAACGTTGTATATATAAAGTAGGACAATATTCTGTTCATCATTGTCTTCAGCTCCTCGTTGAACATCCAACATGAATACCTTCGCCGTGCTGTTTGTCTGCGTGCAAGCTTGCTTGCTACAGGTCAGTTGGTTCTTATTTACATTAGTTCTACTTGTATTGCATTAAGACATTTGTTAACGTGAATTTCGTCTCCACAGAATGCGTTCGGTCAGTGCATGGGCAGGTACGGCACCGGTATTGCTCCCACTGCCGCTATCGCCCCGTTCAACGCCGCCGTCATCCCGCTAGGCGCCGCTATGTCCCCACTCGGCGCCACTATCGCCCCTCTAGGCGCAGGTATCGCTCCACTCAGCACTGCGTATGGCGCTGCCGCTCCCTTCGGCTACCCAGCCACTGCTGGCTGGGCTGCTCCTTATGGTGGTATTGCTCCTTGTGGTGCGGCGGCTTCTTACGGTGGTGCTGGTGAAGGGAACGTGGCTGTCGCCGGTGAGCTGCCAGTCGTAGGTAACACCGCGGTTGCTGGTCAGGTGCCGATCATGGGCGCTGTGAGTTTTGGTGGTGCTGTCCCCGCTGCTGGTGCCGTGTCCATCGCTGGACAATGCGCTTGCGGCTGTGGATCCCCCTACGAGTATTACTACTAAACTAAGTAGTGACTATTGTAACACATTACAATAACATGAGTAATGATCTAAAATATAAAATGACAAATGCCAAGCACCTATTTTGTAGTTTTTTTTTTTTCAATACTTCACATAACTTTAGGGAGGCAGTTAGCACACGGCTAAATTTCTCATACGAGATCTCTTGCCCATTCAACTTGACTAAGGCATTAAATAAATAAACCCGTCGAAAGATAAGCTTTCCTGCCTAGGAACCTGTTCTGCCGTGGTATAACTAAAATGCCGTTATCTAACATCTGGCCAATTTTCAGTTTTTGATGCTAAGGAATATAGAAAAAAAATCTCTATCGAACAGTATTTGCGATTTCTCGATACTGTACTTAGTTTTGGAAATAATAATTATAAGAATACCGTTATGTACAATTCTTTCGCTTATCAAATAAGCAAAAATGCCTTTAAGTAACTTTGGGAGTCTATACAGCCGCTAAGGTTCGTTAACTTATATTTTGGTATAATCTTATTCTTAGGGATACTTTTCAAGATTGCCGTTAACTGTATTTTGTGCACTATAAAGAGGTAAAAGTACTTTAACTGCTTAATTGTTAAATTATTTTAAATAGTACGATTTACTTATTGTCAAGTTATAAAGTCGTTAATTGAAAAAGTTAGACTTAAATTTGATTAAAGACATTTAACAACATTACAGCTTACTATTTGACATACTTAAATTGTAAGTTATAAGCCAGTAGCGGCATTTTGTAAATGTTATAAAAATAATTTATCCGTCACGGTTAGACTGAAACGTCGTTATCTAACACAATTACACAATATTGCCGTTAGTTGATCTCGCGCAAGCTACGATCCTGTTTCGACTTTTCGAGTGATGGAAATTAGTGCATCTATATAAATCTATAATGTTAAGATTTCTAGTACGAGTTTATTATTAAGTAATGATGTTCTCTACGGATAACATATCATTGATATGCAGACACACAGCGTTAGGGAGAGCACTAAGCCTCGTGGAATGCCAGCGTTAATGGTGTAGTGTCTGAGCATGCACCGTTAACGACGACTTTAATGCTCCAACCATCCAAAAAGGTGGCGATCCATCTGCAGAGTCCCTCGGGGATTCCATAAGCTGCGATAGAAGAGCCTTATGCCAGACCCTGTGAAATGCCTTGACAATGTCAAGGCTGGCGGCAAAAGCCTCACCCTTCTAGAGTATCCCTATATAGATTAATTCTATTTAATTTATTACTCCAAATATTTGTATTTTTATGTTAATATGGTATTGTATTTTAATGTAACCGTTGATTTAAAAACATTAGAATAATAAGACAAACAATGTACCTACCTAATCTAATAAATAAATGTAATTTAATAATCTATAGATATAAAAATGAATCCCTATTTCCCTTGGTCATGGCATCACGCGTGAACGGCTAGATAAATTTCGCTAATTCTTTTTTGTTGTGTTTGTTATTGTCAGAAGAAGGTTCTTATGATAGAAAAAATAAGAAAACTGCTAAACCGATTTCGATGAAAATTGGTATGTAGATAGATTTGGTTTCGGGAAATAGGCTACTTTTTATCCCGAAAATCGCTCCGATTCCCGAGTTACATTAATTAAACACATAGCAATTTTCGCGCGGGCAAAGCCGCAGGGCGCAGCTAGTAATATAATAATAATAATAATATGTGGACACTATCACACATCGTCATCTAGTCAAGCTAAGCAGAGCTTGTGTTATGGGTACTAGATAATTGAAATATAATACATATACCTACGTACTTTTTTTTTTGTAAATACATATTTAGAATACATAGAAAACACCCAAACTAAAGACAAATACAAATGTTCATCACACAAATATATTATGCCTCCCGCGGGAATCGAACCCACGACACCCGGCGTTGCAGTCAGTTACACTAACCACTAGACCAACGGTGCAGTCAATTTAAATTAAGCGTTGAACTCTAAATGCAACGATTTGACCACGTACTGAAATGGAATAATGAGATACTTTTGAATATTTTCCCGCCTGATGAAAATTTGTTAATTATGGACTAAATGGAATTTGTATGTATGTTAAGATTTTATTTTAGGTACTATATTACAATAAAACAAATGAACAGACCTGCGAGGGCAAGCCCAAAATAAATAATGAATTACAAAATATTATGTACCTATGATATGTAGGTATTCATTAAACTTATTTCTTCTATTACATTACAACATTGGTTTTCAAAGACAATAGAGAGTACAGAAAAAATTTAACTGTTAATCAATTTGACGTCTTTATTCGACCGCAAAAAGTAATTCGTAATTTTATTAAATAATCTAGATTTAATTTTTAATCATTAGTAAAAATAGTTCCAAAACGAGGTATAAATATATAAAAAAAAAGAGGTATAAATTCATGTGTCATCGGATACGGAGTTTTTGATAGAAAAACTATTGAAAAGACTGTTTACATTGTCCGAAAATGGATTTGGTCGTGACTTTAGATTGATTGGTTGATGTAAATCCTAAAATAATTCCAAATGCTTGATATTTTGTCTACCAAAGTTATATTTTGAAAAGCAAAATCATTTTTTTTTTTTTTATTTGCCCAAAGGGCAGGCTATAGTCTTTCGACCATACTGCCTAGTCTTCCGTGTAGGATTTCTTAGGTGGTAAGTTTGTAAAAATAATGTCTTTCGTTTATATACTCATTGTAGTGTTTGTTTTATTTATTTTGTCTTTCGTATTTAACCCACAGAACAAGTACATACATAGAAGGAGTGTTAATCGCCCTCATATACTTGTCCTATTTTTCCAAATAAGCCGGATACATTGAAAAGAAAGAGACAAATAATTTTGCTAAGGACGCCCGGTGTACACTGTAGAAACGTCAATTTGGTTACCTTTGGTTACCTTTGGATGCCGAATTAAAAAGTGAACTAATGTCAAATGTTCCAACTTGTCAAGGCCTCTAGACAATTTAGTCGGATTAAACCGCCGCTCGTTATTTTCATTGTTGTTTATCTGTTTTGTGAAATAATATATGTTATTTAATAATTACATAGTGCTATTGTGAAGTAAAATTAAGCCCATTGGAAAAGCAATGTCCTGCGTTATTGTAGGTTGTAAATTACATTCTTTTCGCAAAGAAAATCAAGTTTAAATCGTCAACTTCCATCGGTGAGTAGATAACAAACCAATAATATATACTAAAAACCTATATATACGTGCAAAATACCTAAGTGATTTATACTTTACTATACTGCAATCATATTATAATCGTCTGTTTGCCATTCGATTCAGTAATTTTTAAGTATTTTACATTTTTACCAATTTGTGTCGTCATGTTCAATAGTGTTGTGACTTGTGCTGCATATTTTATCGATGACAAAAATATTACTATAATTTGTGTTAACGATTTTGTGGTAACTATCTTTGTACCTTTCATAGTGTTTCATACATTGTGTTCTTTTGCAGGTTTCCGAAAGATCAGACCGGAAGATCCATGAAGCAAATTAAGAGAGAATTATGTTATTTATTATATTGTTACACGTTTAACGTTCCAGCGGTGAGGACGAATCTACTCAAATTTGCTCCATTGTCACGCGCCATACGACTTATTAATATTATTTCTATAGAAATTAATATTTTCAATGTACCCTGTCAAAATTCAAAGATGTTGCACAAAAATGTATAGTATTGGATAAATAGGTATATTTATTTAGTAATTTTTTTAGGTTTTTTTTATGATATCGTATTGGATTTTTTATCTGTAATGATATTGTAAATACTTTTTCAATAAATAAATGTTCTAGATGACTACAGAAATTTATTGATAAAATTGATCGGGAAAAATTTCTAATCGTACCAATTCATAACATAACAAAAAATATTTGAAATGAAATGAAATGAAATGAAATATATGTTTATTCATTTAAGTTAATTGAATTAACACTTATGAACGTCAAAGTTTACAAAATGTCAGCAAATTAACCTACAGCCAGTTCGCTGACGAAGTAGAGCCATGAGAAGAACTGGCAAGAAACTCAGGCCACTCTTTTTAATCGCCAGGTTATTACAATTTTTGTAAGTTACAGTTTCAAGTAGCATGCAAAGTGACGCAGGCAATACACTTAACTCTATAGATACTTAATTACTTACAGCTTTCTATGTTGTAAAGAAAATTAAACAGTAAAATGTGTGCTTTACAGGCTGCCTCAATTTGCATATTGCTACAAAAGGTAAAGGCAACATGTGAACTGTGATAAATGTTTCTATGTAGATATTATATAAACTGTTAATTTTTGGTATAAGTATAAAGTAAGATGAACTTAATTTACCACAGGAGTTCACAATGTACCTCTATTTCACAAATCACAATGTAAAAAAAATTAACAATACTAATTATACAATTTTAACAAAACTATACAAAATGTGTACTTAACTGTTCAAATATGGCTCGGGCATCATGTCATTTAAAATTAATACAAAAAAAAAAAAGCATTTTATAAATTATGTCAAAATGTATCAATAAATTAATGTCAAAAAATTATTTGTTAAACCATGTCATTCATAATAATCATAAAAAATGTCATTCATACAATAATTAACAAAAATATGTCCTTTAAAGTATAATGTCATTAAAATTAAGAGTAAAATTAATTTACTCCTTCGTCAAGCGAGCATCCCATGACTCTTATCGTTCAGATACTCATTAACAGTGTAGTAACCCTTAAGTATTAAATGTTTTTTGACAATTTGTTTAAATTTGTCTAAGGGTTTATCCATTATGTCGATAGGTAATTTATTAAATAAACGTACACCAAGTCCCGTAAACGAATTATGGACTTTATGTAAGCGATAGTGTGAGCCAACCAGTTTATGCTTACCCCTGGTGTTAATCTCATGCACATCGCAATTCCTAGTATATAGACTAATGTTACTCTTAACATAAACAACATTAGCATATATATATTGAGATGCAACTGTCAATATACCTATCTCTTTGAATCGCTCTCTCAGGGAGTCTCGTGAACCTAGGTTGTAGATAGAACGTATAGCTCGTTTTTGAATAATAAAAATGGTTTCAATGTCAGCAGCCCTACCCCACAACAATATGCCGTAAGACATAACGCTGTGAAAATAACTAAAGTAGACTAGTCTGGCGGTTGCCACATCAGTAAGTTGCCTAACTTTCCTGATAGCAAAAGCCGCTGAGCTGAGTTTACCTGCGAGACACGAAATATGGGCTTCCCACTGAAGTTTGCAATCTAAAGTTAAGCCCAAGAAAACTGTGGACTCTACGATTGAAACTGACTCATTATTTAAAACCAGGTTTATACCTGCACTTTTGACATTTGGCATAGAAAATTTTATACATTTTGTCTTCTTGGAATTAAGTAGAAGATTGTTTACCGTGAACCAGTTCAGGACTTGCGCGAGCGAACCATTTACAACGTCGAAATTAGGGTCTTTACGGTTAACTTTAAAAATAAGAGACGTATCGTCTGCAAATAGCACTATATCGCAGAAATCCTGTACAAAGTACGGCAAATCATTTACATACACCAAAAATAGAAAAGGACCAATAATGGAGCCCTGTGGGACGCCCATAGCAACAGGTAACCCTAAGGACCTATTTCCATTTACATCAACGTATTGCACTCTATCACTTAGATAGGTGGAAACTAGATTAAGTGCAACATCCCTGATCCCATAGTGACTGAGTTTTCTCAAGAGCGTATTGTGCTCGACGCAGTCAAATGCTTTAGAGAGATCACAAAAAACACCAATAGCATCCATTTTATTTTCCCAGGCGTTAAAAATATGTTTTATTAGTGTAACGCCTGCATCTGTAGTTGAGCGACCTTTCGTAAAACCATACTGCTCATTATGTAGTAATTTATGAAAGTTAAAATGGCTCTCTAATTGCTGCAATATAATTTTCTCAAAAATTTTACTAATAGCTGGCAGTATAGATATTGGTCTAAAATTACTAGGGTCACTCTTAGAGCCGTTTTTAAACAAAGGTACTACTTTACTATGTTTCATTAAATCAGGAAATACTCCTACATCAACACTTTTATTAAAGATAGCAGCTAGATATGGTGCTATATTTATAATTATACTCTCAACTAATTTAACTGAAAAACCCCACAAGTCAGCAGTGTTTTTTGAATGTAGTGACTTGAACACTTTTATTATGTCGTTTGGGTTAAGATAATTAAAATTAAAAGGGACGTCACACTCTTTCACATTCCCCCTAAGTAAATGCTCAGCTTTGATTGGGCAAGAATTTAAGGAGCTGGTTGTCTTTACTGGTATTTTAGCTTATGCACAAATAATCAGGACATTCCTAAACAAAACTGTAATTTTAAGGGGCAGTAATAATGTGTTTCAATATTATTGGAAATATAATCATACATTTGTGACATGAATCTTACAGCTGTGTTTTATTTTTACCTTGGGGTACCTGTTTTGATGCTATACCAAGAAAGTCAGAAAAGAACAGAGGGCCGATACCGGTATTTTGGCGATCCACACACTGCCCCGCACTACGCTGCGGGAGCGTGGCGACGCGGTGACGGTGCCACGCGTGCAGATGCGAGAGTGCTGGTCTGCATCATCAATCACGCACGTTACTGCAGAACACGGTGTCCATACCGTCTGGCCCCGAACCCACGCGCGTGAGTACTTGTTTCTCTGCATGTAAGCGTGTGATCAGTAACACAGCGCTTATATGCGTTTTCAGTGTGTTGCACCACGCGTGATTTCTATACAAAGAGAGATACTTACAAACAATATAAGAACACGCACGCTCGCACTACGCTCCGTGATGCGAGGTAGTGTGTGGATCGATCATGTATATTTCAATTTTCAATTTATTTAATTTATTCATATACAATTTACATTGTGTTTGAACTTACAGCATGAAACATGAATATAAACTTCAAATTATTTCACATTGAAAATGCTCCTGGCGCCACTGCCGGCCTATGCCATTCCGGTGAGGTGTAAAACGACCCTTTGTTTCTTGTAGTTCGTTTACGAGAGCTTTTATACAAATTTCATCTATCGATATCGATAAACTCTCAGAAGGTATCGTAGCACTATTAAACTTCTATTTGTCTCTGAGTGTGTACGCTTTATTCTCTTAATAGTACTTCTATGCTTTAGTACTTGTTCTGTGATTTAACCCATTTTATAATAGCGTAATTTTATTTTTGTCCAAACCATTATTCATGTCATTTTACTGTGAATGTCATGGTAAATAACCTCCTTTTTCTAAGACAATCGCTTTCTAAGTCTTCAATTCATCGTTTTATTTTTATTTCATATTTTCCTATATTTTTGTCCTTTTTTGTCGAGCTGTCTCCTCAAGTACCTAGTTAATTGTTTTATTTACATTTTTGAGAATTATACCTAAAGTTAATAAGTATTACTATTAAAACAAATAATATTAATAAATACACGAAAACTTATTATAACTAAATATCATTTACAGTCTCTACTATAAATTTGTACAAGTATATATAAACTGAGACATTCTTAAGTAGCTCCTGAATGCATTGCGGGACCTCGTCAGGATTATTATAAATTTTAAGCAGCTCATCCGACAACACAAGGCGCTGAATGTTGAAAGACGAGCACTGGAAAAAGATATGATGCAGCGACTGAACTTCTTGTGATTGACAATACCATAGATTAGACAATACTCACAGTTAAGAGAATTGACCATTCTAAGGCGATGAAGATGATAATTTAAACGACAATGACCAAAACGCATACGACTGATAATTGAATAAAATTTTCTATTTATGAATCTGTTATACTTGCAGAACCAAGGTATGGAGTTTATTTGAACGTCTAGAGTGGCAAACCAAGTACCTTTATTTTCAACCTGAGTGTACTAGTATGAATGTCTCCCCCACTCTTGAAAGCAAAATCATTCGGCTTCCAACACAGAAAAAAAATCACGATTGATAATACTTCCAATAAATTGTCATTTGAATTTGACACTTGTCACTTTGACAGTTCTATAAAAAGCTCTGAGGAAGAATTGGTAATTTCACGAATTTCATCCTATTTTTCTTATATTTAACATGATCTAATGTAAAAGTATTTATAATATAGTACAGTGTTAAAAGTGTATGTATTTTAATCAAAAATGAGTAATATATACATACAAGAACCGCCTGCTTTGGGCAAGGTAAGTTTACTGTTTACAATCACGGTATTTGTTTCTTGTACACTTATGATAGATAGCTGTTTTATAGTAAAAATCAATTAAGAATACCACTCCGTTATTATCCCACTCCAGGGAAAGGCCTCTTCTATTAGAGAAAGCATATACAGTAAGAGTTATTATCTAACTGTCTCTTGACTGCCTCCGTGGCAAGGTTTAATTGTGTAGGTATGTTATTTGTATGTTTGTAAATTCTCCGCGACACAGGGCTTGTTGCCTAGGGTGGTGAACTTGTCTAATAAAAAAAAAACTGACTAATTGGCTACTATAGTTAAACTGCGTCCAATAGTAGATGTCTATAATCTCAAATGGTCATAATTAATAAGTACCTAATATTATTATAACTTCAACATTTTTTTTTTTTATCTAGTTCAGGCACATACTTACAGCCAACTAGCTTCCCGCAGCGCAGTTTAACCCGCATCTTTGATTACTGCCCTGTTCCCGTCGCTCGTAGCGTGATGTTTTATACTTTCCTCAAGAACTGGGCTGTCATACGCAAAAAGATTTATTCAAATCCGACTGGTACTTCTAGAGATTAGCCCATTCAAACAATCAAACAAATGTTCCGTTTAACTTTACTATTATAGTATAGATTTCCTGTAACTACCCCTCGGTCCTCTTCCATTTCCTTTCTCATCCCCTTCTCCTGACATAACCGACCATGGCTTAGTTAATAATAATAATAATAATAATATTCTACCACATTCATACAGCGCCATCTAGCCCCAAATTAAGCAATTATATTTGCTTGTGTTATGGGTACTAAACAACTGATATACTACTTAAATACATTTTTTTTTTTCGTAAATACATACATATTATAGATAAATTACACCCAGACACAGAACAAAAAATCATGCTCATCACACAAAGATTTGTCCTGGGTGAGAATCGAATCGAAGTTGTATTTTAGCATTATTTATGCAATGCTTAGAAAACATAGTCGTGTCCATAGGTTAACGTTACCACTTATTGTCAGGTGAGTCGTATGTGTATGTCACAAAAGTTGTAAAAAAAAACATAACTTCATGTCTGTCTCCCATTAATGGGTTAAGCATAGACTCTAGAACACCATTTGCTGCGATACATATTTACTTTGCCTTTTCAACATTTATTAATCTTGTAAAATTTAATTGTGAATTAAATACTATGTGGTAAATTTGCAGGTACTTTTAAAAACCACTGCAGGAGAGATAGACATTGAATTATGGACCAAAGAGGCTCCAAAAGCATGTCGCAACTTCATACAGCTTTGTATGGAAGGATATTACAATGGTATGGTTTAGTTTATTTTAATTAGATCTCATTAAAGTGTAATTGTGTTTTTCTGTTGAAAATTTTATATTTTTAATGCCAGTAATTAATGCCAGTAATTAATCCCAGAGTAATTAAAAAAATGAGGCTTTCTACATTCATTCTTACTACCACATGCAATTAACATAATAGAAAGTCAAGTGCAAACTAATATTTTATAAATGAATGAAACTTTTGTTGTATATAAATTTTTAAAATTAAATTTAAAAATAAATTTTGACTGGCCTGTTGGTCTAGTGGTTAGTGACCCTGACTGCTAAGCCGGAGGTCGTGGGTTCGATTCCCACCCAGGACAAATCTTTGTGTGATGAGCATGATTATTTGTTCTGTGTCTGGGTGTTATTTATCTATAATAAGTATGTATTTACAAAAAAAAAAAGTATATATGTAGTATATCAGTTGTTTAGTACCCATAACACAAGCAAATATAATTGCTTAATTTGGGGCTAAATGGCGCTGTGTGCATGTGGTAGAATATTATTATTATATTATTATTATTATTATATAAAAGCTAAATTGATAAATTCTTGTTGTTCTACTGAGCCATGGCAGTCAATAGTATGTAGTTCACCAAGGTCTTTGACCAGTGAGTGTTGCCAGCGATGATGTCATCGCTGGCAACACTCACTGGCCAAGCAGAGACGTGGTCGCTAACTATGGCGCCGTCCTATTGTGATCCCTAGCTCGATAATGCGTTGCGATTTCATCATACGATCAAATCTTATTTGATCTCATCGCACAATCGCGTGACTTTCAATAGGACATTTAGTAGAACGCAGTATGTTTTAAAACACGGTTTCGCGATCATTTTCGCCGGATGCATCGCATTATCGCGCGAGCGATCACAATAAGACGGCGCCTACGGGTCTTGTCAGAAGGCTCAAAGTCGCTCATAGCGCGAAGGAGCAGGCCATGTTACGCGTTTCCCTTAGTGTTCGTTTAAGAAACGAAGAAATCCGCAGGGGAATCAAAGTAACTTACGTGGGTCGCAGAGTTGCTTCTCTGAAGTGGCAATGGGCAGGACACATAGCTCGCAAAACTGACGGCTGAAAGGTTCTAGAGTGGCGACCACGAACCGTAAGACGTAGCGTGGGCAGACCCCTCGTGGTGTGGACCGACGACCTTATAAGGGTGGCGGGCAACCGATGGATGAGGGCGGCGAAAAACCGGTCACGGTGGCGAAAATCGGGGGAGGCCTATGTCCAGCAGTAGACGTTTTTGGCTGATATGACAATATTACGAATTTTAATTATATTTCAGGTACAATATTCCACCGAGTAGTACCAGGGTTCATAGTACAGGGTGGTGATCCAAACGGTGATGGTACTGGCGGGGAGAGTGTTTATGGAGCTCCTTTCAAGGTAATATATTTACTTATAGCCATTGGGGCAGTTCTAGAATGGCCACCATGAACCGGAAGGCGCAGCGTAGGCAGAGCCTTCACACGATGGACCGACGACCTTATTAGGGTGGCGGGCAACCGATGGATGAGGGTAGCTCATGACCGGCTAAAGTGGCGAAAATTGGAGGAGGCCTATGTCCAGCAGTGGACTATCATAGCTTATTGATGATTAATCAATACAACTTTAGTGATAATCTATACTATTTAAAGCGGAAGAGTTTGTTTGTTTGTTTGAACGCTCTAATCTCTGCAACTACAAGTCGGATTTGAATAATTATTTTTACGTGTGACAGTCTAATTCTTAAGAAATGTTATA
The DNA here is from genome assembly GCA_963082885.1 of Parascotia fuliginaria. Taxonomy (NCBI): domain Eukaryota; kingdom Metazoa; phylum Arthropoda; class Insecta; order Lepidoptera; family Erebidae; genus Parascotia; species Parascotia fuliginaria. The sequence goes on along the minus strand of OY720198.1, from coordinate 6,878,111 downwards.
TGCTATATAACATCACGCTACTCGCGACGGGAGAAAAGCAGTAAACAAAGACGCGGATGAAACCGCGCCGCGGGAATCATCTCATTCAATTAACGACATTAGTTGATATTCTATAAGATTTATAATGCTGACTTAAGGATCGTCATGATAGCCTGATGAGAGGTCTCGGGTATCATTCTCGGGTTGGTGAAAGTGTTATTCGATTGTTATGTTTCTGGGACTGACTACCACCTATTAAAGCAGTATTATTTTAGTACTTTGTGTTTTGTCTCTTTTTTTTGTACCATTAAAAACAAGGATAGAGACAAAGTAAGGTTATAATTAATTGCTGTTGTTGTGGTAGGCTCTTTTCGCCAACTAACCTAACATCTTTGGGATGAAAAATGGTGATATATCTTATTATAGGATGAATTCCACTCCCGTCTTCGCTTCAACCGCCGAGGTCTAGTCGGCTCGGCCAATGCGGGCAAAGATGACAATGCGTCACAATTCTTTTTTACTTTGGCAGCCACACCAGAATTACAGAATAAACATACTATATTTGGAAAAGTTACAGGTAAGTCTTCATTTGGACGTCCAATATTGAGCCTCTAATAGCTCGTTGCGCTCGCTGATCAGAAACGATTAGCGGGTTAATGTTAAAAAAAGAATGAAAAGGAAAAAGCGAGGACAAATGGTGATTGGTGATAAATACACTAATTCACCAAACCAATGTGATTTTTCATATCATATGTATTTTCTTAGTTTATCGTGGACATTTCTGACGGTGTAAAAAAATTTTGAGGAAACCTGGACTTAAGTCTGAAATTGCAAATTCGCCTTGAGTAAGTGTGGTGATTAATGCTCATACCTTCTCTATATGAGAAGAGGCCTTTGCCCTGCAGTGGGACAGTTAACAGGCTGGTATTATTTATATTATACACTAAATAACTTACATTTTCTATATTTTCCAACAGGAGAAACAATATACAATGTCCTAAAATTATCAGAAGGACTCATAGGTCCAGACGATCGTCCCGAACATCCCCACAAAATCACCAGTACTTCGGTGATTATTAACCCCTTCACCGATATAGTGCCGAGAGTGATACAAACAGAGATAGAACTGCCGAAGAAGAAAAAGAAAGAACGACTGGGGATTAAGTAAGATGATTTTGTACTGATTTTTTCTATACTATTATACAGCGGAAAAGTTTGTTTGTTTGTACGCGCTAATCTCTGGAACTATCGGTCGGTCTAATTTTTAAGCAAAGACGCGAGTGAAACCGCGCTCCGTAAAGCTAGTTAATTTTAACTAGACGTCCGCCTTCGCTTCGCTTTAGTACCAAACGTTTAATTCGGTTCAACAAACACTTACGGAAAATATCATTGCAATAGTGTTGTATTGCATCATTCAGATTTAAAAAGGCGCTCGAAATATTTTATTTATTTATTTATTTATTTATTTATTACACACAATATACAACTATTTTTACAGGTTCGTACCTAATACAATAGTGTATAAACTTATCTAAATCTACTTAAATATAAATTAATTTAAAAAAACACTGAACTATAATTTTTATATTACATAAACACATACTACCTATGTACTAACTAAATAATCCAACACATTAAGCGTACAGTAAAATTTTGAAAATGACAAAATATGTTAAACTTAATAAAATACACCCATCCTATTTTTGTACAATTTAATAAATTGCTTACGTAGATTTTGAGTTAAATCGAAACAAACATATAAAATAAAACTTTTCTCTTTATAATATTAGTTTAGAGTAGCTGACCTGGCGAACTTCGTTCCGCCTAACAGTCGATCAACATTACTTTATTTTTCTATAATAAAAGATTCTTCTAAAATAAACGTAGCCTAAGTTACTCCTTATTACATCAGCTACCGGCCAATAAAAGTCCCGTCAAAATCGTTCCAGCCATTTCAGAGATTAGCCGGAACAAACAGACAGACAGACAGACAGACAGCCAAAAATTGTAAAAAATTTTATTTTAGTGTATGTACCGTATATATATTCATATACATGTAGTAAAAAACGGTTATTTCAATATTACAAACAGACACTCCAATTTTATTATTTGATTAGATATACCAAGGGCAAGGGACTGCTACTTCTTACCACAGGTTTTTTCAAACCTTTCTAGGACGGTAGTAGATCCACGCTAGTTTCAGCATGAATGGGCCGGATCGTCCGGGGAAGTACTACGCTCTCATAGAAGATCGACATAAGAGTAGTAGTATCCTTACTACTGCGTTTCGTTCGGTGAGTGAGAGTGCCGGAGACCCAATTTCCCCTTTTCCTCTTTCCTCACCTCCCTCATTCCCTTCCTCTAACCCCTTTCCCAGCTGCCATAGTGGAGGCCACCATACCAACAGTTTAAGACGATAGCTTTTGACTGCTTACCATCAGGCGGGGTGGAGTCTTAAAACAATCTTCGTTTTTGATAATAAATTTGTATTTAAATTCTTTCTTTGTATCCAGAAACTTGGGCCTTCTATCATTTGGTGCAGAGGCCGAAGAGGACGAGGGTGAGGCCCAGGAATATCGCGGTAAACCAAAGTCTACTCATGACTTGTTAGAAGACCCCAAGTTGAGTAAGAAAACCGCTGCAGGTTAGTATTACTATGAAAATGCATTGTGGTAGACCTGTAGCATTAGTTCCGGTGATATCCAAAATCTTTGAAAAAGTTATTCACAATTGCTTATCCAATTATATTGAAACAAAACATTTACTGGTTGATGAACAGATTGGATTTCGAAGGAATAAAGATATCAATATGGCAATTTTTAAATTTCTTCGAATAGTTATGACAGAAGTAGATAATAATACATGGATTTATCGAAAGCTTTCGATTATGTCGATCATCAAACGCTGCTAAATAAATTGAGCGCCTACGGTGTTAGAGGAAATGTGCTTAGTCTTTTAAAGTCGTACTTTACTGATAGAAAACAGTTTACTCAAATCTCTAGTCTATGCTCTACTGATAAAAAGATTACGAATTATTACTCTGACCGGCAAAATGTTACATTCGGTGTTCCACAAGGAAGCGTACTGGGACCACTACTGTTCATAATCTACATTAACCACTTTCCCAAAGCAATAGGCCAGGAATCTATACTATTTGCGGATGATAGCACTATTCTATTTAAAGGCAACAACAAACTAACTGTAGAACACGATATTAATTATACTTTGAACAATAGCATTAGCTGGCTAAATATAAATAACCTCAAAATAAACATTCAAAAAACAAAAATTATGATTTTTAAAAATAGAATAAATAAACTAGGTAATTTGGATATAAATCATGACGGCATAAATATATCACAGGTACATAATACAAAATTTTTAGGTATAATTATTGATAATGGTCTTAACTGGAAGAGCCATGTAGAAAGTTTGTGTACTAAAATAAACCAGTACTCTTATGTTCTATATATGCTGGAAAAAAGAGCATCTAAACCCACATTACTGACCGCCTATCATGGATATGTGGCTCCAATAATACGTTACGGTATCATTTTCTGGGGGAATTCAGCAGATGTACAACACGCATTCATAGCCCAAAAGAAATGCATACGAGCTATTTGTAAAATTAAAACAACAGAAAGTTGTCGACCCTTTTTCACTGGATTGAACATTCTTACTCTACCATGTATATATATTTTGGAAACTGTAATATTTGTAAAAAAGAATTTAAATATGTTTGAGAAATTGACGAGCAAAAGACATAATTTAAAAATAAGTGTTCCGCCTAACACAACGGCCTATTTTAACAAAAGTATATTTTGTATGGCACCTAGAATTTATAACCACTTGCCTAAGTCGCTTCTTGAAGAACAAAATGTAAATATAGTGAAGAAAAAGTTAAAACAAATTTTGTTGCAAAAATGCTATTACAGTGTTAATGATTTTTTATGTGATGAAATGAAATAATACCTAACTAACACATTAAAATCTAGTATTAAGTTTTCTAGTTTTATATAAAATATTGCATGCCGCAAGGTTAAGTACAGTGTTACCTAATTGTATACTTACTACACAACATCTCATATACCTGTATTTGCAATTCAAATAATAAATAAATAAATAAAAATTAATAGTTAACAGAAGATATTAAGAGGGTTTACGCGTTTTGTTAATTAATTATTAATTGCGACGTTGCCACTCAACGTCGCAATTTAGTGTCATATTTCGGGGTTTTCAATTTTTATCATTTATTCTTAGCTATATTTTAAAAATATGTTCTGATAACATGCTAGAATTAGGTAAAAGCTGTATAAAAAGTAAGTAACTATATTGCTTACAGTTATTTTACTATGAAAATAACGCAACTTAAGATTCAAATATATTATTTGCATCTAATAGAACTGTAAACGCAATGATTTCTTACTTTTTAACCGTTGGTCTAGTGGTTAGTGTAACTGACTGCTACGCCGGGTGTCGTGGGTCCGATTCCCGCGGAAGGCAAATATTTGTGTGATGAACATTTGTATTTGTCTTCAGTCTGGGTGTTAATACATATACTAATTATGTATATGTATTATATTTCAGTTATCTAGTACCCATAACACAAGCTCTGCTTAGCTTGGGACTAGATGACAGTGTGTGATAGTGTCCACATATTAGAATAGAATATTTCTTTATTTGCATAAAATATATGTACAAAGCAGGTGGAACATAGAAAATAATAAAGAGCCAATATATTTTGTCGCTAGGCAACATGCAAATTTAACAATAATATTTATCAATTAGGTGATGAAATAACAATAATAGATTTTTAATAATTATGTCAATTTTTTAAATTTTCTTTTTATCAAATAACTCTTTTATTGAATAAAATGTCATTTTTATTAGCCATAATTTAAGCTGTTTACAAAATTGTATATATGGCAGTTGTCTTATATCTTTAGGTATAATGTTAAATATACGCCCACACATGGTTATACAGCTTTTTAAATATAATGTGGTTCTTGGTACCTTTTTTAAAACAATTCTGTCTGGATTTCTGGTATTTCGGGGATATGTGTCTTTCGCGGTTTCGAATATGTTAGGATGCAGTTTTACAAACTTTGCAGCTTCCAGGATATACATGCAAGGTAGGGTAAGTATCTGTAAGTTTTTGAATAAAGGCCCACACGATTCCCATTATTATTATAGCTCTGATTAAATGATTAAAAATTTTAAACCACAAAATATGAGACTAAGTTGCGACGTTACCATGACGTTTAAACGCTTTTAATATAATAATGTTATATCACAACAACTACACACAACGCCATCTAGACCCAAAGGAAGTACCTATATATTGACTGGCCGGTCTAGTGGTTAGTGACCCTGACTGCTAAGCCAGAGGTCGTGGGTTCGATTCCCACCCAGGACAAATCTTTGTGTGATGAGCATGATTGTTTGTTCTGTGTCTGGATGTAATTTATCTATAATAAATATGTATTTACTAAACAAAAATTTATATATGTAGTATATCAGTTGTTTAGTACCCATATCACAAGCAAAATAATTGCTTAATTTGGGGCTAGATGGCGCTGTGTGAATGTAGTAGAATGTTATTATTATTATATTATAGCTTGTGTTATGGGTTCTAGAATGCGGATATTATACTTAAATACTACACTATACTACTTATACATAATTGTATTGTTATAAAACAATGTAATGTAATATTTGTTTATTAAATAACTGATGTTAAATGGTCTCGATAATTAAGTAGTAGAAATGTATAGAAACGCAGAGGTCTAAGGTTCTATCCCCAAAATAATAAAAATGCCAATAAGCTCATTCCAACCAAACTTATTAATATCCGACAAAACATAGGTGTTATACATTTCTGCCTACCCCTTTAGACAAAAGTAGTAATACTATATTATACTAGCTTTCCGCAGCGCAGTTTTACTTGCGTCTTTGCTTACTGCTCTCCTCTCGTCGCTAGTAGCGTGATGTTACATAGCCTATAACCTTCCTCAGGAATTGGGCTATAATACGAAAAAAGAATTATTCAAATCCGACTAGTAGTTCTATAGATTAGCGCGTTCAAACAAACAAACTCGCCCGCTTTATATATGTATAGATGTATTAATTAATTTCTAATCAACATTTTCCTTCTAGAATTAGAAAAAGAAGAAAACAACACAAAAACAGAACTATCTAATCAAGAAATACAAGAAAAGTTAAAAGAAACTGCAGCCACAGTTAGTAATATAAGAGATAAACTAAGTTCTAAACGCGCTAAGAGTCCAGAGGGAGATAGTAAGAGAATTAGAAAAGAGAGTGAGAGTTCAGAAGAAGAATATTATATTGGAAAGGATAGGGATGATGCGAGGAAGAAAGAGAAGTAAGTAATAACAACAACCGCCCAATTTCCCCCCTTTTCTTTTCCTCACCTCCCTCAATCCTTTCAACTACCCCTTTCCGTTCATGGTAGACAGCGACTTCGCAGATTCCTTGGCATTGAAGGAGCATACTCTTGAGTCGTCTTTGAGCGACAGTTACCACTTACCATCACGGGGGCTGTATGCTCGTCTGCATTGTCGAGAAAAAAAGAACAAGGTTTTCTAGACCTAACTAATCATATTTATAGCTTGTGATATGGCGTTTTACAATGTGTATAAACATACGAAGATACTCTCTTTACTCAGCGCAGACAGAGAAGGAAGACGATTTTATTAAGGCATTCAAAAATCAACTTTAAAACTATTAAAATAAAGTGGTACGGGACTTCCAGCGTATTTTCGATAACGCGCGACTGGCAAGCATTATTTGTCGGGTTCATGCATATATACACCTTATTTCAATTATATTAAAGTTGATTTTTGAGTGCCTTAATAACATCCTCTCCGCTGCGCTCCTCTCTGTCTACGCTGACCCATAGGATCAACTGTATTGTCCATCTGTATGTCTGTCAAAATCATTTTTCAGTAAAGCGTTAGCTTAGTTTTAGTCTTATATGCAACCTCTTGAAGTCGTGAACTAGTCAATGCTATGTCTAGATACTTAGTTAATGTTATTTATATTGACTACAAGTCCGACTCGCACTTGACCGCTTTTAATTAGTAGCAAACTTTTCCAAAATAAAAATAAAATGTTTACAGAGAACGAATTCAGAACGAAATAAAACAACTTCGTCGCGAAATGAAAGGTTCTAAAGTAGAGAAGATAGAACAGAGCGAGATAGAAGATACGAAAGATATTAAAAAGGAAGAGGACAATGAGATGTATAAGAAATTTGTAGAAGAACAAGAGAAATATAGGAAAATGAAAGAGAAAATACCTAAGAAAGGAGCTGCAAGGTAATTATTATTTTAAATATACTAATATTTTATTTAGACATGATTAAAAATTGTTACAATTTTGAACTCGCTAATCTCTGGCACTACCAGTCGGATTTTTATAATTCTTTTTGCGTATGGTAGCTCAGTTCTCGAGGAAGGTGTTTTTTTTTTTTTGTATATTAGCCTACCAAAGTGACTCCACCCCGCCTAATGGTAAGCAGTCAGTGGAATCCAGAAGTGGTGGCCACCATACCAAAAGCTATCGTCTTAAACTGTTGGTATGGTGGCCTCCACTATGGCGGCTGGGAATGGGGTAAGAGGAAGGGAATGAGGGAGGTGAGGAAAGAGGAAAGGGGGAAATTGGGCCTCCGGTACTCTCACTCACCGAATGAAACGCAGTAGTAAGGATACTACTACTCTTAAGTCGATCTTCTATGAGAGGGTAGTACTTCTCCGGACGATCCGGCCCATTCATGCTGAAACCAGCGTGGATCTACTACCGTCAATAGGTTATAGGTAACATCACGCTATTGGCGACGGGAGCAGTAGCCAAAGACGTAACTTAACATGGGTGAGCCCGCGCCGCGGATGACTAGTCTGTAATATATTATACATGTATTATACTAAACCTTCGAAAATAAATGTTTTTAAATGATTTTCTTGAATCATAGCTAAGAACACTCAATGAAGTCTTTTGTTATAAAAATACTAATTTAATTTTTTCATCCGTCTGGAAACTTATAGTTTCCACAAACATACACACGAACACACGTCAAACTTATACCACTCGTTTTACATTGTAGGTTAAAAATAATAATAATCTATATATTAATACGTAAAGCAAAAATTTTGAACCACATTTTTCGAAAATTGTGCTGACGGAGAAGTATGAAATTTCCTTCGCTTATTTTAAGAGGAGTGCAGAATGCTATTTTTTTTGTAATCCAATAATATTATAAATGCGAAAGTTTGTATGTGTGTGTGTGCGTGCGTGCGTGCGTGCGTGCGTGCATGTATGTGTCTAAACTGATTTCGATGAAAATTGGTATGTATATAGATTCGGTGCTAGAGATGGACATAGACTACTTTTTATCCCGAAAATCGATCTGGTTCCCCGGGGAGACAAAATTTCATTTTACAAGCGGGTGAAGCCGCGAAGCACTGCTAGTTATGCATAAATATAAAAATATGGTTGATTTTCGACCACTAGGCGACCACTAGTAATTATAAAACTATAACTATTATTGTTTTTTTATCTCACAAATTCGCCCTAATGGAGACCACTATACCAGCAGTTTCAGACGATGGCTTTTGGTATGGTGGACACCACTTCTGGATTCCACTGACTACTTATCATCAGGCAGAGTGAAGTCATTTTGGTAGGCTTCTAAAAAAAGCATCTAAATTAAAAATATACACAGTAATAAACTGATTATAAAAGCAAAAATAAAAAATTCAAACTTTAATTTGACATTCATTAAAGTCGAATTTCGAGTACATTTAAAATAACCAGCGCAAAAAAAACAAGTATTATTACTACAAGAAACAAGAAACGCTAATTCAAGACAATCGGCCTTTCAGAAGCAGTCGAAAAAACTTGAAACCTACAAGAAAACCCTGGGTGAAGAATTTGTATGAAAACAGAGAATATCCCGACAATCATACAGATACGAAATTTCTTCAGGAACTCAAGAAAAACGTCAACATAGAAAAAGTTACTTTAGCACAAGCGATACAAGGTTCATTTCGCGTTGTATTACGTATTTGTATATGTGTATTATACGTTCTTATATACGTATACATGTATAACAATTGGGTACACACATATACTATTATTTATATATCTGTATCATCTAGTATAATAACTTACATGCTATATATTAGTTATGAAGGAACCGCGTTTATTAAACATATAAAAACTGTACTAGTGTATATAATAATAGGTTATTTACTATCGCCTATATTACATACTTTAACAGATACTGTTAGTACTGATACTATATACGCGTGGGCAGTTATAATGTTAATGATTCATTTAATATTTTTTGATTATAACGTTCCAGCTGCGATAGTAAGTAATTCTCTATCTATTAATGCAGCTATTTTTACTTCAGTTTGTCTTGTATCTAGACTTTCAACGCCTTTTGATGCATTTATTTTATTAACAATAGGTGTTTTACTTTTTGTATTAAGTCCACAGCTTTTCAAAGCATGTTTAAACACGAATTTATTTAATATAATGTATTTTGTGATATTATTATTAACTATTATAGCATTATATACTGTGTCTGTGACATTGCTGGTATATTTTATGTTAGTAGTGGTCGTTTTAAGTGTGTGTTGCCCCTATTTGTTTGTAAGCTGGCAAAAGTATAAGGATAATAAATATGGGCCGTGGGATGAGGCGATTATAAATGATTCTGATGATTTGGATGAGTGTTTGTATGATGTTAAATAGGTGATAAGAAAATTCGCTTAACATCTATAAGCTCTGATTTTCTCATCCTATTTTCCTTCACTTTATGTACAAGGTAGATATAGAAAGTGCACGATTGTTATGGCGATTAGTGCTTGAACAATTTGAACCCTTGTCTATATACTTCTTTAATTTTAAAACTAACGTATTATTGAAGATTTTTAATTAATCCCACCCTCTCTCTTTTTATCCAGACACGACACGTGCGGGACTGAAGTGCCACCCTTTCACAGTGGAATCTTAAGAGTATCGAACCAACCGGTTCAGCACTTTATACTTTTGTCGCTCAATTAAAGCTTAGAACTCTTTACCAGCGCATGTGTTCCCATCTAACTTTGATCCCGAGTCTTTTAAGTGGGCGTGAAAAAGCATCTCACTAAGCCGTCTAGTGGAGGCCACTATACCAGTAGTCTGGCTTTTGGAATCGTATCCACCACTTCTGGATTCCACTGACTGCTTACCATCAGGCAGAGTGGAGACACTTTGGAAGGATAATATAAATAAAAATGATGTCCCGTGAAAACCTTTAACATTCATCAAGCTATTATAATGGTGTGCTTCGTTGCTAGCTCGTGTCTGGGGCTGTTGCCTTAATGCTTGAACAGCATCCTTTCTTTCCGGAGTTCACTGATCATATATGAGTTCGCTGACGAGGTAGTGCTATGAGAAGAACTAGCAAGAAACTCAGGCCGCTCTTTTTAATCGCCAGGTTATTAAAATTTTTTGTAAGTTACAATTTCAAGTAGCATGCAAAGTGATCCAGGCAATACACTTAACTCTATTTGTAATTACAAGTTTCAATGTTGCGAAAAAAAATAAAAAGTAAAGTATGTGCTTTACAGGCTGCCTCAATTTGCATATTGCTACAAAAAGTTAAAGGCAACATGTGAACTATGATAAATTGATTCAGTGAGCACGTAAATAGATCATTGTGACCATTCTAATGTATGTATTTTTAATTTTATGCTTTTACTAACAGTAGATGTTAAGTTTCATGTATTAACAAAATGGACCGAAATACATGGTTTAAATAAATTAAATTAAATTCTAAACAAAGATTTATTAGAACAAAGAAATTTATGTTTTAATTTATATTTGTACAGTTATAGTAATTATAATTAAGTTTTATAACGTTAAATTGTATATAACCAGTTGTTAATTAAACGGTATTTTGTTCTAGAAATATAATTATTACTATTGTATTGTATGAGAAACTTAGTTTCAATAAAAAATTTGAAAATATCACTGTTTTTTACTGTTTTTTTAATTACTGATCTTACGTACTTTGATAAAAAATTATACTATCACTACCCGTGACTACAATTCAAGGGAAATATACCTTTTTTATACAACCCATGTGACAAACAATCATCCTACTACTATTGCGAAAGTTTGTGTGTGTATGTTTGTTACCACTCAGCGCCAAAACGGCTAAACCTATTTCGATAAAAATTAGTATGTACATAGATTTGGTGCCGGAAAAGGAAATAGGATACTTTTTATCCCTAAAATCGGTCTGCTTCCCGAATTACTTAAATTAAACACATACAATTTTCCGCGCGGGGAATCAGCAGTAAGTACCAATTATACCAAAGCCTATCCGATGGTAACTGGTAACCTATAGACATAGGTGTCTTTTGCATGCTAAGGGGAGGCTTTAGTTCACCAGTGGAAGTATTTCGGCTTATATGATGAAGTACATCTATTTTACTCAAAACCTATGACGTCACAACTTTGTATTTTCATACAATATAATAGAATGTAAGTTTAATTAATTAGTCAAATTAACACAGGTATTACAGGTGCTTTTGGTGTATATTTGACACACCACATATATCTCGCACATACTTTGAGTATGTCCGGGAAGGGGTCTTTTGCACTTGGTTATTAAACAAAGCAAGTGTGCAAAGTTTTTGATTTAAGAGTGTTTTCATACAAAGAGTATTGACCTGATCGTATTGACATAGAGTTTTTAAACTGCTGTGTATGAAGTTGTATGAACGGGACAAACTTTTGTGTGATCCATAAATATTTGTGCCGAGTCTGGGTGTACTTTGTGTCCGTTAATTGTATGTTTGTAAAGTCCCCTGCGACACAGGGCTTGTTCCCTAGTGCAGAAGTTGTCAAAAAAACATAAAGAATAACTGTATCGATTCTAATTATACTAATAGTTTATCTTTGACACTAGCTTCACGCAGCACAGTTTCATCCACGTCTTTCTTTACTGCTCTGCACCTGTCGCCAGTAGCGCGATGTGCCTATAACCTAGCCTGCCTCAAGAACTGGGCTATCATAGTTCCAGAGATTAGCGCGTTCAAACAAACAAACTATTCCGCTTCATATAATAGTATACATTATAACAACCCTGTCTCTTGTTACAGAGAAGATTTCACATTAAAGCTTCTAGCTAAATTCAAGACCAAACTTCACGCTATTAAAGAAAAGTCACAAACAGAAGGAGAAGTTGAAAAGAAGGTGGAAGAAGACAATGATGATAATTTAAATTCTGATGAATGGTAAGTAGTCCATCTTGATTGATAACGAAGTTGTGTTGAATTTAAAAGATATGAAAGGAACCCAAATATATAAGTCCAGGGAATGATACTTTTTTTTTTTATTAGGCTAGCAAAGTGACTACACTCTGTCTGATAATAAGAAAATTGGCATGATCGCTACTATAGCGGTTTTTTGCGTTCAAAAGACCCAGAATAAAAATTAGAAGTAAAAAACGAAAAAATAAATATTTTCGTTTTTTTTACTTCTTAAATTTTTTTAACCTACCGATATGGGTCCTCTGCCTATTGTTAAGAACTCAGTAGAATCCAAAAGTAGTATGTCATCACATTTGCTGACATGACATAGTAGCCTCAAGTGCCTCTCAAAAGATTTTTCATGAACTGACTGAACTGGCCTGTTGGTCTAGTGGTTAGTGACCCTGACTGCTAAGCCGGAGGTCGTGGGTTCGATTCCCACCCAGGACAAACCTTTGTGTAATGAGCATGATTGATTGTTCTGTGTCTGGGTGTAATTTATCTATAATATGTATGTAATTACAAAAAAAAAGTATGTATATAAGTAGTATATCAGTTGTTTAGTACCTATAACACAAGCAAATATAATTGCTTAATTTGGGGCTAGATAGTGCTGTGTGAATGTGAACTTAAAAGACCCAAGATCAAAATTACCTAGATTTTAGTCTCGACTGCTGATGTCAAGAAGGGTAATGTTTTATTTTTAATTCAATTCAATTCGTTTATTTCGTAAATATAGGTTATAGAGATGGCATAGTGATACAAAACAGTTCTTCTATGATTCGCCGAGACTGCATACGAAAATTAAAAATGTCAAAATAAATGTCTAAAATGAATTTAAATTATTATGAAAAGTCAGTGAATATAATGTTCTAAGTTCTGTTAAATAATTATTAAATTAAATGTAAAGTAAAGCTTCAATTGGCATTTAGTAGTTTTTCGAGCGTATACGAAGCTTAATACGGTAGTAGATCCACGCTGATTTCAGCATGAATGGGCCGGATCGTCCGGGGAAGTACTACCCTCTCATAGAAGATCGACTTAAGAGTAGTAGTATCCGTACTACTGCGTTTCGTTCGGTGAGTGAGAGCGCCGGAGGCCCAATTTCCCCCCTTTCCTCTTTCCTCGCCTCCCTCATTCCCCTCCCCTAACCCCATTCCCAGCCGCCATAGTGGAGGCCACCATACCAGCAGTTTAAGACGATGGCTTTTGGTATAGTGGCCGCCACTTCTGGATTCCACTGATTGCTTACCATCAGGCGGGGTGGAGTCACTTTGGTAGGCTATAATGCCTACATAAAAATAAAAAAAAAAGCTCTACAGCCTAAATGGCTAAATGCATTTTAACATAGGTGTCATTAGATTCATAATTAATTGTGGGAATGCCCGGTATATAATTTTACAATACAGCGTCAGCAAAAAAAATGGGTTTTCTTTCTTTTCAGTTTGTTGTAGGCGGCCTTTTTCTTTTTAATAATATAAGTATTTTCTTTTATAGGTTAGGACACACACTACGCTTTGAAGACAAGGGCGCTGTATTAGCGAAGGACGCATCTAGCAAAGGAGATGATTGGTTCGATATATACGATCCTAGGAACCCAATAAATAAAAGAAAGAGAGAGAAAACAGATAAGAAACAGAATAAATAAATGATTTGTTATTATTTTTTGTTTCATTTAGACGAGCCTACAGCCCTCTTGATGGGAAGTAGCAACTGTCACATGAACTTTGTGATGCCAGGAACTTTGTGAAGCCTCTGCCTACCGTGATATTAATGCTCTCTTTAAACCTCTTTTGAAGAAGGACGTATCATATGCTGTCCGATTAAATAATCGTATCGTGCGAAGGCCGTAGTTTAATGGCCGTAAGAGACGACAGAAAAAAAAACATGGCAAACAAAACAGTTTTATCTGCATAAGTAAAAATAAAAACTTACTAGATATGACCACAGTACATTAACTGGTTTTGATTATCGAAATGTTCTACTATTGTAAAAAAAAACAATATTGAAGAAGAAAAAAACAGAAAATCTTTTTTAATTCTTTCTTTCTAAAAGTTAGAAAAAAAAATATTGTGTTCTGACATTATTGAAGAAAAAAAAATTTTCTTTCTAAAAGCAAAAAAAAAATTTACTGTGCTCTGGCATTACTGAGGAAGAAAAAAAACAAAATCTTTTTATTGCTTTCTAAAAGTGAGACCTTTCTCAGCACTGAGCTATCGTAATAAGGTTGTTTTATACGCTGACATTCTGCAAGACCCATAACTGACTTACATCGCCGTTGCTACTACATATACGGTCCAGCGAGGACCTGCTTTTTTTGTGAACAATGACCTGAAAATTCCAGGTCGTCACGGCAGCTTCAAGCCATTAGCGCTAGCCTCAAAAATGGCAGACAACAACATCCTAAACGTTATACTGAGTTCGCGAGGCTTATATAAATTATTAACTTATTATTATCCAAATGCCGATGATAGAGTAAGATATGATAGTTTTAAGTGGTTGTAACAAGCGATTAAAGTTAACGACCCGTGAAGCAACGGGAGTGCTTTTTGTTACTAACATGTTATTATGTATTGATAATACCTGGTCATTATTGTCTTGGGGTAAAGGCCTCATAAAGAAGGCGTGAGCGTTAGCAGTCAAGGCAGCTTAGCAAGACTTACCCTCAGTTTCTGAAAGGTTGATCAACGAAAAAATAACTAATTATCTGTTAAATCTCATGTGAAATACCAATTGGGTTGCTAAAAGTATGGATAATTAACAATTTTTTCACGATTTTAGTATGCTTTCAGGTAATTCAGATGAGATTTAACAGGTGATTAGTAAATTTTTCGTTGATCAGCCTTTCAGAAATTGGAGGTTAGAGTATAACGCCGGCTAAAGTCGTAGGCCGGCAAAATACGGAAATATTTTATGTAGGTAAGTACGTGAGAGGGATATTGGCAATCGCAGTGGCGGCAGTCTTATCACAGAAAATTCGGGGTTGTATGGTTTTGCTGCCGTTTTCTTAGTGTAAAAAGCCATAATAAAGTAGGTACCTATTTATCTAAACTAACATTATAAAAAAAAAAATTTACCTACCTATGTTTGATTGTTTGTTTGGTTTAACTCAAGATCTACGTAAACCGATTAAAAAAAATATTTCACATTTAGAAAGCTAGAAATAGGACGGGTAATTTATGTTATAATTTATTATTTTGAACATATTTTGCAGTAATTTTCAAAATTTTACTACGCGCTTTTGTAAATCTAACCCCCAGTTTCTGAAAGACTGATCAACAAAAAATTAACTAATCACCTGTTAAATCTCATGTGAAGTACCAATAGGGTTGCTAAAAGCATGAAAATTTAGTTTAATTTGATCTAATTAGTAAATACCTAGATCAAATCATACTAATTATCCATACTTCTGGGCCGGATCGTCCGGGGAAGTACTACCCTCTCATAGAAGATCGACTTAAGAGTAGTAGTATCCGTACTACTGCGTTTCGTTCGGTGAGTGAGAGCGCCGGAGGCCTAATTTCCCCCCTTTCCTCTTTCCTCACCTCCCTCATTCCCTTCCCCTAACCCCATTCCCAGCCGCCATAGTGGAGGCCACCATACCAGCAGTTTAAGACAATGGCTTTTGGTATAGTTGCCGCCACTTCTGGATTCCACTGACTGCTTACCATCAGGCGGGGTGGAGTCACTTTGGTAGGCTATAATATAAAAAAAAAAAAAAAAAAATACTTTTAGCATGCTTTTAGGTATTTCACATAAGATTTAACAGGTGATTAGTTAATTTTTTGTTGATCAGCCTTTCAGAAACTGGGGGTGAATGAAGCATGTGGGGTCACGTCAGTTAACCTTTAGTTTTAAGTCTTTTGTATGGGACGCGTATGTAACGCAAGCGCAGCGCCCTCAGTCGTTCCCTAATACTGTACTTAGTAAGTCGTTCCTTAGTTCTCTACTTAGTCAGTCGTTCCTTTGTATTTGTTTATACCGCGACTCATGTAGAAGCAAGAAGTAAATAGTGTACCGATATTAAGTACTTTATTTGAGAATTCTTACGCGTCGTAACATTGAAGAACACATAATTATATGTAAAGAATAGATTGGGTCATTAAGAAAGACCTCAACAATGCAATACGTCACTGTGTTGCTATGATATTTGCCGTAGGCGTTTGTTGTGAGACCGAATGAAATTTTTGATTGAAGCGAAGCCAGGGCGGTCGTCTAGTAGTTTATATAGAGAAGGCAATGAACTCTTGTCATTTTAAAAGTATGATTTGCAAGTAAATGAACATGTCTATTTTGGCGCGCTGAATTAAAGCGAGGTCTACCTATATAATCATAAAGTACCGTGTCCGTGACTTTAATCAGTTTACAAGGCTTTGCGAAAATAGGTACCAGTGACGCTTCCCAGAATGCCTGCACATATTGTGGCGATACTAGCTGACGGGAGGACCTCATTGATTTAAGGTCTGACTACATTTTTATGGGTTATATTAATAATTAGGTAGGTAGATAAGTATCTACCTAAGGATGACTGGTAGAGAATGCTTAAATACAGTATTAAATTCGCCTAGGCATGTACCTGTGTGCATTAAGTTTTAATTAATCTAGGTATACTAATAAATAAAGTAGAAGAGTTTGTTTGTTTGAACGCGCTAATCTCTGTAATTACCAGTCGGACTTGAATAATTGTTTTTGCGTATGAAAGCCCGTTCTTGATGAGGGTTATAAAGGCTATGTAACATCACGCTACTGGCGACGGGAGCATAGCAGTTACCAAAGACGCGGGTGAAACCGCATTGTCGAATAACCACCTGAAACTTTGTTCTCTAAACATTGCAGTAACAATATTGTTGCCGACTATAAAAAAAAAGATAATTGCTTATTCGTAGGGAATTAGGTAGAAACATGAAACGGAAGGAGATTGCGAAATTAATTCAGCAAACGAAACGCATAATGTTTCTACTTACTACCTATAAATTTACGTCAATGTAATAGGGTAAAACCTAGGTAATTCTTCACTCGATCTGGCAAAACATGCTGAAACCAGTAAGGCTCCACGTAAAAACTTGCATTACCTATTTTCCCAAATAGGTACTTAAACGCCGTTAATTTTAATAGTATATCTATCGCCAGATTTCTTTAAAATAACAGATATATTATTAATAGTACCTACCAGCCTGTTTACTGTCCACTGCATAGCAAAGGCCTTTTCCTCTTATATGAGACAGGCATGAGCATTAATCACCACGTTTGCTCAAGGCAGATTGGCAATTTCAAACTTTTAAGTCCAGTTTTCCTGACGATGTTTCCTTTCACCGTCAGTCAGAAATGACCAAGATAAACTGAGAAAGTCTATACCTATAATTTGAAAATTCACATTGGTACTTGCCCGGACTCGAACTCACTACATACCCCGTGTTTACGCGTTGTGCGTGTTTAAATAGCGTTTTAATATTGGACGTTATTACATAATATCTTTTACTCTTTGTCCATTGTTTAGGACCTAATTTTCAGTAGAAAGTACGTTGTTATCCCGACTATCTCACAATCGCATAGCCGACTATAAATCTGACACCTTTATAACAAAAGTGTGAAGTATCCGCAAAAGAATATAAAATCTTACCGGTCGTTGACTTTAAACGTACGTACTTAGTGGAGGTTCCATACTTTGTAATAAAATGAGATGTTTCATTCTGACTTGACGGTGAACGCGGATCCTCTACCGGGGTTCAAGACCCCTAAACATATCTAATTCTTCCCATAAGTTGCATTTATTTTTTGCCTTGATAAAAACTAGTCAAACCATTCAACCAAGTAATATATAAATTGTACTTTTTGAAGTTATACTTCTTTTGGCGCGATTGGGAAAAATGATGAGAATGAATTTTTACGATGCGCACGCACACCGACAGAAAAAAGCAACACCCTGAAGTTAGTTGCGAGCCTTTTACACCCTGAAGTTGGTTGCGAACCTTTGTGTGTCATATCAGTATAAATAATCAGTGTGAATATATAAAAAATATATTGGCGTTTATATCAATTCAATTATATTTATGACGGTGATAGATATTTTTTAGATAATTAATGTATATTTATATGTATGTACCTATGCGTTGTGTTAGTATTTGGTATTTTTGGATTGTTACGCCAAAGAAGTATAACTTCTTACGTGCGTGCGTACACACACTCTTTTTTATTTCTTTTTTTTATTATAATAAGTACTTGATTATGTATTATTTTAATTTTAGATTTTATTTTGCTTTTTTATTTCTTTTGTTTGTATAGAAGCACAGTTTTAGTGAATGATGTGTATACCTACAATTGGCACACATATATACAGCCAGAACATTGTCCTATTTATAAGAAAATGTTTTATATGTAGGTTGTTGGTGTACCTTATTTAAATAAATATATAAACCCTTGTCAAACTCAAATCCTGGACCAATGGTAAGGATGTTTACCAGATCACATGGAAATGTTTATTTTCTCTAAATATTGCATTGCCTCCAGCGTCTTCGAAAAAATAGGGTCCGATCACTCTGTCAACACAGATGCCACACCATACAGTAACTTTTAGTGGGTGTAGAGGTGTTTCTTGAATAATGCGCGGATTATCAGTGCCCCAGAACCGAGTATTCTGCTTATTGACATGCCCTGAGAGATGGAAATGGAAACGCAGGAAGTGTTACGGCAAGTTATGCAAAATGTCATAAATAGGGCTCAAATGTGTATCAACTCTGGAGGTCACCATTTAAAAGATATCATCTTTAAATCCTAATGGTACGAAATTTAATGGCACAAATATACATTTAAAAAAATCAAAATCTAGTTTTCTAATTTAGAAAAAATGTTATAGCTGAACCAAATAGGGTCTTTACTTTTGCGCCACCCGTTATAACATAATTACCGTTGAAAAACAAAAGACAATTCCCGCATAGGAAAAGTTACTTGTAGAAAGAATTTAAAACCCTAAACCAGCTTGATTGAAACTGGCGTTTCACGAGGCAACTGACCCCTAAGTCTCTCCCGCGGTAGGAAATAAGCCCTGTGCCACGGAGAACTTTACAAACATAGGTACCTACAATTAAAGGACACAAAATACACCCAGACTCGCACGAATATGTACGAAGCATACAGTCTTATCTCTTGTGGGGACCAAACCCACAATCTCGGGCACAGTAGCTTGCTCTTCCATTTCGTCACAGAAACAGTCAATTCAGATTTTGAGGGTATGAATAGAATATTCCTGGTATAAATTAGATGAACATTGAAGACTTGGAGAATTTACTAACTTCAACAAAAGTACCCACAAAGATATTCTCATCATCATCATATAAACCGAAGGACGTCAACTGCTGGAATAGACCTCTCCCAATTTTCGCCACCTTGGCCGGTGGTGAGCCGCCCTCATCCATCAGTTGCCATCCACCTCGGTTCACCTCGTGAGATTGAGCTAGTGAGAACAAATCGAGGGGTCTGCCCACGCTGAGCCATAGATAGGTATAATGATTTGTAAAAAACTCAGAGACTTCTCCAGTGTTAAAAGAAAAACAAAGTCGTAAAATGGAAACCATTGAATGGCGATTTAAAACACCAAAAGTCCCGAATTTTGAAGAAATTGTGGAAACTACTACTGTATACCATCTATCTATACAATCTTAAATATTAGCTTTAAATTTACACGTTTCTTTGTTAGTTTTTTCTTTAAGCTACTATGAGATTAATTTTAATTATAGGTTCTTACAACTACCTTGTTAAGGAAATGGAAGACTGAAAGACTTTTGTATATAACTACAGAAATGACATGACGTTGTTTGATGGTAAGGTTAGTGAGTAATTAGACGACAACTGTAAAAAAGCATCTCGTAAATCCGCCATAGTGGCGCCCACAATGCTGCAGTTTAAGACGATGGCTTTTAGAATAGTGACCACTTCAGGATTCCACTTACTGCTTATCAGTCAGAGTTTAGTAGGCTAATATAATAAAAATGCTTACTATCAGGCGAGCCGTATACTTGTTTGAGTTCTTACTTGTATAAAAAAATGGTAGCTCGCATTATGGCGGCTCATAGCCTACCAAAGTGACTCCACCCCGCCTGATGGTAAGTAGTCAGTGTAATCCAGAAGTGGTGGCCACTATACTAAAAGCCATCGTCTTAAACTGCTGGTATGGTGGTCTCCACTATGGCTGCTGGGAATGGGGTTAGGAGAAGGGAATGAGCGAGGTGAGAAAAGAGGAAAGGGGGTAAATTGGGCCTCCGGCGCTCTCACTCACTGAACGAAACACAGTAGTACGGATACTACTACTCTTACGTCGATCTTCTATGAGAGGGTAGTACTTCCCCAAAAACCAGCGTGGATCTACTACCGTGCTAGCTTACCGCGGCGCGGTTTCACCCGCGTCGTTGCTTACTGGTCTGCTCCCGTCGCCAGTAGCGTGATGTTACACAGCCTGCAACCTTCCTCGAGAATTTAAACTCAAATCCCACTGGTAGTTCTAGAGATTAGCGCGTTCAAACAAACAAACAAACTCTTCAGCTTTGTATAATAGTATAAATCAGCTGTCATCTGAAGTAACCTTAGAGCATTAAACCAACAGGAGTGGACACGCGCTCTATTTCCCTTGCGCAAAAGTCTGCCACTTTCGGCGGGGGACGGGGTAACGCGAGCAACGCACACTAATTACAATGTTAACTACTAATGCATTTTTAAATCGCGTCGTTATACACGCACACAATAAAATTATTACACACTAGCTTAAACTAAACACACACAATCACATTCACACACAGGGACATCTATCAGTTTACGCTTCCTTAGCGTAGAACAGTTAGAGCTTGACTCTGTCGATATTTAGTATCGATGTTTAGGATTTCATATAAGTACGCGAAAGATTTAATTATTTTCATGATTATTATGTTTGCTTATTAAAATGAGCATTATCTTATATTATATAGAACAGTTTTAGGTAATAATAATCTATTATAATTTTAAGGTTTTTTTATATTTAAGCACTTTGAAATAGATGAAAGTAAAGTAAATAGTTCATAAACATGAATTAACTAGAAGTAATTCTGTTGATTCATGTTTATGTCAATATTACAGGAAGAATAAATCAGTGTTTCTAACTAGCACACTTTTTCGTAATTATTATCAAAAAAGCCCGTCATACGGTCGGGCTAAATTTATTTGTTAAACATTGTTCGACAAACAAATCTGGTTATGCGGTCGGGCTCTCCTACTATGTTTACTAATGTTTATTCAATACTTCCGATCCCTGATAGTACGGAACCCTTGGCGCGCGAGTCCTACTGGCATTTAGCCGTTTTTTTTTGAAGTTTTTTTGGCGCGATTGGGAAAAATGATGAGAGTGAATTTTTACGATGCGCGCGCACACCGACAGAAAAAAGCAACACCCTGAAGTTAGTTGCGAACCTTTTACACACTGAAGTTAGTTGCGGATCTTTGTGTGTCGTATCAGTACAAATAATCTGTGTGAATAAATAAAAAATATATTGGCGTTTATATCAATTCAAATATTTATGTATGTATGCGTTGTATTATTATTTGGTATTTTTGGATTGTTATGCCAAAGAAGTATAACTTCTTACGTGCGTACATGGGTACCCACTCTTTTTTTTTATTTTACTACTGCGCACAAGGATGTATGTTCAATAACCACCACCTGTTGAAATCTGTTCTAGTGTGGATTAAAGATTGTAATTAATTATTACGTGTCAATTTTACGTGTATTACTCCTAAGTATGTATGTATATTCAAACCAAATAATACTTTGAATTAATTGTCTGTTGCTATTAAATTTCGTTCCAACTAAGCAGAGCTTGTAATTGGAGGATTTTGTTCTGATTACATAGTAACAAGACACTGACATGAGAATGTATGAGTAGATTTTTATTAGAAAGATATTTTATCTGTTCAGATAACAAAAAAACAACAGAATATATTTCAGAAAGTCTTTATTTAGGTAGGTATAATAAAATACTGAAAAACTGTGCAATTTAAATTAACCTTATAAATCTAGTTTAACTAATCCTAGGTAATGCAATAAGAGGAGGTAGCGCACAGCGAGTTTACTTGCTAAAAACTGAGCTCTCCGCCGCTTGGGGGGTAGGGAGGAGGTAGCAGTGCTGGCAGCACAGAAGGCTTTGTCTTTTAAGCTGTTAGTCAGATACTTGTACGCTTAGGAACCCACTTATATGGTTCCTACAATATTGGACCCAAGCGACTCGAGGCGCTGCTTCTTTTGAAAATCTAAAACAAACAAAAAAAATTTAATTTAATACTGGAAAACCAATATCGATATTTGTGATTAAACTGTCTCATCTCTAATTATGTTAAAGTGTGACCAGTTTCTTAAAAATAAATACGCTTATTTTTGTAAGAAATGAGCAATTATCTTTCGGAATAAAGTGCACTAATCTTGTATATTTGGATTTATAATCTCATTTTACTTGTTCATTTAATATTATTTTGTGCATTACTTGGTAAAAAAAGATTGGTTTTAATTAAAAATAAATAAATATGGGAACGGTGACACAATAATGTACATACAAAATGAAACTTATTAGATATGTCAACAAGGCGAGATATAAAAAAGGAAAGGTTAGTTTTTATGTTAATTCAACTTAAAATATTACCCCAGATTGGAGTATTGATGATAAGCCTGGCAACACTTGTTGATTAGCATTTTATTTGGTTAAATTGCTAATTTAATGCCTTATTTAATAATATTAGAACAAAATAATACTTACAGGTGGAATGTAATATTATCCTTTTGTAGACTTGATGTCGCTGAACGCTTTTTACACCAAAATACACTGCATTTCGGCATTTCTATTGAGACGCTATTACGCATGCACTGATATGTGACTTATGATGCGGAACGCGCGTCAACTAGTTTTATATAACGGGTATGACCGGTGGTCTGGTACCTTTGGCAGAGGGGTACGCCTGTCAGTGGCCTCTCCGGTTGGTTTAATGCTCTAAGGAAGTAACAGTTCTTGTAATCACAGAAAACGCATCTGCCCGTCTTGTGTCAGTTTTCTGAGCAGAACGCTATTGTCAATATTTCTCGTCAATAATCACGTAGAACTTTTTTCTTTCCTTATTTCATTCTTCCTCTCTCGGTAACTCAATTCCTTCTTGGTTCTTCTTCTTTCTCCCTTTTCTTGTCTTATCCTCTGTACTACATAGTTGGCAATATCTTGGTTCTGTTTTCTATATATTATTACTATATTGCTTAGAATAAGTAGCTATGTCCATAGTTCGGGTACCAGTTACCATCGCCGGGCCGTTTGCTTGTTTTAGTAGGTACCTTCCATACCAGCTAGTCTTACCTATGTTTATTGCTAATCACGATGTTCTTTGATGTATAACATCTGCTTACCCGGTCATTGACGTCGTAATATAAAATTGTAGTGGGTATAAGGCGTTACCGTTTATCTGACGATCAAACAACGGTCAGAGTTTACGGGTCAGTGTAGTTTAGTGAGGGGATTATATATCGATATATATCTATCGATAATATTTAAATTGCAGAATCGGGCAGTGGTGATCTCACCGCTATCATTGGTTATCTTCAGGAAAATTTTATAGCAAAACAAACGCGTTATTTTAGGTAAATATTTTACAAAGCACTTATTAAGATTATGAAATTTTTTACTTATCACTTATACTTCTAACTCACCTCGGCACAGTGCGAAGCGAATGCGTGAGACTATTTTGTACGGGGTTGTAGTTGTAACATACAACCACGCGGGAATAAAACTTTGTGTGATCTGTAAATATTTGCTTCGAGTTTTGGTCCAAAGGAGTATTATGTCCGTTGATTCTATATATGTTTGTAAATGCCCACGACATAGGGCAACCTAGTGTAGTAATTGTCTTTTAAAAAACAAAGTAAAGTAGTTATGTTCTGGTCACCCACTTTTATGTAGGTATGTTTCATTTAAAAGAGTTTGGCTGCCCTGTATCATGTCTTATAGAAACAGCTAAACAGTTGCCGACTGGGAATGAGAAGAAAGGATA
Source organism: Parascotia fuliginaria (assembly GCA_963082885.1). Taxonomy (NCBI): domain Eukaryota; kingdom Metazoa; phylum Arthropoda; class Insecta; order Lepidoptera; family Erebidae; genus Parascotia; species Parascotia fuliginaria. The sequence goes on along the minus strand of OY720198.1, from coordinate 6,853,761 downwards.
GATAATCTGTGAATAACAATATTTAAAAGAACATCGATATCAATTCGCATCCCATCACTACAATTATTAATTTAATAAATTCGCGAGTTCTTCAGTCTGCAGATCTAAAGATAAGAATATCATTAATTATGTTCATTGTGTGCGTATGACTCATGCTATGACGTCAGTGGGGTAAGCAGATATGTAGGTAGCTTGTGGGAAACATGTTATATATTAGCTTTCCATTGCATAGAATATAACGGGTGGCGGCATTACTTGCGTTCTAAATATATTATTACTTTATTGCGGTCACCTTGACAATGGCAAAATCCTATATTTGGTACTTTTAACTAATATTAGGTATAATAATATTAGGTAGAATAGAACTGATTTTTTGTATGTTTATTGCGATTTAACTCAAAATCAACAGAACCGATTTAAAAAATTATTTTACTTTTAGTAAGCTAATATTTTATTATGCTTAACTTTAATTTTTCAGTCATTTTGTCTATTTTAATATTTTAAGCGTTATTGTAAACCTGACTGACGCAATACGACACTATTGCAATGATATTTTTTGTAGGCGTTTTTTGTGAGATCGAATGAAACTTTGATACTGAAGCTAGGGCCTTTAAATGTCTCTATTATGACTAGTAATAGTAAGTAAGCAGTAGGGTCGAAGCAAGTTAAACACTATTTTTTTATTATCGTGTTTAGAAATGGCGGTCTTTAGCTCTCTCTTTTTTTTTTTTATTTTTTTTTTATTGCCCACACTGGCAGACGAGCCAACAGCCCACCTGATGGTAAGTGGTAACTGTCGCTCATAGACTTCTGCAATGCCAGGGGCTCTGCGAAGCCGCTGCCTACCGTGATATTAATGCTCTCTTTAAACCTCGTTTGAAGAAGGACATGTCATAGCGTTCGGGAAACACCGCAGCTGGTAGTACGTTCCAGAGCCTGCACGTACGTGGGAGAAATCTCTTCCCGGCTATTCATCCCACATGGTGTTGGAGTCAACCTTTCTAGTATTTCTCCTCCAAATCGCTCTACCTGGGACGTCGTCATTGGAAAGTTCACACTCTTATGTTCCTCAGCACAACATTCTTTTACGTTGTCTTAGGTCTGCCTCTGGATCTTTGACCAGACGTGGAAAGCTGTAGAGCCATGTTCCCGACGTAGTCTGCTGGTCTTCGCTTAACGTGACCATACCATCGCAGCCTACTCTCCTGCATCTTGTCGGTGATGTCGCTACACCAAGACTTCCTCGCACGTGCTTGTTGCAGATTTAAATAGAAAATATAAATAGAGGTCTTTAGAGCGTTGATAAATAATCACGTTTGTTGCGCTTACCAACTATCCATGCTAACCTTATTTGAAATGTGGCCTTCTTTGATTGAAAATTTTGGAACTCGTCAAGGTGGCGAAAATTGGGGGAGGCCTATGTCCAGCAGTGGACTACTTTCAGTTAATGCGATGATGGTATTCAAGGGTCCATCGCTGTTAATTCTGGTCGTAAGTCGGAATCACAGAGATAATGGGTGTGCGAATGGTAATGTCCTTTACTGTTCTTTTAAATATAAACAGTCGCAGTTTTTATAGATGGCTACTAAAATATCGTGGGATAATTTTAATTGCTTGCAACATTTAATTATACTGTTATGTGAAATAGTGAATAGAAGCAATACAGTTATTTTAGTCTATTTTTAAGACAATTTTACAGATCTTTTATTGCTGTAAGATGGTAAATAGAGAACAAAGTCGTTGTTTGCTTTACCTACTCTATTTCTTCGCTAACTTTTATTAAACCGCACAACACATTTTAACACGTTTTACTATTATTAAGAGAATGTCTTGAGGAAGGTTTATTGTAAACTAGCTGCGCTCTGAGCTTGAGGCAAAAAATAGTACAACTCGGGAATCAGATCGATTTTGAGGATAAAGAGTAGCCTATGTTCGTCTCAGGCACCGAATCTATCTAAATACTAACTTTAATCCATATCGGTTCAGCCTTTTAGGCGCTGAATGGTAACAAACACACACACACGTACGTACGGTTAGTACGGTAGTAGATCCACGCTGATTTCAGCACGAATGGGCCGGATCGTCCGGGGAAGTAGGTACTACCCTCTCATAGAAGATCGACTTAAGAGTAGTAGTATCCGTACTACTGCGTTTCGTTCGGTGAGTGAGAGCGCCGGCGGCCCAGTTTTCCCCCTTTTCTCTTACCTCACCTCCCTCATTCCCTTCCCCTAACCCTATTCCCAGCCGCCATAGTGAAGGCCACCATACCAGCAGTTTAAGACGATGGCTTTTGGTATATGGCCGCTCTTCTGGATTCCAGTGACTGCTTACCATCAGGCGGGGTGGAGTCACTTTGGTAGGCTATAATATATATAAAAAACACACACATATACACAGACACACAGAGACACAGAGACACAGAGACACACACAGAGAGAGAGACACAATAAATCCTCGTCGGTTATAAGCATGATCAGGCCTTAGAATATCGGCGGAAAGTACACATCTAATAGGTTTCTGATTATTGCACTGCGTTCGTTTCTTTTTTTTTTATTTATTGGCCTACTAAAGTGACTCCACTCTGCCTGATGGTAAGCAGTCAGTGGAATCCAGAAGTGGCGGACACCATTCCAAAAGCCACACTACTGGTATGATAATGACAGAACCCCATTTGCTCTCTGTCGCCTCCATATTTTCGGCAACTCTTCTTAAATGGTCGGTAACAACATGATTATGTTTTTCTAACATTGCTTGTGCATGTGTGCCATCGTACCAAAGTTGTATAAAAAACCACCTGCGCGAAGCTACATCTTTGGTTACTACTCTGCTCCCGTCAGTAGCGTGATGATACATCTTTACTATTATATAAAGTGGAACAGTTTGTTTGTTTGTTTCAACGTACTAATCTCTGGAACTACCAGTCAGATTTGCGAATGATAGCCCAGTTCTCGAGAAAGGTTATAGGCTATGTAACATCACGCTAATGGCGGCAGTACGCAAAGACGCGGATAAAACCGCACGGCGGAAAGCTAGTAACTTTATCGAGAACTTTTCTAGTAAACGCAATATCGAAGAATTATTCGAATCCGACTACTAGAGACTATCCGACTACTAGAGACTATCCGACTACTAGAGACTATCCGACTACTAGAGACTATCCGACTACTAGAGACTATCCGACTACTAGAGACTATCCGACTACTAGAGACTATCCGACTACTAGAGACTATCCGACTACTAGAGACTATCCGACTACTAGAGACTATCCGACTACTAGAGACTATCCGACTACTTCCAGAGTTAAGCGCATTCAAACAAACAAACTCCCCCGCTTTGTATTTAGTAAGTATAGATTACTCAACAAAAACTTAATGTCTGAAATACAGTACATTTAATACAGTTATTTAAATATTTTTATAATAGAAACAAAGATGTGTAATGTTAACATTCTCACAAAAATTCACGAAATAACGCTCGGATTATTATTTGAAACAACGTGTAATCACTTGATATGTATACGAGATAGTAATGTCAGGAGTGAACTTATTTGACGACCTCTGTGGTTCGGTGGTACTGTGTATGGACTGCCACGCAGAAGTCGCGGGTTTGATTATCGCTCAGTAAAGTCAAAAATATCATATAATTATACAAAAGCATAACATTAAATTATTTATCAAAATTAAACTATTGTAAGGTATCTAATAACATTTTACGTCATTACAATCATAATTTGCTTGCACAAGTATTATATTAATTCAATTTTTAAAATGTTGACAACCTCTGTGGTTCGGTGGTAATGTGTATGGACTGCCACAGAGAGGTCGTGGGTTCGATTCTCGCTCAGTGCAAATATTTGTGTGCATGAACATGTCTATTTGCATTGGTCTGGGTGTTTGTATGTAAGTATAATATATATGTATTCATTAAGTATGTATATCAGCATCTAAACCCATAACACAAGCTATATAAATATGCTTACTTTATGTAGGTGGTGTATATATTATTTTTAAATTTTATTTTTTATATTTTTATTTTATTTTATTTATTATTTTATAGTTTATTCTTGCTATTATGTACCGGCCTATTTCGAAGCACTTCATATTTCTAACGCTTAATTACCTCCGCTTAATGCCTCGAGCCTTCACAGTTAGTAAAGAAGTTTTTTTTATTGCTTACAGTGGCAGACGCGCCACAGCCCACCTGATGGTAAGTGGTAACTGTCGCTCATAGACTTCTGCAATGCCAGAGACTCTACAAAGCCGCTGCCTACCGTGATACTAATGCTCTCCTTAAACCTCGTTTGAGGAAGGACAATACATGTCATAGCGCTAGAGAAACATCGCAGCTGGCAGTTCATTCCATAGTCCTCATAGACCTCAGAGTTTTACCACGAAGAGTGTTCTGAGAACTCTTTGAATTAATCCTACCCTATCCCTTTCTATTCAAAACGACACGTGCAGGAATGAATGTCACCTTTTCACAGTGGAATCTTCTCGAACCAAGCAGTTTGGTATTTACTTCAGTCATTTAATAAAAAACTAACCTCCTTATTCATGATACACATATACTTAAAATGTGTTTTGTCTCTTTCTTACTAGTACAAATGTCAAGATGATAGTTACAGACGAATTAGAAAAACCTATTTTAGCTAATCTATGCATAAAAGATGTTTATGAATAAGGGGGGTAAATCTTTACGAGGGCATGTGACCTTCTTCTAATTTGAATTCAGAATCTTTTAATAGAGGCGTGAAACATTACACAGCTATAGATTTCAGTTTTAAACAATTAATTTTTGTTATTATTACATCGCTAACGCGTACCTATAGGTACCTACTCAAAGTTAATTTTAAGTTTAAATCTTTCTTTTTATACGTTCATTATATTACAGATACATAATTACAGAAATAGATTTACTTAGTCAAGAGCTATTAATCTTACTTAAAAGTATTGTGATCTTACAGATTTTTCAAACAAAATTGCTTGTCCACGTAACCCCAAAACAATAAAAAACACGATTGTACGTGTTACGCATGAAAAAGCCAAACATTTTTTGTGCAAATTAATATCTACATAGTCATTAATTATATAGATACATATTTTAAAGTCTTTGTGCTTATTCGCTTGTGATTTATTAAGAGCAAGAATTTACGAAGATTAACCTTAAATTATGATATACTTAAATATGCATAACTATGTGGGCAGCACAGAAGGCAGACCCCTCACGTGAACCGGCGACCTGAAAGGAGTAATATTTTGTAACAAAATGTCTAATTTAATTCTAAAAAGAACCTTAATTTGTCAAAGTTATGTTATTAGCCATTGAAACGCAGAGAACTGCTTTGCCACGGAGATCTTTAAAACCAAGCGTTGCAGAGACTCGAAATTTAAAGTAAATAACAGAATGACGACCTTATAAAGGTAGTAGCAACCGATGGATGAGGGCGGCAAACGACCGGCCAATGTGGCGAAAACTGGGTAAGGCCTATGTCCAGCAGTGAACATCTTTTGGCTGAAATAATGATGATGAACAGAATTAATTTGTAAAAGAATTGTAAAAATATAGAAAAAATCCTAGGTTCATATTTTAGGAGCTGTAAAATTAAAACCCAAGGCCGCGCTATTAAAACGGTAAAAGACACAGTATCGCCGATATCTCAATGAAAAAGTATCGGAGTTTTTTGTAAAACCTAGATTTAAATTTGTAAAATTTTGTTTAAACTTATAACTTTCAAACCATATTGAAGGTTTTTTCTTAAAGCTTCTAAAATTGCAAACCTAGGGACGAAGCCGAAGGGCGCAGTTAGCTTTGCATAAAACTAAAGGAATCCCAGGAAACAGCTTAGTTAATTACTTAATTACATAGTTATAGGAACTATTAAGTCAGTTGGTAATATTATACTTACTACTTATATCAGTTAGTCTTGAGAGACTTAATAAGGGTCTGACATTCGAAATTTTTTTTTTTAGAAACAAATCAAAAGTAATATTATCTACTAAATTATAGCTCGAGCCTTTATCCAAAAGGAGTAAGCAGATTAACTGTTGCGAAATTATACTGATATTTAAATTAAATCATTATTTTTCAGGAATATAGTGGATGCAGGTTTTTCACGAACATTACGATTTAAGAGATTTTACATTTGGTCTTCTACATTTCGTAGTCTAGGTCGTAATGGCCCAGTGATGGAGGCACCCGCTTCGTAAACTCGTGGTTCGAATCCGGGCAAGTATGTCATATGTACTTTCTAAGTTTATAGGATTCATGTATAGGATATTTTTATGCTTTTTACGATAATATATGATTACAAATTTGTGAAGTTCTTGGGATTTCTATTTATTTAAGTACTTCTTTTTTGCCCGACTGCCGAAGTCAAAGAGGGTAATGTTTTTCGAGCTTATGTAGGTTGTATGTAGGTATGTGGGTATGTATGTCTATTTCCTTGGCACGCTCTACAGCCTAAATTGCTTGATGGATTTTAACATAATGAGGTGTCATTAGATTTGTATTAATAATAATTGTGGCAGTGACATAGGGTAGGTATATTATATTTCAAAGGTCAGTGGCACGAAAAAAAATAAATTTCGTTCTTTTTAGTTTGTTTTTAGACAGGCGGGCTGTTTGTTTTTTAATAATATATTTTGTTTATGTATGTATTATCCATAAAAAGCTTTTGGAAGAAAAGCTCTAAACGACAGTGACCACCGTATTCAAAATCCACATGATTCAGAGAAGTTAGAGGCGAAACAGACAACAAATACATTAACTTTATGCTTTTAGAGATAAAATACAGGCATATCCACGGTATGTGTCTATATCAATCAACCTGCTCGATTAACAAACTTAAGGTTCACACAGCAAGGAAGTATTGTCGGGGCATCGAACCATGACTAAGGCACACCCAGTCTTTTGCGCCACCCGCCATAACATTTGCAAAACTAAAACCGCGTGGACGTGTGCCTTTGCTTCAGTTAAAAAAAAACTTAAATATTTTCGCATCTGTGCCCCGTGGGAATTCGGCGGGAGAATTTCGAATTTTGAAATCGATTGGTGTAATATTCTCTATCTCTTTTACTCTCGCTGTAGTTATACGAAAGGAATGAGACAGCAATTGTTTGTTAATCTATCGTGAGATTTTTGCGCGTACTATAATATTTTAGAGAAGTTTTGTTTGACAATTAATTTGTGTTCCATTGACGTTTTTGTTGGAAGATTAAAATAATATTACGTTGTAAAAACGTAATAGATTACGTGTATATAATTTTTGTAGTTTATTAAATTTATTTTTGTACCTAATCTAATTGTATCATCATAATACAATAAAGAATTAAATTCTAAAAATAAGTGTTGATTAAAATGTCTGTATTAGTTTAAAGTTTAATGTCGGCTAGTTTTTTTTACTAAAATGTTATACGTACTAGTTTTGTGTAAGGCGTTGCTCGCTGCGGGAGTCCAGACGCTGACAATTGATTCAGAACTTGGGACCTCTATAGAAGGTAAGTTTTAATCATCTTTTTCTAACATCATCATATAAGCCGAAGCCACCTTTGCCGGTTGCCCGCCATGGCCAATGGCCACACAGTCTGAGTCGGTTAAAATAGTATTTTTTCCTGTCTAGATATTCTTATTAAGTATTAAAATATCAGATATATAAATAAAATATTTTCGCATCATCTGTGCCCCGTGGGATCATGAAAACCAACGTTTTTGACGAAACTTTTTGTTAGGTTTACATTTCTGCCTACCTCATTGAGCAAAAAGGCGTGAAGATATGTTTCTAAGCTGGAATTTTCGGTGTTAAATATGTAACTATATAACACATTTCTTTCTGTGGCTTCTTATGAGACGACTAAGTGAATACAAAAGTGGAACTGATATGCAAAAGAAGGATCAATCTCCTATATAAATATTCGTTCGGAATCTGGGTATACTTTGTATTCGTTAATTGTATTTTTGTAAAGTCCGTTGCGACACTATGGGCTTGTGTCCTACTGCGGGAGAACGTACTTAATTGTCATCTTACTGCTGCTACTGTCATCAATCTTGGCAAGCGTGATGAATGACTGCATCAGTGAAACGATGTAGTAGAAGTGCTTGCTACTGGTGGGTTCAATTTCAACACGGGACAATAATTCTTAAATAGTAATACCTACTTAGTTTGTGTGTCATAATGGCCCAGTGATGAAGGCTTCGTAAACACGAGGTCGCGGGTTCGAATCCGGACAAATACCAATGTGATTTTCCAAATCATAATAATATGTACTTTCTCAGTTTATTTGGACATTACTGACTGACGGTGAAGGAAACTATCGTCGCCAATGCACATTGAGCGCACGTGGCGATCAATGCTCATACCTTCTCTGTATGAGAAGGAGATCATAACCTGCAGTGGTATAATAAAGGGGGGATATAATTATGACTTAGTTCGTTGTATTGGTGGTATTTTCAACTTGTAACCGTTCATTATAAATTTCTGTGAAATCCTATTAATATTATAAATGCGAAAGTTTTTATGTGTGTATGTTTGTTACCACTCAGCGCCTAAACGGCTAAACCGATTTTGATGAAAATTAGTATCTACTTTTTATCCCGGAAATCAGTCTGATTTCGCGGACAAAGCTGCAGGGCGCAGCTAGTAATTTATATAGTTTTGTACCTACTCTACGTCACTTATTATTTTTTGCTCTAGTAATAATTACATTATATTCTGTTACTATCTAAATTCAAATCTGTATAAGAAAAATGCTGTTTCCATCAAGTACTACTGCTAAGTGAATAAAATCACGTGTAGTGTAATGACCTCTGAAAACTGCTGCAAAAAATAAATGCAAATTAACGTAATTACTAGGTGATTACATTACATATCAAAAATTCTCGTAAAACAAGTAAAACTAAAGATATTAGACTATTTAATTACTATCTACCTTTCAAGCAATAGTGGGTCCATTTGGGTTTGGGGAGACTTGAGCCCGCCAGGGTAGATTTTATCAAGGTAGACACTACAAGCGCAAAATTTTTTTTGAGCATGTAGATGTGTTTGTAGGAGGCTCGTGTCCCTTGGCCCTTCTCCGCCTGGATCCACTACAGCTGATAAGGCTATCCTTGCGTTTGGTTTTATATTTCAAACTAATATTAAAAAAAGAAAAGTCTTGATTTTTTGTGTGTTTCCTTAGTTCTAAATTGTGTTTGTTACGATTTAACTAAAAATCTCCGTTACCGATGAAAAAAAATTTGTCACCTTTAGAAAGCTACAAAATAATGTAGTGGGTAAGCTATTATTTTATTATAAATAAATAACATTTTGAGAATTTCAATGTTTGTAAATTTTTAATTTGGACACTCACACCTACATACCCATCACTGTGACTTCTGTAAGCCAGGATTAATAGTGATTACCAATACGAAACACCGAGCTTTGACACTCGGGAGTCCCCGGGACTGCTAAACCTACTGTCTTGGACCCCGCAACGAATTTAATTAGTATAATATATAAAAAAATAGTGTTAATGACAACTGTACTAATAAATCTATAATCTGTCAAAATCATATTATTAAAAGTAATAGCATATCAAGTCATTTAACAAATTTTTGGATTCTATTAATGTTTTATGCTTACTTACCGCCATTGTTTGTGCAAACCGTAATTATCTCGTCCGATAGCTCAGTAATAACTATAACAGTTTTAAGTATTAAATCTAACCTAACATAACTAAATTTCAGAAAGCAACAAATAAAACACCCAAAACCTCAGCCACATTAGTCGTATTTACTCGCTGTTGTAACATTACTACAATAGCTGTAGATATTTCATAAACCATAAATAGAAGATGTATATTTATATTGTAATAACATAATTATAATAATTTAACGTATAATTTAATATACAAATTAGTTGTATATTGACATTATTATGTAAATCTTAAAATTACACTATTGTATTTTGTTTGTTTATGTCGCAAACAACTAATTCAACTCTATTACTTCGATTGCAAAAGGTTTTAGTTGTTAACATGTCCATCACTGTGACTTGGCCAGGAGTAGCAGTACCTAAAGAACCTTTACGAACACCGAGCTTTCACCCTCGGGCGTCCCGGTGATTGACTTAACTCCACAACGAGTTTAATCAACATGGAGAAGTATTAAATATTCACTTTTCTTCGTTTACTTACAATGTGACAGACCTAAAAAACCGCCAAAATGAAATAACTCATTTAAATAAATGGCCTATGCCCAGTTAGTCTTACCGAATAGTCTTTCTAGAGGCCCTAGATTAATAAGTGTCCATGATTTCTATTCTATTCATAGAATAGATAAAAAATGTATGAGATTGACATAAGCGTTGGCGTTAGCTTATGTATATCCAATACATTTTTTAAAATAGAATAGATCTTGGACAATTGTCTAGGGCCTTAGGTGTGTACTACTGGGAATGTTCGTCCTGGGAATTACATTTGTGATAATCTTTACCTACTTACTTGTGAAGGAAACATTGTAAGAAAACCTGAGTGCTGCTATTAAAATAATCTTGAATTAGCCTAAATAATTTCTTAACAGCAAGCGTTTGAGAAGAGGCTTTTCTTGCTATGCTGGATGCTACCTACTTTACTTTTATCAATCCTGGGACAATGTTGACTAAACATTATTTTACTTTTACCTACTGAAAAACCATAGAATATACCAATGCCAGGCCTGTCGAGATCATTCTAGTCATTTATTTATTTACAAAGATATTTACAACATCTTAATGCAACCAATGCGACGTTATAAAACATATTATATGAGATATAATTATACATAAACAATAAAACAAACGTAAGATCTATTTAATCATACTCATACATTTTAAATTACTCTGCCTCTGTAAACCAAATTTTTTTTTATCGTTTCTAACCTAACCTGAAACCGCGTTAGGTTTTCGGGTCAAGTTAGGAATAATCCATTTCAACAGGCAACAATGAAAGATATCTATCTCCTTCGATATCTTATTAAAATTATTGAAGAAAATTGCATTAGATTTTTTCATTCGTTACCTGTCTCCACAGATAAGCAAAATTAACTCATTAGCAGTAAATGAGCTAATATTTTGTGCACAGATAAGAGATTATGTGTGTTTACGATGTGTTTAAAAATACGTGAGGTAATAGCATGCTTTATTACAAAAACAACTAATATTGTTTAACGCATGACTGACCTACTTCAAAGTAAAACACACGCTACCGCTATACCATGTGCTCCCATCTAATTTTGATCCTAAGTCTTTTAAGCGGGGCGTGAAAAAGCATCAAATAAAGTCGTCATAGTGATGGCCACCATACCAGCAGTTTCAGACGATGGTTTTTGAAATGGTGGCCACCATTTCTGGATGCCACTGACTGCTAACATTTAGAGTTGCTTTGGTAGGCTATTATAAAAACGCTAGCTTATAGCAAGTTTGTTAAGAAATAAAAAAGAAAATACATTTATTTGACACAGAAAAAATACACAAATTCTTCAATCAACACAAGCACAAATAAAAATAATACTAACACAAGAACAGATTATACTTATATTTTTTTACTACTTTGAGTATCTTACGGCTGCGCCAAATAAGCCCAGTTCAGCAATATACCAGACCGCTTGTGTCTGACGCTGGTTTTCAACTGAACCTATAAGGTTTTAGATAGACAAAACTGCTGGGCATAATCATCAGCATCATCCTACCAGCCAAAAGACGTCCACTGCTAGACACAGGCCTCTCCCAATTTTCGCCACCGAGGCCGCTGCCCGTTACCTGTATAAGATTGTCAGTTCACCTTGTGAGGGGTCGCCCACGCTGCATCTCCCGGTTCATGGTCGCCACTCCAGAACCTTTCTACTCCAACGGCCTTCAGTTCTGAGAGCTCTGTACGTATTAATCCTAAAATTTACCATAATCAACAACGGGTTTCGACAATAATTGGTAGATAGAGGTAAACTGTTGACTCGTTGTTCTTTATTTGCTATTTGCTCATCTCGTATACCAAAAACATTGACAAGCAAAAATTTTAGGTGCCTGCCGAATTTTAATAGCAATTTACTATTTCACTTAACTGTATTTTGCAATGGAGTTGCGCGTAGGTACTTTTGTATGTGCAGTAGAGTCGCTACCCGTGCACTTACTGCATCAAATATTGTAAGGATTTATATTAGCAAATATTTTCTTTGTAAGAAAATAGTTAAAGAAGCCTCTTTCTTTGTCTTAATGTTTTATGAACATTTTAATTTAACTCACTGGCGATGGCGTGAGAAGCGAGAAACCTACTTTGTGGTTCCACTTCTTTGTTCTCTGTAGAACCGACTGTAATTCAAAAGATATAAGTACCTTTACTTGTAATTGCTTACCTTTTACACACCGCTTTGATTATTTATTAATTCATTTAATGTTTAAAATCTTTCCAGATTGCTTCGAAAGAGTATCAATCGGCGAACAACTTACACGCGACGCCATCTATCGCAACGTGTCTGAACTAACGACGCGCGAGTGTGAGCAGATCTGCAAGCAAGACAAACAATGCCAGAGTTATGATTATGGGTAAGTATTAAGAGATGGCGCTGTTACAAATAATATAAGTTTTTTTGATACAGATCGAATGAATAAATAATTATAAAAATAATGTGGTGAAATGCAGCTTAAAATAGAAAAATCCTAAAAGCATATTATAATATCAGCAACTTTTTATTATGGAGTATATTTTTTAACAATATTATTTTAATTTTCTTTGATAAAATTAGATAAAATATCTTTAAAAATATGTTTGTTTTTGATTTTAGGGTCGGTGCTAAAGGCAACGCAACCTGTAACTTGAGCAATGCTGATGAAAAAGAACTAAAAGAAAAAGAGCTACTTCGTCGTCACCCCGACTACGACGTATACGTTCGTCGCTTTCAATGCGAGCAATCCCCACCATCACCCATCGAAGCTCAATTCGACGAGCCAACAGACACACAAGAAGACCGACCAATCCAACATCGCCCTGTCTTCCGCCCAGTTGACGAAAAGCAGCCTTTCACAGATGACTACTTAATATCTTCAGACCTAGCAGCATATGGTGTCAAAAGACCAGTATATAAACCTCAATTTAACGATAGACCTGATGACTACGCTAATTCTAAACCTGACTATGATGCAGGACCAAGTTACGGAGGACATAAACCTCAAGATACTAGTGTACTGTTCAGACCTCAAAAGCCATACAAAAATCCACCTTATAATCCTAGACCAGATCCCTATGATGTATTACAAGTTCATGATCCTTATAGACCCAATAATAAGCCTGATGAAAACGCACCTTATAAAAGACCATTATTGCCAGATAAACTTGAATATCAATACAATATAAGACCCAAACCAAAACCTGAAAACACTGGTTATGGATTTCAAAGACCTGCTTCTGACGGTTATTCGAGTCCTGATAAAGATCAAGGACGCCCGAGGCCTGGGGTACAGGGTTATTACGCTGGTGGTTATGGTCATAGCAATCCATATGAAAATAATTATGTGCACGTCGAAATTCATGATCCTCCAGGTTACTATTACGATCGTCCAAAGCCATTGCCATCTGATGCCTACGGCATTTATGGCTATGGTACTTATTCCAATCTGAATTCATATTCGCAATCACAAACCAGTCATGGCCAGCATTATGGAGCTGGATTGTCACAGTATAGCAGTTATAGTGACAGCCTTTCATCAAATCGTCGAAACGAAACCAGTTACCCTACTTATCACAGCCATGAAAAACCATCTTACAGTAACCAAATGTCTTACGGAAACCAAGATTCTTACAACAGTCAAAATAGCAACCAAGCAGGCTATGGGAACAACCAGAACTACGGAACTACCTCCCTAAAACCATTAAATCAATACAAACCAAATTATGGCACCCACCCAATGCCTAACTTAGAAACCTATGGAAGTAGTCTAGATCCACATGGAAGCAACCATGGTAATTACGGCAGTAATCAAAGTTCACAGAGCTCTTATGGAGATAAACCCAGTGGTAACGGGTCCTATATACACCATGAAGGTTATAGACCTTCCCAGCCTAGTAGACCTTCATATGGCGAAGAAGCTTCTTATGGCCAAGCGCCAGTTTACGATAGACCATCTTATAAACCTGATCAACGGCCTTATGATAACGAGAAACCAGCTTATGGCAACCAACCTGCTTATATGATTGACATACCGTCATACAGTCAATATGATCCTGGTTACCAGAACCATAAACCATCTTACGGTCATGAACCAGCTTATGACGATCAGAGACCTGGATACGGTATTAAAAAGCCATCGTATGACAACAATAGACCGTCATATGGTTCGAGCCAGGATACCTATGGTTATAGCTTAGGTAATGATGGCGGTGGTCAATACTTTGGCAGCAACCACAACTCATATGGCTCCCATGCTTCCCATCAAAGTGAACAAGGATCTTACCCTGGCCACCAGCCAATTCATGGCAGTTATCGCCCAACTGTTAATACTAATCGTCCAACTATTGATTTCTATGGTAACCCATCACAAGAAAAACCTGCGTACAAGCCTGTACAGCACCGTCCAAATTATGGCACAAAACCAAAACCAACTTACGGCCAAGATGAGGAAAGCAACCATGGCTATGGTAATAACCGACCAGGTTATGACGAAAACCGTCCAGATTTTGTTGAATCTGATGATCCAGGAAGTTCTAATACCGGTTATGAAAAACCGAATAAACACGGTGTGAAACCGGTTTATGAAGATGAACTGGAAAAGCCAAATGATGCTCCTAGTTATATTGCAAGACCTGGAGGACAAGTGGTGACTTCAAGACCAATGACTATTGGTGAATTCAGTGACCCTCAGTATGGAAGGCAGCGTGGGAAACATCCAACTTATAATGGTGAGTGATTTTCTGTTATCCTATTAATATTATAAATGCGAAAGTTTGTGTGTTTGTCTTTGTATATATGTTTGTTTGTTACCACTCAGCGCCTAAACGGATTATTTATTCTGTTTAAAAATAGTAAAAGTTGATAATAAATTTCTGTAAAATGCGTAATAAGTATATTGCGTTTGGATTTTATGAACTTGTTTCTACGGCTTTGGCAAAGAAAACTAACTCTGGCTCTTCATTGGCAAGTGTTTCAAATGACAAATGAAAATTTAGTTCTCAGACTCAACACTAGGGACGCTCTTTATGTGCTTCTTCCAAAGTAAAGTTAACAATAAATATATTATTCTATGTAAATATATTATACAATAAAATTATGGGATTTGTGACAAAATATATATATTAAAAATATATTAATAAAATTAGAAATATTGTACGTTAGAGAGGCTTATGAATATCAAAGAAGTTGGAAAGCTCTGTAACCATAATAAAATCAAAGGTAAATTAGATTATGAATAATGTTATAATAACTGGTGGCATCAGAAAAGTGATAAGTATGTAAATAAGGTCTATCTATACACATCAGAGGCCCTAGATAAGTGGAACAGATTTCTATTCTATTCATAGATTAATTTTCTATTCTATTCATAGTCACTTGTCTAGGGCCTCAGGCTCATGCCCGAGACATGCTCGGGACGTAACCGGACGTAACGTAGCACGACCGGGTCACGACCTGGGCACGGCCCTGATATTTGTAGATAGAGCTTTAGTCCTACATTATGAAAGGGTGCGATACTCTTATGAGTATCGATCAAGTGTAAGTATAAGCGCAAAATTATATAGAAAGAAAGAAAAAAAAATATTTTGAAGTTATACTTCTTTTGGCGCGATTGGTAAAAAAAAATGATGAGAGTGAATTTTTACGATGCGCGCGCACACCGACAGAAAAAAGCAACACCTTGAAGTTAGTTGCGAACCTTTGTGTATCGTATCAGTACAAATAATCAGTGTGAATAAATAAAAAAATATATTGGCGTTTATATCAATTCAATTATATTTATGACCGTGATAGATATTTTTTATTGAACATTTATCAGTAAAAATATTTATTTTGAATATTAGTGGTAAAAGTGGTTTTAATATACTGTTTTAAGTGCATTTATAGATTTGAGGTAAACTGAAGTATGTATGCGTTGTGTTAATATTATTATTTGGTATTTTTGGATTGTTACGCTAAAGAAGTATAACTTCTTACGTGCGTACATGAGTACACACACTCATTTTTTATTTGTATCTCATAGTAGGTAGGTACTTACTTACATATCTAAGCATAAACAAGTAAAAATAACAAGTGTTATGAAATGAAATAAAGTACCTGCGTTAGCAATAATTGTAGATGATTTTCTACAACGCTAATTTCTTTTAAAGAACGCAACAGATTTTGATACACATTACACTATGGTTCAGATAAATTTTACCTTAAGTTTCATAATGTATAATTCGTAGATGCATCATAGTAACGGATGCTAAGAATTTTATATATCTGTAATGATGTCATAATAAAAACATTAGTACACTAGTGCGAAGCTTAAAGGGTCACTAGTATTACTTATTATAATAAAATTAGCACATAGCAACAGCAACTAATAATAATAATAATAATAATATTCTACCACATTCACACAGCGCTATCTAGCCCCAAATTAAGCAATTATATTTGCTTGTGTTATGGGTACTAAACAACTGATATACTACTTATATACATTTTTTTTTTGTAAATACATACATATTATAGATAAATTACACCCAGACACAGAACAAACAATCATGCTCATCACACAAAGGTTTGTCCTGGGTGGGAATCGAACCCACGACCTCCGGCTTAGCAGTCAGGGTCACTAACCACTAGACCAACAGGCCAGTCAAAAACTCGTGTTGATGTATTTGAGAGGCTAAGATTATTATGTACTAATTCCAGAAGCGCGGTTTCACCCGCGTCTTTAGTTAACTTGGCTCCCGTCGCCAGTAGCGTAATGTTACATAGCCAATAACCTTCCTCAAGAACTAGAACTTATTCAAATCCAACTGGTCTTCTTCTTCTTATCGAGTGGTTAGTGGTCAATCTAGTGTCAGGTTTTGTTCAGGTCGCCCGTAATTTATTATACAGGCATTCGACTTGACCTAACGACTGTTATCAACTTGATAACAACCGGGACCGACTTTTAACGTGCCCTCCGAAGGACGGAGACGCTCAGATCAAATTCCACTATGCGGTCACCCATCCATGGGCCAGCCGCACTCTTAGTTGCTTAACGCAGATCGATTACCGATCAGTGAGTGCAACGAGCTATGAGCGCCTCAATCCAACTGGTAGTTCCAGAGATTAGCGCGTTCAAACAAACGAAAAAACTCTTGTGCTCTATATAATAGTAAAGATATAGCCCTCGTTTCCCTTTAGTATCAAAAGTATATTTTAAAACAAATGCCTACATAAAATACGACTGCAATATTGTCTACGAAATATTATTGCTTTAAATGCAAAATTACTTTTGCTGTCTACTGTATTCAAAATTAACAAATTTATATTGAAATTCTAAAAATTGCTAGAAAATATATGCTAAACATAATAAAATATAACCTATGTTACAAACATTTAATTTTATAGCTTTCTAAAGGTGAAAGAATTTTTTAAATCGTAACAAACAAACATACAAAAATCTAATCTTTTCTTTTATAAAAATTTTAGATTTAGACATGGATGGCGCCTATTGCTATATTATCTGTGGTCACAAATTAATATTTTTATCATATGAAATAATTAAGGAGGTACATTTGAAAATACTAAACCGTGACTCGGCCGAAGCGGCAAAACTACTATACCGACAGGTGATGATGGAGGCTCTTGACGATCAATCCATTGAATGATTTACGTATGACTATAGAAACAATGAAGTTCGAGTCCACATTTCACATGACGATTACCTTTTTTTTTATACAACTTTGTTGACAAACAAGCATACGAATCACCTGATGGTAAGTGGTAACCGTAACCTATAGAGATATAAGAATCAGGACCGAGGAGGTATTTAGGCTGTCTGCGCTTTCACTCACCGAGCGAGACACATTAGCATGAAAACTAATATTCTTACGTTGATCTTTTATGAGAGGGTAGTTCTTTTCCGGTTCATTCATGCTAAAACCAGCGTGCATCTACTACCATTAGCCGAATTCAGATACTTCTTACTACTTGGGCTCAATTTCCCCCTTTTCTTTTTCCTCACCTTCCTCATCCTTTCACCTTCCTTCACGGTAGGCAGCGGCTTCGCAGAGTCCCTGGTATTGCAGCAGCAATGCTAAGGACTCTGAGTCGTCCATGAGCGACAGTTACCACTTACCATCAGGTGGGCTGTTTGCTCGTTTGCTATAATCGGTAATAAAAAAACTTCTATCTAGACCTATTAGACTAATACTAAGGGCGACTAGTAATATCTGTTTCATTGATCTTTGCAAATCATTATTCATCATATGAGTCGAAAAACACATGGACATAGGCCTCTCCTAATTTTCGCTACCTTGACCGTTCGTTTGCCGCCCTCATCCATCTGTTGTCTGCCACCCTTATAAGTTCGTCAGTCTATCTTGTGAGGGCTCTGCCCACGCTGCACCTTCCGGTTCGTAGTCGCCACTCTAGAACCTTTCTGCCCCAACGGCCGTCAGTTCTGCGAGCTATATGTCCTGCCCATTGCCACTTTAGAGAAGCAACTCTGCAAGCTACATCAGTTTACCTTTATTATTATTATGATGTATTAATTAAAGGCACAGTAGACAAAAATACTACCTCGTAGGAACATTGCCACGTGCAATAACAATGTATAACTGACAATATTCAAAATTATTTAACTAATTCACACTTCAGAGCCAAAAAAATCTTCCGTATTCTTCTAAATCGTTAGAATTAATTGCGTATTGTTCTTAACTTGTTTGAATGTAATCAACGCTGAGTACTATTGTTATTTGCAATGATATTCGAAGAATGAAAGGAAATGTACAAAATAACCTCATAGATACATTGTTTACGAACATAATTGCTATGGGCAATAAAATCGTCACCGCGTAATGCGTATTATAATAATTACTTACTAATAAGGCTTATCAGCTCGTTAATCATCATTATATCAGCCGAAAGACGTCCACTGCTGGACATAGGCCTCCCCATATTTTTCCAATCTTGGCGGGTCGTGAGCCGCCCTCATCCATCGGTTGCCTGCCACCCTTATAAGGTCGTCGGTCCACCATGTTAGGGGTCTGCACATGCCACGCTTTTCAGTTATTATTTCACTGTAATATGAAGGCTACTTCTCATATAGAGAAGTCATGAACATTAACAACAAATAAATTAATTTGCTCTCACCCACCACTCCCACCACTCTTGCTCAAGGCGGATTTACAATTTCAGACAATAGTTATTGACGTAAAGGATAAGTTACAATCATATTATATACACACATGGTAAAGCCAGGTTGTAGCTCTGAGTAGGTGTGCACAGATGTTCTAGATAAGGGAATCAGAAAAGAATGATAATGCACACCACATATTACAATACAAATAACAGGACAGCATACACCATTAATTAGATACCATGGGTGGCCTTATTGCTAAAAGCGACCTCTTTTAACTTATCGATGGACTTAAAAATAAGTAACGGAGGTGATTAGAAAGAAAGATAGACAACAGAGAAAGAAATAAATAAAACACATTTATTCAGGACTAGCACAAACGTTCAGGTAGACGTTTAACACTTCAAAATACATACATACATAAGTGCCAGCATGAAAGGGTAGCATCTCAATTATATGCTGGAAATCTCATGAGCAGCGTTGATTTTTCTGAGAAACGGTTTAGTTGATAGAGACATTATGCTTTTTGCTTTAACAAAATAGCTTCACACTGCCCATTAAGCAGACTGTTAAGTCTTATTCTGATTGTCAATCCAGTTACAAGCACGGTGATTGCCGACATTTTGATGTCACCTATGATATATTATACAACAAAAACCACTGTTACCATAATAATGACCTTTACAGTGCGATCAACCTCATTGTCTAACATAATAAGCTGACATTTAATTATTAACATCATAATAGGCAGTATCATGACCTTCCGCTCTCATGGTCGGCGTATATTGTTTAGTGAAATTGTTTTAATTTGGGAAATTGAATCACTATCATGTCTGTCTAGGATATTTTTCGGATTTATTATAATTTTGAAGAAGCAAAAGTCTTTAGGCGTCTTTAAATACCTCGTATTAGGCCACTGATATAACAGCACACTTGATTTTAATGAAATTAAGGTAAAGAATAAAGAAGAATGGTAGAGAATGCCGTTGGCATTAAGTCCGCCGTTATACATTCTGTGTGTAAGAAGCTTAAATAAATAAATAAATAAATAAAGAATGCCCAGTCTTCAAAAGTAGAATCAGAAAATGAACGAAAATGGAATGGTATTCGCTGGTTTTAACTTACATAAGCTAAATTAAACCGAGTTTGTAACATCACCATTATCATCCACAGCTTGAATCTATCCACAGCTGGGCCTCTCTTAGTTTGTGCCAAACTCCACGCTCTTATATGTTTGGCCTGCGATGGCTCAGAATGGGTGAAGTCAGATTCCGCGACCTAGAATTGCAGACATCTGAAATTTTGGCTAAAGCCTCCTACCCACTGAACCTGAAGCATGCCACTGGAATTTAATTTATATTATCTATTAGTCACCAGCGTTGTGTTTACTTTTAGGCTTTCGTGATGCGTGATAGAATTGCCTTACCAATCAGCTTGTGATCACGGCCTGGAACTTAGTCGAAACGTCAACTTAAAGAAGGTATGTAAATACCTAATGCATCATCGCGTGAATTCCCGTTTATAATTCAAAATTATACTCCATCAATTGCCACAAATGCTCTAACCCTGAGGTTCAACCACGGGTATCATTATCAAAATATAAAATTCCTGGTACACATTATCTGGTACAAAAAACTATGTCACGCATACATAGATGTTTAGCGTGCGTGATGGTCAAACCGAAGGTTACCATTATGTCATTTTGAGCCTTTTTGTGGCCAAGTTTTGGGTAGTTTGAATACGGATGTTTTTGTGACCTCTGACCGTGTTACGTCATTAAAAGCAGTTCGCAAAGCGCTAAAATGACGTTAAAGTTAAGTCAAATTCCCTCACATCTAAATTAGGATTATTAATAGCACTAAGAATGCCTAACCTAGAATTTGATGAGTAAACTCATAATACTTGCTAAGAAAGGTGGATACCAGTAGTTTGGCTTTTGGAATTGTGTCATCACTTCTAAATCGGATTCCATAGACAGGCAGAGTGGAGTCACTTTGATAGGCTAATTTAAAAAAAAGCACTACCATTTGTCTATCCGACCTATTCAAGCAAAACTCAGCAAGCATCTATAACGGAAAAACGATAGACTGGAAACAATTTAGTTCTGTGTAGAAATTCAAAACACAACCTTTACCAAAACAATTCTACCTAATCGAGTCATTCAAATTATCAAACTTTTTTTAAAACCTTATTTATTACATAAATCTTGATCACAGGTTAATCCTGACCTCGATATAAGGATCCAGTACACCATGACCGAAGGTTGGCACAAGCTGTACATCATCAGGCTGTCCGCCCCATGCGTTAAGTTTTTATCCACTAATGGCTGCATAATGGAAGGTCTAAACAATTTGCCCAAGCCTACCGTTTGCAATACTCGAAGTTAGGGGGTTTAAGTCATAAGAGATGATCTAGCTTTATTTATGTATTAGCCATAGTTTCAAAAATATCATTAGTTTCAAGGTAAGTAGCTTGGTTAAACCTCTGGGTATCGCAGACGTCTATAACATTATAGTTATCTTCTGCCAATGTAGGCAAAAAACATACGATGTTACTTGCTCGGCTTCTTGCCATCACATTAAAGCATACACAGACGAGTACAAATTTTCGTTAGCCTGAACATGACTATTGCAGTGCATAAAGCCTTTTTCGAAGGTGTTTGTGCTTAATTCGGGTGTTTTTTACCTTGATACTTGAGGCCCTAGACAAGTGTCAAAGATTTCTATGCTATTCATAGACTAAAAAAAATGTATGAGATTGACATAAGCGTTGGCGTTAGCTTATGTCATTCCAACACATTTTTTAATCTATTCTATAAAAGGAATAGAAATCTTCGCCACTGTTTGCGTTTAGTTGCATCTCACTACGCTCAGTTATAGACAGTGGTTTCATGTTCTAGTACAAAGATCACACGGCCAAATACAAAACTTATGCAAATTCAATTAATCGCTATCTCTTCCTACTTAGAACTAATGCTTAAGATAGTGATCTGATATCAAGATTTTCTGAATCATTGTGTACAAAACTTATTGTTAATGTTATATCATAGAGCTGGCCTTCGCTATTGTCTTTTGTTTGAAACTCTTTGGAAAATATTAACGTTTGGTTTTGTGGACGAATGAGGCGAATAGCTTCTTAATTACTACTTGGACTGTTTAAGACTGGTTTATGTTAGTTTTGCAGCCAAAATTAGTTAGATGATCGTTAGTTATTACTTAGTTACTATGCAAAGTCGAGCTTGTTTATACATACATGTATGTATATTAATAATAATAATAATAATAATAATAATAATAATAATAATTCATTTATTTCAGGCATCAAGGCATAATAATCAGGCATAATGCAGGGTAAAGGCATCTTCTCTTATAGAGATGGCATAGGCATTAATCACCACGCTAGCTCAAGGCGGATTAGCAATTTCAAACTTTTCAGTTCAGGTTTCCTCACGAAGTTTTCCTTCACCGTCAGTCAGAAATAATAATAACCATTTATTTCAGGCATTTAGAGCCCATAAAATTTCAATACATAAATAACAAAATAAAAACTATAAACTAATACATATTTTATATAATTTAAAACTAAAAACTACTGTGTACGAGAGGTCGGCGTCGTGTTTCGCTGCGGGGTGTCAAGTAGCCGGCCGCGGAAACGGCGATATAAGACACCCTTCGGCCAGAACTCCTCCTTGAGGAAGGTCTCTAACTGTGGAGTTGGAGCCTGCACCACGAACGATGTAAAATTAGTTTTGTGGCGCGCCTCCAACTTCTCCACCCTCAAGGTCAGGTTTGTCTTCACCTTGATGTACTCCACGATCTCCTCGGCCTGCGTAGAGTGGTGTAGGCGGGACACATACAGCTGCGTCGTTGGTGTTGCATCACGTATCAGCATGCTGGGTCCTGTCAGACCTGTACCACACAGGTTGTGACGAGTAGGCTTCCTTTTCTTCCTTTCCACCTTGATGAAACCTTCGTGTCGAAGAAATGTCCAAGATAAACATAGAAAGTATTATGATTTGAAAAATCATATAGGTACTTGCCCGGATTCGAACTCACAACCTCGTAACTATATTTATAAAACGGGTCTACTCGTGTTAGAAAATGTTAATGTAAATGTTAGTGTTGTGTGTCGTAGTACTGACTTTTTACAAAACAGTGTAACAAAAGACAAAGTGAGGGTAGTTGCCGAATCCCGAGCTTCAAGGCGAAGACGACGCCTGGCTACATCAGTCAGCCCGTGACCATGGTCGGTGTAATTCGACCGAAACGTCGGGTAATGACACCTTATAATAATTTTCTAACACGAGTAGACCCGTTTTATAAATATAGTTATGTGTACAAATCGTGTGAGTTTAAAATATTTAATCACAACCTCGTGTTTAGGAATTTGGTGCCTTCACCACTGGGCCATCATGACTTTGAAACGGACAACAAGAACTAATAATTCTTTGAAATCTTTTGATCACTAAATATTAGATTTTTATTAACAGTTTTTATTACCTACTCGTATTAGAAAAAGGTTATGCATTTTACTAAACACATTAAAATCTTTTAAAACTTATAACGGCACTTCAAATCTAGGACTACATAGGAGCACTAGATTTAGAACTGTCATAAAGGATTGGATAAAGTAGTAGTGAAAACAAACATAAAATGATACAATTTGAGTTTTGTAGGGACGTAAGCGTTCCAATTTCGAAATTGTTCATTTCTGACTTCGAACGCTGTACTTATCGTAAATAATAAATACCTTCACAATAAAGCAGTAGGATAAACCTTACTTTAATACCACCCAATAAAGACTCAATAACTTTATTGTTCCTAGCCAAGTTCCTATTGCATTGTATTGTCAAAATCCAAGGCTTAAAACAATTGAGAAGATTAATCATGGCAGATACATAGCTAGCTAAAATTAAGTCAGATTTTTATGTGAAGAGTTTAAATAGGCTTAGATAAAAGGAGAATCTAATTTTTGGTTTACGTATTTTGTTTTTTCGGAAAACTGTCTGCTCTTTTAAATTGCTTTGCAGAGTTTAGATTAAAATGGTCTTGGAGTATTCTGTTATGAAATCCTTAAGGCTTTCCTCTGAATAACCGATAGTATCGTCACCTTTTTTTTATTCGCAATACTCGACCTTACAGAGTTTATCCATATGCATGCATATGGATAAACCCCTTAGTGCAATATCATGACATATAATGAGGCATAAAGTATCTTTAAAATAACAAAGATATATTTTTTTTTTAATATTTTATGGTATTTCTAGGGAGAGGGGAGGGGAGGGTACAGTATATCATATTTTATTTTCATATCTATAAAAAAATGGATGCAGTAAGAGGTTAAGAGATAGGAAGTTACTTGCATGTCTAGCAGAATTAACAATAATATTTTATCATTCTTTATTCATATTGAAGGTAGTGTGAAAAAATCTTGTCACCGGTTAAATAGCTATGTGTCGAATGTTGTTAGTTAATTTATAAGTAATTGTTCGTTGCATAGTTTTATCTATCACGGATGCATCAAGGATGACTGTTTTACGATGTCTGCTTTATTGTTTAGTTATGTTAGTGAAGCTAGTTTTGGATTTTTGTTTGAAGTTCTGTATACCGTTAGATATACGATACCGTATATCTAACGGTATACAGAACTTCAACGCAAAAAGCGATCGGGTCGCTTTTAGCGTTAAGACCATCCATTGTATCTACATAATGTTGTGCTTTTTTAGCTGAACCTATTTCGGACATTGCAAGGAAGGTTTAAAAATGGTCGTATGAAGCTTGAAGGACATTTCATGTGCTTTTTTATATTTTATTTGTATTATATTTTGAAGATAAAGTTATGTTCTTGGTACAATAGAACTGACATGTTTATTTAATCTTTTTCCAGTCGTATCTTCATTACTGAAGGTCGTGTCCGCTTTGATAGGTTTCTGGCAGCTTTTTAATTATTGTCCACCATGTGTGCCTGTCTTCGGAGGTACGTAAGGCGGTGGTGGCTGGTAGACCACTAAGTAACATAATTTGGTCACACCAGTGGTTATGTGTTTATATAATTAAAGTCCTATATAGAGAAAAGAAAAAAAATTGTGCTTTCCTGTTATTTGTTTTGTAATATGTAGTGTGCAATAAACAATAATCTATTCCATTCTATTGTAAGTCCTCTGTTGGACTCATTTTGTCATTAATTACAGCCGAAAGATATATTTGCATAATTATAGAAATCTCTTCCCGATTTTGACCAGTCTGCCCTTCAGAGTGCCTGGTGCAAATTTGTTTTACGTTAACGCAATCGACACGTTTATGATGTTCGGTGCTCGGCCGTGGCCCGCTTTAAACTCTTAAACAATCAAAGAGCTAAATGCAGTAAACGTTCCATCACAGGTTACGTTGTTTTAACGTAAAACAAACTCGCACCAGGCGGCATTCTGAAGGGCAGACTCATCAAAATCGAGAAAGAAATTTCTATAATGCAATTGAAACGTGTTAAATGTTTTGATCGCTTTAAAGTAAAAACCACTCACACTAGGCCTCCAGTGCCCTAGCCACATAATGTATTTTGCGTAAGATGAAGAGTTTTTTAAGTTAGGGCTTGTAGAGTTAGGGCGTGAAGAGTTATAAGCTTAACTCTATCTGATATCTCATAGCTTTCTTGCAACATTTAAAATAAAAACGTTTCCAGTGGGATACTATTGTAAGAAAAACCAAAAAGCTTTACCTCCATACTACAGAACCCTAATAAATGAATGGGTTTTAAAGTGGCAGGTCTGAAGCCTCTCAGACATCACCGGATAAACACAATTTGTTAAATTACGCGGAAGTTTTCTTAGCTTCGACTGACAATGTTTTTGTTATAATTTGTTGAGTTTTAGATATTATATCGTGGTTTTGTCTAGTAGGCAAAGTTGACGCGTTTTAGAGCTATAAAGAATAATGTCTCTTATTGATATGGTTCCACCTTTGTCAACAAATTGACTAAAAGCAAATTGTTTTTGGTTATGACTCTTATGACATTCATATATATCGTGCGGTTCTTCAATCGACTGACTAATGAATTTAAGAAATGCCCTAAGTACCTAATAATAAGTTTCGTAAGAGTCATAAGTTGTTGCTACTATTTATTCGTTATCAGAATTAATAAAATAATAATATCGGACTCTATAACGCAATAACTATATTATAATGTGCTACGTAATGTTTGCATGTCGTGTGTGTCAATAATATGTAATAATAATAACAATAATAAATAATTTAATTTAATAATTTAGGTGGATGGGTCAAGGGCCAGATCCAGAAGGCAGTGCTGCTCGACACGGCACGTATTGTTAGGAGGTTCCTCTTTCTGGAGCCCTAACCGCCGGTAGCTTGGACTTTGTCTCGTTGCCGGTGGTAATCTATTTTTTATATTTTTAAATGTGTATTTTTGGTTTTTATAAGTATATATTTGAAAATGTAATAAATATGAAAAAATATGAATAAAGGAAATAATAATAATAATATTCTACTACAATCACACAGCGCCATCTAGCCCCAAATTAAGCAATTATATTTGCTTGTGTTATGGGTACTAAACAACTGATAAACTACTTATATTCATTTTTTTTTTGTAAATACATACATATTTTAGATAAATTACACCCAGACACAGAACAAACAATCATGCTCATCACACAAAGGTTTGTCCTGGGTAGGAATCGAACCCACGACCTCCGGCTTAGCAGTCAGGGTCACTAACCACTAGACCAACAGGCCAGTCAATATGTATAACATTAGATCAAATAAGTCTGCCTGTATGATACCTACATTTTGTGCTAATAAATTTTCATTCACAAATGTATGAACAAAAAATGTTATAATAAAGAGCGACACAGAAATACACCAATCAATTACAAATAATGCCATTATTAAGCTACCTACTAATTTAAAAAGCTTAGGAATTGTTTGTTTTGACACACTGTTCTCTGGCACTACCAGTTTAATATTAAAAAGATTTGATAACCTTGGGCTCTAAGTTTACAATAGACATAAAAAATTAAATCAAATCTATATTATATAACAGCACGTTAGGAGCCACGGGGGTGGAGCAGTAACCAAAGATCCGAGACCAAACACAGCAGAAAGCCAGTTATATATTATTACACTCCTTTAACATAATAAAAAGATTGCGATACATTGAGACCCAGTAAGGTACAATCAATCATAAATGCAATAATTTTAATTAACAATTATTAACAAAGTCCCACTAACTTAATATATAATGTTTATGAAACCATTAAAAAACCATAATGTTCTCATGTGTATGTACAATGGTCGGATGTACTAGGCTTTTTGCCTTAAATAAATCCTTTTTTAGAGACAATGGGCTGCCGAACTTATCAGATGTAATGAACACCGCGATAGAAAAGTATGGATGTTACTTTGAACTTTTAGATTTTAGCAGTTTTTAAAATAACCTGGTGGTAAGTGGTAACTATCGCTCATGGATTTCTGCGTTGTCAGGGAGTGTGCAAAGTCGTCGATGGATTTAATCCTAATACAAAAATATACGAAATATAGTGTTAGAGGAGGATAGAGAATGGATCGCAAACGAGGAAATGCTGAAAAGAATGAAAGAAAAGCGGACCTTGATCAAGACAATAGAAAGTAGAAGAGGAAAGATGATTGGCCACATATACGACATGACAGTTTTATAAAAATATCATAGAAGGTAAGATAGAAGAAAGGCGAGGTAGGGGAAGACCACGGATAAGCTTTAAGAGTCAAATAAAGAAAAGTGCTGATGCGATGTCGTATAAAGAGGTTAAGAAGATGGTTCTAGACAGAGAGAAGTACATTAATTGCATCACTTCCACTGACAAGAGTCCAACTCTTAAATTGTGGATGGATGGACGAAAATGTCATCTCCATTGTAGAATATCAAGCTAAAGTTTTATTGCTGAGTTCTGTTCAGTCAGTAATAGCACAGTTCGGTCTACCTTAGCACTTTTTTTTATTTTACACACTCATTTTCGTTACTCCTGTGGCTGTGTTTTCATAGCACCGTTTGTACATCATTAGCCTAGCTTCGCATTGGTACTAAAAGTTGTTGCCCGTATCATTTACAATTATAGTTACTGCTCGGCTTCTATAAATGGTAGGTTGATGCATTATGTACCCAAAACTTTCCTCGAAAAATCCACAATATAACACTGAATAGGTACCACATCCAAACCCAAACTTCAAAGATAACCGAGGGGTGGACTGCCGACGCTTTGAAGTAGCAGTAGTTGTGTGAAGTATTGTACTATCTATATATTCGCGTATTTGTTCAAAATACCTACGTTTATATTCAAAGCCCCTCATCCACACTATTATTTCGCCTATGTTCCATTCACATATAAGCTTATTGCAGACAATGCTACTGTTCAGTTGCACTATGTTACGCGCCGCGGCCTCATTGACCCATAAACACACAATATAATACATTATTCACTGAATAAATTAAACATAACATTAACAATAAATAAATTATTCATAAATATGATTAATAAATCAAATAAAACGAATAAATACGTTTTAATTCTAAAAATGTTATGAATAAATTTAATTATATTTAAATTTCGAAGGGTTTATTGAGGAATATTATTTATTGAAATTGTTTTTCAAATGTTATTTTATTGTTAAATAACAATAAAAATGATGAGTTTTATTGGGCGTGTTATTTATAAAAGTGTTATTATTGGATTTTGTGTATGATGTTAATGAAAAAGTGCAGTGAAAATGAAATTGTGGACTATAACTTTGTTATATTGTCAGTTTGTTTGTTCCGGGATTGGATCAAGGGTTATACTTGTGGAAAATGCACCGAGTACGTATTTGTAATTAAAATAATATCATTATTGTTTTATTTGGGACTGTTTTTGTTTACCAGAGTACTGTGACCCTTAGGGATATTTTGTGTCGTTGTCATTATTTTAGTACTTTATTTTATTATCAGACCGATTATGGTGTTATCGTAACATATCAATGCGGTACCATTTAACACCGTAGCAGAGGTTAAGAGTTTATTTTATTTATTTTTGACGGGCCTGTTGGTCTGGTGGTTAGTTACCCTAACTGCTAAGCCGAAGGTCGTGGGTTCGATTCCCACCCAGGACAAATCTTTGTGTGATGAGCATGATTGTTTGTCCTGTGTCTGGGTGTAATTTATCTATAAAATGTATGTATTTACAAAAAAAAAATGTATATAAGTAGTATATCAGTTGTTTTAGTACCCATAACACAAACAAATATAATTGTTTAATTTGGAGCTAGATGGCGCTGTATGAATGTGGTAGAATATGATTTATTTAAATACCTAAATAAATAATTAAATAAAATAAAAACATTATTTATTTAAATTTCTAGAACTTCCAAGTACATAGAAGAAATCTTCTATGTACTTGGAAGTTCTAGAAATATTTACCAACCAGTGGTGTTTACCCATCTTTAAATAAAACTTATTTAAAGACAGCTCTATGACCATACTCTTTTTTTAAATGAAAAAACTTATTTAAACAATACACTTACTTAACTTACTTAACGGTAGCTTTTTAATTTGAGCCTCTAGTACCTATTGAAGAAGACTGCCATTTGAAAATTATAAAAATATAAATTCAGAATCAACCAGCAGATTATTCAGCTACTAAATCTTAGGCACCATTTGTACATACATAGACGTGTTTTTCGTTATGAATGTTAGTTTAGAAATTGTGAAAATCGTGTCAAAATTCGTTTAGTGGTTTGGGAGAAGTTTTTGTAATATTTAGAGATACACTAAGGAACAAGCCTTGTTTTATGAAATAGTTTACAAACATATACTAAAATTAACATGCACAATTTTCATGACGTATAAACGAATCCCCATTACATTGTCCTGCGTACTTCTGATAATGTAGCCAATGCAGTACAACTTTGGTTAGGTACTGCTATAACGCTAAGATGGAAGACAAACGCCCAGTTTCTGAAAGGCTGATTAACGAGATTAACTAATCACCTGTTAAATCTTATGTGAAGTACCTAAGAGCATGCTAAAAGTATCAATAATTAGTTTAATTTGATTTAACTAGTAACTCAATACAACGCGCTAGTGATACTCCTAAGCCCTAGACAAGTGTCAAAGATTTCTATTCTATTCATAGAATAGATAAAAAAATGTATGAGATTGACATAAGTGTTGGCGTTATGCCTGTATGGCTTATGTCAATCCAATACATTTTTTAATGTATTCTATGAATAGAATAGAAATCTCTGCCACTTGTCTAGGGCCTCAGGAGTTGCAAGCGTCCATAAGCTACGGTAACTGCTTACCATCAGGCGGACCGTATGCTTGTTTGTCACCTTAGTCGTATAAAAAAAATCAATTAAACTAATTATCCATATTTTTAGCATGCTCTTAGGTACTTCACATAAGATTTAACAGGCGATTAGTTAATTTTTCGTTCATCCTTTCAAAGACTGGGGGATAGTGTATATCTTGATTTAGAACAAATAATATACTTAATATGTATAAATAAACCAAAGTTATATTCCGACTGAGAGTGGAATACGCACTCTTCCGTCCCACACTCCCATTGCATTATTGACAAATTTCGATGGCTAACAAGCTATAAGTGGTAACCGTAACCCTCCTGACACATAACGACATTTTAACCGTTGTGTAACGATTATTAATTTAAAAAAAAATAAAAAAAAAACAACAAAAACCGACTTCAAACTTAAACAAAAACTAAAAGTTGAATTCCTTAATACAACTATATATATAGGTATAATGACTGCACCGTTGGTCTAGTGGGTATTGTAACTGACTGCGACGCCGGGTGTCGTGGGTTCGATTCCCGCGGAAGGCAAATATTTGTGTGATGAACATTTGTATTTGTCTTCAGTCTGGGTGTTTCCATGTATTCTAAGTATGTATTTCAGTTATCTAGTACCCATAACACAAGCTCTGCTTAGCTTGATGACGGTGTGTGATAGTGTCTACATATTATAAAAAACTTGAACAAACCAAAACAACATCTATGTAAGTATATTTTGTTTTGGTAAATTTTCAAAAAGCGCTTATTCATTTGCCATCAAATTTATTTAAGGGACCGCGTCAGAAACACGACTTACCTTACAATAAATAATCATTATCCATTTATAATTGGCGGCAAAATTGCGTAACAATTATACAAAAAAAGTAGTACTTTTTGAAGTCGGTTAGAAAGAAAGAAAGAAAGAATCATTTATTTGCGTTATAAATAGATGAATAATTATAAGGAGGTTATTAAGTCCTGTATTATATTAAAACTAGCTGACCTGAGGCCCTAGACAAGTGGCAAAGATTTCTATTCTATTCATAGAATAGATTAAAAAATGTATAGGTTTGACATAAGCTTTGGCGTTAGCTTATGTCAATCCCATACATTTTTTATTCTATTCTATGAATACAATAGAAATCTTTGACACTTGTCTAGGGCCTCTGGCGAACTTCGTATCGCCTAACAGTTGATGCATTTTTTTCAAGCAATTCTTAATATAATTCTCTCCGTAAGAACCATCCTCGTACTTCCAGGAATATTATAAAAAAAGAATTCGCGAAATCGGTTCAGCTGCTCTCAAGATTTTTGCTAAGCAACATATTTAGCGATACAGTTTTATATTATAGATGGCAAAAAATCATTAGTTATGCTAGAAATTCAGTCAGATCTCCAATTAACATGTCCTCTGACTAGGTCATACTTAATTAACATTTTGGTTATCTCATTAACCAAGGTTACTATTAGTTTTTGCTAACGTTCTTTTAAAACAATTGTTGTTTTTGTAGCTTCTATTAAAGCAGTGATTCAGGTTCTACAGTTTCTAGGCTAGCTTCGTTGCTACTTAAAAACATATAATGAATAGTCTTTTTTTTTCATTCAACTTTGGTACAAGCTTACGGCTTACCTGATGGTATGTGATAACTGTACCCTAAGGACATGTCTATCCTAATAATATTATAAATGCGAAAGTGTGTGTGTGTGCGTGTGTGTGTGTTTGTTACCACTTAGCGCCTAAACGGCTAAACTGATTGCGATGAAAATTGGTTATACATAGATACAGTGCCGGAGACGGACATAGGATACTTTTTATTTCAAAAATCGGCCTGGTTCCCGAGGGATACAACAAACCTTATTTTACGCGAGGGTGAAACCGCGCCGCGGAAAGCCAGTATTATAAATGCGTAAGTGTGTGTGTTTGTTACCACTCAGCGCCTAAACGGCTAAACTGATTTCGATAAAAAATTGGTTATACATAGATACAGTGCCGGAGACGGAAATAGGATACTTTTTATTTCGAAAATCGGTTTGGTTTCGAGTTAAACATATACCATTTTCCACGCGTGCAAAGGCACAGGGCGCAGCTAGTGTTTTAAAAATATTGCAAAAATAATGCTTAGAAAACACAACCAAGTGGTTGCCGACCATGTAGGGAAAAGAGGATGAGGAAGGAAAAGGAAGAACATTTTTCTTCTTCTTCTTATCTAGTGGTTAGTGGTCAACCTAGTGTCAGGATTTGTTCAGGTCGTCCATAGAGGCATCCAACTTGACCTAACGACTGTTATCAACTTGGTAACAACCGAGACCGACTTTTAACGTGCCCTCCGAAGCACGGAGACGCTCAGATCAAATTCCACTATGAAGAACATTGACGAGGTAATTTAGCTGCAGGCACTCTCAAAAATTCTATCAATATAATTAATAGTCACAGAATATGTAGGTAAAGACGTTTGAAACCAACTACAGTCTTCATAGTTTCCGGGTATGGAACTACTTCATCTTTTTACCGTATGTATGTATGTATGTATGTGAGTATGTATGTCTATTTCTTTGGCACGCTCTACAGCCTAAATGGCCTGATGTTTTTTAACGTATGAGGTGTCATTAGGTTCGTATTAATTGAGGGAGTGACTGGTATATAAAATTTAAATATGGCGTCCGCACGAGAAAAGTATGGATTTCTTTCTTTTTTTAGGTATATACTAGGTAATAATAGATAAAAGGCTGTTATCTGCAATATTATTACCGTAGTGGCTCTTTCTTTCTCTTGTTATTCTTCATCTCCATCTCCTTATATGGTCGGCAAGGCACAGCCATATGAGGAGTCATTAGAATCGTATCGATTGTGGGAGTGACATAGGGATTTAATACTGCAAGGTAATATCGCCACAAAAAATAGGTTTCGTTTTTTTAGGCAGGCAGGCTTTTTGTTTGAATGTGTTACCAGATAGAACCAGTAAAAAAGTGAAATCAAATCAAATCAAATCAAATCATTTTATTTAATTCAAAAGGTGCACAAAATATTGACAAAAATCTTATAAATAATAATCTAAACAATGGGCTACTATAATTACATAATACTTGCCTGTACTAGGATAAACCTGTATCACAGGCTGTATATGAGCTAACAGTTAAATAAAGGTATAAAACGTTTACATTATGTATATATACTCATTTAAATAAAATCAGAACAGATTAAACTACGTATCATATCTATATAAAACAATATTATATTACACTTAACATATTTACGAAATAAATTGCTATTTGGCATTTTGTTAACTACGAGTACATGTCTAAATTGAACAAAGCTAAGTTTATGGATCAGCATTAATGACTGGTAAAAAGTAGGTTAAAATCTACAGTATTGTATTTATTTTTCATCTATAACTTAATGACGTCATCGGCGAATAGTGTCATGACCTTGTTGATAATTATAATTTTGCTTGAGTGCATTTCCTACAACGTTTATTAAAGACATAAAACAATTAATGATATAATAATATCTGTAAAACTAGTGTAAAAGTTATAATAAATAGAAAAGTTATGGCGATTTTAGACACTGCTGTAGTCGATAGAATTGATGTACCTTTTTTCGGCTAATAATTTTGCTGGGCATTCCGCATCACCTGTCTTATGATTATGTGCCTTTTTGAAGCGTAAGCAAGTAGCGCACTTAGGTTTTTCAAACAATTTAATGCTTATGCACTCTTTTAAAGAGTGACCTTGAATGCCGCAATGTCCACAGGTGTATGTTGAGTCTCGGCATGTTCTGGCCGCATGTCCATACTGCTGACACTTGTAACAGCGTGTGACCAAAGTAAAATCTCTTACGGGGCAAGAAGACCAATTAACATAGACCCTGTCGTTTGACATCAGTGCTTTGCGTATGACTGCAGATACTTCAATCACATAATTACAGGTCTCAGCATCCTTTCTACCTGACTTATGGCTTAACTTCAAAGCGGCTAAAAATGAATCGAGGTTGGTATCCTGAAGTTTTTCCTGAAGGTTCTGATGATACAAACACGTGAAAACTTCTTTTTCTTGCATTGATGTTGGCACTCCAATAACTACTACTTTGGGCCGCCGTTTATGAGGCTCATCAATCGTTAGGCCTGAGTTGGTAAGTTGCACCGATTGTTTTACTTTCTCGAGGTCATCTTTCGTATCGGTACTGATTATGACGCCGCCATTTCTTGTCTTACGCAGGCCTCTAACATGCAGCTTCAGCTGTTCAGGGCTGATTATCTTTTAGACAAGAGATTTTGTGTCTTCGCTAGATTTAAGAAATGTACCTAAATACAGGTAACATAGCTTTCAATCTTGTATAATATAAAAATGAATCGCTGAATGTGTTGCTAAGCGCATATCTCGAGAGCAGCTGTACCGATTTCGCTAATTCTTTTTTTATAATATTCCTTGAAGTACGGGGATGGTTACTATGGAGAGAAATTAAAACAATTGCCTTAAAAAAACACTTTCTATATACCCATACAAAAGTATCTTTATTCATCCCAAAATATTTAAAAAACTAGCTAGTTTAATAATATATTTTGCTTGTTGCCTATAAACATTGCTTACCTGATTCTTCATCAGGATCGTCTTAAAAGCCGAAAGACGTTTAATAGTGCACATAGGACTCCTTCGGTTTGTTACATATTCTTAATTGTATATTATCACATCTTTATTCTAGTAGTAGTAGGTAGGCAGAGGAGTGTGCACGTTTCGCTATAGTAGAACCCATGTAATTGGGGACAAGTCTATTGTCATATTTTGATCAAATATATTATTATTACATTTTTCAATATAATTAGGGAGGTACCATTAGTTGTATTTTACGGCATTCACAACTGGAGTAGGGCAATTCTAATTTCCAATTATTATGTATTTAAATAGAAATTGAATATGATTGTAGTTATTTGTTCTGGGTATTCACGAAGCGTTAAACAAGTGTTTTAATCCTGTTTTAACAATTATCTAGGTACGGTAGTACAACGGTAGTAGATCCACGCTGGTTTCAGCATGAATAGGCCAGATCGTCCGGGGAAGTACTACCCTCTCATAGAAGATCGACTTAAGAGTAGTATCCTTACTACTGCGTTTCGTTCGGTGAGTGAGAGTGCCGGAGGCCCAATTTCCCCCCTTTCCTCTTTCCTCACCTCCCTTATTCCCTTCCTCTAACCCCATTCCCAGCCGCCATAGTGGAGGCCACCATACCAGCAGTTTAAGACGATAGCTTTTGGTATGGTGGCCACCACTTCTGGAATCCACTGACTGCTTACCATCAGGCGGGGTGGAGTCACAAAAAAAAAAGGTATATTAATTTGTTAAAGTTGGCTTAGTTTTAGTTTTAAATTTACATGTATGTTATTTTCTGTACCTGCTTTGTTTGTTATTTCTGTATTCTTTCGATTTTTCTTGTTTGTTGTATGTCGCCTCTGGGTAGAAAAAAATACTTTTTTTCTTTTTTATTTTCTTTAAGCGTTCTAATTTTGAAACGCGCTAAATGAAGCGCAACAAACGTAGCAATAGTACCTACTAATGTTTTTGGGGTACCTATTTCTTGTTAGCGTACGAAATTGGTGCGTTTCAAAGTGTGTGTTCAAAGAGTGCTATTTTTGGTAAGCTTCGTTTGGTGCGTTAAAATTAAAGTGTAAATGTTACAATTTTTGTATATGTTACCTAAAGTTTTATAGCTTGCGCATAAAATCTGTTTTGTCTCCCTCGGAATCCAGATCGATTTTCGGGATAAAAAGTATATGTCCTATGGCCGTTTCCGGCACCGAATCTATTTAAATACCAACTTTCATCGAAATCGGTTTAGCCGTTTAGACGCTGAATGGTAACAAACATACACACACACACACACACACACACACACACATACGTACACACAAATTTTCGCATTTATATATGTAGATCGTACCAGCCCGATATTATCCCACTTCTCATGCTCATGCCTTCTCTATATGAGAAGAAGCCGACGGGAAATATTGAATTTAAGGGGTGATGAAGAACTTACCCCATTAATGAAAGACAAGTGTGATATAAGTATGTATGTATCCAATTTTAAAATAATATGTATTTTACAGCGTGTTTCCGTCGCGTGCTAGCGGGGAAGCGAGCTCTTCGCAGTCATGTACGAAAGGTGGCTCCTTGCGAGACAGTGGAGGACTGCAGGAAAGAATGTGCTTTGGAGAAGAGGTTCCCTTGCGAAAGCTTTAATTATAGGTGAGTCCTATTAACTAAAACTTAATTAACTTTGTTTAAGCAAAGATTCAGTTCTTATTTTTAACTAACCACCGTCTACTGCACGTAAAACGAATTATGTCTCTATAGGGAACCAGACCGATTTATGGGATAAAAAGTAGCCTATGTCCCTCTCCGGCATCGAATCTATCTACATACCAATTTCATCGAAATCCGTTATACAGCTTTTACCTAATTCTAGCATATTATCAGAATATATTTTTAAAATATAGCTAAGATTAAATGATAAAAATTGAAAACCCCGAAATATGACACTAAACTGAAACGTTGCCACTTATGACGCGTAAACGCTCTTATAAAACTCAGGATTAATCTGATGGTATACAATACAAGCGTTGGTAAAGAATTAATTGACAAGAGTATGAAGTAGGTACCTACTAAACCGTTTGGCTTGAGATCCTTTAGATTTCACTGTGATATGGTAGCACTTCTTTAGCCCCGTAGGTAGATAGAAGAAGAATCTCTTTGGATAGAAAAGGTGGGATCAATTATTAAAATACGTTGTGTTTAAAAATGTGTGTCGTTTTTGCAAATAAAGATTTTTCTTCTTTACTTTTAATTTGAGTTCTTCAGAACACGGTCGGGCATTGCGGCAACATCGCTTTATAAGGCTTATATAAAACAAACATCAAATCACTCACAATTACAGTCCATTAGCAATAATTAACACAAATATTTAACCCAGTAGTTCAGATCATAGATAAATACATTAATATAAACACAGTATATCGCATTCCCACGGGCTGTTCACACGATGTGTTTCCTGATTTATACGGCCTTACGCCTTAATAGTTACAAAATTTATGTATGAAAATGTATGACCTTACAACGTATGATAAATATCTATTTATTATGTACTAAACTATACAGAGTGTATACTACGGTATGACATTAAATGCAATTACGTATAGTATGTGACATTATAAAGCGAGACAAAAAAAATCTACTAAATATCTTCAATAGTTTAGACACAGGACAAATTTTTTAATTTCTTTAATTCTAAATTAACACTATGTAAGTACGTCAAACGGTCACTGACTTAAAACATAGTCCACGTCGAAGGATAAACGTTGCCGTTCATTACAGTTCAGTGAACTTGTCATAATAAAATGGTGTATTACTTCGTTACTATTAAAATATTATTTATTTTGTTAGAAAATTTTTGTTTTTCGTCAAATTACTTTTGTGATTAATTAGAAATCATTATATGGGCTAGTAACACCTGCCTTTTCATTTAATGTCAAACCGTCGTATACACTCTGTATAAATCGTACCTAATGGTCACAGTAATATTGCTAACGTATTTTTGAAACTTGTTACGAGAGTATTAATATAATTTCTATGGCATAATTACAAACCAATCATAATGTATTATAGAGAAGACTGTACCGCGCGAAGGGTTTTACAAACGTAAATATACGATTACACGAACACGAAGCATCTAAAGTTAAGTGAAGAGAGTGCCGGCGGCTCATTTTGCTCCTTTCCTCACTTCCCTCAAAAAAAAAAAAGTCAAAGTCAAAGCATTTATTTCATTTAGATCATAAAGTATGATGCTTATGAAAAGTCAACATTACATTTTGTCAGCCAATTGACCTACAGCTAGTTCGCTGACGAGGTAGAGCTGTGAGAAGAACTGGCAAGAAACTCACGCCACTCTTTTCAATCGACAGATAATTACAGTTATTTGAATGAGTTACAATTTAAACACTCAACGCAACCAAAGAACCATACAAAGTAATTATTACAAATTAACTAATTAATATGATACTAAGATTAAAGAAAGAAAACGAGGATTTCAATTATTTAGTTTCAACTAGTATGGTAATTTGACTACGTATTTTAATTAAACTGGTAAATGCACCCCCTGGTCACATTGAACGACAAGGTAATACTGGATTGAATATTAAATGTAAGCCATGCCAAGATTGACCAGTCAATCCTTTTACCTACCCCACTCCCTTCATGGTAGGCAGCGGCTTCGCTGAGTCCCTGGCATTGCAGGAGCAATACTAGGGACTTTGAGTCATCCATGAGCGACAGTTACCACTTATTATCACGTGAGCTGATTGCTCGTCTGCCACTTGCCAGTCGGCAATAAAAAATACAATTGGATGAAATACATATTTGTCACAAAGTTTATGAATCGTGTATTAAATTGTGCTAACAAACAAGCATGCGCCATTCTTCATGGTAAGTGGGCACCATAACATATGTACCTATATTATTTTATTTTATGGATGTAAATGTACAATCCGTTCATTCGCTGAACTTACATGCTAAGTTATTTTGGGAAAACTAAATTGTTTTATACCTATTTTGTAAACTAAATTGTATCGCTGTTGGTTTTCTTAATAAAAATAAATAAATTAATATGACATATCTGATACTTGAAAACTAATACTTGACGCTGATATTTTATAAGACAGTAGTACCTACTTCTGCCATTCTTTCTGAAATGCAAGCAAGGATCGACTACCGTTGCCTGTTAATAGTTTACGTAGGTTTACATAGGAGTGTTGTGAGTTAATACCACTAACTAACAGCTTAATCAATAACTTAGGCTCATTAAGTCATTAAACAGTGTGTTATCAAATACAAACAATACTATAACTACAATTGTTAAATAACTTACCGTCTTAGGTCAGCTTGTAAATTCAACAGTCTTGTGATCTTCGATTTAGAGTATGGAAAAAATGCAAAGAAAACGTTAACTGTCTGTCACATTTCAACCTGTACAAAAATATTTATTTACTAGCTAACCCAGCGAACTTCGTTTCGCTTAACAGTCGATCAACATTACTTTATTTTTTTTAAATAAAAGAATTTTTCTAAAATAAACGTAGCCTAAGTTACTCCTTATTACATCAGCTGCCAATAAAAGTCCTGTCAAAATCGGTCTAGCCATTTCAGAGATTAGCCGGAACAAACAGACAGACAGACTAAAATTGTATAAAATGTTATTTTGGTGTATGTATTGTATATATATTCATATACATGTAGTAAAAAATGGTTATTTCAATATTACAAACAGACACTCCAATTTATTATATGTATAGATTAGAGTCACAGCTCGGGCGTACAATATAATCTATACTATTACTATATAAAGCGTCAGAGTTTGTTTGTTTGTTTGAACGCGCTAATCTCAGGAACTATTTAGTCAGATTTGAAAAAATATTTTTATTATGTAACATCACGGTACTGGCGACGGCAGCAGAGCAGCAAGCAAAGACGCGGGTGAAAAAACGCCGTGTAATACGCAAAAATATTTTATAACACTACATAATATAAAACAAAGTCGCTTCTCGCTGTCTGTCCATAAGTATGTATACTTAGATCTTTAAAACTACGCAACGGATTTTGATGCGGTTTTTTAATAGATAGAGTGATTCAAGAGGAAGGTTTATATGTATAATACGTGCAAAATATAGTAGAGAAACATTGGTTATTTCAGAGGTTTCTAATGTAATGCAGGGACATAGCGGTTGCAGCGGTATATACCGGCTGGGAGCCGCCGGCCTCTAAAGAAAACATGCTTGTATTGTCTAATGACAAAAAAGCTGTGAACGTTGTTTAAAAAGACATTCTGTAGTACATTTAGTATTAGCATAATACATGTGCGAAGCCGGGGCGGGTCGCTAATAGTATAGATATAAATCTTTAATCTACTGTATACAGTTGAATAACGTTCAATCTTTACTTAAGGTAGTACGCACTCGTTTATACCGCGGGCCCTTCTCTACACGCTTTGTGAGCAACTAGGTAAGGCTCTTAATAGCCCTCTATTTTACGTGAACTTAAATAGTCAATCTTACATTTAAATGTCTCTGTGGCACAGTGGAAGCGTAAACGACTGTTCTGCACGAGGTTGTAGGTTCGAACCCCTTAAAGGACAAAATTTTTTGTGATCCATAAATATTTGTTCCAAGCCTGGATATACTTTTTGTCTGTTAATTGTGTCTTTTGTAGTCTCCCGCGACACAGGGCTTGATTTCTATTGTCTTTTTTCAAAGAAAAACTAAAAAAATATAATAAGAAATAAATAAAGTATTGTATTTTTTACGAATAAGGTAGTAGATCCACGCTAGTTTCAGCATGAATGAGCCAGATCAACCGGAAAAGTTTCGGGGAAGTACTACCCTCTCATTGAAGATCGACGTAAGAGTAGTAGTATCCGTACTATTGCGTTTCGTTCGATGAGTGAGAGCCCCGAACTCCCAATTTTTCCCCTTTCCTCTTTCATCACCTCCCTCCTTCCCTTTCCCTACCTCTAAATAGGATACTTACACGTGTCTTTACAAGGAACTGTGTTGTCTTGTGGATTTTCCTATTGTACTTCAGTTTAAGTGACTGCGCCTAATAGAAAGCTGCACTGCCATAGGTTTTGTGACACGTTGCAAACAAGTTTATGATAGGCGCTTGCAGATGAAGAGATTAACCTACGTTTGTAATTAAATGATTGAGTTCTAATGATCATTCAGACTTTTTCGAAATAAAATAATGTTAGATAAATTTTAGTTATATACATGTGTAAGTTACAGAGGTTTTTGGTCTAGAATAAGAAACAATATTATCTCTTTTCGTGGGTCTACGAGGGCATAAACAATAATAGAATAGAATACATAAACAAAATATGGATTGACATAAGCTAACGCTTACATTTTCGTTAGTTTATGTCAATCCCATACATTTTTTATGTAAGTATGTCTATGTACCTACTAAATATCACCTTAGTGCAGTCGCCAATGAATCTGATTAATCTCTCAGCACCGAGTTTGAAGCTATGTAACTGACCTGGGATAACCCGTCAATTTAAAATGAACTTCCTCCATTAGATACAAAATAATACCAGCCTGTTTGTCCTACTGCAGGGCAAAGGCCTCTTCTCATATAGAGAAGACATGAGCATTAATCACCACGCTTGCTCAGGGCGATTGGCAATTTCATACTTTAAGTCCAGGTTTCCTCACGATATTTTCCTTCACCGTCAGTTAGAAATGTCCAAAATAAACTTAGAAAGTACATATGACTTGAAAAATCACATTGGTGCTTGCCCGACCTCACTACCTCGTGTTTACGAAGCGGGTACCTTATCCACTACGACCATTACGACTTCCATTACAAAGCGGGTGACTAATTTAATCTGTAGTAGAATAATGACCTAACTACGTCTTTGTCTACTGCTCTGCTCCCGTCGCTAATAGCGTGATGTTATATCAAATCTGATTTGTAGTTCCAGAGATTAAAATTAAAACATTATAGACTTAGATTAGAAACAAACTTAATATAATTACTAGCTGCGCTCTGCGGCTTCGTTCCCGCGAAAATTGTCATGTATTTAATTAATGTAACTAGGAAACCAGAACGATTTTTGGGATAAATAGTACCTACAGGTTACTGCTCTGCTCCTGTCGCCAGTAGCGTGATGTTACATAGCCTATAACCTTCCTCAAGAACTGGATTATCAAACACAAACGGAATTATTCAAATCCGACATAATTATAGTTCTAGAGATTAGCGTGTTCAAACAAACAAACTCTTCCGCTTTATATAATAGTATAAACAGTAAAAGTAACTAATATAGATATGATATGGTACCAGAGGCACTAGAAAATGTGTCAAAAATTTCTTAAAAAATGTATGGGATTGACATAAGCTAACGCCAACGCTTATGTCAATCCAATACATTTTTTATCTATTCTATGAATAGAATAGAAATCTTTGACACTTGTCTAGGGCCTCAGTGCAGTTAATTCGCTAAAATATCTCGTTTAAATCTACATTAAATGTATGCAAACTAAAAGCCAAACATTATAACAATCATGTAGCTACTATAATCCATGAGCGTTAACCTCGTTCATATCAGATGAGCATTGTTCAGATTACCTTGTGTTTTTACTATTATTCAAATTGATGTTAAATATTTTGATAAATATGTACATTATTTTGGATGTTATTTGAATGAATCTTTGGCTTCCTCGATGGTTTAGTGGAACTGTGTGACTGCTAAGTTAAAGTCTCAGGTTTGATCCCAAAATTAGAGTGATATGTTTTTCTGTAGAGAAATTCGTTGTCGTTTAACGGTAGTAGATCTTTTTGCCCGCTTGCCTTAGTTAAGGATGGTATAGTTTTTCAAGCGCATGTATGCTTTGCATAATTGGTATATATTTAATTAATGTAACTCGGGCACCAGACCGATTTTAGGGATAAAAAGTATCTTTAGGTTACTGCTCTGCTTCCGTCGCCAGTAGCGCAACGTTAGGTACATAGCCTATAATAATCTTTCTCAAGAACTGAGCTATCAAACGCAGAAACAATTATTCATACCCAACTAGTAGTTGCAGAGATTAGCGCGTTCAAACAAATGAACTCTTTCGCTTCATTTATTAATATACACTATAGATTACATAGACAGTCAGCAACGGCTTGGTTGTGTTTTCAAGCAAAATTTCAACAATTCTTGGAAAACACAGCCATCTCTATAGGTTACGGTTACCATTTACCATCAGGTCGTATGCTTGTTTGCTATCAAAGTGGGTAGGTTGACAGCTAATACTAAGTACTAAAGTATGTACAATCATAGTAATTTCCATTATGATGGGAACGGACACAACAGTATAAATTCTGTGACATAACTGGGCTACACACAAGGTTACTACCTACCTTCCATTGTTTTGAATGAAGATGCACAAAACTGATTGTAGATTGTTTGTGCTAGTTTTTGGTTCATCTTGTGCTGATTTTAATGTATTGTGTTACGTTTGCTGAGTCAATGTAGCATTGGTATAATTTCAAATTTTCCAGTGTTTATTTTATGAATTTTAATTATGAATTGACTGGCCTGTTGGTCTAGTGGTTAGTGACCCTGACTGCTAAGCCGGAGATCGTGGGTTCGATTCCCACCCAGGACAAACCTTTGTGTGATGAGCATGATTGTTTGTTCTGTGTCTGGGTGTAATTTATCTATAATATGTATGTATTTACAAAAAAGTATCTAAGTAGTTTATCAGTTGTTTAGTACCCATAACACAAGCAAATATAATTGCTTAATTTGGGGCTAAATGGCGTTGTGTGCATGTGGTAGAATATAGAATTGTAGTCAAATAGCACCATCAGTTTATTGGTAAAATGATCGCTCGCCTTTTATATTTTTTGGAAAGTACAAATTTTTTTTTTTTTATATTTTGTGATAAATCTGATTGACACCAATAATAAATGAAATCAGTCATGTTTTGATTAAATACAACAACGCTTCTAGTGTTTACTACGAGAACTAAAGCTAAAAATGTAGTTCCCAGAGTAAACACTAGAAGCGCTGTTCATTTTCTTATACACTGTCACTGATAAGAAATCATATTTAAAAATTTATAGTAGTACCTACTGTGAATTAAATAATAGGTTACTGCGTTTAATTACGTCTTTAAATAATGAGTTATTTAATGACTTATTAACTATTATTTAAGGTTCCTAGTTACTGCAATAAAATGATTAACTTTACTATCGTAAAAGTACTGCTTTTTACGCTGTTTAATAATTATTATTAAATTATGATTTGAAAGTGACAATTTGCAATTTAATTATTTTCACTTATTAACTGTTATTGCTGTCGAAGCACGTTTACTGCAGGACAAATCTTTTAATTTTTGCTGTAATTGTGACATTTGGTAGAAGGATTACCGATTTCCTTTTTTCTCGTGGTCAAACTGATTTGCCAAACTGGTCTACCAGTTTTAACAAAAGTTTCTTTGACTTTTAAGTTTGAGTTTTCTAACGGAGTGTAAGAAAAATAGACCTTGTTGTGACGTTTGACGAATGACGTTTAATATAGGCTCAATTGTAGGTTGGTAGACCACACTTTACGACACTCACTGAAAGAGACAGAGTGACATCATATTCTAGAAGACCTCACAATCTACCTCACTCACCTCACCTCACTGATAACAAGCAAAAAACGACTGTAAAAATATAAAGACTTATGTAACTCTTTACAGGATGGACCAATCTTACCGCGGCAAAGGTCTTTGCGAGCTGATG
The DNA here is from genome assembly GCA_963082885.1 of Parascotia fuliginaria. NCBI lineage: Eukaryota > Metazoa > Arthropoda > Insecta > Lepidoptera > Erebidae > Parascotia > Parascotia fuliginaria. Next base: position 6,808,849 of record OY720198.1, on the reverse strand, counting down.
ACCAAACCCATAGAAGCATTTGACATTCACCGCGACTTCGTTGAAGACAAAGATTTTGATTTCTATGAACGTGACCGAAATAGCTTGGAACCTAACTGCCCTGATAAACTAAGAGGAGCAGGGCTCTTGCATTCTGGTTTTCTCTCCTCGACAAATAATAGGATACCTGAGAGAGAGGGATGGAGAGATAGGGATGTAGATTGGAGTGAACGGCATAGAGACAGATTTGGGGATAGAGCAGGTGGATACAATAGATACGATAATAGACTGTATATACCATATCAAATCAATCAAGGTAAGTTTGTTAAATTTAAGTAAAATTTTAACTTGTGACGGTCTCTTTGACGCAGAATTGATAGCGATTGTGGTGCAAGAACATGGGTTCGATTTCTTCTCTGGGCAAAACTTTGTGTAATCAGTTCCGAATCTGGATGTAATTTGTGTCCGTTAATAATATTTCTAAAGTACCCACAGAAGTAGTAAACATAAAGCTTATTGTTCCAAGTGCATCAGTTGTAAATAACTTCGTTTATACTTTTTGATCTAGCTCTGTCAAGGTAGCTATTTTGAAGTCCTTTTTTGAGCCATTGTACATGTTTGATTTTAGCATGTAGTATAAACATGTCTGTAATTTGGTCACACAGAATGAGCAAACCAAGAATGAAGAAATAATGACTTTTATGTTTATTTTTCGTAGGACTAGCTCGCAGCAACGACGAGGACAGTTGGGGACAATACGGGGGCGACTACGGAGGTACTGAACGATACTACAAAGACAAAGATGACTACACCAAGTCTTTAAGTCACTGGAAGCTCGCCAGTGAAATAGACAGATCGTCATTCAAGTCGAACTCCAACTTCGATTACAACAGCCTTCGAAAGAATAGTGATGGACCATATACTTATGGTAATGGCTCTTGGAAAAGAGGAAGGTGGAACACTTCAGGGACTAATGGGTTGGATTATGGTGAAACAAATTTTTACAAACCCCAGTCCCATTTTCATGGGGTTAACGAACATGGACATGACCCTATAGGATCTATAGATAGGGGTGATGAAGGGCCTATAAAAGGTAAGAAATCAATTTATTTCTCACTATTAGTTATTAAAGATTGAGTGAGCGAGTGAGATTGCTGGACTCAAGCCAGTATTAATTATAGTAAGTATCCATCCAGGCCAATTACCCTTTACTCATCGGTTTCCCACAATCTTTATCCGATTGTCAGTCAACCTTATGGCCTCATTAGGGGAACGTTTGTATCCCCAACTCTTTTGCGAGCTATGTGAGCTCATATGAAAGAATTTGTCATATGGTTGCCATGCAGAGCTCTCTAGTACAACTTGATTTCACATATCAAGATTTTTTTTATACTAGCTCGGAATCTGGCATTGTGAAAAGATTAACAGGTTCCTCTGTTACATGAGATCCAACATAAATGAAAAAACTTCGGTGCTGTACATCAGTGCTGACCCCATCGAACTAGAAGTCGTGTTATACTAATATACTTTATTTTTTACAGACTGTTCCTCTCGTCGACGTCCAGGCATGTCTTTAAAATCTGGTGCTATTAGGCGATCGCTTCTATTTCACAAAGTAGTGGAATGTGAGGCTGCCTGCTTCACTGAAAGGGAGTTCAAATGTGTCTCGTACAGCTTTAGGTGAGCTAGAATTAATTATTTCGTCTAGTTCATTTTTGCATACATTAATTAGAATTAGTGATCGTTCAGTATTCAAAATTTGACCGTAATTAGTTAAAATTAGTTTATGATGATCCAATACTATGTGCTTAATAAATTTTCATCCAGATTCAAATTTATTTATGTGAAATAAATAAACGTATGGCATTAAATAGTTAATGAGCTTACTCGCTGCTCTCAAAAGCAACAAGAAGAACAATATTATATTTGTAGTAAAACGCATATTATTGACTCTTCTCAGCTTTGTTAAAAATGAACAATGCAACTACGTGATAGAAGTTACAGAAAAGCGTTTCTTCTATGTTTTGTGTTTCATAATTACATAAGTCCTTCTTCCTTAATGCATAATCAACTATGATATCAAAGCCTGTACTGATGCCTGAACCTGTAACTGATGATTTCCTCCAGGTACTCAAATTCCCAAGGTACAGACAATTGCTTCCTTTCCGAGCGTCCGTACAGGGGACAGGAGTTATCAGCTGACAGCAGTTCAGACGTGTACGCTATGCCACAAGATCAGGGCTGCGTGGCAATCAATTATAAGCCTTATATTGAGAGCGGTAAGATTCAGTTTTTAGTTACATACTAAGGTTGTTATTATCTGTCAGTTTTGTATAGCAACAGGATGCCTCTAATCTTTTGCTTATTCAGCCGACCTATTCTCCTAAACAAAATTTTTGTCTTTGGGGTCAATGTAACATAGAGGGGTTTTGGTGTCAGGCAAGCGGCCGACCATAAACTAAGCTGGGCTAATACTGAGAATTTAGCAACAGTAAAATCAAATAATGCTAATACATTTGATGTAAAGTATGATATTATAGACGTTGTAGTATGATATTATAGACGTTGTAGTATCGTTGTAGTACTACGTGTGATGTTTAGTATATAACACTTACTGTTCACTGGCTTGACACTACACGATAGAGCTAGCTATGAATAAGAAATTGGTGCGCCCACGTGTTACTCGGTCAACGGTCAGGGAGCGACTGACCGTTCTTTGCACGCACCGGAAAGAGAGTGAATATCCCCTCTCTCCACCCGCACCCCGGACAGGTTAAACTACAGACGTAATTACAAGTATTACTTACTTCCATTTCTTCCAGAATGCTTCTGGCACGTCCGTTCTGGTGCTGTAGTGAGTGACACCGCAGTAAAAGCTGCCCTAACAGTTGCTGGTCTCGGTGCTTGTGAAGCAGAGTGCATCAGAGCTCATGATTTCTTCTGCCGAGGATTTAGTTTTAGGTAGGCATTATTCGTCACATTTTTAGACGACCATATGAACTCCTCAAGCGCTAGTTTAGTTGATCTAAGTTCCATAATACCTTTATCTACCTTTTGTCATTAACTATACTATCATATAAAGCGACAGAGTTGTTTGAACGAGCTAATCTCTGGAACTACCAGTCATATTCAAAATATTTGCGGAAGATAGTCCAGTTCTCCAGGAAGGTTATAGGCTATGTAACATTACGCTACTGGCGACGGGAGCAGAGCAGTAAGCAAAAACGCGGGTGATACCGCGACGCGGCAAGCTAGTATTAGATGAAGAGCTTATTAGATAAAATCCTGCTACAAATACAATGCTTTTTAGAAATATGTATGCAACTGTTTGTGCCCCATAAAAATAAAATATCTAAATAATATGTATAAAATTGGCTACTAATATTTGTATTGCTTGTTTTTTCTCTCTCTAGTAAATTAAGACTTTCATGGACATGTAGACACAATAGATGTTTTATCGTCATCACGGCCATTTACGTTTATTGTCCCGGAAAAATAAGTATTTCAAATTGATGGGTTTTGCCAATGCATTTGAGCAAGCATTATCATTAATACTCATTTGTTTTCTATATGAAAAGAGATTTTTATCCTGTAATGGGATATTAATACCCTTGATTATTATTTCAGGTTCGATTCACCAACAATAGGTGATGAACTAGAAAACTGTATTCTTACATCATCTCCTCCAACGTCCTTGGATAGTGGTCGTGGTCTCCATCCTAATAGTAGACATGAGCTGTACGCACGGGGTAATTATGGCAGAGGGTGTGAACCGGCGATTTACGATGGTACTCACCAAAATGAAGATGGTAAGTGTTAAAGCAAAAGCCAAAGGAAAATCTTAAGAGAGATTGCGTCATGAGAGGCAACGACGCAATTTAGTGTCATTTTCGTGGTATTTAATTTTTATCATTTAATCACCTATACCGTACCACTTAATTTTGCAAGAAATTTAAAATAACACTACAGGAAGAAATTTCCCCTTTTTTATTAATTAAGTACTTTCGTTATTTAAGTTCAACATGATATAAAAAATATTTAAACACAGCAAGCCATTTTTCGTCAAATATGTATTTGCGTACAGTACCATCAAACCACAGAGGCATTCTCGTATATATTTTATCAATTGTTTGTATCCTCGATAACCCAAATCTTTTAGAAAATTAATACAGTTTATTAATGTAAGTATACAAATGTTGATACCCGTGAAATTTTAAGGAACGAAGTTCAAGTTTCATTCAAGGAACGTTTGACTTTGTGTCATAGTTTCTACTGCCAACTTTATCAATCGGTAACTAATGTGTAATATATCGTATTCACATTGAAGATTATTTTATTGCATTTGCATCACTTCATTTTTTTATCTCTACTATACTATTATATAAAGCGGAATTTGAATAAATTCTTCTTGCGTATGATAGCCTTACGGTAGTGGATCCACGCTGATTTCAGAATGAATGGGTCGGATCGTCCGGGGAAGTACTACCCTCTCATAGAAGATCGACTTAAGAGTAGTAGTATCCGTACTACTGCGTTTCGTTAAGTGAGTGAGAGCGCCGGAAGCCCAATTCCCCCCCTTTCCTCTTTCCTCACCTCCCTCATTCCCTTCCCCTAACCTCATTCCCAGCCGCCATAGTGGAGACCACCATACAAGCAGTTTAAGACGATGGCTTTTGGTATGGTGGCCGCCACTTTTGGATTCCACTGACTGCTTACCATCAGGCGGGGTGGAGTCACTTTGGTAGGCTATAAAATAAAAAAAAATTAAAAAAAAAAGTAGCCCAGTTCTTGAGGAAGGCTATGTATCATCGCGCTACTGGCGACGGGAGTAGAGCAGTAAGCAAAGACGCGGGTGAAACCACGCCGCGCTAAACTAGTTGTAAATCCATCACAATTATATAAATGTCTATTTGTTCCAGACTGCTTCTTGCAATACGACAAGGCAGCCAGACTTATTGGCGGCGCCATCCGTGGTCAAGCAAGAGTGAAAGATGAACAGTCTTGTGGACAAGCTTGTAACAAAGCACCATTCACATGCCTCAGTTTCTCTTTTAAGTACGTATCAATATTATTAATTACCAGCTGAAACAAGCAACTGAATAGCAACATCATGATCTGCAATATTAACCTCTCTATATTATATAATAATATCACAACAACTACACACAACGCCATCTATTATATGCTTACTTTGGGGTCTACCCAAAGTAAGCATATAATAGAGCTTGTGTTATGGGTTCTAGAATGCGGATATACAAATATTTAAATACTTTTTTTGTAAATACATACATGTTATAAATAGGAACACCCAGATCAATGAAAATAGACAGGCTAATGCACACTAATATTTGCACTGAGCGGGAATCAAAGCCGCAAGCTCTGCGTGGCAGTCCATACACTGTACCACCGAACCACAAAGATCGTCATCGATGTATCGGTAAATAATCGTAAAAACAGTGTAGGCAGATCTCTTAAAGTAGACCAATGAGCTGGTATAGGTGATAAGCAACCACAGGATGAGACTGGCTTATTACAGGTCAAAGTGCTGATGTTTGAAACAGTAACCTTCTTGAATTCTGGACGTAATTTTAGCTTTTTCAATTCTTTGAAAACGAAAATGTTATATTTTTCTTTTCTCTCAGCAACAATGCTTCACCAAAAATGGAGAACTGCCTCTTATCAGAGATTCGTCTGTTCGATCTAAAGAAAGATGTGGATTACGTGCATTCTGAAGACGACTGGCTGTTCGCCTTTGACCTGTTTAATGGACAGTGTTGGAAGAAGGTTCATGGTCATCATCACGAGTAAGTATTATACTATCCACCAACATGACTCTACTTCACTTGATGGTAAGCAATCATTAAGTTCTGGTTCACCAAAAACCATGATGATAAGCTGGTTATATGCTAATCCCCACTATAGCAGTTTTCGAAGTGTTTTTCATCCCTCGATTAAAACACCGGGGATCAAAATTGGAAGAAAAACATGCGCTAAGAAAACAGTATTGAAACGTTTCGTTAATGATTGCTCAAATATTACAAGATTATTTATCTCTTTTTCTTATCTTTTAATTCAGTGAATCTTCACATGAGGTTCCTCGCCCTCTCTCCGCGCCTCCTATTGAGGATCCTTATGCACTGCCATCAGGACCATCGGGACCTGCAGGTCCATCCGGAATCACTGGTCCTTCGGGCCCATCAGGTCCAGACTACCCACCTGATCATCATGGTAAGATACTAAAAGAAAGTAAAAATAAATTCAGATGACGTAATTTTTAAGCTTGGACTAGGTTTGAAACTAAGACCTGGGTAGTGTTTATAATCTGGCCACCATTAAACCAGGCCTGGCCACCAGTAATTAGTTACCACAGTAATCTGATTTATGGTTTCCTGGCTTATTTACTCGTTTCACATAATCCTCAATTTGCTCTCCACTAGTTGACAATCTCTTCCAACCTCTCCCACAGGGAGGAGTTTAACTAAAATTAACTTTTGTTTGTCAAACAATACAAAGTTAGCAAATTTTTTTTTCAGAACCATCATACATCGCATCAGGTCCACCGAGTGGTCCAGGATATAGACCCGATCCCCCACGATATCCACCTCCTACAGACCACGGATATCCAGGACCCATCGGAAACGGTTACAAACCTAGACCTAATAATAAACCAGAATATACTGCACCATCAGGTCCAGAAGAATATCCTGGACCATATAAACCGGAATACTCTGAGCCTTCTGGTCCAGGTTTTAGGCCTGAATACCCTACACCTAATTTTAAGCCTGGCTTTTCTGAATTTTCTGGATCTGGTTTTAAACCAGGCTACCCTGCACCTTCTGGCCCTGGTTTTAAGCCTGGCTATCCTGAATCTCCTAGCCCTGGCTTTAGACCCGGATATCCTGAATCTCCGAGCCCTAGCTTCAGGCCCGGATATTCTGAATCTCCTAGCCCTGGCTTTAGGCCCACATATTCTGAATCTTCTAGCCCTAGTTTTAGGCCAGGTTACCCAGGTCCTAGCTTCAAACCTGAATATCCTGCACATTCTGGTTCAGATTATAAACCTGGTTACCCAGGTCCTAGTTTCAAACCCGAATACTCTGCACCATCAGGACCAGGTTTTAAACCTGGATATTCTGAACCTAGTCCTAGTTTCAAACCAGGCTACTTAGGTCCTATCGGATCCGGTTACAATCCTGAATATCCTTCGGACGATGGTCTGAAACTTGGGTATTCAAACGTAGACTCTAACTTTAGTCCTGGTTATCCACCGCCTATAAAACCAGAGTATCCTGTAAGACCTCCAAATTATAAGCCTGCATACCCACCAGACTTTGACCGAAAACCTGATTTTCGACCTTCTGGATCGCAAAGACCTGCTTATAGACCGATGGAACAAGATTATATTCCAGGCAAACCAGGTTATTTGCCTGAGAAACCTGGTAACTTTAGACCAGGATATCCAGGTCCTAATAGACCATTTTCAGATTTACCTAAACCAGGTAGGCCTGTTGGAAGACCTGGTGTTCCGGATAGAGAAAATGGTGAAGGAAGTAAGTATAAATATTTTTTTAATATATATCATTAGCCTGAAGACGTCCTCTGCACGTCGTCACTGACGTCTCTCCATATAAGCCTCTAGACTATGGCAAAGGAAGATGCTCTTTGCCAAAGTCAAATAAGTTCCAAATGGCTTTTGTTCTTTTAATGGACGTTTCGGCTGAATAATGAAATATGTTATTTTTTAATAATAAACTTTTTAATATTTCGTTTTCTTTATGTTTACCATTTTCAGTGAATTTAGTAATCATTCATTTATTATTATTTAACAACACAAGCTTTCTGCGGAGTGATTACATCTTCGTTTTTGGTTGCTGCTCTGCTCCCGTCGCCAGTAGCATAATGAACGCGCTGATCTCTGGAAATACCAGTTGGATTTGAATAATTCTTTTTGCGTATGATAACCCAGTTCTTGAGGAAGGTTATAGGCTATATAACATCACGCTACTGGCGTTGGGAGCAAAGACGCGGGTGATTACGCTCCGAGGAAAGCTAGTATAGTATAATTTGTAGAATTGAGATGGTTGGCCTGGACATGCTCCATGTTTTAAACCAGGCTAGCTAGGCATATCGAATCTAGTTATCTACCCGTAAGACAAATATAATATGTAGTAATCATTATAGTAATAAGTTTGTTAAATAAATAAATAAATAGACTCACAAATAATACATTTTTCGTCTGAACACTTATATTTAAAATTTTCAGGTCCAGTTCTTCTTTTTAAAATTGTTTGTAAAGTGTTCCGTTACACAGGAACAAAGAAAAGTTCGAATTATAACTACCTTAATTTTTATTCTATTATTAATAATAAATTAAATTTATATATCAGTAATAAATACATTTAGGTTTAATATTTTTATCATTAAATTTATTTTATTTAAATTTTATTTAATAGTATTTTATTCTCTCTTGTTTGTTACCAATGCATTGCCATTTTCAGTATCATCATTCCGTCACTACACAGTGTCAGGGCTCCCCTGTCGCGCGGGGTCTAGTTGTGCGCAGAACCGTATCGCGGGGCACTGGGCCTGTGAGCCGGAAGGGGGCGAAATAGGTAAAGTGTTTTATATTATAGTAGAGAAATATTAGAAATTAGAAATAGAAAGTTCGGTTAAAATTATTTTGAAAGCATTTTTGTACCAGTAAGCTTTTTAAATATAGATAAGTAAATTTATATTTTATTCTATTCTTATAATAGAAAAAAAAATAATTACCTATTTTGTATCAAAGCTCTCTAAACTAAAAAAAATACTATTCTTGATTTATATTATTTAATCAGTTAAATATATAATTGAAATAAATATTTAGATTGATATTATTTTTATAAATTTTATGTAAATTAATAATTTTAAATTTCTGCGTTTATTATTTATTTATGTTATTATTTTAATTGTTTGATCCAGGATCATGGGATTATTGTTGCATTCCATCTCATAGATGCGGCTACAGCGAAGGTTTCCATAAGCCATGGTGAGAATAAAATTAAAAGCAACTATTTTTTTTTATTTTAAGTTAGTATGTACGAATCTGTATCCTTGCAGTGGGTGCGAGGAGTTAACCTGACTGATTTTTTGCCTGAATGTTCATAAAGCACATTTAACGAAAGAGGCACAGACAATTTGCGGACTTTTGTAAAGCTTTTTCCTTATCTACACGCTTTTTGAGTAAAAAGTCTTCCAAAACGTTCACAGAAGTTACTCTTAAAAACTTTGTAAAAATATTTATAACATTATCATTATATTCCAGGTGTTACGTAGGACCATCAGAAGACCAGTGGCGTCCCTGCAGCGAAAAGTACTATCCGTATCATCAGCACAATGTGCCACATCCTTCTCAAGGACAACAGAATCCTCCAGCATATGGAGGTAAGTACACTGTTGCATTATAATACAGATAATGTAAGTAATATTATTGACGAACATGTTCAGCAAGCAAGAATTCACTCACAATAGGCACTTTATTATTATCATCATCATATCAGCCAAAAGACGTCCACTGCTGGACATAGGCCTCCCAATTTTCGTCACCGTGGCCGGCCGTTCGCCGCCCTCATCCGTCGGTTGCCCGCCACCCTTATAAAGTCGTCGGTCCACCTTGTGAGGGGTCTGCCCACGCTGCATGCATTATCATACCAGCCTGTTATTACTCAGTAGGGATAGGCATCTTTTCTTGCAGAGGCCTGAGCATTATCGCTATACTTGCTCAATGCGGATTTACAATATTAAACTTCTTGTTTTTCACGATGTGTACGTCAGTACCGTCCAAGGTAAACTTAGAAAGTGCATATCATGAACTTAAAAAAGTCTCATTACAGCATTTGCTCGGTTATTTTCTTTACTTTACTTACTTTTTGCCATAACTATCACGACTTTCACAATATTTATTTAAACCTAATAATCTTCAGGACCAAATAGCCCACCTCAACCACCATGGAATAGACCTGGTCAGCCAGCTGGCCCACCAGCTTTCAACGACAGACCTCAAAGACCTCAAAGACCTTCAGACTTCGAGAGACCTCAAGGTCCATATCTCTCAGAAGCAGATAAGAAGTACTGGGATGACCTTTACAAGAATGGACCTCAAGCCTATTATGATAAATTTGGGAACCCTCTGCCAGGTTTGTTTTGTAATTCTAATAACTTCTCTGACTGCCTCTGTGTTTCGGTGGTACTGTGTATAGACTGCCACGCAGAGGACACGGGTTCGATTCCCGCTCAGTGCAAATATTTGTGTGCATGAACATGTCTATTTGCATTTGTCTGGCTGTTTCTATGTAATGTATGTAATATGTATGTATTTACAAAAAAAAAAAAAAAAGTATTTAAGTATGATATATCCGCATTCTAGAACCTATAACACAAGCATATAATATGCTTACTTTGGGTCTAGATGGCGTTGTGTGTAGTTGTTGAAATATTATTATTATTATTATTATTAAATCTTTTAAAATAAGATATATAAAAAAAACTAATATCGAGTGGGTACTGGTCAACCTAGTGTCAGAATTTGTCATGGTCGCCCATAATTTATTAACATGGTAACAACTGGGATTAACGTGCCTTCCGAAGCACGGAGACGCTCAGATCAAATATGCTGCTTTTTGATAATAGACACTTGAGTTCATCTTCCTATTCAGGATACTCCCGAGTACCAACAGCTGAGCGTCCTCACATCAAGGTCAGTCACAACTATCCACCACCAGGCACTGGACAGTGGCAGCAACTTCCTCAAGAGACAGGCGAGGAACCGCCTCCTATACTTGGAGTGCCCAGGTATGCACAATAAGTATCTTTAGATTAGAGGTTAATATATACTATTATATAAAGCGATAGAGTTTGTTTGTTTGTTTGAACGCGCTAATCTTTAGAACTACCAATCGACTTTAATAAAATCTTTTTGCAAATGATAGCCCAGTTCTCGAAGAAGGTTAAAGACTATAGAACATCACGCTACTGGCGACGAGAGCAGAGCAGTTAGCAAAGACGCACGTGAAACCGCGCCACGGCAAAATAGTATAATAATATATGTGGGAGCAGAAATGTTCTGAAGTGGCGAACACAAAACAATGATTTGCAAAGATAGCGGTTCATCTATAGGCATTCATAGAATTGAGCTGTCCTGCCCCACAAATGTTTGTGGTTAAGGTATGGAACGAATCTACGATCAGCAGTTGATTTCTTTCAAATGAAATGATGATGATGAGTTAATAAAATGGAAACCGACATATTTTCAATGCTTGATTTAAGTGACCTGTATTTAATCAGGGTAATTAATCAAGCAAACGCGTTGATCGTTGCCCAGTCCCTCGTGTACAAACCACCTTTTCTCAGCGACACTTCAATTTTATTGCTCCACCTCTCTTCAACATACTACTCAGTATACATAGAGATTGTATTTGTATTTTGTGTCTTTTATTATTTTTAATTTCTGTTTTTCTGTTAGTCTACTTAGCTTTTGACATACTACGCATTTTGGTACTTACATTTAAAGGCGAAGATACTGGCCCCTGAAATACAGTTGATACTAGTTCGGGGTCCAGAGAATCAAAAACTTTTTGTCGAAAAAAATTTTCAGTAAATTATTCTTATCCTTATAATTGAAATATATCTAAAACATATTTGATTTGATACTCTCTCGTATTGATACTACTCTTACTGTGATAATCAATTAATTACTAAAAAACGTAATAACGCCTTTAAATTGTTTTATTATTAAATAATTTCAGATATTGGCCCGTTGCTTATCTACACAAAGGTCCACCTCCCAACACAACTTATTTCCGCTACAATGAAACGCAACAAACAACTACAACAACAACAACAGAACGAATAGAATCAACAACAACACCACGAGATAAACCATCAAGAACAACTAATCAACCAAACATAGAGAAACATAGAGATGAGAAGAAACGTAATATAAGCGTGTTTGAAGAAACAGTTACAGAAGAAACTACGACTATTAAACTAAAACCAACAACTACTGAACTACCAGTAGTAGAAAAAGAAGAAGTGGTAAAGAACAAAACAGAGGCAGAAACTCTTAAACCTATACACGTCGAAGTAGATGATACCATCAAAGGCATTGATGATAAATTAGTAGATTTCACTACGTCCATAGAAGTTTTAGACTTGGATGAAATCAAAGGGGAAAAAGCATCACAATTGAAAACTTTAGAAGCTGAAGAAAGACAGATAGAAGAAATTGGAAGAATTTTAGCATCTAGAAGAGGTGGTAAATTAGTTCTGGATAAAAATGTTGAAAAGGATTTGGAAACTAAAAATATTGCGGTAGATAAGGGATTAACTGATTATAATTTTGGTAACAGATTTAATATAGAAAGAAGAGGTATTATTCAGAAAGTTACTAAAGATGAGATAGAAAGAGAAAGAGCTGCTGATAAAAGCCTAGAAGTGAGCGAGACAGTATTTGTTAGGCCTCCTAGAGTATTATCTACTACAGAAAATATACGTAAAGCTATAGTTAATGGTAAAGTATTTTATGATGCAACATTAAGAGACCAAAGAGAATCATTTCTTACTAACTCTACTAGAAGAAGTAAGAGTTTGAAAAATTCTGACGACTCCAAAATATCTAACTTAGCTATAGCCAATAATTTTGGTAAGAAAATAGTTATAACAAGAAATGTGAATCCCGTAAGACGTGTTAGAAGAGTTTATAGGAAAAGATATAATCCAGATGAAGTAAGAAGGAGATTGTTAGAAAGAGAGAAAAGTAAACAGGAAAATTCTACCAATAGTTCTAAAAGCATTTAAAATTATACCTTGCTCATATTACGTATTAAAAAGTATGAAAATTATAAAATATTTTGTATAAGTCGCAAAATATAAATTCTATTTTTGAGCTCTAAACGACGACATAATATTATACGTTAGACTTAAAAGTATTTTCATCACTACTTAAGTTGAGTAATGTTTTATTAAATTCATATAGATGTTCTTTTCAGAAGTTACATGTAACGAACTATATAGACAAAATAGTAATTTTACAATAAGTTTAACTTAAAAATAAACATATTTAAATTTGTACAATATGAAAGGTATTAAACCCTCTTAATAATAAACAGATATTATTAAAAATAAATAAATTTTAAGTAAATCATAACTTCTTTGGCCGTCACTGCCAATATTACCACTGCCGAGGTAGTGTTGTGTTTTTGCTGATAAGTAGGTATAAAGTGCTAGACTGCACGTATGCCATATGGCTTGTTTTTAAAGTGTGATTTAATATAATAAATTAATTATGATAATATACTTTGCTATTGCACACTCAAAATTGTAAACATACGAAATAAACATTTTCTTCTTTTTTTGTAACGCAAAGTAAAGGTAACTAAGTACGCCTTTTATAATATTTAAATTTAAGTCTATTGGTGCTTTAAACAAATTGTCAGTTTGACTTTAAATTTAATAAGCATTTAAGTTGAATTGACGATGCATATTCTAAATCTTATTTAATTATAAATTTCGCTATGATTTAAATATAAAGTATTATATTAATTATTTTATAATTTAAATAAGATTAAATTTAAGATTTTGTACTTCTTCTTCTAAATATAGGTACTAATAAATACTCGTTTAAATTGCGTTTTTATTATATTTTGTGATAATTATTTGTATAAGTTACCTAAAACATTTAGTTACCATGAAGAAATTGTAAGAGGCACGAAAATATTAAAATTTTCTTACTTTTATAAATAGTTTTTAAATTTGTAAGATTATAATAAAAAGCAATTATATAAATTATGTTTTAATTCTAGAAATTTTCTACCTAAACCCGTTTTACGTGCTATAATGTATCCAGCCTATTGCTACTTACTTTAGCATAGTTTTAGCATCTTGATTCTCCTATGCATTTCGGATTCATAAAATCTAATCTAGCAATAAGACTTTGAGCCGTCTCATCTTTGTCATTTTTGGCAACACACATTAAAAATGGATGAGTTTCTTTTTTTTTTTATTGTTGACAGTTGCAGACGAGCAAACAGCTCACGTGATGGTAAGTGGTAACTGTCGCTCATGGACGACTCAAAGTCCCTAGCATTGCTCCTGCAATGTCAGGGACTCTGCGAAGCCGCTGCCTACTGTGAAGGGAGTGGGGTAGGTGAATGCATTGAGGGAGGTCGGTAAAAAATAAAGGGGGAAATTTTACCTACTTCACGCTATTTTGCACGATAAAATATAGCCTATGTTGTTCTCCAAGGTCTATTCTATCCATATACCAAATTATATCAAAATCGATTCAGTGGTATAGGTGTAGAAGCGTAACAGACTGACAGAGTTACTTTCGCATATATAATAATTTAGTATGGATTTTTCCTAACCCTTCAGGGAAAAAGCTAGTTATTTTATGTTAATATGTATTTAATAACCGTTTCTTAATCACAAACGATAAATAATTTCTCTATAAAGAGGGTTTTGCATAACCCTCGAGCCAGTGCGCCGAATAAGCCCTAGAGACCACTTTTACTTATTTTCTAAGTTCAAAACTTTCTCGCATGCTTGCACTAACATTATATGCAAACTGTTCCGCCATTGTTTCACTTTCTGTGTTTGTATTGTACATAGCTATCTGCTTTGTTGCGGGCATGTTAATTGACAAATATAAAATAATAAGATACTATAGGAAGTACTAAATAAAAACAAGTTTTTCGAACTTAGCGAACCCTTTGTGTAGGCCACACATAAAATAGCATACATCCCTGCTGTGTGTCAACCAATTCAAACAATTAATTTAAAAGATAACTCCCGCTGTAAAACAAGCCTAGTGTCGAAAGGTACAGCCCAATTATCAGACACAAATTACACCCAGACTCGAAACAAATATATGAACCACATGCCTGTGTCACTTTGCATGCTACTTGAAATTGTAACTTACAAAAATTTTAATAACCTGGCGATTAAAAAGAGTGGCCTGAGTTTTTTGCCAGTTCTTCTCATGGCTCTACTTCGTCAGCAAACTTGCTGTAGGTTAATTGGCTGACATTTTGTAAATTTTAACGCTCTTATGTGTTAACTGAATTAACCAAAAATATTTCATTTTCATTTTTACACAAAGTTTTGTTTCGTATAGTGATCGAACTATGACCTCATGCACAGCAGTTGCTTACGCTTGCGCACCCTAGAGGTCGTAACCATAACCTATAGAATTGGCAGTGTTCTCAAAACAATATTGTTGCCGACCGTAAAATATGTCAAATTTTGTAAGAGAAGCTATAAAAGGAGTGATAATAATAATAATATTCTATCACATGCACACAGCGCCAACTAGCCCCAAATTAAGCAATTATATTTGCTTGTGTTAGTACTAAACAACTGATATACACACATATTAGTAAATACACACGTATTATAGATAAATTACACGCAGACACAGAACAAACAATCATGCTCATCACACAAAGATTTGTCCTGGGTGGGAATCGAACCCACGACCTCCGTCTTAGCAGTCAGGGTCACTAACCACTAGACCAACAGGCCAGTCAGTGATGCTTCGCCAGTAGGAATTTAGATGTTCTAGTCATTAATGTTCAACCTTAAAGGTGAATACTACCAAGGCAACGCAACTTGTTTTAGAAAACGCGCACCCACGTGTACCGCCGTAAGCAGTAACCTCTGGTATACCGATCATAGACTCCACAGGGAAACTACTGTTCAATAATATCGCGTTGTTATAAAGCCTTCAATTAACTTTAAATTACCTAGCTCGATTTCTCAGTGAAATATATTAGTATTTATACACTATACTATTATATAAAGCAGAAAAGTTTATTTGTTTGTTTGAACGCGCTAATCTCTGTAACTACCAGTCGGATTTTAATAATTCTCTTTGCGTATGATAGCCCAGTTCTTGAGGAAGATATAGGCGTAACATTACGCTACTGGCGAAGGGAGCAGAGCAGTAACTAAAGACGCGGATGAAACCGCTGCGGGACGCTGGTTATAAGATAAAAAGATAAGACATTTATTTTATTTTACAATGATAGCTTGCTTGAGATGAAATCGCGGGCATGCGACAGTCCATTACCCCTTCAGTCCTCTTCTATTTCCCTTTTCCTTCCTCATCCACCTCTCCATAAATGGTCAGCAACGGCTTTTTTATATTTGCCTGCCAAAGTGACTCCACCGTGCCTGATGGTAAGCAGTCAGTGGAATCCAAAAGTGGTGGCCACCATACCATAAGCCATCTTCTTAAACTGCTGGTATGGTGGCCTTCACTATGGCGGCTGGGAATTAATGGGGTAGGGGAAGGGAATGAGGGAGCTGAGAAAAGAGGAAAGGGGGAAATTGGGCCTCCGGCGCACTCACTCACCGAACGAAACGCAGTAGTGCGGATGCTACTACTCTTACGTCGATCTTCTATGAGAGGGCAGTACTTCCCCGGTTGATCCGGCCCATTCATGCTGAAACCAGCGTGGATCTACTACCATATTTGTATTTTCTAAATATTATTTCTGTAAACATAAAACTAAGCATAGAAAACATGTCTACACGTTACAATTGCTACATAGATACCATCACATATATACATACACAGTTTCACGCCTTTTATCCTCAAAGGGGTAGGCAGAGGTGCTTAACCACCCACGTTTCGCCATTTTATTTTGGGTTCATTTAACAGGGGACGAGCCTTTTGCCATATTATATCGGGCACAATTTCAGACTCCGGGCTAATACTGAGAATTTCTCGACACCAAAACCCAACATAAAGTTAAACCGTTTGACTGCACCTTTAGTCTAGTGGTTAGTGTAACTGACTGCGACGCCGGGTGTCGTGGGTTCGATCCCCGCGGAAGGCAAATATTAGTGTGATGAACACTACACAAAAATGTATTTGTCTTCAGTCTAGGTGTTTCCTATGTATTCCAAGTATGTATTTACAAAAAAAAAGTATGTATATGTAATATATTTCAGTTATCTAGTACCCATAACACAAGCTCTGATTAGCTTGGGACTAGATGACAGTGTGTGAAAAAAAAACCTAATACGGTAAGTGTACCTACTTATTATATACTTGTTTGCCATTAAAGTTGTTTAAAAACATCTTTAAATCACAAGTGAAACGTAATATGAAATGTTACTAAATATAACCATTTTACTCGTTTAAAGTAAATAGCCAGCGAAAGTTTTGTAACGCAATTGCGCGAAATGGCCGGTTACCACGTGAAGTAGCAGTTTATCTCTACTCCATAATATTTGGATACGCTTTTATTTTTTATACTTATTGTCGCTTTCCAAACGTTTTAATGCAGTATACTTTATCCGGTGGATTTGTTTGTGAAATTTTCATTAGTTTTTACCCGACTGAAATCAACACGAGTATTCACAAACGTCTTTGCTTATTGTCCTGCTCCCATCGCCAGTAGCGTGATGTTACATAGCCTTTAACCTGCCTCAAAAACTGGGCTATCATACACAACAATATTTATTCAAATTCGTCTGGTAGTTACAAAGATAAGAGACAAACAAACTCGTCCGCTTTATATGTATAATAAATAAATAGATATATAGAAACACATACATGGCATACTAAACCATAATTATATACTTTGACAAGATAGCTTTCAGAATGTGGACTATTTTATTTACTTCATCAGTTTAGTAGCCTAAAAATCGGTACAGACAAACAACTATAAATTTTATAGTTACACAGTAAAAGGTCTCTAAAAGCTTAACGCTATTACATCATAGAGGTAGGCAGTCACAAATGCGTAATGGACATGTTACATTAAATAGAATAACTTTAATGGACCGCAAAACTTTATGTTATTGTGAAAAAGAAAGTTTTTGTTATTATTGTTATACAACTTATAATTTGACGTTAAAAGTCTTTTGATGTCCACTTGAGATAAATGTTTATTATATTCTTACTAGCCTTTTTGCCCGCATGTATGTATGAGCGTATGTATGTATGAGTATGTATGTATATCTTTGACACGCTGTACAGCCTAAATGGCTTGATGGATTTTAACATATGAGGTGTCATTAGATTCGTATTGATTGTGGGAGTAACAGGGTATATTATAAAATTTCAATGTAGCGTCGAAACGTAAAAAAAATGTTTCTTTTTTTCAGTTTGTTGTAGGCAGACGAGCTTTTTGCTTTTTTAATTAATATATTTTGCTTGTCTCAATAAGAACCACGCTTGTATGTAACGACTTTTAAATGGACCACCAAAGTTACTTAACTTCGCCTAATATTAAGTGGAGTCTTAAAGTGATGGTCGCCATTCCAAAAGCCATCGACTCAAACTGCTTGTATGGTGGCCTCCACTATGGTGGCTTTCTGTGATACTTTTTTACGCCTCGCTTAAAAGACCTGGGGCCCTATCACAACCTCTTATAGCAATTCTATTATAACCCTAGTTTGTTTCCTTGTTTTTAAGAAACCAATTTTTCTCGTGCTAACGCTACATTGAAATAGATAATAAGTACTCTTTGTCATTATCACATTTAATACGTATCTAATGAGTTAATGACACCTCATAATTAAGTTAAAATTCATCAAGTCATTTAGGCTGTAGAGCGTGCCAAAAAATGAACATACATACCCACACAATCTATACATACATATATACGCTCGAAAAACATTACCCACCTTGACGCCGGCAGTCAGGCAATAAGGAGGAAGGCAGAATAGGATAGTAACCGATTAATATCACAAATATATAGTTTTACAACAACTACACGCAACGCACATATATTTAGAGCTTGTGTTATGGGTTACAGATACGGATATACATACTTTTTGTAAATACATACATATAATAGATATAAACACCTAGACTAATGCAAATAGACATGTCCATGCACACAAATATTTGCACTGAGCGGGAATCGAACCCGCGACCTCTGCGTGGTAGTCCATACACAGTACCACCGAACCACAGAGATCGTCAGACATATACTGAAGCGAACAAGGTTTTAGATCTCGTACTTTCTCGTGAAATCTGTTCCTTACATCATATCTACACAAAATAAACTCAAGTAATGTAGGGGTGTTTATACTAATGTAATTCGCTGACCGTGGCAGTACTGCGAACTTTTACTTCAGAGAAAGTCAATGACTTTCCCTCTTCGGTATCACTGACATTGAGCCTGACATTTAATAGCATGGAAATCTAATTTTATATTAGTTTCTGATTAAAAGTTATTATTAATGTTGTCTTTAAATATTTTAAAGAAAAGACGATGTTTTCTCCTGTTTATTTTCCGACTACCGCAGTTAAGAAGGGTAATGTTTTTCGAGCGTATGTATGTTTAATAATATAACAATATCACAACAACTACATACAACGCCCTCTGGACTCAAAGTAAGCACATATTGTAGCTTGTATTGTGAGTTCTAGAAATGCGAATATACATACTTAAATACTTTTTTTGTAAATACATATTATACATAGAAACACCCAGCTCTATGCAAATAGTTATGTTCATGCACACAAATATTTGCACGGAGCGGGAATCGAACTTGCGACCTCTGCGTGGCAGTCCGAACATAGTATATATATTACGTATGTATTTATGTCTATTTCTTTGGTACGCTCTACAGCCTAAATGGCTTAATGGATTTAAGCATATGAGGTGTCATTAGATTCGTTTTAATTGTGAGAGTGGAAAATAATATTTTTCTTTTTAATATCTGCCAAAAATTATTAGTGTTTGATCTAAATTAAAACCTGTTTGGTTGGATTATTAGTTTCTTTATATAGTGAGTGTTGTGTATAAGAAAATATAAATAAAAGTTTTTTTTTTTAGTTTTTATCGGTAAGTAATTAAAAGTATTATTGCATTAAATAATATTACTATCAATATCATAATTATATTGAAAAGATGTCCATCTTTAATAACCTCTCTTTTCATTTATTAAGTACATCGACACAGTTTTCAAATCAATTTTTACAATCGAACTCTCCCTTTTACCATCGGTCAGTACACTCAGCACAGTACCCTCCTTATACTCAGTCGGTCAATAGTTCAATAACCTTTGGTATAACTAGCTTCAAAACGTGCTTCCTAATCAGTAATCACCTAGACTAGTGTTATTATGTCTGTTCAATTAACTTAGCAACTTATTGTAAATAGAGTAAACGCTTTTATGATTGCCCGCTTATGGAATTGATAGAAATGTTTTATTCATAAAATCTTTATTATTTGTTAAACAACATAGAACTTTTTTTATTGTACTCTTAAAAAAATATCTAAAGAATTATTACCTATTCATATAAATATTTTGAAAATATTACGAGTACAAGAAAACTACTAACAAACTAAGTATTAGGTATTGAAATCGTGTTTAGTTTATAATTATAAAATATGTATGATAGCCTCTAAGATATATATACTTAAATTGTAATCCCGGTTGTGCCCAACATACAATCACTAGCTTAGTTTGGGACAAAACGAAAACTACCAAAAAAAATTTTAGAAAAATCATAAACAAACTTCAACAATCACGGTGATTGCTTAACATGACAGTTTTCTTCAGAATATTGGCAAATTATAAATTTTATCGGAGTAGAAACTATTGACATTTAGCAATTAATTATTTTATCTATTTCGTACGAAAACAATACATAAATATGATTTTTCTTAAGGTTGACAAAATCTTTGCGCTGGGCAATCACTCTATCGTTTTTCCTAACTTACTATACTTGTAACGTCGTGAATAACTTTGCAAAAAAAAAGACAGACGACCTGAAAAGAGTTGCTGGGACCTGGATGCTGAAGGACCAAGTGTTATGCCGTAAATTATTATATAATAATAATATTTCAACAACTACACACAACGCCATCTAGACCCAAAGTAAGCATATATTATAGCTTGTGTTATGGGTTCTAGAATGCAGATATACATACTTAAATACTTTTTTTTGTAAATACATACATATTATACATAGAAACACCTAGACCAATGCAAATAACAATGTTCATGCACACAAATATTTGCACTTAGTGGGAATCGAACCCGCGACCTCTGCGTGGTAGTCCATACACAGTACCACCGAACCACAAAGGCAGTCCGAGAGGAATTTGAAAAGGCCTATGTCCAGCAGTGGAATGCGATAGGCTAATTGTGATGCCCGTTATTTCGCTTAAAGTTTTTTAATACTACTTTGGAAGTTAATAAGTAATAATAATAATAATAATAATACTAATATAATAATATTCTAACACATCCACACAGCGCCATCTAGCCCCAAATTAAGCATTTATATTTGCTTGTGTTATGGGTACTAAACAAATGATATACTTTTTTTTTTTTTGTAAATACATACATATTATAGATAAATTACACCCAGACACAGAACAAACAATCATGCTCATGACACAAAGATTTGTCCTGGGTGGGAATCGAACCCACGACCTCCGGCTTAGCAGTCAGGGTCACTAACCACTAGACCAACAGGCCAGTCAATAAGTATAAAATGATGGTGAGCGGTAACCGTGGTCTATACATATACCTGTTTTTTATTACCGACAGTGACAGACGAGCAAACAGCCCACCTGATGGTAAGTGGTAACTGTCGCTCATGGACGACTTCAGGGACTTTGCGAAGCCACTGACTGCCTGGTGTGAAGGGATTGAGGGAAATTGGATCCTCGGCGCTCACACTCACCAAAAGAAACGCAGTAGTACGGATACTACTACTCTTACGTCGATCTTCTATGAGAGGTTAGTACTTTCCCGGTCGTACCTGCCATGCTGGAACCAGCGTGGAACTACTACCGTACAAACGTACATACAATGTTCTCTAAGCAATGCGATAAGAAAGCAACCAAGCCCTTACCATCCGTGTAAAGAAAAGGGTATGTGGGAGGGCAAGGACAAAAGATGGGAACCGAGGGGGTATTCGAACCTCCGTGCTCTTACGAAAAGCATTTGTATGGAGACGAATACGTTGCGTGATTATTCTATGAGAGGGTAGTACTTCCCCGGTTGATCCGGCTCATTTATGTTTAAACCGACAAGGATCTAATACCGTCAAGAGCCTAATAAAAAGAAACATGTCCGTTTCTCTATCTGTGAGACTTAGCTTGTTATATTATTCTGAAGGAGTACATCTTTGATACATTACGCTATATTTATTCTGTGCGAATTGTAAGTGAAAACAGTTTAAGGAAACCCACAGTCCATAATAATTTTGTGAGTTTATATGTGCAGTTTATTCTGAATTTGTTGCATCTATTACATTTAAAATTCTTTCATATGCAGTGCAGCTAGAAAAATTAGTGTAATTAATTGTTATTAATTACACTAAAATATATATGATCCGAATTCCGAAATAACATAAAAATGTCGAAAATCGTGTCGGACGCTCATAGTGGAATAGTAATAATAATCATTACCGTAAATGGTTTAATAGCAAAGAGCTCCTACCAACACCTAAAGAGGCTCGCATTAGGTGGACGAGTCAAGGGCCAGATCCAGAAGGCAGTGCTGCTCGACACGGCACTCATTGTGAGGAGTTTTCAATCTCCGGAGCCCTAACCGCCGGTAGCTTGTTCTCTGTACCCGATGCCGGTGGATCTATAGTTTTTATAACTTTTAATTTTTATAATATTTAAAATGTTACTTTTGTTCGATGTTTTAAATAAAGGAAATGATAAATAATAATATTAACCTGTTGACTGTCCCACTACAGGGCAAAAGCCTCTTCTCATATAAAGAAGGCATGAGCATTAATTAATCACAGTAGTACCTATAATAACTAGTGAACATTTTAATTAAACAAATGATTAGTTAAAACACCCAGTATTAACCTTAGCCTACATATGCATCCGGTAACCCAGTGCACGAAAACGCACACAGAATATATGAATCTCACAGTTTTCCCTCGAACAATAGCTTATTAGAAGTCTACGCGCATTACCGATAGATGAAAGTTTTGTAAACTTTGGTGTACTTTTTATATTTGTTTACCGAAATGACACTGTGCTTAGTAAGGCCGCTATTACACAATCATAGAAATATGATCATATCATAGATGTGTGAGTCATTTTTAAATGAAGAACATATATGACGGTATATCTACATGTGGTTCATATTGTCTATGATCATAGTTAAGGGATCCTTTTGACAGCTAGCGTACCAATAGGATCATACTAGCACAGTCTTTATGTAAATACAATGTGCTAGTATGTTGCTATGATCCAACTTGTACGTTAGCTGTCAAAAAGGTGACACTAGCGTAAACTTGATGGTATATGACGTTTATATGATCAATAGGTGTATTATGCAAAAATGAAGAACGTCATCTTAAAACTATGATCATAGAATTTGACAGATATTTATATGATTTAAAGATGATAATGTAATACCGGCGTAAGTCAATAGTGCGATTACGAGTCGTTGATGCAATCCAAATGACGGTGTTTAGGAAAATTTTCGCCACCAGTTTGCGCCACTTCAACTGTCACATTGGGCCAATCAGGGGTTAACTTTCAAAAAGCTCTTGACGGCTAGACCTGACGCATCGGTGCTGCCCCTTTGTAGGTGCCATTTAAGAAAATCCTCTCAGCAATTTTATTTTGTCCTTATGCACGTGAATTATCCATTATGTAAATTAAATATCAAAATTTCCGAAGTGAATACTGAAATATATTTCTTTTAATAACGCTGTCAAAATGGAAGACCTTTTAGCAAAGTGGCGCTAACTGGTGGCAAAATTTTTCCTAAACACCCTCATTGCATTGGTGGCGATTTTGTTTAATTATTTTGCAATGCTCAATTTTAGGGTTGTTCCGAATTCATCCTATGACGTCTCCGGTCTCACCTCACTCATATTTTTTTCTTAATCCACCTATTTATGTTTCTCAGTCAACCTACGACAAAAATTTCATTTTAAATGCCTTATTCTATTCGTAGCTCAACTAATTAGGTTATTGCGACAAATATTACAATCAAAGTAGATATAAATGTTAAACTCAAAGTATTTTTACATTTTAAATTCATGTTTATACTATGCGAATTTAGAATATTTTATCTGTAGTTTCGATAACAAACAAACTCCTTAATTAACGCAATTACCGTAACATAGAAAAACTTTATCTTCTCTGTATGTATGCCTTTTCCTGCAGTAGGATAATAATGAGCCGATATAATAGTGTGCAAAATTCCATACTCTAAAAAAAGTACAAATTTTTGCCTCACGTATTATTACATAGATTTAAAAGATTCGAAATCAAATAGTTTTTTTTTTTCACATGTGTTTAAGAGAAACGTAATAATATTACGTTTACACACGCGTATAAATTAGGCAACTAGCTTTCAGCTGTGTTGTGTCACCAGAGTTTTTGCTTACTGCTCTGCTCCCGTCGCCAGTAGCGTGATGTTACACAGTCTATAACCTCCCTCGAGAACTGGGCTATCATACGCAAAAAGATTTTGTCAAATCCGATTGTTATTTGCAGAGATAAGCGCGTTCAAACAAACAAACAAACAAACTTTTCCGCTTTATATAATAGTATAGATATAAAATACTTTCATTATCATTTGAAAGCAAAGAAAGAAATATTTGAATGATTTTCAAGTAGTTTGTTTTGCAACAGTGGGTAGGCAGCTTTCTTGAATATGCAAGGCACGACACTGCTTTCCTATTCAAATAACGTCAAGAAGAAGGCGCCAATAAGTTTCTTTATAGCTAATTAACCAGGATAGGAACGTGACCACATAGAAAATTTAATCTTATTTACGGAACCCTTAAAAGGTCACTTTGTTGCCCGTCTGTCTGTCTGTCTGTCTGTCTGAGGGAGAATCGAACCCGCGAACTTTGCGTGGCAGTCCAGAAACAGTACCACCGAAGCACAGGGGTCGTCACCATGTTTTTCTTTTTTATTTATATTAGCCTACCAAAGTGACTCCATCCCGCCTGATGGTAAACAGTCAGTGGAATCCAGAAGTGGTGGCCACCATACCAAAAGCTTCTTCATCGTCTTAAAATGCTGGTATGGTGGCCTCCACTATGGCAGCTGGGAATGCGTTTAGAGAAAGGGAATGAGGGAGGTGGGGAAAGAGGAAAGGGGGGAAATTGGGCCTCCGGCGCTCTCACTCACCAAACGAAACGCAGTAGTACGGATACTACTACTCTTACGTCGATCTTCTATGAGAGGGTAGTACTTCCCCGGACGATCCGACCCATTCATGCTGAAACCAGCGTGGATCTACTACCGTAATGTTATAGCTATGTTAATGTTAGTTGTATTGTCTACAAATTTGTACTGAACCCTCGGTGTGCGAGTACAGCTCACGAGCAGAATGTAAAATGCCTGTTAAGTTCAATTCCTTATCAAAACCTTGTCCTTTAAACAACATGTAACAGCTCTAACAGCTAGACTACGTAAACTATTATTTGTTTTCAAAAAGCTGCGTTTTATCGCAGATCAGAAATTAATCTTACAAATCTACAAGGCATTGTGTCAGTCTATAATTCAGTACTGTATTACGTCTTGGGGCGGCACTGGAAAAACAGTTATGCTTACCATAGAGCGAGCGCAAAGAGCCCTTTTAAAACTAGCAACTCATCGACCTTTCCGTTTTCCTACAACCCTCTTGTATGAATTTTGTAACGTGCTAACAGTTCGTCAACTCTTTGTAATGTGCACTGTACTAAAACAGCATGCAACGCTTTCTTATAATAGCAACCTCACTAACACTAAGAGACGGAAAGATATTGTCTGTGCTTCAACATCTGAATCAAGGTTTGTTTTTACCAATAGATTTTTCGCATTTTTAGGTCCTTTTTTATATAATAAAATAAACAAACAAACTTCAATATATGACCTAAATTACGCTAGATCAAAATTATGAGTCTATCAATTTTTGCAAACTTTGAATTATGAACAGACCGAAGAATTGCTGACAGTTAATAAATAATTTACGTGAGTCTTAATAATACGACATGCTTTATTTATCTACAAACATGTATTATTTGTAAAAGTATTGTTAAATGATTTTATCATAGTTTCTAATAATATTAATTATGTTAGTGCCTTTAACGCCTGTGGCACAGGTTTACCCTAGTACAGGCACCCTATTTTGTTACCTACATTTAATTTAAGAATTTTATATATTTGTACAATTTATACAAAATAAATGATTTGATTTGATTTGATTTAATTCCGAGTCAGGTGAAGTCATTTTGGGTTTTTAAGTCAAACTACATGCATTTAAAAAAATATATTTTTACTTGCCTGATTGCGAACCTCTCGTGCATACAAAAGCAGGGGCCTAAGTCTGCTATGACAATAGTGTCAGAATGGTCAATCATTGATCTCTTATTGGTTGAAACTTGTCAAAATCAACCAATAAGAGGTTAATGATCAACCATTCTGACACTATTGTGATAGTAGGCTTAGGCCCCAGGTGCCCTAACCACTGGACCATTACTATACTGATACATGTTAATATAATAAATCAAGACTTTCACTACAATATAATAATATAATATTCTCAAATAACTCAGTGTAACCTTTTACTGGTATTTTCTCTTACAATGAAGGTGGAAGGTTAATGCCTTTGGAAATATAAACTTGTGTGGATGTTGTTTCATGTGTCTGTTTTACATTTTATTTTTTTAAGTCAAAGTCAAAGTCAAAGCATTTATTTCATTTTGATCATAAATTAAGATGCCTATTAAAAGTCAAAATTACATGAAGTCAGCTAATTAACCTACAGCCAGTTCGCTGACGAGGTAGAGCTGTGAGAAAAACTGGCAAGAAACTCACGCCACTCTTTTCAATCGCCAGATAATTACAGTTTTTTGTATGAGTTAACAATTTTAACACATCAACGCAACCAAAGAACCATACAAAGTAATTATTACATAACTAAGATTAAAAAAAAGAAAAGAAAAGAAAATAGAGGATTTCAATTACTTAATTTCATCTAGTGTGGTAATTTGACTACGTATTTTAATTAAAATTAAATATTTATTGCCTACAGTAGCGGACGAGCCAACAGCCCACCTGATGGTAAGTGGTAGCTGTCGCTCATGGACTTCTGTAATGAAGAGCTTTACGAAGCCGCTGCCTATCGTGATATTAATGCTCTCTTTAAACCTCGTTTGAAAAAGGACTCAAAGACTAGTGAAGGTTAATCAAACTCTTCCAGAAGGCAGGCGAGTTGGCGACGGTTAGGTACCTATGAGTAGAGTATTTCATATGCAGGTCTTATTCGTTATAAGTATCATAGGAATCAAATATAAGATCCTACCATGTGCCACACCTTGCCTTTTACCTAGTGAGTCCATACCTTTATGCTAAAACAGCGGTAAGTGCATACCTTAATGCAGTCAACCGTACCTGTCAGCTATTATAATTGTTACAATAATGTACGGTCTGCAAAAGCTGTATATTTCTTGCTCCGAATTTTTTTCTCAGATTTATTTTTGTTAGTAGGTACTTATTTTGTATACGTACAATTTATCAGATTTATGAGATTGTTAGCTTATATGCTGGAGCCTGCTTAAATCATGTCTCCAGGTTCGAGGTCGCAACTCTTGAACATGGCGCTCTTCAAGAAATGAGTTAATAGGTTTCTACAGGGTCGGCTTACACAAGCTACGTAAACGTAAACGTACTTACATAGACTACGAGAACAGCTTACAATGAGATGGTCCGTATGCATAGTATTACTTGTATAAAACCTAACATTATTTATAACCTTAAAGGTGCTTTCTTACCGCGAACATTCATCTGTAACGTAAAGCTTATAGAGTCGATTTTAAGTATTACGTTTCTGCCTCCCTACTGACTGTCAAGCATTCGTTTGTAATATAACATTCCAGATTTAAAATATTACACACTAGTTGCGGCCCACGGCTACGCCCGCACCTTAAATGTGTTTTATCTCCCTCAAGAACTAGATCGATTTTCAGAATAAAAAGTCTACGTCCGATTCCGGCACCGAATCCATCACATACAATTTTCATCGAAATCGGTGCAGCCGTTTAGGCGCGGTAACAAACATCCATAAATGCATACAAACTTTCATATTTATAATATTAGTAGTATTGCTTAATATAATGCTTGGTTCGCCCCTCCCTTACCAACTTAATGCTCAAAATGTAACAATATAAGTTGCGCACTGTAATGCTCGGTTTGCCTTCCTGATCAATGTAATGCTCGGAATCTGTACGTTTCAATATAGTGCTCGGATCTGCGTTTCATTATAGGTGAATGCTCGCTGTCAGGGAGCACCTTATACAATTATTTCTGCAGTCTATTGCGTAATGGAAACATTCAAAGAATGATGTCTACTCTGAACCTGTAAATCCAAATCCAAGACGCCTCATAAAACCTTACCAACTTAATGGATTTTATTAGATTCGTGTTTTGTTGTATGATGTAATAATTCCATCATCCTCATGTCCATGCGCTCTCAAAAATAATAAAATTACAATTTATAGTAAAAGTTTTAAATATAAAAATATTGTTAAGTCAACGCCCACTGCAAACACTTCATATAAAATACTTTCTCATTTGTTAAATTATGGATGCATGATTAATTTAAAGTGTTACATAATATACATATTACGATTTGTTTAGTGTAGATGACTACATGTAATAGGCTAAAATCCAAATTCGCTTCACCAAATTAAGGTATATGAAAGTAAATGAGCGTATTCGCTAACGATTAGAACAGTATTCTATTTCAGTATATTAGTAATATAGTTATATAACTTCTTTTCCTTCTAAAAAGACAACTCACGTATCGTGAATCACATCCTTAATTTATTTATATATCTCTATATTATTTATACAAATATATATTTAAATGACACAGAGGAATCACGGTCAGAATCCAGACATTTTATGAATAACACATGATGTGCATTTTCTTACACAGACCACATGAACTGCTATAGCGTCACAGGCAGTCTTAATATTCGTATACATTTAAGAGAACATTTTTAATATTTATAAATCAAATATATCACCATATAAATGATTAAAGATGGTATAAAATGGCGAGTAAACTCGTACCGGGAGCACATAGCTGTCTGACAGAACTAGTTAGCTGTTATAAAATGCTACTCTCAAGTTACTCTCTTAACTTTAAAATTGCCGCATCACTGCACTAACAAAAGCCTTTAAAATCCAACGAGCAAATTATAAAAATGACTAAATCAACAAAGGATATATGATATTGGTATTGCGAAGTCACAAAGTGGCAACTAATCAATCTGATTTGTTGTATCTTCTTTTTATAATGTTAAAAATATTTCAGTTAACTTTTTCATTAAAAGTAATTTTTTTTTATATAACTGATTAAAATACTTAGCACTACGAATTTAAGGAGTCAAAATTATGTCGTAATGTCGCAATTTTTTTTAATTTGAAACTTTTTATTTAGTTATTTATTTATTTATTTAATAAGGGTCTCCAACAAAGGACATACACAATTACTTGACATTTAAGACAGTCCACATATTATATCGTGTACTCCTTCAATTATAGGACACCACAGCATGCAAGTAAAATATTAATTATGATAAACACAGATTTAACACAGATCAAAAATGTTAAAAATTAAAAAACTAAAAAAAATTAAAATACTTTTAAACTGAACATGTTTTCTTTAATAGAATAATGTTTATTTAATTTAGATCACATCAGTGATACTTATGAACGTCAATAACAAAAGCAATAATCAAATAAATGAATTTGAATTTGAAAATGTCAGCCAATTATTCTACTGCTAGTTTGCTTACATAGTGGAGCCGTGAGAAGAACTAGCAATAAATTGTAAACCAATAACACTTATTATATCCCAGAAATCTAACATGATAT
Source organism: Parascotia fuliginaria (assembly GCA_963082885.1). Lineage (NCBI taxonomy): Eukaryota > Metazoa > Arthropoda > Insecta > Lepidoptera > Erebidae > Parascotia > Parascotia fuliginaria. The sequence goes on along the minus strand of OY720198.1, from coordinate 6,779,000 downwards.
GACGACTTTAAAAACATTTCATAAATAAATAACAATATTCCCTACAATTTTTTATCTTACCAAAATACTTTATGGTCCCTTCTAAGATAAACCTAAAGTCAATAAAAAACAACTGTTTTGGTTTTTTTCTGCTGACGCTCCGTCAACACAAATAAACTTTCTATTGTGTCGGGCCGTGTCGAATACTTTATCGATAATCGCTAGTGATGTGCTTGTGTTGGTCGATGAAAAATATATCGATTGATTTATTTCGATAACTTATTTTTGATTTAGTAATTAATCTTAGGTAATTAGGTTTTAGCTTTTTTTTACTCAATATTCTTTTTAGTCTATTTATAGAACTAGACTAATTAAGTCGTATTAGTGATCTCATTGAGTTTTTACCGTATTAAAGTAAATAATATATAACTAATTATTATATTAAATTAATTAGACTATTTATTACGATAAACCAGGTCATCTAATAGGGTTGCTGCTAAAACCTACGATTTAAGCCAAGATTAGCTCTTTAAAATCCAGGACAAATTACATGTTATTTGCCTAGTTTCGGATCTATACTGTATAAAGCTATTATTAAATAAAATTATCGACACTATCCCATCCCTAGTTGCCTAGACATGACCTCAGCGAAAGTCTAAGGAGCTAGTGATGCGCTTTATCCACGATGCTACTTGAACCTTGTATTGGCATACTTATAATCAAAGAAAGTTTAATCATGATCATGAGTATAAAGAGGTTTTGTTCGTTAAATCGAGTGGTGGCGTAACGGTAATGGTGGTACCGAGAGGCTCGCGAGTTTGATTTTGTAAAGAGGAAACAATGGTAAATTAAATTTTGCATTTTTTGCATGTTTTTTTTTGTCCATTTCATAATGGTAAAACCCTATTACTCTGCTGTCCGTTCATTTAACCTTCTGTAACCAGGCTGTATCTCATGAACCGTGATAGTTAGACAGATGAAATTTTTACAGATGATGCATTTCTGTTGCCGCTATAACAAAAAATACTCAAAATCAGAATAAAATAAATATTTAAGTGGGCTCTCATAGAACAAACGTGATATTCCTGCCGTTTTTAAGTCCGACTCGCACTTGACCGGTTATATAATAGCCTACCAACCAACTCTGCCTAATGGTGAGCAGTCAGGTTCAGTAATAGTGGAGAACATCTTAAAAACCATCCTATAAAAACTGCTAGAATAGTACCTTTGTACGCTGCTTTTCCATGCCTCGTTATAAGAACTAGGATCAAAAAGTTTAGATGTCATTCTCAAAAATACTGCGACGTCTTTTAATTTTAAATGACTTTAAATAATAATCATTTCAAGCATCAAGTCCCATACAATAAATACCTACATAATTAATAAACTTAAGTTTATAATCTAAAACACAATCCCTTTTTTAGTGTCGTGTTATGCAGTTCGGTGTTGCCTTTCATGAAAGCGTCGGAATACAAAAATATTCGGTCAAAACTCTGGACTCAGAAATTTGTCGATATGTTGAGTCACCACACTTATCACGAACGAATTATAATTCGTTTTATATAAATGATATTTTAAGTTTCATACTATTTCTGTAACTATGGAAGAGTCATATTGGTTGGCTTATATAAAAAAAAACTATGATATAACCATAATTTATGTAATGTTTTCTGACTAACAGGTAACAGGTACCTACTGTTAGTCATGAACAGTGAAAGTTTTATTCTTGGAAACAGATGCAGTTTGCAGATAAGTCCTTATTTTTTCCTGCATTATGGTCTCTGTTAAATACCTCAGTAGTATCTTTATTTTTAAATCAAAAAAACAACTCCCGCACTAGGTAACAAGCCCTGTGTCGCGAGGGGCTTTACAAACATTTCACGAACACAAGTACACCTTGGAACAAATATTTATGGATCGCACAAAGTTTTGTTTCGTGCGGGGATTGAACCCATAACCTCGTGCACAGCAGTCGCTTGCGCTCCCACTGCACCAGTGTGCCTTCGCGCAGCGGAATGTTGTTGAATTTAAAGATTTTAATTATGCAGATATTTAGTGTATGACGTCGTATAATTGTGTATGGTAAAAAAAAATTGTGCACGCAGCCATTGTGGAAAAATTCACCAAAAACTGATTCCGCTGGGCGAACATTGTCCTGGAAGAACTTTTTTTAATCCATAGACTGTAGAAGAAAAGAGATGTGTCCAAAAAATAGTGTGTATTTGTGTATAATTGTGTATGTATGAATAAAATTAGTGCATGCATAAACTTCGGAGAAATTCAAGTTTCCGCTACGCGAACGTTTGGCCATTAGCTAGTTTTCATATAAAGCGCTTACATAGAGAGCTGTAGATTTTTACAAACGTTGTTTTGAATTTGTTTATATTTGTTTAAAAAACAGATTTAGAATAAATCTTAGGGCTTAAAAGATAAAAATATGAACGTAAAATATGCTTATTAGGTCTTAGTTCTTAAAGTATGCACTTTAGGGTCTAGATTTTCACGTTTATACAAACCTTGTAAGTGTTTGCAACATGTTGCCAAGTATCAATGATGTTCCGTTAGTAATTAATAAGTTATAGGACAATTTACCATGAATAGATCACTGTTTACAAAGCAGTCAAATATCACGACGCTCTAAAGGAATTGCATGGTAAAATGTATGCCAATAATTAGTGTATTCATTCAACTATTCACATGCAAAATTTCATGTCATTAAATTCAGTAATTTAAGAATAACAATTATAATACTGACGAAGCATCGAAAACCTACATAACCCGACCAAGTTCGGATGGCTACAAAAAAGCGGCCTCTGAAAATCTAGACCCCAAAGTGCAAACTTTAAGAACTAAGACCTAATAAGCGTATTTTTCGTTTATATTTTTATCTTTTAAGCCCTACGATTTTTTCTAAATCTGTTTTTTAAACAAATATAAACAAATTCAAAACAACGTATGTAAAAATCTACAGCTCTCTATGTAAGCGCTTTACATGAAAACTAGCTAATGGCCAAACGTTCGCGTAGCAGAAACTTGAATTTCTCCGAAGTTTATGCATGCACTAATTTTATTCATACATACACAATTACACACAAATACACACTAATTTTTGGACACATCTCTCTTCTTCTAAAGTCTATGGATTAAAAAAAGTTCCGCCAGAACAACGTTCGCCCAGCGGAATCAGTTTTTGGTGAATTTCTCCACAATGGCTGCGTGCACAATTTTTTTTACCATACACAATTATACGACGTCATACACTAAATATCTGCATAATTAAAATCTTTAATTTCAACAACATTCTGCTGCGCGAACGCACACACTGCACCACGGAGGCAGTCTAACCATTGATACATCTTCGCTGTTGAACATAACCTACCTCAAGAAATTCCACTTTAACTTTAATTTTTTTTTTATTGCGTACCTGATGTCAATTGGTAACTGTCGCTCATAGACTTGCAATGCCAGGGGCTCTGTGAAACCGCTGCCTACCGTGATATTAATGCTCTCTTTAAACCTCGTTTGAAGAAGGACATGTCATAGCGCTCGGGAAACACCGCAGCTGGTAGTTCGTTCCCTGCACGTACGTGGCAGAAATGAAATTTAAAAAGATAAATTTTTGCATAACGCTAAATTATGACAGGCTTGATTATGCAGTGGCGGCTAGTATACCTACCGACAACCCCCTTCCCCGCCTCTTACGGTAGGCAGGGGGGATTGCACTCTACTATCAGAAGTACTACAGCCTGCGCTGATGTACGGTAGTAGATCCACGTTGGTTTCAGCATAAATGGGCCGGATCGTCCGGGGAAGTACTACCCTCTCATAGAAGATCGACATATGAGTAGTAGTATTCTTACTACTGCGTTTCGTTCGGTGAGTGAGAGTGCCGGAGGCCCAATTTCCTCCCTGTCCTCTTTCCTCACCCCCTCATACACTTCCTCTAACCCCATTCCCAGCCGCCATAGTGGAGGCTACTATACCAACAGTTTAAGACGATAACTTTTGGTATGGGGGCCACCACTTCTCGATTCCACTGACTGCTTACCATCAGGCGGGGTGGAGTTACTTTGGTAGGCTAATATATATAAAAAAAAGGCCCTAGATAAGTGGTATAGATTTCTGTTCTATTTATAGAATCTATAATATAAACATGAATCGCTGAATGTGTTGCTAAGCGCAAATCTCGAGAGCAGCTGAACCGATTTCGCTAATTCTTGTTTTATAATATTCCTTGAAGTAAGAAGATGGTTCTTATAAAGAGAAAAATTAAAAAAAATGCCTGCAAAAATACACTTTTCTATATTTCCATACAAAAGTATCTTTATTTATCCTAAAATGTTTAAAAAAATGTTCACAAAGCCGGGGCGGGCCGCTAGTAGTTCATAAAATAACGACAATGTTGGCGTTAGCTTATGTCAATCCCAAACATTTTTAATGTATTCTACGAAAAGAATAGACAAGTATATACCAGCATGCACTTAGTAGCACCCTGATGATTTTTTATATAAATTGTACAACACTGTACCAGATGGTAAGAAGCTAACTCAAAAGTCCCGTAATAAAATTGGAAGAAGAGGTGTTGTACCGTTTGGTTCCAGGCTCTTTAGATTCCACTGTGAAGGGACTCTTCAGCTTAGCATGTGTCGTTCTGGATAGGAAAAAAAGTGGGTTCAATTAAAATAGTTCTTCAGAAAACCCTCTACGCAGCTGTAAAGGCTCAAGAGGCTTCTAGGATTCCGATGGTACGAACTGCTTACCGCAGCAACCTATCGAGTGCATCCAGCAAATAATGTACCAATGATTTATTAATGTGATGTTGATGTGTGTGTAATAGTATCATCAATGGTACTAGTGGGATAAATCAGTGCCAATTGTACCATACGGTACTTTTCAATGGTAGAAATGGTCATCTCAAAGATCATCGTGGTAAATACATGGTGGCCCCACTATGAGGTTCTTTAGTGAATGTTAAATAGTACTTTAACATTACTCAGGTAACATTAATCGCTACACGTTTGATTCTAGATACATATTACCATAAATAACTGAGGATGCACCACCGTTGTGCGAAAGAGATATACATAGCCAATTTGTGTAGAAAGAAGAGAGATGGCTATGTTTTGCGTGTTTCGTCTTAGCAGATCACGAGCAACGATAGTTTATAATGTTAAATATATGCAAACGGTTAAATAATTATGTTTCTAATGTATTACTTATTTTTTTCAAAATTTATGTTAGTTTACGGGATTATGTGTAACTACCATAACATATTTTTTACGGTAGTAGATCCGCGCTGCATGAATGGGCCGGATCCACCGGAGAAGTACTACCCTCTCATAGAAGATCGACGTAAGAGTAATAGTATCCGTACTATTGCGTTTCGTTCGGTGAGTGAGAGTGCTGGAAGCCCAATGTTTCCCCATTCCTTTTTCGTCACCTTCTTCAATCCTTTTACCTACCCGACTCCCTTCACCTGTCATAGTAGAAGCAATGCCAGAGACTCGTGAGTCGTCCATGAGCGACAGTTACCACTTACCATCACGTGGGCTGTTTGCTTGTCTGCTAATGTTTTCTGCCAATTTTACCGGTAGTCACAAACTGGAGTTTCTGACTAAAGACTGGTTCTTTATGCCTGCTCTATCGTATCGTTCACGAAGAGTGCTTTGATGTACTGTTTGACCAGGTGCCATCGTCTCCTTTCTATCATCGCGCTACTTGACATCGCAGCAAAGTTCATCCATACTACCTGGGCACATCCATTTCTTGTCCGTCACCCTTATAAGGTCGTCGGTCCACCTTGTGGGAGATCTGGCTTTTTTGTTTTTTATTAGCCTACCAAAGTGCCTCCACTCTGCCTGATGGTAAGCAGTCAGTGGAATCCAGAAGTGGCGGACACCTTTCCAAAAGCCAAACTACTGGTATGGTGGCCTCCACTATGGCGGCTTAGTGAGATGCTTTTTCACGCCCCACTCAAAAGACCCAGGATCAAAATTATATGGAAACACATGGGCTGGCAAAGAGTTCCAGGCTTTAATTGAGCGACAAAAGTTTGAAGTGCTGAACCGTTTGGTTCAAGACCCTTTAGATTCCACTGTGAAAGTGTGCTTTCCTTACCTTTCTGCTTCAACGGCTATCAGCTGGAGCTGGTATTCCATTCTTATCTTAAAATATTTTCAATTGAAGTAACTATTTTATATAATTTATGTAAGACTTACAGTTGTCGACATTGTGAATTGCCATTATGACTATTAACCTCATAAACCAACTAAATAGCTTTAATAAAAATAATTTATAAGATTTAAACTGTCTTTTGTTTTAAAACTTACAGATTACATTTTATGTATAATTATTAATTTCTAGTGGGTCATCATAGAGTAGTTTAGTATAATGGGTCAATTTCAAAGCCATGTAGGTTTAGACGGGTTAAGCTCACTAATTTAGGTCATTACACTGTTGGATCCAGTACATCATATTGTTCCTACAGGGAAAATAGACAGGAAAAATATGATCATGGTATAGATCAGCATACATGGTGACGCATTTTTGCCCGACTGACGCAGTCAAGGAGGGTAATGTTTGTCGAGCGTATGTATGTTCTATGTATGCATGTATTTATGTATGTATATCTGTATGTATGTGAGTATGTATGTCTATTTCTTTGGAACGGTCTACAGCCGAAATCGCTTGATGGATTTTAACATATGAGGTGTCATTAGGTTCGTATTAATTGTGGGTGTGACATAGGGTATATAAAAAATGGGTTTCTTTCGTTCACTTTGATTTAGACAGGCGGACTTCTTGTTTTTAATTATATATATTGCTTGTTCTACTTAATAGTAGACACAATCCACCTTGAACAAGTGTGGCGATCAATGCGCATGCCTCCTCTGTATGAGAAGGGATCTTTCTTTGCGCAGTCTGGTACTATTATTACCAGTTTTAATTACAATATTTGCCTTCATCGTAGATTAAATGAAAAGGTAAACTGAGGAAGAACATGATAAGATGTTCTGTATTTTGAGCTTGAAGTAGTCATATTTAAGAAAATAAACAGATGGACAAAGTATACGTACCTACTTTTGCCTGTATTGAACTCTATCACGAGTACAGACGTCAGATTTACTCGCTAGACGACAGAAAAAGTCATAAATAATACATAATGACTCACTAATTATGATGTACACGCTAAATAAATAAAAATCAAACATGACCCCGCCAAAACAGTTACAAATCATAAATATGTAATACGGCCTCCTTCTAATAAACTCGTTCTAATCGTTCTAAAACTGACTACAACAAGGTCTGTTCTGAAACTAGTTTTTTTTTATAATTATGTCATTCCGAATGCGTTGGGAAAAGTGAAATAGGTGCCTTCTTTTCATAAATTGACCGCGTAAACTTTGGACTGAAGTAAATTGTTGATTTTATTTGTATATACTTGCATTTTTCTCATAAGTTTAGATAAGCTTTATTGTTATAAAAGCTAGACCATTGAAAAATTAGCAATAATCTTATCTACTTTTTACGAAAATTGCGCTGACAGAGGAGTGTGAAATTTCGCACACTTATAGTTTATATAGAGAAGGAGTGCATGTTAATTTTTTTATTATGCAAAAAAAATATTATTATATTATTATGGTTGAATTTTATCCACTAGGCGAAAACTAGTATTGTATTAATAAAATTAAGTTATAGACTAAGAGGGTCTTAACCGCCTGAAAGATCTATTTTAAATAGCAATTTAAAAAATCCGCCTTTGAAAGATCCATCCAAATATGGGTTTAGGAAAGCCCCCTAAACAAAGATGGCTCCTTCAGCCGAAATGATATGTCTTATCAGAGAATGAAGCGCAGTACATCTAAACGGCAAGATTGATTGAGTAACATAATGTCTGAGAGCGGGGACGAAAGGCTAACTTTGTGGCAAACAGAAAGATGGCATTCGTCAGGCTCACATATTTTTATTTTACAGAGTTTTAAAATGATGGTTTATTATCCGCCATACTAATATTATAAATGCAAAAGTAACTATCTGTCTGCCTGTCTGTCTGTCTGTCTGTGTGTTACGATTTTGACCTTAAACCACAAAACCGATTTTGATAAAATTTTGTATAGAGATAGATTAGAGTTCGGGGAACAACATAGGTATCGCTTTTATCGCGAAAAAATGGCATAAAGGGGTTGAAATAAGGGATGAAAGTTTGTATGAAAAATCGTCAATGTATAAATTGAGATATAACCGACATTCACGCGGGCGGAGCTGCGGGCAACAGCTAGTTGTTAATAAAATTGTATACGGACCTCATGCTTTTTCATATAATTCTAAATTTATCTCGATTATGAAAACATTGCATATCACATTACCTGATACGAAAACAAACCTGCGATCTTAGAACTGCAGTCATACCCGTAACAGCTACTACACTACGTAATAAAACCTGTCTGACCAGTCAAAAAACGCTTTCATTTAAATTAAACCGTGGTCCTTACAACAGTAATATTACTACCTGTTCCATAGATTATAAAAGAATGATAATAAATAAATACCATGGATGATTTCTAATGTTCCTAGTTGCACCGGTTGTATTATAAAAAGAAATGTCTATCTATCTCGCTCTCACGTATACCTGTCTCTCACAATTTCTCATTTCACCGTTCACTCGTTTAGCAAGTCCGTACTAAGTAGGACCGAGTTGCTTTACACAAATAACAAAAATAAATTTATACCTTTAATGCAGACAGGTAAGGTTGAGTTTTGACTATGAAGAGAAAGCTAGTTAAGACTTTCTCAAAGTAAATCATTGTTAGTAATATGTATGTTTCTTATTTTACAGTGTAAAGTTGGTCACTTGGCTAGTAGGTTCAAAGCCGTGACGGCGCAAAGACGTCTTAGCCATAGTTCCATAAAAGTATCGAGAGAAATGACGACTAATATTCGCGGACGTATTTAAAAAAATAAGAATAAAAAAAGATGTGAATGTGATTTCAAAAACGGAACGAATTTTTTTTACGCGCGTAATTGAACGTCAGGATGACAGTTCGAAAGTGTTTTAAATTTGAAAAATCTCTCCACCGTAGTGATGTGAAAATGATGTTTTTAATTTTAGTGTCACTATTTATTCTGGACATTATGCCCTTAGGGTGTAACAGCGAAGATTCTGATAGAGGTAAGTAAAAAGATCGATTAATTTATCTAAACAAATATTGATACAATTGACACTGATCTAGATGCGGCATTTTTAGTGACCTACACTTCGGTGAAATTTACTACGATTGAATATATTTTTAGGAATTTATTTAAATATTAAATTAAACTAGCACATCAGTAGTTCATCCACCTAAAAAAGTCCTCCTAAGTATTTGCCTTAGCAACAACTCGGGTTGCAGATTTTAATTTACATTTGATACAAACAATCTCCTGAAAATGTAGCAAGAGATTATTAGCCAAAATAAGTTAAAAAAATTACGTGTTAACTATATGGTAGCTTCATTCATGTAATTTATTTTTATGAGAAATATGCCTGGCAATCTGTACCAGTTTCCATCTTATTTTGGTCCTGCTGAAAGCAGAGAAATAATGACAGAGCGTCTTATATCCTGGATATTCTATTAAAATCTATATATGAGTCGATAGTAAATGTCCTGCGCTCTGAAGATAATCATATCAGCCAAAAGACGTCCACTGCTGGATATAGGCCTTTCCTAATCTTCGCCACCATGACCAGTCGTTCGCCGCCCTCATCCATCGGTTGTCCGCCACCCATATAAGGTCTGCCCACGCAGCGTCTTTCAGTTCGTGGTCGCCACTCTAGAATCTTTCCTCCCCAACAGGAGGATTCTTGGAATGCTGAAGTTCTGTTCTCTGTATCTATAATACTAGCATGTTACTATCCCACTTCAGGAAAAGGTCTCTTCTCATACAGAGAAGACATGAGAATTGATCGCCATGCTTGCTCTGTTTTTATAAGTCCAGGTTTCCTCGCTATAAATTTCTTCACCGTTAGTCAGTAATGTCCAAGATAAACTTAAATAGCAGGTACCTTTTTTTTTCGTGGGACATTGGTACTTGCGTGCTTTTAAGACCCACAACTCTGTATTTAGGAAGCGGGTGGCTTAACCACTAGGCTACCACGCTGATTCTATTAAGATATTATTAAACCTTAGCTAGGACGTCTTCAAGTTTCTTTTTAAAATTAAAAACCACTAACATTGTAAAAGTGAAAACAATTTGCATAATTTTTAGAATTCAATCATGTAAGCCTACATTTGACTCACCTGGTTCCAATTTAGTAATATACTTCTCATTTCAATCAAAAATACATAATGATGTGGGCTTCCATAAAAATGTAGATATGTAATTTAAAAAGAAATTTTAATATTGTTTATATATTATTTTATAAAATTCTTGTATTGTTCTGATTAAAACTTTTGAGCTCTGGTCTCCAAAAACCAAATTTAAGTTGAGACTGGTATCAGAATGTGGTTACGGCAAAGATTAACCAGATGGAATGAAGAAAAGTAATAAGAATTAAGTATGTAGTAAAAAACAAAAAACAAAAAACTTGCTTGACTAAAACAAACAGAAAAGAACATTCTTTTCGCGCTGACGCTTAATTGCAATATATACCTTAGGTCACTTCCACAAATAATACGAATCTAATGACATCTCATATTATGTTAAAATCTGTTAAGCCATTTAGGCTGTAGAGCGTGCCAAAGAAATATACATACACGCATACGTTACCCTTCTAGTGTTCGGCAGCGAGGCAAAGATAGCGGCGATAAATTACACCTTCGTGTAAAAAGAAAAAGGCGAAATAACAGATAGCATAATAAACAGTTTCTTATTAAAAAATAGCCAGTGGTCAGGTAAGAATTGTCACAACCTCTTTGGATAATGTACAAGACGAATAAGAATGTTAGAAAAAGTTATAAATTTTGCCCAGATGGCCTGAATATGTTTTCTATTACTCACCAGTAGGAACCTTAAAATGAGGACAGGCAGGGGCCTCAATATCTTACAAATTACTTGCGAAGAAAATTTATACGTACATGATTATGGTCTATTGTTCACTCAAATGAAGTATACAATTTTACACTAAGTAATCAACTTAGTAGAAGTCGAAAATAATGGCCCAGTGAATAAGGCAGAATAGATTAAAAAATGTATGGGATTGACATATGCTAACGACAATAGGTATTATACAGTTTTACATTAAGTAACAAATTTTGTCGAAGTCAAAATGGCCCAGATATGGCAACCGCTTCGTAAACACGAGGTAGTAGATTCGAATCCGAGCAAGTATCAATGTGATTTTTCAAATCATATGTACTTTCTGAGTTTCTTGGACTTTTCTGACCTACAGTGAAGACATCGTGAGGAAACTGGAACTTAAAAGTCTGAAATTGCCAATCCGCTTTAAGCAAGCGTGGTGATTAATACTCATGTCTTCTCTATATGAGAAGTGGCCTTTGTCCCGCAGTAGGACAGTAAACAGGCTGGTATTATTATTATTATATAACCAACTTAGTGACCTTACAATCTTTATAGTTTAAAAATCGCTATTTCGTTCGTCTGTTTCTCAGTTATCTCCTAAACCACGCTACGGATTTTAATACGATTTTCACTTTCGTTTAGAGAATTGCTTCCGGAATGTATATATAACATGCATGTTATGATACAGAAAAGCTAAGAATTTCAACGATTTGAAATCATGTCGTTAAAACATGTTCGTACCCGCAATGCCGGAGCAGATGGCTGGCTTTATTTTTTATTTTAATGCCGTCTGTGGCAGATAAGCCAAAAGCAATGTTTTGAAACAAACAAAGATCTAGAACAAAATAGAATATTCTTAAGTGCACACCTTAACATCATCTTTTTATACAAAACATATAACAAGATAGCACAATATTAGGTACTAAGCAATGAGGCGCTCATAGCTCGTTGCGCTCACTGATCGGTAAACGATTAGCGGGTTAAGCAACTAATACTGCGGCTGGCCCATGGATGGGTGACCGCATAGTGGTATTTGATCTGAGCGTCTCGTGCTTCGGAGGGCACGTTAAATGTCGGTCCCGGTTGTTACCATGTTGTTAATAGTCGTTAGGGCAAGTCAAGTCACTAGGATGACCACTAACCGCTCGAGTAGTAATTAGGTACTACTACCGTAAAAACATCAAAGGTTTCTGTAGTGTCTGCAATGCGTGCGTGATATTGCGGATGTTGCAAGCGTCTATAAGCTAGGCACTAACTGTCTACCATTAGGCAGGTAGTATGCTTATATGCAAAAAATAACATGCAAAACAAAACGCTCGGCTGCATAAAATAAACTAAAAAGAAAGAAGTCCATTTTTTCTCATGCTGATGCTACATTGCAATATTATATACCCTCCCTTAATTAATACGAATGAATACGAATCAAAAACATTTCTTATGCTACAATCCATTAAATAATTTAGACTGTAGAGCGTGCCAAAGAAATAGGCATACAAACATACGCTTAAGAAAATGGTGCAAACGAAACTAATGTCTCATCTGAACCATTGATGGTGCAGGTCAATGGTGCGTACGGTACGACGGCGACGGGCCTTGATTTCGGCAGTCGGAATAATAACACATCTACACAACGCTATTAAGACCCAAAGTAAGATATAAGATACATCTTACTTTAGGTGATAATAATATGAGTTCTACAATGCGGATAAACTATATACTTCTTCAAATCAGCTGAGTCATACTTTTATCTTTTCCAATAAGTTTTAAGCACACGTTGTGATTCTATGTGGCTGACCGCAAGCTCACCATTGTCTGCATAAGGTCAAATTATTTATACATGGACATTACAATGGAAGACTTTTTAACATCTTTATGGCTTTTTTGAAGATTATTAAGTGAGATTTATGGAGCGGATATGACTGGAAAAGTTGGTAGAGGTCGCTCTAGACATACGCGGACCAAATAGATGATGTGTTGATAAAGGGCACAATTACAAGCGCTCGTAACCTACGTGTGTTTATGAAAAGATTTTTTATGGAATGCAAATACCCTATCCAAAAAAAAGATTAAGTTTTTTTTATTAAGTTAGCTTTATATTGATATAAAAACACAAATGTCCTAATCATCAGATACACATATAACTATTTAGAGTTATGCTCAAACCATAGATAACTGCTAGAGAAGCCTTCGTATCGGGCGAAGGTATTTGCCAACAAATATGTCTTTAAATGAATTTGAGTTTAAATGCAAGACTAATTTACACTAGCTTTATAAAGACAATCTTTATTTGAAATTCGGCGCTGAAGCGCATTCAGACATATTGACATAATGTAAAAGCGATTTAGCGCTGAACGATTATTCATTGCATAAAATCGGACTTTCAAATATAGATCGGTTTAAAGAAAGCCACTGTTATATACCCAAAAATAGCACTTTCATTACACTAGCAAATTCAACAAAGTACCTACAATCACCAAACTTAAATCGACAGACATCCTGCTGAGAAACCGAATAATTTCGAATAGTCTCATCACTATTCGGGCCGCATAACCGAAAACCCGGTCACGACACAACTGGTATAATTCGCAAAAGACCGGTGCCACAAGTAATGGTGTCCACTTTTTCCATGGCCCAAAAAAGGCTTGATTAAATGCCGAATGAAGTTCGCCGTTTCGAACTTCTTAAGGTACATGTAATTACTGTAACGGTTGCAATGTTTCTTAATATTTCAGAACCTTAATGAGGCTTTTTTGTACAATGCAGGGGACAAATAAACAGAAATTTCTGATGGTAATTGGTTATCGTAGCCTATAAATATTTCTATGCATTTCACAAAGGCCGTGAGAGGAAGAAGGGGAGAAAAGGAAACGATATGGTAATTAGGCATCCGTTGCTCTCTCATATCGAACAAAATCTAAAGTATACAATCATAATAAGTATATCGTAGCGTCAAACCTGTCCTTCTTAAATGACTATGACTGCATCGTTGGTCTAGTGGTTAGTATAACTGACTGCGACGCGCCGGGTGTCGTGCGTTTGATTCCCACGGAAGGCAAATATTTGTATGATAAACATTTGTATTTGTCTTTAGTCTGGGTGTTTCATTTATTCTAAGTATGTATTTACAAAAAAATAGTATGTATATGTATTATATTTCAGTTATATGGTAACCATAACACAAGGTCTGCTTAGCTTGGGACTAGATGACGGTGTGTGATAGTGTCCACGTATTATTATTATTAAATAATTATATGTAATAATGATTGTAAAGTAAATACGTGCATACCAGCGGGTATGCACGTATTTACTTTACAATCCAGCTTAAAATTTTCTATTCCTTTGTTGTTTCTGTACATTTTGAATTGTAATGTATTTTGTGCATATTAAATAAATAAATTAATTAATATTGAAGAGACAAAGGAGGTACGTTTGGATTACAGCAAAAGGCGTTCTATAGTCTCTGCTTACCTCAATAATGGAAGACAGATATTCGCAAGTTCATTCTTCATGTGATAAAAACGTTAATGTAAAAAGAATTAGTACAGTAGGTAGGTTATCGTTCGTATTTCCAACACCATACTAACAATATCGGCGTAAAATTTAGTTTCCATACTTATGTGTTTCGCTTGAGTGAGAGCGTCCTCAGCCCCATTACTCCCATAGTCCTCTTTCAATTCTCTTCACCTCATCTTCTTTCTACATGGTCGGCATCGGCTTGGTTGTGTTTTCTAAGCATTATTTATGCAATGCTTACAAAACACAGCCATGTCTATAGGTTACTGGATACTGGATATAGTTGTAAAAAAACGAAAAAAAACTATTTTTGATTTAATTAGCCAAAACACTGCCAAGGTCCGTTATTATTCTGATATTTATTTATTACAGAATAAACGAATTTCATTACCATCGCGCGATCGATTAAGAAGCGTGTTTATTACATTTCAATGTCTTTAATGAAATGCTTTCTTAAGAAATTAGCTTTACGTCTTTTCTCCTAAGGGGTAACACTTAGGTCAGACACACCCACGAAAAGAATTAGTTTAATGCCCGTTTAATGTATTTTAGACTAGAGACTAAAATATGGCAAGCACAGATCAAATAATACTTAAATGAAAAAATATTATATACATCAGTTTATACGCCGTTTCGTTACAACACGTCCAATAAGTGATGGTAGCGAAACGGGCAAGTCACATATTTTGACTAAGGTGTAGAGTTTGTGAAATTAGAGCTTGTAGAGTTAGAAGATTGGCTCAACATGAGATCTGTTAACTTTTTGACATTGTGACCCATGTAGTCTATAGTCTTGCCATCATTTTACATGAACATGTTTGTAGTGGGATATAGTTTTCACTTTCATTTAAAATTAACTACAAGACTTTTACTTAAACCAAAAAAAAACTAAATGCAAAGAACAACAAAGTATTTAAGCCCTTTAACATAAATCATTTGAGTCAGCTCTTTGTAGATATCATCGAAATTTCAAGTATGTACACTTGTGTTTATCGTTTGTTGCATTTTATGATGACCACTTAATATTTTTGGTTTCGTTGACCTCGATTGAAAGTGATTTATTCTGTACGTTATCTACGACTGTAGACATATAGCAATAGTGGTTAATACAGTGACGCTTATGAACGTGTAATTTTAGCTAATTAACCTATGGCTAGTTCGCTGACAAGCCATAAGAAGAACTAACAAGGAACTCAGACCACTCAAAGTCAAAGTCAAAGTCAAATACATTTTATTCATTTGTGTTAATTGAATTAACACCTAAGAACTTTAAAGTTACAAAATGTCAGCTAATTAACCTACAGTCAGTTTGCTGACGTAGAGTAGGGCCATGAAATGAACTTTACAAAGTTAAAGGTTGTAGGGATCCACATTTAAAACTTTGTATGTTTATAAAATACTTCGCAATACAAGGCTGAATCAATAGTGAGATAGGTGACTTTTCTTAAATTAAACGGAAATTAACAAAGTCGTCATATCAGCAGTTTGAGACTTGACATGGCTTTTGGAATCGTGGCCATTGCTTTTGGATTCCATTAACTGCTTGCCAGAATGGAGTCACTTTGGTGAGCTAATATAAAAAAAATATTTGGGGTTTTAGTTGCGACCTACAGGCCTACTGGAGAATAGAAGCATATCTACCCCAATGGGAATCTTAAACGCCGGTTTTTTAATGAACTAATTTTATATTCCTCAAATAAAATCCAGAACTCTTTACCAGCGCATGTGTTTCCTCACAATTAGGATCCCACGACTCCTCTCCGCCTGATGGTAAACAGTCAGTGAAATCCAGATGTGGTTGCCGCCATACCAAAAGCCATCGTCTTATACAGCTGGTGTGGTGGCCTCCACTATGGCGCTGGCAATTAATCCCCGGACGATCCGGCCCATTCATACTGAAACCTGCGTGGATCTACTACCAATAGTAGTTCTTCTACTTCCCATAAAGCTACTATAGTGAGTTTCATTTCGATCCACCCATCACTTCTAAAAGTTACTGATTGGTTCCCATCAGACAGAGTCCAACCATTTTGATAGACAAATATTAAAAATACTATGCTTCCGATCTTCAGAACTCAGAGAACTTATACGAAGTTGTAACTTAACGACTCTCCTCTATCCGGTTATAAAATACCTTAACCATATCGTCAGACAAACATAAAATGCAACAGTGAAAGTCCCATTAAAACTGAGCCAGTTGTTTATTATACATTTGGACAAACAGATAAACAAAAACTGATAAGAAAATATGTAATGTTATTCACCTTCATTCTTGTCTATGTTATTACAAATAACCTGTTGTTGGGCTCAGAATATGATTGTTTTGAAGCCAAATATAAAGAAGATTGCGTATGGCTACTGTGGACTTTATTCCTATGCAGAACAACATTTTTATGTGGTCTACTTATAAATATTATGACTGCCTCTGTGGTTCAGTGGTACTGTATACGGACTGCCACGCAGTGGTCGCGTGTTCGATGCCCGCTCAGTGCATGAACATGAATATTTGCATTGGTCTAGGTGTTTCTATGTATAATATGTATGTATTTACAAAAAAAAAGTATTTAAGTATGTATATCTGCATTTTTAGAACCCATAACACAAGCTATAATATATGCTTACTTTGGGTCTAGATGGATGGTGGACTTGTAGTATGCCTCTGCCTACCCCTTCCGGAAACAAGATGTGATATAATAATAATGTATTAATATTGTTATGGTAAACAAATTTTTGATGCAAGCTTCTCTATGTATGTGTATAATGCATGAGTACGTTTGTGGCCACTTTGAGCGCGAAAAAAAAATATTTTGTATCTGATATGTGTTAGTTTATAAAGTCCTAATGTGTTTTTTTAATGAAGTTACATGTAAAATTATTAACACAGTGAGTGTGAGTGGTACCTCATTATTAATATTACGAAATTCTATTGGTAATAATATTGACACAGATTCTACAATAATAACTTTTTTAAATTGTGTCCAAAAGTATAAGGAAAACTAGCTTTCCGCAGCGCGGTTTCATCCGCGTCTTTGGTAATTGCTCTGCTCCCATTGCTAGTAGCGTGATGGTACATAGCCTATAATCTTCCTCAAGAACAGAGCTATCATACGCAAAAAGAATTATTCAAATTCGACTAGTAGTTCTAGACAAACAAACAAACTTTTCGGCTTGATATTAAGTAAAATATATAAGCATTTTCATCATACTGAAAAAAAGCACTATATTTATAGGAGTTTTAAAGTGCTATTTTTTTAAGTTGTGTCTAAAATATTGTAAATTAAATTCTATACATTTTACCTATATACAGGCTTTATTAATGTTATCTACTAACTTTCCTAATTATAATAATAAGTAAAAATGATGTCCATTTCACCCCACTCCACACTAAATATTACGACACTAGAAACGTTGCAAGTGTACAGTACACCTGCAGGCGGTACTGTATAGAACAATCTCGCTTTCATTGACCCAAGAACGTTTTACTTTCTATCAGTTTATTAAAAGACAGTTTACTGTTTGTAGCATCACGCTTTTTAATTTAAGAAGGTAGGCAGAGTGGTTTACTATTCTTATTTATATTGGTCCTCATGGTGGTTGTATTATTGATGATAAAATAACGGTCAAGTGTGAGTCGAGTAGTATATTATTGGGCATTCTGTCCCACCTGTCGCGCAGTCGAACAAGTTCGCCTACGCTCTGTTGTGACAGAATGCCCAATAATATACGATCGACTCGACTGTCTTCAGGATCTTTCACCGCTCATATCGTACCTACCACATATCGTGCCTCGTTGTCAAGCATCACTACGATGTGTCATGTTAAACACATTTTTATGACGACCAGACGGTTCTTATAAAGTCTTAAAGACGCGGAAAACTTTGCTTGCGCGATGTAGGATTTGATGTTTTTTTTTTTTTAGTTCATCCAATGTGTCATAGATGGTGCTGTAGTACTTTTTGTAGTATATACTCACTGAGGAATCAGTCACGCGCTTGAATTTTATTACCTATCTGTCCAGAGTTGACCTATGCGCTCGATAGATGGCGTTTGACGTCGAATTAGATCTCGCTATGATTTCGTTACCGCCGTTAGTATAAATATTTTCGAATATCTCATCTATCTCGATCGAAGATCGAGCAAGTTCTTCTCGCTTCGGATAAACGTACCCGAAATAGACAGTAGATAGTACTTAGTGTTAAAGTCTATAAATATTCTTGTAATAAACAGTTTTACTTATTGTTAATCAGTTTGTTAACAACAGTAATCATGAAGTTTGTTAAACAACCACAATCGCTGCATGTAAACACAATTTGCGATGATTTTTGTAAAAGTAGTTCGCATCATGGAGAATTGTTACCTAATTCAGTACGATGTATCATTTGTGGACCCTCGAATTGTGGAAAAACAAATTTACTTATTGGACTTCTTATACATGAAAACGGTTTGATGTTTCGCAATGTTTATGTCTATTCAAAAACCTTACACCAACCTAAGTACATTTTTTTAGAAAGAGTTTTACAACGGGTACCAATTATCTCACTCCAGAAATATCAAGGGAATGAGGAAGTCATAAGCGTTCAGGATGCGAAACCCAACTCTGTGATTATATTTGACGACGTTGCTTGCGAGAATCAAACTAACATGCGTGATTATTTCGCAATGGGAAGGCATAAACACATCGACTGTTTTTATCTTAATCAAACATATAGCAAAATCCCTAAACAATTAGTAAGAGATAATGCTAACTTAATTATACTATTCAAACAAGATGATATCAACTTGAGACATGTTTATGAAGAACATGTTAACACTGATATGACATGGACTGAATTTCGTGAAATGTGTTCAAAAATATGGAGTGAGCCCTTTAATTATGTTGTAATTAATAAAGATTGCCAGAAAAATAATGGATGTTATAGAAATAAATTTGATACTTTTGTAGTCTTTGATTAGAAATACAAATATTTAAGACTATGATACTTACATGATATCATTATTCTTTGACTGGCTCTTAATCGATAACTAGCTTATTCTATCGTAATGGAAAAATCACTGAAAAGACAAATCGTTGATGCTGCAGAAGCTGTAAAGAAAAAAGTACGAAGGATGCGAGATTTTGAGAGTGAAAACAAGCAAGCATTGGAATCAGTTTTTAGACCTGTAACAGAGTCTCTCAATTGCATAGCTAATAATACTAATAAACAAACTGAGCTCTTGCGAACTAAAGAAGTAGAAGAAACAAAAGTTCCGTTAAGAAACAATATTTTGCAGAAAGAACGTTCTAGTAATGACGAAGAAGACAGTGGCGCGGAAGAAAATGAATGTGATACCAACAGTGACGAGTCGTACCAATCATTAGGAGAGAACAATCAAGAGCGTGATACATCATCCTGGTCAATATCTTCAGAAGCATTGACAGATATTCCATTTGGTGTTCGAGCGGAGCGAGGGCAATTGATGTTAGGTTCTGCTTTCGTAACAATCAGCAATGATTATATTACCGTTGCTGGACAGAAATATCGAAGCACTCCCGGACTAAAACAATTGTTATTGAAAAAGGATGTAGATTTAAGCACCGTTACAGAGTCTGATATGCAGTATTATAAGATGATGTTGATTGCCACAAACGCACATCGTCGAGACTTTGACTCAAACAAACCAATAAAAAGTAATAAAGGACAAAAATATTTGCAAGTTATAAAACCTCTTTTCAAACAGCCAAGTACTATTCAAAGCTGTCAATCAAAGGGGAAAGGTTTACCCTTGACAAAAATGTGGAAAAAAAATGTTGATTTTGTATATTGGGATGACCCTAATGAACTTGTAGATAGGTTAAAATTATTAATTGCGTCTCGAGCTGCTGGTAACACTGGATTAGACAACGAAATTATTTCAATTATTGAAGAACTGCGTGAAATTAAATTGATTAAGTAATAAATAAATGGTATAAAATGTTCACTGCTCATTTTATTATAAGCCTTTAAATATAATACACCTTAAATATGAATGTAGACAAATTTGGACACCATATTCATAAGAGAATGCGTTTCTCTGAATTATTAGAGTTCAATGAAAATGCACTGCTAAAATCCGAAAGTGGGGATTTTGACATGAAAAAAACTAGATTGAGAGGAATAAGATCTCCTGTAGAAACAGACGATGCTGTGAATAAGGATTACGTCGATCGATTGCGTGATCAAACAATAAGTGAACTGAATAAAGTGTTTGGGTTGTTGCGTGCTCAAATCATAAAAGATGCACAAATAACAGTCCAAAACGTTTTAAAAGCGAAGATACCTGAAGTTTTAGTCCAGTTGGAAGATAAGTTTTATAACAAAGCACAAGTACAAAAATTACTTGAAAAAACTCCGTGATGGCAAAACAACAAATTGTTAATGAGCTACACAAAGCAGCTCGAAGAAACTTTGTTAGACGTTCAGTTATTTTAAAAGGCATAGATGATTTATGGCAAGCTGATTTGATAGATATGCAAAATCTAAAAAAGTTTAATAAAGGTTATAATTACATTTTAGTGGTGATTGATTGCTTCTCAAAGTATACCTGGACAGAACCAATTAAATCCAAGAGTAAACTTGATGTTACTCATGCATTTGAACGAATACTAACTACTAACAATCGAAAACCTAATCATTTACAAACTGATTCTGGAACAGAATTCTATAACGTCACATTCCAAAAGCTTATGAAGAGCTACAATATTAACCACTACTCTTCGTTTTCTACCAAGAAAGCTTCGATTGTAGAAAGGGTGATTAAAACAATTAAAAATAAACTGTATAAATACTTTAGTCTTATTGGGAACTACAAATGGGTAGGTCTACCATTAGAAGTTGTTTTAAAAACCTATAATAATACAAAACATCGTATCACCAAATTTAAACCAGTTGAGGTAAATAAGATGAACGAGTCAAAGATAAGAGAAAATATCCAAAAAACTCAAAAACATACATCAGAGAGATGTCGACCTAAATTCAAAGTGGGTGAAAATGTTCGGATCAGTAAATACAAACATATTTTTGATAAAGGTTACACTCCTAATTGGTCAACAGAAATATTTACTGTAAAAAGGATTAATAATACCATACCAGTAACATATCATATAGAAGATCATCGAAAGCAACCCATTAGAGGATCTTTCTATGAACAAGAACTTCAAAAAACTAACTATCCTGGTGTTTATTTAATAGAAAAGGTTCTTAAAAGGAAAGGAAAGAAACTTTACGTAAAATGGCTGGGCTTAAGTAACGAAGAAAATAGTTGGATTGATAAAGATGAAATTGTAGGTTAGGATTATTAATATATAACTAGGTTTGTAAGAAATATTTCGTTCATTACACTTTCTACTATGCAAGAGAATGGATGGACTAGTTAATAGTGTAATTAATAATCTGCCATTCGAACTCCATTTGCCTGGTTACAACTATTGCGGACCGGGAACAAAACTCGAAAAGCGATTGCTGCGAGGTGATCGAGGGGTGAATAAGCTAGACGAAGCTTGTATGCATCACGATATTGCATATGCAAACCATACAGACTTACCCAATCGTCACAAAGCTGATTTACAACTACTAAATATGGCTAAACAAAGACTTAAATCGAAAGATGCTGGGAAAGGCGAAAAACTTAGTTCATGGTTAGTGAGCAAAGCTATGAAAACCAAACTAAAATGTGGTTCCGGTATTAAAACGTTTAAAACTTTCGTGTCAAAAATAAGAGCAAAAATAAAAAAACTGAAACCAAGAGACAGTAAAACTTTAATTAACGCTGCTTACTTGGCAGCAAAAAAAATATTTCCGAATATTAAGAAAATTCGAGTACCGCGAGTGATACCCTTACCAAAGACGGGGGGTATTCTACCTTTAATCCCAATTTTTGCGGGTTTATCAGCTTTAGGAACCTTAGCTGGTGGTGCGGCTGGTATTGCAAAAACTGTTAACGATTACAAAGCAGGTCAACAAAATTTGCAAGAAACACAACGACATAATAAGGCTATGGAGTCTTTAAAGTTAGGCCAAGGTTTATACATAAGGTCACATAAAAATGGTAAAGGTTTATTCATAAAATCTTCAAAAAACTGAAAAATGAGCTACCTAATCGTGCTTTAACTAATGTAGACATCCAAAGGCACGCACGCGACATCCCACACTTTCGAGGAGTCTACATGAAGGATCAGTTACCAAGGACGCCAAAACGGATTGAATGTGGTATCGTTAACTTGGATGATTATAAAAACGAAGGTACGCATTGGGTAGCTTATGTTAAAATAAACAATTATTGTGAATACTTTGATAGCTTTGGAGATTTGAAACCTCCAAGGGAATTAATGCAGTACTTTAAAAATTGTGATGTTTTTTATAACTATACTAGATTTCAACAATTTAATACAGTAAACTGTGGACACTTATGTCTAGATTATCTATGGAAATTTTGGAATAAATATGTATAAATTTTATGTATTTCTTTTATTTCAATCATTTTCATCATGTCACTCACCTTATCGATAACTGGAAACTCGTCTGATTTATGTACATATTATCCTAATACATTACAACTTCACGGACATTATGAGTGTGCCTTATTGCATTTCTCAACATTTAATTCGATTCCGAACATTGAAAAAATGAATAATAAATTATATTATGGCTCTAATGAAGTCCTTGAACTACCTGAAGGTACTTATGAATTACAAGATATCAGCGATTATTTAAAATCGGAAATAAAAGATTGTTCAATACTAATACGATGTAATAACAATACTCTAAAAACTTTGATATTCTGTACTAAAGATATCGATTTTACTAAAGAAGGGACTTTTAGGCGATTATTAGGGTTTAAGAAGCAGATATTGAAAGCAAATAAATGGCATGTGTCCGAGTTACCAGTCAACATTTTACCTACGACCGTGATCAGGATAGAATGTGATATTGTAAGTGGTTCGTACATAAATGGTAATCCTAGTCACATTGTACACGAATTCGCCCTCAACGTGCCCCCGGGATACAGAATTATAGAAATTCCGAAAAACGCTATATACTTTCCAATCAACCAAAACAGCATAAGCAGTATACATATCAGGCTATTAGATATAAACAATCGCTTAATAAACTTACGTGGTGAAGAAGTGCAGCTATATTTACATCTTAGAAAAAATGATTGACTACAATAAATATGAGCCTCAACAAATGGGAAATACCAGTTCTACTAAAACAATCAAGCAAATAAGACCTCGGTCAAATAAAAAAATTAAATTAACACGGGACAATAAGGAATTTCTTAAAACGATCGGTTTGCTAAAATGAATATCTTAGATGTTTTATCTGCTCCAACTTACGATAACACTGTTGAGGGAATCGAATTTCATTCTTACAAACCCTACATAACGAGCTTCAACAGGAACGATGAAATCCGCATACCTATTAATCAACAGGATCTGTATATACTACCTTCAGCGAGCACTTTGTATTTGGAAGGAACTATAATCGTTAGCAAAAAAGATCCAAAAGAAAAAGCGAGTAGCGTTTCTTTAACAAATAATTTTCTACTCTACTTGTTTCAAGATATTCGATACGAACTAAATGGAGTAGAAATTGATAAAATAAAAAACGCTGGTGTGACTACTACGATGAAATCATTTGTGTCAATGAATGAGAGTGAGTCAAAGATATCTTATGCATGGGGTTGGAATATCGATGGCACTAAAAATATTAATGGAGGTAGTTTTTCTGCTTCTATACCACTTTGTAATATTCTCGGGTTTGCAGAAGATTTTAAAAAAGTAGTGATAAATAGTAGACATGAATTGATATTGTTACGAAGCAATACTAACCTGAACGCGGTAAAACTGAATACTGGTGAAGTTGTAGATGATGTTCAGATAAATAAAATTGTTTGGCGGGTACCGCACGTTAAAGTGTCAGACAAAGAGAAAATAAGTTTGCTAAAACTGTTAGAGAAAGACCGACCGCTCCAGATGATTTTTAGAAATTGGGATCTGTACGAATATCCTACTTTACCTAAAACAACGAAACATACTTGGTCTATTAAAACATCATCACAAATAGAGAAACCGAGATATGTTATTATTGGTTTACAGACAAATAGAAAAAACAATGCAAGCTCTGATATGTCTCAGTTCGATCACTGTCATATTCGTGACGTTAGAGTATACCTCAATTCAAACTACTTCCCATATGAAAATCTAAATGTGAATTTTGCTAATAACCGAATTGCTTTATTATACGAACAATACACTAGATTCCAGCAGTCATATTACGGTCGTCGCGCGGAACCTTTATTAAGCGAAAAACAATTTAAAGACTTGGCACCCCTCTTTGTTATTGACTGCTCCAGGCAAGCAGATAACTTGAAGACAGGTTCGGTTGTGGATGTAAGAGTGGAAATTGAAACTGATTTGGATATACCTGATCAAACTTCTGCATACTGTCTTATATTGAATGATTGCATAATTGAGTATAAACCGCTTAGTAATACTGTGAGAAAAATATCATGAATCCGAATACTATCATAGTAGATGTTCAGGGGTTTAAAGATCTATGTAATAATTTTATAATAAAGGAATTAGCTTTTGCTAGTAGCGATTATACGCAGTCATTTTTAATAAAACCACCATATATGTTTAAATACTTAACAAGTAACGAAAAAAGGCAAGTTAAATGGTTGGAAAGGAACAGAGGCATTTATTGGAATGAGGGTTATATCGACTACAGAGAATTCCAACGTATAATCGTTCCGTATCTAGAAAATAAGGAAATCGTTGTAAACGGTTTAGAGAAAGTGAAATGGATTAAGGATCTTTGTGAGAATTGTAATGTGTCTGACCTTAGTGAAAAAAACTGTCCTAGTTTCTCTGTGTTGTATGATAAGTACTGTGATGAAAAAAATAATTTAAATTGTACTAAACATTTAAAGATGTGTGCCCTAAAAAATGTGTTGTGTATTAAAAAACATTTGAATTTGTAAAGAAATGTGTATTTCAGTTTAAAGTAAATAAAAATAATGAAATCTTAAAAATGTGTTTATTTCACTAGTTTACCTGCTACAATAAAAATAATTAAATTAAAAGAATAAAACAAAAAATAACTTTAACTGTCTAACCAAAGTTACAACATTAATTATAAATAACAATAAACACAAAACCCTGAAAAATATTAAAAATCGCTGTCAATCAAAGATTTTGATATTTTTTTAACTAACGATTCCGTATCGTCCATAACACTATCAATAGCGTCTTTAACGATGTATTGTGCATTTATTATCACGTTCTCACTATCACTATCACTATCACTGGTATTGTTATTGCAGAGATCGATAACTGATATTTTTATCAGTTTTATCCCACGTCGATGCAGTTTACTCATCACGAAAGATTTTGTAGGTTGTTTCTTAAGAGAAGGCTTTTCTCGACGTTGTCGTTTGGTTTTTTTTTCCTTCGTAAGTTGACTGCAGTGCGGGGGTTCGTTGTAAATCATCTCAGATAGTCCTTCGTAAGGATCCTGAGCGTACTGGCTGAATACAATTTCTGAATCGCAAATCTGAAAAAAAAATATAAGAAAATTATTAGCTATTAAAAAAAGAAAAATCAAATAAACAAATAAATATTAAAATAATTATTTTGCTCACCGATGACATGATTATGATGCACACTGTTAGATCAAATATCTCTTATTTTATTGTACAAGTACTCGAGACAGATAATATTTCTTAAACAGCTTAAAGGTAACTAATTTAGGCAAATAATTATATAGTTAATACCCTGACAGGAAACGAGCATTGCGACATTATAAGTTAGGGTCTGTTCACATAGACCTAATTGTTATACGGCGATGGTTTTCATTATAATGACAAAGCATATTATGCTCGTTATACATTTGATTGAAAATAACTCTTATCTATATAATAATAAAAGCGAAATACCACTGATAACAAAGCCTTTCAATTGTTGATATAAAGCGTGTATGAACTTGATCAATCAACAAATAGCAAGCTTGCATTTATAGTGTCATTGACAAGCAGTATATCATATTTCGTTATTGTAAACTAGTATCGCCCTCTGACGTTACCTGCGAATTATTGACATGAACCTAATTCGTTTATAATTTTATTGGTTAGCAATAATTAAACGGTGTATTAACAAATAAAACAATGTAAATTAATAATTTACTTCATTTAATAAACAATAATTACACTTAAGTACTTATTTATAATCTACAGATACAGAATAGTTACTATACATAATTATATTATACTAGGTTATCATTAACAATTATAATTGTTGAGTGCCAATGTTTTTATTGCTATTTGTTCTAGTTAGTATGGACTAAAATTCTCGTACGTATAATTAAAACGAAGAATTACAAACACATTTTTTTAATTAACCTATGCTGTTCTAACATACACATAAACATACATTTTTATTTTAAAAATGAGCAATGACCCCAAGCTTGGGTTGCGATTTTACAATTAGATATCGCGCGTTTATCATCATTGTTAGATAGAGCAATTTTGTTTACACTTTGTGTAAATATTTCGTGTTTAATGGATTTAAACACAATATTTTGCCTACGAATAACTTCACTATTAAATAAAACGTTTTCGTAATCTGTGATACTTAGATCACGAATAACACAAGATTTAACTCCTTTTGCTTTTTTAATTATTTTGTCCTCTGTTTTTATTGAATAAAGTTTAGATCTTAAACCGACGAAATCTGTTATAACTTTTCCTCCCATTTCATCTTTGAAAAGACCCGGAATTTTTTTATTCATTTGAGGTAACATAAATTGATTTTCTACATTATAGTTACTGGTGTCGAAGTATTGCAGTAACTGATGTTTTATATCGTGATAAAAATCGTTAGTGATTATTTCGTAAACAAAAGAATCCGTGTCTGTATAACATAATTTCACTCTTCCCTTATACATAGGTTTAATTATATTATAGTGAAAGTGGTACATGTGTGATTTAGATAGTTCTAAAACGGTGAAACCAATATATATAGGCTTGTCTAAAATTATCTGATCTGGTTTCATTTGTATCGTTACTAAGTTCTCGGAAAGAATTGATGCGCTATGAAAATAGGGGTTGTTCACGAGTCTCTCAGCGTAGGAAGACTTTTTGGTTTTGTTATTCGTATCATTCCACTGATTAACCAAATGAACAGACACTCTGTTTTCTGTGTTTTCCAAGGTTTTTCCAAAAACGCTATTATTTAACAACTTGAAGAAATCTTGTTCAAATGTACTGGTTGCCTTTTGTCGTAGTTGTGTATTTAATTCAATGTATTGCTTTAAATAGGGACTTTGTCTAAATGTGATGACTCTATGAATTTTGCGTAGTATCAAACCGTGCTCCAAACATTTTTTTAAATGCACATAATGAATCACATAGTTATATTTATTATATAGATTTGAAACCAGTTTTTTAGTTTTACCTCCAGGTGGTATGCATTTTTCAGGACAAAAAGGTAAGTCATTATGTTCGCTGTGTAAGGATTCAGGGTAAAGCAGATCGACTTCTAGTATGAAACCCCATTTCGCATTGTCATCAATACATTCAACATGTAATTGGTTTATTTCATTTTGATTTAAAAATCTAAAATCTGAATAGGGTAAATATTGACACATACTGTAACCGTAAAGGTTATTGCAGTCCAAATAAACTATAAAACATTGTGGTTTTGAAGCATCGCATTTTGATAAATACTTATTATTAGCTTTTGCATAGCGATGGGAGCACATACACAAACCACCTCTAATACCGTTTTGAATCATTCGTACGATAGCTAAGTCAGAAACGAGTTCAAGTTGAACACCTGTTTTCAATAGCATTGCATCAAATGATAAACTAGGTGCGGTTATGTAAAACGCAGGGTCCAGTTTATAATGTTGTTTACAAGTTTTTCGAAAATTCTGGAATATATCAGTTAGTAACAGAACATCTGTTTTCAAATATAAATCAGTATATTCACCTAAATCTTTTATATTGAATTCATTCCAAACCAAACAAGCATGTTTATAATCTTCATCTGAAATAGCTTGGTTAGTTAGAACGCTGAAAAAATGTTGCCTCGATGGTAACTTGGTTTCTTCATAACATTTCCAGTTAGTCATATAATCATAAGGATACACCCCCTTCCTTGTAAGCAAATTAAATTGATCATTGTTAGGAAAATGAGAGCGTAGAGTGATGAAATCGTCATTATGCATAGTTTTCGCAAGTTTGTCTAAGCTAGCTCCTAAAAAACTAAAGGAATCTAGAAATCGTAATTGAACGTATTCATTTTCGGCGATCTGTATGAATTTGGAAAACGAAATATATTTTTCTTTAGTCTTTGGAATAATTGTTAACTTTCCAGGCATCTCTCCTAATTTCTGTATAAATAAATGACAATCGTATCCTGATAAGTTATGGAAAAATATCGGTATGAATTTAGGTATTTTATACTGTAGATTACAATGTCTATGAGCGGCGCCACGGTATCGTCCTGTTATATGACAATGATCTCTAACTTTATTAGTCCAAAGTAGGTTTTCACATATGTAACATTTATAAGCTTGTTGAAAATCTTGCGCGTCGTCTTCTGTAAATGTCATGACATGGGTTTCGGTTAATACTTTGTAAATCTTTTTAACATCAGCATAAAGAAATTCTATAAATTTTGAAACACAGTCAAAACCGCGATAACTTTTAAATACCTCCTTATTAAAAGTGTAATTTAACGAAGAAACAATGTTATAGGCGAATGCTACAGGCACGTGTCGTTGTAAAAACGATGTATTAGCAGTGTCGGGTTCACTAACGGATGTTGGTTCCAGCAATGTTTCGAAATCAGCGTATATGACGAATGGAATATTTTGTTTCCTATCATAATTTTTAAACTGTAATACAGATCCTTTTTCAGGTAAAATAGTTACGATTCCTCCACATAGATGATCATCGATTTGTTTAGGAGTAGGAAAGAACAATAAGCAACTTTCGCAAAAATATAATTTACTATGATGTTTCGTGATTTGGGTTTTAACAAGACGAGGCAAATCTTTGATGAGACAATAATGGGATGAACTATCATTTTCTAAGAACAATAGATGAATACTCTTAGATTTATCCTTACACGATTCAGGTTTGTACAGAGGACCTGTTATCAGCTTATTGTTTTTTAAACCGTATACGTATATATTTATAGATGGGTTATTTCTTTCAAAAATAACTATATCTGAAAAACTCATGGGAAAAGAAATATCCTTAACATTTAAAACATCTCGAAAGTGAGGATAAGATGTTACTCGCTCTGGATGTCGATTTGTTGGGTACAAGGCAGCCACAACGCACCACAAAAAACAATAATTATCATTATTGTGAATATTTAAACACGCCTTTTTGTTCTTTATAAACTTGGGTAAATCTATAAAATAAGATCCACCGAGTGGTTGATACTTATTAACATTGACTTCTAAATGTAAACTACTTAAAAATGACCATCCACTGTCTCTCTCCTCAAATTCTTCAATTTTTTTCAACAACGATGCGACTACCGTTTCATAAATAGTATTGAAATCATAATTAAAATGTATGACAAAATTTTTGGTGGCAAAAGATTTGATTTCTTGTAAATCATTTTTGTACAATAGAAATAAACAAAAATGTTGAAAATTAATTTTTACTGCGTTATGTTTTTTAAGTGAATCATCGATTAAAGATTTAACTTGTTCGCGAATATTACTAAAAAAGAATTCAGGAAAATTATTTGCTTCATCTTTGGATGCAATAACTCTGTAACTAATAATACGTCCTTTAAACGACGATCGTAAGATTTCAACGTTTTCAAGAATAGGTATAGTACTATTATTTTTGTGTTTATTAGTTCGTAAGTGACTGGTCCAGCAACGATTATCTACATAAACATTGCAAACCAAGCAATGAGGCATTTTGATACAATTATAAATGTATAAACATAAAAGTACTATAAGTAGTTAACTGATAAATAATTCGCTATGAGAATAATTGAAAGGTTAAAAATCTAAAGAACGATGTGTCAAAATTTTAAATGTTGAACGACAACACGATATGTGTGCCAAATCTAACAATATACAAATTACAACAAATGGTACAAAAGTGGTACTTGAATCCTTTAGATTTTCAACCTTTCAGCTGGTACAGAGCAATAAAATAGGTACCTTATATAACAATAATTAATGTACTACATGCATCTGGTATTTGTATCCAATTTCCAGCACAGCTTCATGTTCTGTATGGTCAGCTTTTCAAGTATTCTAGTGTGATCTCAGTAGAAAAAAATAACCGACAGTCAATCAGATGCTTCCTGAAAATAACATACAAAATATTTAATTAAGTCTATACCCGCTCATTCCTTTGTGAGAAAGTAAACGTTAAGTATCAAATTTACCTTTTATTTTCCTAATTATTTATGTTTATTTCCCAGCCAAACTTCTCAACGTAATGCGGTGTACCTAATATCTTGATTTGTTTGGAAACGGTTTCGCGAGATTCCAAAGTTTTTAAAAATTAATTCTGAAAATTATAAAAATTGGATAAGTACTATAAAACGTCATAATATTATTATATTACCACTGTTTAGCACTCATTAAAAATGTAAGTAGGTATACCCGTTATTTTCCACAAATTATGAATAAATATTTCGCTTTGCATTTAACTTGCGGCAGTCAGACCAAACTCCAAAACACGCTTTCCAACACAATTCGATGTAAATAACGCTTCCTGAAAGAAAACATACATATAATTTAATTAAGTAGATACTTTAAACGTAACACGCTTAACACACGTGATAAAATGTTAACATTTACCTTTATTTTCCTAAATTAATAACGTCATTTATTTCGCGTTAATAAATCAGTCAACCACTGCACCGCTGCTTTATGATAATGAAAGCCTATGTTTTAGAATATTTGGTTTTTAAGCGAAACAATTTTTTCAATATTTTAATAGGTAGGTACATAATTAGTCATATGAGCCTGTTATTAACTATAATCATACGACCTTTTTCCAATAAAGTAACCATTTCATAATTTAATATTACAAGCAATACTTATTCAACAGTTTTATTTGACTTTATTCAACCTTCATATTTTTCTGGTCAACAAAATCTATTCCCATAAATCAGCGATATTAGGTAAGGATGGCACGCATTCACATTTACCTTATTGATCTAAATATCATCGTTTGCTTTTGATAATATAGTTTATTTTGTCAGCCCTAAGTTTTTTCGCTGCATCAACAATCGATACTGTTTGCGTCGAAACTGTTTGTAATCTAATTCCTTACTCTTCATTTTTACGTTGATACACTACGTACAAGAAAAGTAGTTGATTTATTCACTATAACTTAAGGGTTTGCAACAACTTTGTAATACAGTAGGATTATCACACGATTTCGTTTTTAAACATCATGTTTTCGAAGACCTAGATACAGTCGAATTTAAGTATTCAAGTAGGGATACCGTACTCAAAGTACTCTTTCATTAGTATACAACTATCGGTTGTTGTTACTTTCGGTGTTGATTGCTGACCTGCTGCCGCTCGCTGACTTCTTCCGCTCCGCCTGCCGTCACCAACTCATCAAGCTACCTTCTCAAGAAATCGACTGTTGATTGAAAAAATGTAAGTATAATAAATAATGTAAGTGTAATAAGTTTCACTGTGTACTATCCATCTCTTTACTTGTCTAAATTGTTATGTTGTCCTTTCTAAGGTTGTCTGGTAGAAATCGCCTAGACCGTGATGAGACCGTGACCGTGATTTTTAATTAAATGTTATTACGTTTATATTTCAGGTCCGAATATGAGTGCGAGGTCTATCACCCAACTGCTGTAATTGAAAAGAAAACTACACACACACGCAAGCAGCCTGTCGCCAACAACAACAGGAAGCGCAAGTCAGGATCATCAACGAATTTATTAGAACCAAGGTACCTAATCAAAATTTGTTATAAAACAAAGTTGAGTTTTCGCCTAGATATTCAGATAAGAAGTGCGAGCGTTCAATTAATTTTAAAATTTAGCTTCGAGCACACATGATACATTTATCATAGGCGATTGATGATTTTGTGACTGGCATTGTTGTTAGGTTTATAGTGTTTAGTGACTTGTAGCGTTCGATCGCTTCGATGCTAGCTAACTGCGTTCAGTTGCTACTTCAAGCGTTCAAATGACGACATGACCGTCGCGACTAGATTTTGTATGTGTGCTGATTGAGGTGTTGGAGCTTCCGATAAGCTACTGTTGATCACTGATCAAGTCTGGTTTGACCCTAAATAAATTATTTTCAGAGACGGTTTCACAAGATGTTTCAGAAGAACTAACATTATTTTTACTCAAGTATTGTTGATATGATGAGTTGACTGCCTATGTGGTTCGGTGGTACTGCATACGGACTGCCACGCTGAGATCGCGGATTCGATTCTCGCTCAGTGTGTAGGTGTTGCTATGTATAATATTGTATGTAATACTGAGCGAGAATCAAACCCACGACCTCTGCGTGACACATCGACGTCCCTACACAGTACCACCGAACCACAGAGGCAGTCACATAGCATAACCACATAGTATAATTTCTACAACGCTTAAAATACAGTCATTTATTTTTTATTTATTTATTTATTTATATATACACAACATACGACTATCTTTACAGGTAACGCTTAACCTAATGCGATAGTGTACCACAATAACATAAAACTTAACTTAATCTAAGTTACTAACTACACTATAAGTGACCTTTGTGAATCCGTTTAATGTACACGAAAACAAATCAATTTGCCCAGCCACGATGTTGAACGTACGCAGCGCTCGCGTCAGTGGAGCGTGAAGCAATAGGTTGGTACGCGCTCGCGGCACCTCCAGCAACGGAGGTCGGCGCGTATATTGCTTGCGATAACCTCAGCTTTATGTATCTTTGTCATCGAAGGAAGAGACATTTGATTTGAGTAAGAAATAATGTAATTAACCGTTTTGTTTTCTATGTTGTTTCAGTAAGAAAACAAAGACCAGTCCTATTGATGTATTCGGGGTCAGTTGGAATAATGATACTGATACAGAGGCCAACGGTGGGTCATCGAGCAACCAACTGGTTTTATCATCGTTCTTCGTAAACCGTGTGGCTAATGGCACCGAGCAACGAACTGCAAACACCGACGGCGAATACTATGTCGATTGTAAAGTTTACAAAACAAGTGATGCGCGTGACACTGATTCCATGATGTTATGGAAGAAGGCACTTGTTCGTATTAAGTTCCAAACCGATACGGATACATTGCAGTGGCGTAAATTGCAAGATTTCGTACGTTCGGTTGACAAATTGTTTGAAGAACCTCCAAGATTTTATAAAGATAAATAAATAAAATAATTAAAAGACCTTTGTCTTGTTTTATTAAATGAAATGAGGTAAGCGTAAAAATCCGTCTTAGGAATCAATTAATCCGTAAACGATACTAAAATACACAACACTACTACTACACAACTAAACACTTTTTTGTTCAAAAGGTTTAAATGTATACAAGACAGTCGAGTCGATCGTATATTATTGGGCATTCTGTCACAACAGAGCGTAGGCGAACTTGTTCGACTGCGCGACAGGTGGGACAGAATGCCCAATAATATACTACTGAGTCGGTCTTACACTTCAGGGTTTTGTACACAATTTTTTTTAATTTAAAGTGTTTTAGTAGCAATACGCATTAGGTAGGTTTGAGCAAAATTCAAGTGTCTACCTATTACAAGTGTTACACCTATTAAACAAAGATCCTGTGACATACGGATGGGGCTGGTGGTCTTACTGGAATGAACCGATAGCAGAGTCTTAGTAAAAATGTAATAATTATTATAAAAAAAAATAAAAAAAAAACAAAAAAAATTGTACTTTTAATTAGGGAACTACGAAAGGAATCTTTAGTAAGCACTTAAGCAGGTGGCTAGTCGTTGGTTAAAATTATTTTTTTCAACATAGGAATGATTCATTCATAATTATGACATGTAAACTTAAAATAGGCTATTTTGACTAATTATAAAAAACTGTTTTATGTTATTGTATGTCATAATAATTAAAGTACAATAATTTCGCCGAAATATTTACTGTTTTAATATACACATGTATGTAAAAACATTAAGATCAAGTAATTTTTTTCTTTCGTTAGTTTCTTTGATGACCACAATTAGTAGTATTTTTTGAATATTGCCAAATAGCCTATTATGCATTCATTCAAACTTAGATTATTATTACGAGTATGAACACTTTTTTTTTTATTTTGTCAATTTGTTTTGTTTTTTAGTTATTTTATTGTATCTTGTGTGAGTTTTTAGAATTCTGTATTTAAATAGTGCCAGTAGTAAACAGATGCAAGATATTTAATAAGAGGTTATTAAAGTTCACTCCTACACTCTCATTCATCAATAAGGGTTTCCTAAAATGGCGCCCACAAGGTGGCAGCACTGAGGCGTCAGGTTCAGGCACCTGTCAAAGTGCTTTCAATCTTTGATAAATAACTGTGAACGATTCTATTGATTTCAAATTGTGAATGAATTTTGAATTTTCGTGAATGGAAGACCTTTCACCTAAGTGGCGCCGACTGGTGGCGAAAAGTTTCCCCATTAAAGAGCATTACTGTGAGAACGCTTTACACAACATTTCTGTGAGAGCAAACCAACAAGGATACCGTAATACTTACTAAAAAAAGTTGAAAATGTTGGGTAACACTGTTCTTAAATCACACCTTTCTGCCATTGTTACAATAAGTGGGTATATAAAATAACTCACACCGTCTACATGGCCCAAATTTTCTATTTGGTATACCAGTAAGACTGTACAAATATGTAATATCACGGTTTTACTAATAGAAATATGTGCGATTTTTATTATATACGTGCGATATTTCTAATATTATTAATAAAAGTCGCTATATTTTTAAACGACTTCAAGAAAAGGAGGAGGTTTCTCAATTCGAACATATATATATATATTTTTTTTTATGTGTTTACGCGGATAACTTCATCGTTTATGAACCGATTTCGATTATTCTTCTTTTGTTAGAAAGTAGATATTCCAAGTGTGGTACCATGATAAGGAAACCAGGATCTGATGATGGCATCCTAGGAAAATCGAGGAGATCTTTCAAAAATCGTACTGGCGACTAGTGCAATTGTTATTCTGTCTGTTTTTTCGGTAAATTCTTCTAAATCTAACAACCGAATCAGACACAGGTTCACTACTGTTTAGTGCAGTTCTTTCAAAAGGTTTAACAATATGACAGCGTCACTTCGTGTACAGTAGTTTTTAAGTTTAATTTACATAAAATAATTTTGACGGTAGTAGATCCACGCTGGTTTCAGCATGAATGGGCCGGATCGTCCGGGGAAGTACTACCCTCTCATAGAAGATCGAAGAGTAGTAGTATCCTTACTACTACGTTTCGTTCGGTGAGTGAGAGTGCCGGAGGCCCAATTTCCCCCCCCCCCTTTCCTCTTTCCTCTCCTCCCTCATTTCGTTCCTCTAACCCCATTCCCAGCCACCATAGTGGAGGCCACCATACCAGCAGTTTAAGACGATAGCTTTTGGTATGGTGGCCACCGCTTCTGGATTCCACTGACTGCTTACCATCAGGCAGGGTGGAGTCACTTTGGTAGGCTAATATATATATAAAAAAAAATGTATCAGTTTATAGTTTTAGTATAATATAATTTAATAAGTCTTATTTTATGTATCAAAATATGTACTAGTTTAAATTTTTGTTTTGTTTTTTAGATATTACGTAGTAATCTGGATGGTACCCAAGATACAAGCACTAGCTTAGTTTGGGACCAAAGAGAAACTACCTATATTATAACACACGTAATATATACTTATTAAATAAATTGAATAGAATAAGTGCATACACGTTTACATGCATATTATGATTTTAGTAGAGAAAAGCCGAGAAATTCAACGATTTTTAATCATACCGTGTCGTGTCCTGCAAAGCAGGGGCTGGTCGCTAATTTTATAAGGTAAATACACCAGTGATAGACATATCTTGTAGAATAAAAGTAGGAACGAGTTTTTATATGTTAGTAATATTTAAAAAAAATATGTTCAATGTTACATGAGATTTTACATTGTACAAGAAGTTTAAATAAATATTGCCTACTCTTTCGGTCATGAAAACTTATGAAAACTAGTATTTAGATTTGGATGTCGAAATAATTTTTCTCTGTAGACTTAGGTCCATATTTTTCAATGCTGATTAACTTTAAATTACATTTTAGTATTTCTGCCGTCTAAGTATTTTAACGATTCATAAGATTGTTATATATATATTTTGTCTGCCTCTGTGTTTCGGTGGTACTGTGTAGGAAGTACCACGCAGAAGTCGTGGGTTCAATTCTCGCTCAGTGCATATATTTGTGTGCATTACCATGTCTATTTGCATTGGTCTGGGTGTTTCTATGTACTTATATATGTATATCTGCATTCTGGAACCCGTAACACAAGCTATAATATATGCTTATTTTGAGTCTAGGTGGCGGTGTGTGTTTGTTGAGATATTATAAGTATATAGTAGGAAATCGTGCGAAACATGGGTGGGTGTGCACCATTTGCAACTATAAGAATCTACATAATATCTGCCTTTAGTAGTGGAATTGAAACCGGACTTTACTCTCATAACAAGAGATATTTCGTAAACCCACGTCACAAGCCATGACAAACAGAGCAAGAACTTAGTGTTTACATAGAGTAGTGAAAGTTTAGAAAACTGTACATATTGAATTAAGTTATTACGATCGTATTGTAATGCTTGCTTGTCTAAGTTGAAAGAGAAATTTAGTTGCAACGTTTTATTGACTTCATTTAGTCTTTCATCGGAATTAGCTTTAGTACAAAATACTAAAAATATATTTTATTTGAAATTATACAGGTAGGTTTATACTAATGAATTCCTTTTGACCTTAACTACTCAATAAGATTACAGAAAAATTTCCTCGCATGTCGGATAAGGTTGCAGACTGAGCTCTTCATCGATATTTTCCGCTTATTCCGTTATGCACCCTAAAACAGCCAACCTAAGGTCTATCCACCCTGCATGAGGTGGATAACCTATACTATTATAAATAGCGGAAGAGTTTTTTTGTTTGTTTGAACGCGCTAATTTCTGGAATTGCCAGTCGGATATGAAAAATTCTTTTTGTGTATGATAGCCCAGTTGTCGAGGAAGGTTATAGCCTATGTAACATCACGCTACTGGGTACAGGAGCAGAGCAGTAATCAAAGACGCGGATGAAATCGCGCCGCGGAAAGCTAGTCAGTTATAATAATAATACAGTTATAAATAGCTGATAAAATGTATTAAATCAACTCGTATAAGTATTATTTATTAATCTTCTTTTGTTATGATAACTAAACTAAATATTGTGTCGACTATTTTTGCCAGTGTCCAGTGTAAATTTATCTCCTTGTTAATGATTTCAATGAAGAAGAAGGAAGCTAAATAACATTCATAATCTTTAGTACTGTTAATCAAAATTTTTTGAAGTGTTAAGTTAACTGGTTAGGAAAAGTCAAATCATCTTACTTTACTTGAAATCGTGAAAGGTGGCTTTAACTTTTAATTTCACTAAGAATGTCAATGTCATAGCTAATGATGCTGTCATTTTTATACTGTCATAAATAACAATAACATTCATAGAAAGTTTTTATTATGTTATTATAGTACTTTGATTATTATAACTTTCGTTTTATTTAAGACTAGCTGTTGACCGCAGCTCCACCCGCTCCCGTGTGAATGTCTAGTCAGAGTAGTGATTCTTAGATGTTTTTTTTGTGAAGATATCTCGCTTAAGTTCATTTTAAAATATGTTCGATTATCTTAAATATTTTACCTAAGACTACTAATCTTTAGGATCTTTTACAGTTTTAGCCCCGTTAACTACCTACTTCATGTTAAACTTACTAAGTAATATTTAGCATATCAATGTATGATCCAAGATATACAATTATCAGTCTATCGTGAGACTACAGCATCTGGTATGCGTTTCTTTTATGCTCTGGTTGCGAAGTGGCACTTCCGCCTTGTTGCGATAGGGTGGATCTACCTATTGTCTTCCCCTAAAAATATTATTTAAAATGATTTTGTGATTGGTAGACGCTTTTTGTTTTATTATTTGACAAGGGAGCTGTTCTGCTTCGCACATAATTTTAAACTTTTTATGACATGGTTATAAATCGTTGAAATTCTTGGATTTTCTCTAATATTATATTATTAATCGTAAAAACCTTTCAAAAGAAATAAATGATTGCAATTAATATATCGAAATCCGTTGCGTAGTTTAGAAAAAGCTAACGCAGAACAGATATAAAAAACGACTTTTACTTTACAGTATACTATATTTTCGAAGACCGCAACCTCACTTTACCCGACATGAGGATCGAACCCAAAACATTGGCGTGATAGAAAACAATAAACTACTGATGAAGTCAGTTTCAAGGTCATGACCATGAAGACATTATGCATATTTCTCTATCACAATAGCATTATAGTTTACAAATAGAAGTTCAAGTTTACTTTAAAATAGCAACTTAACTATTGTGCAGGAACAAAAGAAAGGGTTAAATAGAAAGTCATATCATTTATACTATTAATACCTACGCAATATGATAAACAAATGATGTTTTATTTGTTTTACTGAGAAAGGTCAATTGTATTGTTATTTATATAATATTATCTTTTGCTTGCACTTTGACTCGTAGATAATTTTTGTGGTTAGTAAGCACAGATTTTATTCAGGAATTCGTTATTTTACTGCTTTTGCAGACGACAAATTGTGAGAGTATTAACTAAAATTTAAATGAAGTGAGAGTTTAGTTAGAAAATGTATTGTTGTTCTGGAGCAAGAAAAAATCCTATATCGCATTAGTAATTAAGTAATTTTGTTTAATCAAAGTTATAAAAATGTATAGTTAAAAATATTAAATATTTATTGTGTAATTTTGTAATATTAAATTAAAACGCTAGGACGACAACAGGTTGTTTCACCCTATGTAGTAAAATCAATGAGCGTGCATGAATTGCACAAGATTATGTTGAGAATTTACTCACATTACGCTTGAACTTGAACTTAGATGAAGCGATAGATTTGCAACGTTAAGCACTCTTGTGGTCAGTATATGGATGGGTGACCATCTTGTAAATACACTAAGGAACATGTTAAGCCCGTCGGTATCAGTAATCATAATTAGTATCTTTTTTATTATTATCCTACCATAGTAACTTTACTGCCTGATGGTAAACACTTTGTGGGGTCCAGGAGTGGTGAACATACATACATAATTACACACATACTTCACGCCTCTTACCATTGGGTAAGCAGAGACTATAGAACGCCATTTTCCGCGATTCAAACATACCTCATTTGCCTCTTCAACATTCATTAATCTTTTCATACACACACGACGTTAACGGGTGCTTGTAATTGTGCTCTTTGTCAACACATCACCTATTTGGTCCGCGTATGTCTGTCTAGGGCGACTCCTACTAACTTTTCGTGTGTGGTGGACACCACTTTAAAAGGTACTCTGAGAAGTTTGCATTGTAGTTTACGTGTTCTCACAATTATCTGTCCTATTCTCATTCCCTATCTACTTACTTAACTCCTTACTTCAAAATACTTTGTGCTCCGTTTAATAACTAAAACCTTTTCTTTCCTCATCCTCGACTCCATGGTCAGCAACGGCTTGGTTGTGTTTTCTAAGCATTATTTTTGCAATGCTTAGAAAACACAGCCATCTCTATAGGTTACGGTTACCACCTACCATCAGGTGGACCATACGCTTGATAATCACCAAAGTGGTGTAAAAACGATACTACTTATACACCATATAGCGGCTACGAGCCCATTCCACCCTAAAGATTTGACCCTTTCTTGGTTTGAGCACCCATTCGACCCTGGGATAACAGCAGCACCCATTAGTTCCTTTTCGCGAGTACGTATAAAGTACAGACGGTATAAAAACCTGTATCAGTATATATTATTTAAAAAAGGCACTCAGCAGTTTAACCAACAATTTATAAGATACAATGGTACACCTGTTTCCCATAGCCCTACACTTTCGATGACCCCGATACGTATAGAACTATGTTATGGTGTCGTATTGTTTAGAAGCGATATGGCTTGTCAGTGTCACGTTAATTGCGCGTTTTTTACCTTTTCAATTGTGGTGTTAAATATAATTTAACCATGAGAAGGGCTATATGGTAAACTATCTTACTTTTAAAATCAAAGTTAAGGGCTTCATAAGGTAATAAATAATAAAAAATATATTTTTATCGCCACAAACTACATGCAATACAAAACTATTTAGTTGACAATAATTAGACATGGTTTGTAATTTGTGGCAGATCCGAAGTCTAAACTAAGCCAAGGTCTGTGTTTTAGAACTCCAGGCCCCATCACAATAAAGTATGAGCGCATACTCACGAGCGTACCTATGAACGTGGGTGTGTGTGCGCGCGTGCGTGCGCGCGTGCGTGCGTGCATGCGTGCGTGCGTGCGTGCATGCATGCGTACGTGCAAGTGTATGAATGTGTGTGCGTGTGTTATGTTTCCGCATCACTCCACCTGTGTCAGTTTTCTTTGCACTAATATTGCTCATAAGCAAAACTATAGTGGCTAAAGAAATTAATTTTAACTTCTTAAAAATCCATAGTACCTACATAGCCTACGGTAATTGCTTACCATCAGGCGGGCCGTATGCTTGTTTGTCATTTTAATCGTAGGTACCTATTTAAACTTGAGCGGTGTCTACCAGTGGGTATGCGGTAATACTACTTCACACCAAAGCAGATTTTGCTATCCTTGTGAGTAGAATATCGCGTGAGTTTTGCTCACGAAGGTATGAACTTTTCGCCAGTTCGAGTGAGTACGCGGTATTCCGCTCTAGCTGCGGAACTTCATACTAAATAGCTAAGCGACATCCGCGCGGTTACCTCTACCCACAGCGGCAACGAATACCGCTTATATGTTTGAATAAGCCTTTAATGTCTTTATTGGACAGACTGTACACTAACCGTTATCACTTGAAAGACGTCAAGAATTGAATATAATATAATAGTTTTTTTTTATTGTACATACATCAAATGGGATCGGTTTATTGTTTTAGAAGAAATGAGAAAACAATAACATGAATTAAAGTTTAATTACAGATCATAATCGGTTCCCGCGGTGAACTTAAAAAATCGTTACACTTTCCATAAACAAGATACGGTAGATTTTTTACAGCGATCGCAATTTACCAGAGACAAACTTTCATTGTTTTTTTAATTTGAAACAATATGTAGGTAATTGGGTTTCTGTTCTGTATTTGCAAAAAGTTTTTAAACATAGATTCTATCTGTTTGATTTTATCAATTTAGTCTAAGTAGGTGAATTGCTATAGGTACCTACTAGCAACAGATGCTAAACCTTCTGTCATAGACCCCGCAACGAATTTAATCAGAAGTAAAAAGGAGGAATTGAAAATAAAAATGGAGGAGAAGGAAGGAGGAGATAAGGAGAGAAGTGGTCCCTCTATTGCAAAGCGGGAGACAAATTTAATCTGTATAGGATTATGACCTCTTGTAAGATATCTGTATTCTGAAATTACCTGAAATGAATGTTTTTAATCGATTTTAGATAAATAATTTGATTATGAGGCAGATACTGTGGAATTGTAGGTGCCTTTATGCAAAATACTAGTATGCATAGGCACTTACTAGCGCAATCAGTCATTGGAATTTAATAGAAGGTGTTAGCAAAATAATCAAATACTTAACATAGGTATTTCCATGACCTCTGTGGTTCGGTGGTGCGGTGTATGGGCTGCCACGCAGGTCGCGGGTTCGATTCCCGCTCAGTGCAAATATTTGTGTAAGTGAACATGTCTATTTGCATTGGTCTGGGTTTTTCTATGTATATTATGTATGTATTTACAACAAAAAAAGTACTTATTTAAGTAGGTATCTATATCCGTTTTCATGCACACAAATATAGCTGCTGAGCGGGAATCGAACCCGTGATCTCTGCATGGCAGTCCATACACAGTACCACCGAACCACAGAGATAGTCAAATAATATTTGCAAGTAGCGATCGTATACATATTTTACTAGCGCAATCACAAAACTGATTGATAGCGCTCAAACTATCATAGGCTGTAGGCTAATAATAAAACACAGGATGAACAGTAGCGTCTTGTGATAAGATCATCGACAGAGTCAGTATAGTTTCTCTTAATCCATTCATCTATCCTCCCTTCACGGTAGACAGCGGCTTCGCAAAGTCCCTGGCATTGCAGGAGCAATGCTAGGAACTCTGAGTCGTCCATGAGCGATACTTACCACTTACTATCACGTGGGCTTTTTGCTCGTCTGCCACGGTTGGCAAAAAAAAACCTATCTACATTAATCACTAATCCACCTACCTACCAACCGTGATGTAATGGAAAAAGGAATCCCTAAAAATAATGCTTGTAATCTTTTACCTATAACACTTATTATTTAACGGGTGGAATGTTTTTCTAACAAATGACCATCCATTTAAGTACATTTTACTTTATTTTCTATCGTA
The DNA here is from genome assembly GCA_963082885.1 of Parascotia fuliginaria. Classification (NCBI taxonomy): domain Eukaryota; kingdom Metazoa; phylum Arthropoda; class Insecta; order Lepidoptera; family Erebidae; genus Parascotia; species Parascotia fuliginaria. The sequence goes on along the minus strand of OY720198.1, from coordinate 6,735,870 downwards.
ATAACAAATTACTTTACAGCTTGTAACGTCACTAAAGAGAAAGTTACTCTTATTTTCACTGCGACTCACTTCCAATGACCAAACTTTACGTAATATTGCTTTTGTGATCGTATTGAAGTTTTTGAATGGTAGCTTCGTTTGAATAAAGACATCTGTAAATAGCCTAGCTAATTTTTCATAGTCTTCACGATCATAAACAAATTTATGATCGTGTTGGTGCAGACCCAGAGAGTGGTCACACTGGCTGCATTGTCAGAAGCAGTAATCAAGTCTTTCTGCGTGTAAGTGTAGCTTATTTTTGCAACTACTCCACGGAATCGTTTCATTTTAATGATAAAACATAGCTCACAGATACTGATAGACGTTGAGGCAGAACACACAAACTCAAATTGTAGCCAGGTGTCCTGCGTGAACGACGAGCTCGATGCGACGCGACGCTGCGAACGCGACGTACGCGATCAAAACAACAGCGTAGACTGCTTGCGGCTTATATGGAACTTGTTTTGTGGGCTACCAGACGCGACACCACGAAATACGAAATTTTGATTCAGAAGCAAAAGTATTTAACTTTTTTATACTTAAAAAGTAAAATAAGTACAAGTAGTTAAGTATGAACTTGCAAGCAAAATTGCGCTGTTTTCCCCGTGATTCGAGAAGTAATGACCGAAATCCCGTAGAACAGTTGTCGTATCGCATCGCGTCGCGTTCGTCGCTCATGCAGGACACGACCTAAGGCGCTCAATTATATCACTTTACCAACCGAATTCGTGATGTCACTGACAACTTGTACAACGTGAACTAGCTGAATTACCTTTGGTTGTACCTTAATATTGCTAAAAAGGTTTACGTCACCATGCATTATCTCAAAGTATTTAGGTGGTAGCAATTAATTAAAAATTTAAGCATATTTTGTTACACTGTCTTTAAGAGGCGATTATGTTAACTGAAATAAGAAATGAAACTAGAAACATAGGTACTACAGTACCTACTTCATTTGTCAAAATAGAAGGAAAATAAAGGGAATAGAGCCAGACTCCTCTGAGTGACAGTAGTAGATAATACTTTTTTTTAAATATATTTTAACCCCCCAAAGTGATTCCACCCCGCCTGATGGTAAGCAGCCAGTGGAATCCAGAAGTGGCGGCCACTATACCAAAAGCCATCGTCTTAAACTGCTGGTATGGTGGCCTCCACTATGGCGGCTGGGAATGGGGTTAGGGGAAGGGAATGAGGGAGGTGAGGAAAGAGGAAAGGGAGAAATTGGGCCTCCGGCACTTTCACTCACCGAACGAAATCAGTAGTACGGATACTATTACTCTTAAGTCGATTTTCTATGAGAGGGTAGTACTTCCCCGGACGATCCGGCCCATTCATGCTGAAACCAGCGTGGATCTACTACCGTAATAATACTGAAGCACAGACGCAATAAATTATTATAATCGTGAAATAATATGAATAAATAACATTCGAACTTATTATTATTATGAACTACGAGCGAAAGTCGACTACTAGTTGGTAGCAATAAATAACAAACGGAAGAAACCAATTTTTAAATGTAGCAACCCAGAGTTAGAAACCTAGACCATATTACTAGTCCAGAAAGATAACAACACAACCTATTACCCTACTCTTTCTTACATTGCTTATGCATACATACTACCTAATTACATACTAGGATTTGGAACTCTTCCAAATTCTTACTTTCACCATTTTTTTAAAAGCGGTGATCAAGCACACCTATAGTAAGCGACACAATCTGAATCAGTATGCTATAGGCGTCACATCATAGGATGTTTGACGACATAACGACCTATGACAGAGATGCCAAATCTGACATATAGCCAATGCGTCTGATCGCAGGTTGAAAGAGACAGAGAAAAAACTTGATGCCTATGGACATGACTGTGCTAAGGATAAGATTCAAGTCATGGCGAGAAAGTAAAGAGTAGGACGATCAAAATTAAAAGCGAAATAAAGACGTAACCTTTGGCACTCTCACTCGCTAAACAAAATTAAGTAGGTTTTGGATATCTAATATTAATAAATTACTAAATTTAATCAATTTTTTTATTATTAATTTGAATTCTCTTAATTTAATGAATCTACAATTCCAACTAGTATTATAATTTAATTGTACCAATTACTATTTAATTTGTTTTTTCTAGTTTGTAATTTTTAACATTTAGCTTTTTTTTTGTATCATCCTTGCTCTTTAAATGCATGCTGTACTTACCTGTAAAAGGATGCTATACTACTATGTCCTTTATTAAGTAAAAGATAAATGTTTTAGTATATTAAGTAGTTGTTGGTAAATCTAAATAAAATAAATAAATAAATCTATTGTAGTAGTAGCTACCTGATGGATTCAGTAAGAATTTGCTAGATCGCTTGAAAAGCATCCTTTTCGGAATAAAGATAGGCTTAGAAAGTTTGTTTCTATACTATTGTCTCTTCTATATTTCTCTCCATTATATCTTTGAGTATTTTTCATTTCCCTTCATCAAAATAGTCCATTCTTGAATTGAATTGGAAAATTCACATACCTCCGTAAAGAATCGATCTACGCGTGTCTTGTCTACTTCACTTTATATAAAAGGTGTAAATGTATAACAAGTGTCTTTATAATAGGCATTAAAGCTTTTAAAACATCGATTCATCACCAAAATCGATTGGAAAGTACTTGTATCGATTAGAATTACAAATAACTTGATTACAATTCGATACTCGTGTGGCATACAATCCTGATAAATTTTAACTACCCTTCCGGCTAAAAACGTGATACTATTTATTTCTTTATAGCTAATGATACGGTGACGACACGACAAATGGCATTTAAAAAAATAATTAACTCGTATTGTAAAATAATGTCTCTAGTTCACATATTTTAATCAAATTTCATAAAGCATTACCATGTCCTTAGATTGAGGTTACCCACTTACCATCAGGTGCTTGTTTGACACCGAAGTTGTGTAAAAAGGATCTCATAAAGCCGCTATCGTAGTCCATCATGCCAGTGGTGACACGATGATTTTAGGACAATATTCACCACTCCTGGACCTCATTAATTACTTACCATCAAAGAGAATGTAGTAGTTTTGGTAGAATAATATAATAATACCAGCCTGCTTACTGTCCCACTGCAGGGCAAAGGTCTCTGCTCATTTAGAAAAGGGCATAAGTATTAATCACCACGCTTGCTCAAGGCAGATTGGCAATTTCAGACTTTTAAGTCCAGGTTTCCTCAAGATGTTTGCTCTCACCGTCAGTCAGATATGTCCACGATAAACTTTAGAAAGTACATATGATTTGCAAAATCACATTGATACTAACCTGGATTCGAACCCACTTATATCTTGTTTTCGAAGCAGGTGCCTTATCTACTGGGTTATTTTGACTTCGAAAGGCGGTAATTGCATTACATTAAATTTGTTTCTTTCTAGAAAGAAGTAAGCAAAAAGGTTTGTTTAGGTCGTAAACGGCGTCAATAGGTAGCAGATATTTATTATTTAATACAACAGAATACATATATGTAGTAAAATTATAATTAATATATACTATTTATATAATTAGGTACTGTTACCAAATTGAGCTATTTAAATGTCGTCGCGTTCTCGTCTCATGTCGTATAAAGAATGTTTTTACTAACATTGTAAGCATCATTAGCAGTGTCCGTCCAGGTCAAATTCCTGACACTAATAATAGGATATCTATAAATAATAATAAATCAAGGCCATATTTTGACTGAATAATAATAAACTTTTGATTTTTAAGACATCGTTACGTTCGTTTTAAGTGGATTCTTTTTTGACAAGGTTTTTATTTTGGAATTCTGATATTTGCTTTGGATTTTGTAAAAGCTGATATATATTCATAGTTAACAAGTGGTCGTATTGTGTTTAGGATCTAGGACAAACACATCATTTTAGGATAAAAAACTTCTCACTTACCAAACATATTGCCAGCTTCGGCATTCTAGAAATTTCTTGAAAGAAAATCTCAGTCTTATTACAAATCGCTAGTATTTATTTACAGGAAAACATAATAATATTAATATAATATAGAACACCAAAGCCTACTTAAGATATTGAGGCACTGACGAAGTGAAATGGTAGAAAGTGTCATACATGCGAGCAGCGTACAATTTGTTTGATGACGGGGAAACTGAGCTCTCTAAACTTGAATCTTGTAAATAACACGTGCTGTTTAGTAATTTTAACAAACATACGATAGAAGAAAAAGTAAAACGTAAGTAACGTTATGTTATGTTTACAGTTATCTATAATATAAAAATGAATCGCTGAATGTGTTGCTAAGCGCAAATCCCGAGAGCAGCTGGACCGATTTCGCTAATTCTTAATTCTAATAGTCCTTAAAGTACGAGGATGGTTCTTAAGGAGTTATAACTTTTCTATGTTCCCATACAAAAGTCTCTTTATTTATCCCAAAATGTTTAAAAAAAAGTGCACCCGTGCGAAGCCGGGGCGGGCCGCTAGTTTTACTATAAAAATAACTCAATTTAAGTTTCAAATGTATTATTTGTATATAAATAGAACTGTAAACGCAATAGTTTCTTACTTTTTATACAGCTTTCACCTAATTCTAGCATGTTAGCAAAACATATTTTTGAAATATAGCTAAGATTAAATAATAAAAATTGAAAACCACAAAATATGACACGTTGCGACGTGGCCACTCATGACGCGTAAACCCTCGTAACTTCTCTCTTTAGAAATATGTAAAGCTTTCTTTAGTACCTATAGAAGGCTTTAAAGAAACTGCATCGTATTTTTTTAAATTTTGATCTCATGTAAGTACCAGTTTTGTTTTTAATTATTACCTGACATTACCTAAAAGTATTATTATTAGTATTTGACATTTTATTCTTTTTCATATTGATATTTGATATTTAATGACTTTTTCTAATGTTAATAATAATAATAATATTCTACCACATTTACACAGCGCCATCTAGCCCCAAATTAAGCAATTATATTTGCTTGTGTTATGGGTACTAAACAACTGATATACTACTTATATACATTTTTTTTTTTGTAAATACATACATATTATAGATAAATTACACCCAGACACAGAACAAACAATCATGCTCATCACACAAAGGTTTGTCCTGGGTGGGAATCGAACTCACGACCTCCGGCTTAGCAGTCAGGGTCACTAACCACTAGACCAACAGGCCAGTCAAATACCAATGTTGTGCATGTAATTTTATTATTAAATAATGAACCTTGTAATTGTGTATTTTTATAAATTTGCACGCCAGTTAAGGCCGAACATAAGATACTATTGTTTACCATAATATCTTGCATTTTATGTATGTGCTGTGTTCACTCAAATACATGATGCAGTCACTGAGCAAATTAAGTATATTTTACTTACCCCCAGTTTTTCAAAGGCTGATCAACGAAAAATGAACTAATCACCTGTTAAATCTCATGTTAGATCAAATTAAATACATTATCGACGGTTTTAGCATGCTTTTAGGTACTTCACATGAGATTTAAGAGATGATTAGTTAATTTTTTGTTGATCAGTCTTCAGAAACTGGGTGTTAGTAACATAAACACAAATGTTTTCGACAACATGGTGCGTTCTATACCAAAGCTCCACAATGAAAGAGTTCAAGTTCGTTTGAACCGATTTTCATATTATTATTGAACCGAAAGACGCAGTGTAGGCAGACCCCTCATAAGGAGACTGACAACCTTATAAGGGTGGCGGGCAACCGATGGATGAGGGCGGTGAAGGACCGGCCAAAGTGGCAAAGTTGGGCGAGGCTTAAGTCCAGCAGTGGACGTCTTTTGGCTGATATGATGATGATGATTGTACTGATATCTAAGATGACAGTAAATTTATGTAAAAATATTCAGTTCTCAAAGTAAACACCAGGTGCGCTATTTCATATTTACAGATAAAAATTGAATAGAACTACCAATAAAATGTAAGCAGATATCTGGTTCTAAACAAATTGATATTGCCTACATTATGAGTTGCTTAGATAGCAGATACTTGACTAGATGTTATCTTAAAACCTCTAATGGTAATCAATCATGATTCCTTTCTATCGGGGACAACGTTTATCTCGAGATGTGACAAGTAATTTATCTGGAAGTTGGATATTGCACAAATTTATTCAATACTAGTTTTCTGCGGCGCGGTTTCACTTTTTCTAAGTTACATTTGGTTACTGATACCCATCGCTCGTAGCGTAATGTTACATAGACTATAACCTTCCTCAAAAAGTAGGTTCCGAACGCAAAAAAGGATTTTCAAAACCGGTTCAGTAGATCCATAGATACAACCTCACAAACTTCTCTTTATAATATTAGCATACATAATTTTTGTAATACAATTAAAATAACAGTTGTTGCCCTCAGGTATTAAGCAGTAATGATCCACGGTCTAGTAGTTAAATCAAATTATTATAAATAAGAAATTTTTTTATATCTCTATTTGACACCAGTGGGATACATTTAGAAAAGCTAAACATTTCATGCATATTGGAGGCATGACCATAATATTTTTAAACTGCTACATTGAATCTCAACTTAATACACGTGTCCATTATTGTGTAATGTTGTACAAAACTATATTTTAAAAATTTTTGTCCGTTTTGTTTCAGATTCTAGAAAACTCTTCGGGGGATATCGAATAACACCAACATATTGCAAAGCATCACGCGCAGCTAAATACAATAGAGGCAAAACAATATGCATGTTCAACCACGAATGTGTCCAACGAGGTGGGGAGGTAGTAGGAGCTTGCATGGATGGCTTTCTCTTTGGAGCCTGCTGTCAACTCAAGTCCGACAGCCAATCCCACATCCCTAAAGGCCCAGGCGTCGTCATGACTAGTTATCTTGATTATCCTGATGCTACAGAAACTGATGATTATGAAGTCGAAGAACTAAGTGCTTGGCATAATAGCTACAAACCTGTAGTAACACCAGGTTATAAGCCAGGTGATAAATTCCAAACAACACCAAAGCCAGAATATGCTTTAAGCACTGAAGGAGAACATGGTGAAATGATTTCTGAGGGTCTCACTCAGATTACGAATACATTATTAAGTTCTCCTCCTAAAGATAACGGTGTTATTTATCTGAAGCCTAAACCTGATTATTATACTCACAGCAGTATAGACCATGGTGGACCAGATACTATATTACTACATAGAAACGGTTCAGTAGTAGATACGGTGGTGAGACCGTCAGATTTTAACATTCAATTGTCGTCAATGCAGACTAAACCTACAGTCGCGCCAAGCACAACTGCATCTCCACCACCGAAGACGGTATCTACACATCGTCCAATAAAACCAATATTTAAACCCAAACCAATGACTTCAACAGAAAATTACATTGTAATTTCTACAGTGACTAAAGATTCTCAAAAACCAGAATTATCTTCAATCAATTCCATCATTCAAATGCTCAATGACAGTACTCCAAGTATGAAAGAAGATGTTACTCCTTCTATTGATTTCATTGAGACTAAATCGTCACCTTTACCACCATATACCTACTCAAGCTACTCATCGACTGGCCATTACGTCACTTTGAAACCAACATCTCTATCAACATACTTGACGAATAAACCATCAACATATTTACCAAGCAAAAAACCGTCTTATGATTATGTACATACAACTCCAAATAGCTTACCGCAAGATGATAAACCATCTTCGTATTATTCCTCGCCAAGTCCTAGTCAATCAACTAGTCAAGCAGCTATTGATGCTTTCAATAGGTACCCAACAGATCCTACTGATTTTACGGATTTGTCTACCTTCAGTTATATTAGCTCGACAACAACAGTCAAACCTAAGCTAAAACCCACTCCACCGAGAAGACCTCCATCCACAAGCTATGTGACTGGATCAACACCCATACGACGACCTGATGTGCCTGTACTAACATACAGCACTGTAGATACCTTCTCAAGTGTTACTCCAACAGTGATAGTTCTAACTGACATCCACACAACAAAACCACCTCCAGAAGCAGATGAGCCTCAATTTGTTGAAATATCTCAAGAACCTTTCAAAAAACCAGTCAGTCAGATCACCGTCAACAACCATATTTCATCAACCAACAATATTTATGTACAGAAACCCTCATCTTATAAACCTTCAGCTTCTTCGCCTACTGTAGTCATCACTCCTAAGCCTGGAGTGACTACTCCATACCCAATAGTAGCTTCTACAAGACCATTACCAGTATTTACAAGCTCAAATATTGATAGAACAGAATTTCCAACTACCAGTAAGCCAGAAATGCAAACATCTCCTGATGATCTCATTAACTTCCCACCGGTAAGAAACCCAATGCTCAATGCTACTGGGTCTAACTCCGCACTATATAATACAAGCATCTCATTATCAGATAACGAACTGGACGTTCTACCAGACATAGAGTTTACGACACCCACATGGGAAGCCGACGACAAATTAAAAGACAAAATGAATGTATTCGTAAACAAAATAGTTGGGAACCTCCAAGGCACCTTCCAAGAGCTTCACGATATAGTAATATTAGGAAATAAACCAAATAAGACTATTCTTACAACGACAACTCAAAGGCCGAAAAAGACTTTACCGACCACAAAAAGGCCTTTCTTGACGACGACAAAAAGGCCAATTAGATTGACGACAACGACTCGCAAGCCGACGGTGAAGACGACCCGCAAGCCAGTTCGGTTGACCACGCAGGCCCGCAGGACGACCACTACACCAGCACCAACCACGACGACGACGACCACAAAAAAGCCGGTAAGATAGATTTATAATATTTATTTTTATTTTATTACAGCTTTGTACACATACTATAGGCGGACTTTATGCCAAGAGCATTTCATACCAGTGTATCTATAGTTGATGCACTGATCTGATTTCTAGTAGGTGCAAGATACAGGTGTTGAAAATTTAAATACAACATTATATAAAACGAGTTACTAAATAAATGATATTTACCACTCTTTATGAAATTAGACTTAAAGATAAAAAGAAAACTGTATTTACATTTTGCACTGTCTGAAACCTACACATTAAAATATAAAAGTTTATAATCAATTTTTTTTACCCTACCAAAATGCTTAAAGCCTCAGCGGTCAGCGAGATCAAAAAGTGGTGGTCACTATTCCGAACAATGTGCTTTAATGTCTAAATGTCTAGCGCACGTAAATAATATAACAGTAATTTAAACACATAAAAACTATGCTAGTAACGTTTTACTTACATTTGTCCTCGATAGCAATTAAACAGGCCACAGACCACACAGTGTGGTTGTAGTCAAACCATGCGGCCCTTCTTGACGTCGAAATGCCATAACGCTACTATTGGTCGGAATCAATTCATGTTAAGTCTATAAGCATCACGTCGCCGTAGGTTATCGATACCGCAAACAATAGATTTTCTATTTCGTTTTTTTTATTGCACGAGCAAACAGCCTACCTGATGGTAAGTGGTAACTGTCGCTCACGATCGAGTCTCTGGCATTGCTTCTGCTTATATCAGGGACTCTGCGAAGCCGCTGCCTACCGTGAAGGGAGTGAGGGCAGGTGAAGGGATAGAGGTAGGTGAGAAAAATTAAATGAGAAAATTAGGCCTGGTTGGTGGCTGGTCTAGTTTCATGGCGTCAATTACGTCAGAGGCAGGGATTTTTTCATATTAGCCTACCAAAGTGACTCTACTCTGCCTGATGGTAATCTGTCAGTGGAATCCATCCAGTGAAACTAAAAAAATATAGGTATTTATTTTATTAAATTTAAAATGAACACCACTTCGAAATTTTATAAATGTCATTTCCTCACTCTCTCTGATTACAGGTAACGACCACAAAAAAGTCTAAACCTACAAAGAAAGTGACAACAACGCAGGTGGCGACTTCGACTACGGAGTTTAACGATGAAGTGACCACAGAAACCTACGTGGACCAACAAATAGATTACAATGATAAGAATTGTGAGCACCATTTGTTATTTTCTAAAGATATGATAGTTTAGAAAGTTGATTTTAGAGCAATTCTAAATATATGAGCCCACGGCGATAGCAATAGTTTTGTTAACTGATCCTTTGCTAAGATAGAAATAAATATCTTCACGTAATATCTAATTTTTGCAATAAAGTTTTATTATTATTATTATTATTATTATCTCTTTTGACTAGGAAGAATGTTGGAGTTGGTAAGCCCTTTGTCAGTTATTATGCATATTTCAGTTTTGGTATATACAATATACATACCAACTATTCAAAGGTTATATTTTGATAGAAGTAATGACTAAAGTTAATGCTAGACTTTATAAAATTTTAAAATATTTAATGTCAAAGGCTCGGGTCTGCTATGGTTTTATATAAGTGTTGTAAATTGATCTATTAGTGCTATTGTCGTGGTCTTGTACGCACAACATTTAAATCTATTGTGAATTAAGCTCACTTTTGTTGTGAACTTATCTCTATTTTACTAAAACTTGTATTTGTCTTACCGTTGATAGCGTAAAAAAGTTGAATGTCATAATTTAGTTCTCAGAGAAAATACCAGGGGTACTGTTCATATTTCACTTATTTATAATTAAAATTTAATCTTCAGGTTGATGAAGTATGTTAGGTAAAAGTATAAATTTTTATTTTAACATTTCAGTGTGTGGTGTCCGTCCTTACTCAAAGTCAGGGCGTATCGTGGGCGGCAAGAACGCCAAGTTCGGTTCTTGGCCTTGGCAGGTTCTTGTCCGAGAGTCTACCTGGCTTGGTCTCTTCACCAAGAACAAGTGTGGCGGTGTGCTCATCACCAATAGATTTGTGACCACTGCTGCTCATTGTCAACCAGGGTTAGTAGAAATATACTAGCAATTTTATCAAAGTATAATATTTAGCCTGGCCCTGGTGCAGAATAAAAAGCACTTGATCTGTTCGCATGAGAGACAAGACCTGCTTATCCTAAGATTATAAATGCAAATATTTGTGTGTGTGTGTGTGTGTTTGTTACCACTCAGTGCCAAAATGGCTGAACAGATTTCGATAACAATTTGTATGTAGATAGATTCGGTGCCGGAGACGGACATAGGCTAATTTTTATGGTTCGCGTGGGAGACAAAACACATTTTAGGCGCGTGAGAAGCCGTGGGGCGCATCTAGTTATTAATGATTTAAAGGATATTGCACTTACTTATGAGAACATTCACCTGGGCAACATACCCGAAAATGGAGTTATTGCCTTCATAATAAAATATAGATCATAAAAAAACGATAAGGTAGATAGCCATTAGGCTTAATATACTCTTACTACCTCAAAGAAGATGATATAAATGAATTTGGATATTTATAAGTTAAGTATTAATTTTAGGAAGCATTCTAGGGTCGATATAATTTTTTTTTATTGCTGACAGTGGCTGACAAACAAACAGCCCATGTGATGGTAAGTGGTAACCGTCGATGGTAACATTGCCATCGAGCAATGCCAGGGACTCTGTGAAGTTACTACCTAGCATAAAGGGAGTGGGGTAGATGAAGGGATTGAGAGAGGTGAGGAAAAAGAAATGGGAGGAAATTGGGGCTGCGGCACTCTCATTCACCAAACGATACGCAATAGTATGGATACTATTACTCTTACGTTGGCCCATTCATGCTGAAACCAGCGTGGATCTAGTACCTTGAAAAAACTGGTGTTTCCTCGTGGCCAAACTATTTCGCCAAACTGATTCGACTACGAGTAGTCCTCTAGAAGCAAGTGCTTTTCCTTTTTATGCGTCAATTACGTCAGTTTGGTATGGAAAAAGGGAATCCGTGGATCATTAGTACTAGGCTAGCAGAAGGTTGTAGGAGGTTTGATAAGCTTACTTTGGGTCTAGATAGCGTTGTGTAGTTGTCTGATTACTATTATTTTTTTCATTCAGGTTCCTAGCATCATTGGTAGCAGTATTTGGTGAAAATGATATATCAGGCGACAGTGAACCGAAGAAACCTGTCTCCAGGAACGTCCGGAAAGTGATTGTTCACCGCCAGTATGATGCTGCAACCTTTGAGAACGATCTGGCTTTACTTGAGTTGGAGTCGCCTATTAAGTTTGATGCTCATATTGGTAAGTTATATAATAAAAAAGTTTTATAAAACGTTATGTAACTAGTAAAATGTAGCTGTAATACACTTCTGCCTATTACTGGCAGTCATGTTATATTCTAACAAATATCAGCACAACTGCATTGTGTGCTGTTTTGACAAATGGAAGACTTAATGTCATATGCTACCGATGCAGTGCTATCTTCAGGCACTTGAGACCACTTTTCACTGGAAAGAACATTAGTGTTACTATGACTGCGGTCTTCTGGAAAATGGAGATCCTTTTCCAGCAGTCTGCTTCACTTTGAGCGACCCTTCCTGCCACTATGAAGCAGGAAAGGAGAATTGATGACTTTTCGTAATCTGAAACGAATATTTTCTTCCAGTACCCATCTGCATGCCTCCTGATGAATCTGACTTCACCGGCCGCGTGGCGACTGTCACTGGTTGGGGACGACTCAAATACGGTGGTGGAGTACCAGCTGTACTGCAAGAAGTACAGGTATTAGATAATATCAATTATTCTAAGAAACAAACCTACTTGTCCTAGATGTTATTGTGATTTTAGCTGAGATCGAATGTTTGACATACTCTGTGGAAAGGGACCTTTAGTCCTACCATGAGTCAACAGCGTCGGTGATGATGATGACAATGACCTTAACAACAATCATCTATTGTAAGAGAACTACATAGAAGGCCTAGGCCTACAAGTGGCATAGATTTCTGTTTTGTTCATAGAATAGATTAAAAAAGATATGGGATTGACATAAGCTAACGCCAACTGTGTTAGCTTATGTCAATTCCATACATTTTTAGCAATCCATAAGGTTATTGCTTGCGACTGCTAACTGAATTGTAAAGAATAGCATTTAAATATAATAAGAAGAAAAAGGAGCCCAAAGGATAAATGTGTCTCAGCTCTTATTCACTGAATTTAAAACATTAGTATGAATACTACAATTTCACGTCGAAAATAGAGAGTAGATACTTTCCCGGTCGATTCGATTAATTATAAAGAGTAGTCTAATACATAGTGTGTACACAGTGTGTATAGTACACTTCTATTTCTTTGCTTTAATAGTCCGGTGGGACGGCAAACACACACGACCGGAGAGAAATCAAACGTAGGACCAACGGCTTTACGTCTTTTAATCTACAGGTATGTAAACGCCGTTCAATTGCAAAATTAGGGTTACTATTGAGATTCTTAATAGATAGACCTCAAGAAAAATAAAATTAGGACCCAGAATCTCAACTCAATTCGATTTACGATCTAACGAGAGGGATAAATCTAATAAATTACTTACCTGATAGGGCTTAAGCAAAGGTCAAATAAAATATTTCCTGTAGTACTAAATTGTGCAATGCATTTGATAATCAACACGCTTTCTCGCGCCAAGTAACAGAAAGCAAATTGTTTGATTTAATGTATAAGTTCAAGTCAGTTAGGCATCCACATACACTGGACACTCAATGGATTAAGCAGACTTCCAAAATTGATAAACAAAAATTTTGCTTCATGCGTTCTTGGCCAAAATCGTGCACATATTTTTCTATCGCAATAACCCTTCCTAAGACTCATTGAAGTCTCTTGTTGCACCTTTTAATCTTTTATTTACGTGATATTTTCAGGTCCCTGTTATAGAGAACAGCGCTTGTCAAGACATGTTCCAAACTGCTGGCCACTCAAAGAAGATCCTTAATTCTTTCATATGCGCGGGCTACGCAAATGGGCAGAAGGATTCTTGTGAGGTATATAACTTTTATGTGTCATTTGTTGCTCTTTCAGAACTAACACTTACGGTTCAAAAAAATTTTACGATTGATTTAAATATTGATGATGATATTTTAATTGATGCGAGGCTTGTGATGTATAAAAAATTGGCAAATTTAAAATTCAATGAGTAGGTTATTTAATAAGTTTACCATGTTGCCGTGAAAACATTAGCTATTTCGCTAAGATTTTTGTAAATTTCATTATTTATTAGAAGCCATGTAGAATTACTTGCAGTAGTCTACACAAGGTATGGTTCTAGCGGCAACCGCAAGATTCGCTGTATCTCGCTTGATTGTAGCTGAATACTATCTTTTCTGTTTTTAGGGCGATAGTGGAGGTCCCTTAGTCCTTCAACGCGACGATGGAAAATGGCAACTTGTTGGCACAGTGTCCCATGGAATCAAATGTGCTGCCCCATTCTTACCAGGCGTCTACATGAGGACCACATTCTATAAACCATGGTTAAAAAGCATCACAGGCGTACATTGAAAGGTTGAATGCAGAAATTTGGATGAATTGAAATTAGGGTGAATAAATTTGATTTTTCTACTCTTTATGTAAAGTGATAGAAGGTGAAAAAGATTTGTTTTTTGACGTTCCATATAAAAATTAAGTCAATTTTAGTCTATGAAGTATAATCTCAATCGTTTTGGCTTTCAATGGGTATTACTATAACACACAAATTTAAAAATAATAGTTATATAAATTTAAAAACCCATCTTAAAATTTCACTATTCTTTGTGCCAGTACTTCTGACCCTTAAAAACTTTTAGGATTCAGGTTCCTTCATGCTGCGGGTATTTTCTTCCACCGTTAGTAATGATCAAGAGAACTTGGGAAATAAATGTTTCAAATATAAATATTTTTGTAATAAAAAATGAGAAACTTAATTATTTAATATAATTATATTTATAAAGATAAAACAGCTCTCTACTGAAAGAAACAATTATAAAATAATCATAATTCTGATGTATAAATTATTTATATTATCATCATTTATTTAGGAAATATAAATATAAGAATTATTAAATAATTTACTCAGTGTAAAAATATTTTTGTAAAAATGTGTTTATAATTGGATTTTTATTAGAAAATGTATAAAATAAAATTACCATGATGACTTCCTAATATAATATATGTAGGTAAGATAAACTCAGCAAGGTTTTATCTTAAAATCAATGGCAAACTTTAGACGTCAAATAATTTTGTGTTTAGTCAGAAAGCGAATTACCTTTTCCTTTTATTTTATATTAGTATATATTTTAACGTTATTAGTAATACTAAATATACCCGTATATTGATAGATTCTCTATTATGGCTAATCTGCTATAATTAATTATTGTTTAAAAAAATTGCGTCAAAATGTTGCTAAAAATGTTAATATTTTGTTACAAAAAAATATTTTGTATATTTTATTTAATATAATAATTATAACCTTGTAAATTATTAGAGAATGCATTTATTATTTATTTATAGATTTAAATTTAGATATTAAGACTGAATTGTAGAAAATATATTATCGTGTTAAATAATTAATTTTTTATAGTATTTGAATAATTTACTTTTGCGTATGTTGCTCAAGTAGTGAATTTAATTGTATTGATTACCATGATGCGGGCAAGCACACTAACCATATAATCAGATGTTTTCAACTAAAGTATATACTTAACTAGAGGCCCGCCCCAGCTTCGCACAGGTGGACATTTTTTTTAACATTTTGGGATAAATATAGATACTTTTGTATGGGAACATAAGTAGAAAAGTGTTTTTTTTTATAAGCATTTATTAAATTTTCTCTCCGTAAGAACCATTGTCGTATTAAAGGAATATTATTAAATAAAAAATAGCGAAATCAGTCTCTCGAGATTTGCGCTTAGCAACACATTCAGCGATTCATTTTTATATTATAGATTATCTCACTTTGAATGTGTTATTGGGGTAAATAGGACTCCAATTTTTCATATTAAAGTGTTAAAATCGTTTTTTATAGAGAGCTCCTACTAAAAACATACACAGCTAAGGAGTGAAACAATTTGCTAGATTTTATACATCCGGGTGAGTTCTATAAGTATTTTCAAGTCAAATTAATAATAAAATAATAATAGTAATAATTTTTCTGAGCAGGCGTGCTAGAATTTAGACCTTATTGTCAGTGAGATGATCGTCAAACCAATAAACTAGAAAAGGCGAATCAAATTCACCTTCTACAAAAATATTATACTTACAAATATAATATACTTTACTTTTAAACATCTGATTTATTTAATTTCTTTTCCAATTAATGTTATATTGTTATTATTTATAGATATTAAATATTAAGTATTATTATTAATTAAATTATAATATATAATTTATTGTGGTAAAGGAGTTACTGTTTTCCCTACAAATGATTTAGAAATCTTAGATAATCTGAGATTCTTATGTATTATGAGCTACTACAGTATTATCCAGGACTTGAATGTATGTGCTTTTAATTTCTTTAATATTAATTTATTTCAACTCACCCTACTTATAGTATTATTTATCTAGACTGTCTTGAGCGAATTCAGTCCGTTAAAACTATAACATTATAGCTATAATTAAACGCTCAAATAAAATTTAAAAATGATAATATCGAGAGTTATGCATTTATTAAACATTTTAAGTATTTATATAGTTTTATTTGAAATGAGACCTCAACAAATTTATGTCATCTTTTACAAGATGAACGGACATAATGGTTGTAAAACAAGGGGCCACGAAATAGATAAACCTTCTAAGTGTTCGTTGTAAAAAAACCCTTTATTATTCTTCTTTTTGTAGAAGCAACAAACAAGGCTTAAATTATTTTAGTACTTTAAACTTTACTTTCATTTCTATAAGTGAGCCTCGAGAAACCCAGCTACAATCAAAAAGTAGTATGTAGAGTATGTATGTAGAGATCTTCTCTTATAAAAAGGTTGGGTTGTTTAATTAGCTAATACAACCCATGCGACCATGTACATATCTTGATTCGACATCCGAAATAAAACAATAACTCAATGCCTCAACAATATATTTATTACACATAAACTTTTCAAGCTGAAATATATTTTATAACTTTCTACTCAACTATTTATAAGTGCTTATATATTACATGAATTATCTACATTTTAGCCTAAGGCTATTTAACTAATTTTGGAATATAATTTTATATTATTGTTACTGTCATAATAATTTATACTACAGTAATATTTTCGAAATAATTAGGTACCTACCTACTGTTTTAGGCCGGTATTACATTATCATATTTAAATCATATAAATATTCATTCATATCTGTCAAATTCTATGATCATAGTTATATGATGACGTTCTTCATTTTTACATATTACACTTATTGATCATAGAAATGTCATATCATCAAGTCGTGTTTCCCGTTGCCATGGGATCCTTTCCCTTCCCTTCAAATCAACACACTAGCAACGTCTATTTACATACAGACTGTGCTAGTGCTAAATCTTTTTGCATGTCCAGCTTTAGTACATTAATTCTCTACCCTACCGAAAACAGAGATTTATTTAATTATTGTTTTGTTATTATTAATTTGAAATATACATATTCGCAAATTCTACAGCAAATTTAACAAGCGTAGTTATATTTTTATTGATATCGCACAGCAGTATTCTTTTATTAACAACAATATATCCTTTCTATATTACATCAAATATAACATTCTAATCTAAATCTATTACAAAGCCATACATTTTAAATATAACATCTAGATTAATTTGATTGTTATCTTTAATAATGTTATATAACATTTATTTATTTGCTATTTATCGAAATTAATAAGTACAGTTATTAATTAAGAAACAATATTTATTTATTTGATAACCGCTAATAACAAATTATTTTATAAAATAGGATTGTGCATTAACTTAAAATTGACTTAACCTTTCTTAATAACTGTTTAAATAATACACATCAATCATACATAAAATACTGTTGAAATATTGTTTACTGTCACTTTTCTGGATTTTACTGATTACTTAATAACAGGCAGTTAAGTAATTTAGAAAGACTTGATCTGTCTGAAATGGAAGATGTCGCGATGACTTTTTAATGATTACAATTATCATCGTTCGTGAGCGATGTAGATACTATCACACATCGTCATCTAGTCCCAAGCTAAGCAATTGTGTTATGGGTACTAGATAATTAAAATATAATACATATACGTACTTTTTTTTTGTAAGTACATACTTAGAATACATAGAAAACACCCAAACAGAAACCAAATAAAAAATAAATGTTCATCACACAAATATTTGCCTTTCGCGGGAATTGAACCCACGACACCCGGCGTCGCAGTCAGTTACACTAACCACTAGACCAACGGTGCAGTCAAGATGAATCTAAGTATGTAGAACAAATAAAAGAAAAGATTAGGTTTATGTCTTGCAAAATTAAAATGAACGATAATAATCTGTTATTATTATAGACTCACCAAATGAACGCAGATGTCAAACAAAAATTGTACTAATTGTATTCATTACAGCAGTGTTTTATAACGAGTATTAATATTACGTATACTACAATCATTCTAATAAACTTAAAGATAGAAATATTTAACATTACCTAAAACTTAAACGTAATAGGTATTCTCATTATGATAAATATTATATATTGTCTTATCTCATAACTTAATTTCAATAAATCCAAAACGCAACGAGTTGTCTTGTCCTTCCATATTTAGCTCTCACTATAAGATTACATTCATAACGTTCTCTTAATATAACATAACATGGTGTTTTGTTCTGAAATGTGTCTAATACTATATAAACAAATTTTTAATAAACTAATTTCATTTGCTATAGAAGAAAGACATAACTAGAATAAACGATGCACAGTAAAATCGCCTGTAACATGTTATTCTTTAGGCTCTTTTCCACAAGGTAGCATTATATCCAATAAGTTTATTGTTTAATGTAGTATTTCTAACTCACTTTACTTGACTCGTAGATAGTCGGTAAACTTATCCATTGTACTGTTTTTAGTGGTTGCTTGTGTTAAAATAGCTTATTAAAAATAATGTACGATATGGACGTTTGTTCATTAAGCGATTACTTTGAAATTTTGCCTTTGTAATGTAAACATTTTTTACAAATCGCATCAGCTTTATCCTTAAAAGATTGTGTAGACATGACTCTATCACTTTCAGGCTTTGGATCTTCTCCTTCAAAAGGTCCTTCACTAAATTGTTGAATCAGTTTTTTGATATAACTGCCCGGTCCTCTAATTGTTATCTTAGTACAATCTTCTGCCTTCTCCGTATCAATATTTCTGTAATCGCTTAACATCTGAAAGCCATCTTGAAAATTTTCAAAAGCTTGGGTTATTTTATCTCCAATGTTTAATTTATCTTCAATATCACTGTGACTTGATTTCGAAGCTGTCATTTCTTTAGCTACATCCTTCGATCCAGTAGGAGTTATAATTATTTCATTATTTTTAACATCGATAGTAATTTTAGCATCATCCAGCAAGAGACCAGAGAGTGAGACATCAACTGATTTTGATCTATATTGCCTAGATGGCGTTGGAGGTACCTGAAGTTGATTAGCATCAGAGTTTAGATCTTGCTTAATGGTTCCGATAGATGTCACTGGTGAAGAGGTGAGTGATGATCTTTCCCCCGGACTGGATCCTGGAGTTTAATTAACTTTGTAAAGAAAAAAGAATGTTGTTTTAGTCAGGTATTGTATCTATAACAATAAAATATAGTTCAATACCAGTAGAATTTAAATTATAAGCGACATTTCGATTGCAAGCAAAATTGATACTTATTAATATTAGATCTATCTACATTAATTCACAATTTTGATTTCTAACAATAATGATCAATTTTGCATGCTTGCATTCCCGTAAAGATCATATGCATATTGATGCCCGTCACCTATAAATCTTGTATTGAATTACCTCAAACATAAAATGGGTTCACTTCACGCTTTATTCCTATAAAACAAATGGTTCTATTAAAATAAAATAAACAAACATTTAATTATGTTGTTCAATCAGAAATTGGACAAGCAGTTATTTTTATTTAATTGTTAATATCATTACCAACACCAATAAGTAAATATACGAGTATATTAAATAGGTATAATAATTAAATTACAGAGATTTATGGAAGCTCTGACCAGTATAAGTCTACCAATGTGCCAATTATTACAATTTAAACAGTAATCAAGCCAACGACATGTAGTCTAATTCTAATTACGTTAGTAATTTAGTCAGGTTTA
This sequence comes from Parascotia fuliginaria, assembly GCA_963082885.1. Taxonomy (NCBI): domain Eukaryota; kingdom Metazoa; phylum Arthropoda; class Insecta; order Lepidoptera; family Erebidae; genus Parascotia; species Parascotia fuliginaria. The sequence continues at coordinate 6,715,762 of OY720198.1, read as the reverse complement.
TGCTTTGAATAACAAAATTTTAGTAGGTAACTATTTTATTAAGGTTTAAATGTCCATCACCTTAAACTCTGTGATTTAGGCTAAGCAATAAGCTACCAAACTCCAAGTTATTAACTCAAAGAATATAATGATGTATGTGGAAGTGATTAAGATTGATAAGTAACTTAAGAAAATTAACACTTTCTACTGTAACTAAATAAATTTTTGCAAGAAATTGTTTACTATTTTCAACACTCGACTGTATTGCGTTTTTGTTCGTGTTTGCCAAGAACGAATAGATAGAGTTGTGCCAGAACAACACAAATTGAATGACAATCATATACAATACCTATATCACATTCTTTATCCATCTATAAATCATGTTCGTAGAATTCTTTAGTACCTACAATAAAATTCATCTAGCTATTCTAATATCTAGATTTTCTATTCCAATCTATCCTGTATATCTACATCAAGGTGACTTAAGAGATTATATCGGTCACTGTAAGTTACTGTACCTAATTTAAGAAATGAAATTGGCTAAATCATTAACCAGATAATGACCCACCATTAGAAATATCCTCTCTCTCATCTTCACAACACTGCGGCAGAGATTGTTCTGCCATCAAACCTTGCACCATGTCCATGCATGAGTCCAGGGAGAACTTCTTACCGCACATCTTAATGCCTCTGATGCGACGGCGCATCTCTATTAGTTGAAACAGAGTTAGTATAGTGAGGGCGAATTCAGAATGTTATTTGATTAAAGAAAGGTAGGAAAGTTAGTAAGTTCAGATAAGATAAATACTTAAGCAGAATGATAAATTTGATGGTTAGACCTATGTATGACGTATATTTTAAATTTTAATTATATCAAAATCTAAAGATATCTTAGTAGACATCTCTAGGCATTGGTCTCCCCAAATATATTCATATATAACCACATTATTCGCATTTTCGGAATGATTTTATTTGTAAAACTGCTCACGCTGCCACGTTTTGTAATAACCACTCTAAAATGTAGACTCTTCAATATCTATTATTTTATCTATTCATTGTTGTATCCTTGATAATTCTACTGATAACTCTCCTCATTTGGATCCTTAAATTAGTAGAAATACAGGTTTCATCAACAAAACTGGCTTTCTCATAAGGTTGGTAGATGTCATAATATGTCTATAAAAACTTTAAACCTTTCTTGTACTCTAAACTGGAGACCACGCTGCCATGACACAAAAAGAATAACGTTAGGCTGTAGCTATTATATTCACCAGGACTATCTTTCGGCTCCATCTTGAGCTGTGCGAAGGTCTGAGCGCATGATGTGAGGACCTGTTCGTAGTCGCAAATAGCAACGTGAGTTCCATTCACGATCTTGGGACTCATCGGGCTGTTGGCGAGAAGGAGGCTCGTGCCGAAAGTAGCGTTCAGTTCGCGAGTCTCTGAAATGGGGTTGGCGCAATGAATGTTAGTATTAATGATATTAAAATAATAAAAGTAAGGCCAGATATATCAATACTATATCCAGGATTTAGATTTTGGAGGTGTTGATCTCACCGGGGTTAGTTTTATCAAGGTAAATACTACAAGAAACAATTTTTAAAAATGCAGTTGCGTGTTGCATGTGCTTGAATCTCTTAACTCCCTTCTGGATCCAAGTATTCAGAGTCTGGTATTCAGGTTTTCTCGCTATCATAAGCTTTTCAGCAAACACATATTACACATTAATTCTCAGCAAACACATATTGAGCGTTATTGAATTTGTAAGTGCTTTTGCTAATAATAAGGTATTTAGACATAAAGTAAGCACTTGTAATAATAAATACTAGCATCAGCTCAGTTAATCAGCATAGAAAAAGAAAGATTTTTGCAAATGGTTCCGTACAAAATTTTATTGTTTTTTAACTCCTTACTTACATTTGAATGTTTTAAAGTTTACTAAAGATTAGTAATAGGGTTCCATTTTTTTTGGGAACAGAACCATTACAAATGTAGTATTGGAATGTTCTAGAAAATTATGAATATCGTAGAATTTATAGAAAGTTGCAGATAATCAACATGGTTAATAAATGGTTTTGGCTGAAACTACCAGAGATTTAAATTCCTTCTACCGTAAACTCACACATAATAATTTAAACTTACCTCTAAGAGAAATCCTGGGCCTCTTTGGTACTACTATATTACCATCTTCAGTACCAAACACATCCATCAATATTTCTCTAGCCACTGTTTTTATCTCGTTCCAATCATCTGAAAAGACATTTTTAATAAAAGACGCAATTTTGTCAGAAAACAAGCTCTGCGTTAAAGTAGTCTGCAAAACATGAACTTAAAGTGCATCCGAATTCTTTAAACATAGTAAAAAAAGGTCATACTAAGGAATTTAAACAATTATTCTGAAATCTAGAGCCTTATCATCATTGTCAAAATGTATAAAATGTCAAAATTCGATTTTCTATAACTATATTACCTTTTCAGATTATTCATCATCATTTTCAACTAAAAAACATCCTCTGCAGTGCTCTTGATCGACGAGTTAGTGAATGCAATTTAAGGTAATAGTGCCCCTCTTACTTTTTATCAGCTCCGCCTCTTATTTCTTTTTACATTCCCTCAACCAATTTATTTTTATTTATTTAAAAAACTTTACATACATTTTGTATAAAATACCACTGGCATTATGTCCGCCTATACATAATTCCAGTGGTTTCTACCATTCTACCTTTTAAAGTGGTGCAGAGAAACAAACTTATTGATACCCGAAAAAAACATAGGCTGGTTATAAATTCTGGACCTAAGATTCCTCGGTCATGAAAGAGGAATAGAAACAAAGCTTACTCAAAATATCCTGGTTAGTAGTTCTCTGCGATGTCACAGTAAATCGGATCACGTAAGTTGCCTTGAAGCACGCTGGTACCGCATGGATGTAGCCTCGAGCGTTGAGCCGCTTGAGCAAACGCTCTGTTAGTGCGTTGTCACCCTTGAGGCGAAAGGCTACCATTCCTGGAGAATTAATGGAAAATTTCATATATAATATATACATTTTAGTAGGTATTTTAGAAGATCTTTGTTTGGGCAATGAAGGGAGTGGGTAAAAGGCTAAGTGAATGGAGTGGAGTGGGTGAAGAGAGCGGTATAGACAAAGGAAATAAGGAAGGTGAAGAAAAAGAAAAGGGGAGAAATTGGGCCTCTGGCGCTCTTACTCACCGAACGAAACGCAATAGTATAATTACTACTACTACTCTTACGTCGATCTTCTATGAGAGAGTAGAACTTTCCTGGTCGATCATGCCCATTTATGCTACGACCAGCAAGTATCTCCTGTCGTAGATTCGTAGTAAAATTATCTATAGTATAAAGTACAAACCTAAATTCCTTGGTTGCGGTATTTCAAATCTTTGATCAGCTAGTACCAATGCCTCAAATTTTTGGGCCAGACGTACACTCTGAAACATAATGAAACGAATATTAGATCATTCTTCCTTCTTTTCTTCTGTTTTTACTGTTCATAATTTATTTACGATACCCAGAATTAATAGATCATTCCTACCAACTTTATTTTTCACTTTAGCTAGATGGATCTGTTAATTAACATCCGTCATGTGCTTGATATTCGATTTCAATATCCTAACATCTTTACCTTTCGTAAAATGTGCTATTACATGGTCTGACTAAAATCAAAAGTAGATGATATCTTGCACATTATCAAGGATTTTAAAACAAATAAAAGGTACTTGGTCAGAATTTTTCTTTATAACAAACGAAACTCCCACCAGAAAACGAGTTATAACGTAGTACATTATGTAAACAAATTCATATTGAAAAAGAACACTTAGGTTTGTCCTAAATATTTCTTGATTATAAAATTCTACTGTACTGGTTAATTTAAACTTTGAAGCTAAAAATAAATGTTCTAAATAATATACTTTTAAAAATAAAGTCTTTGTCAATTTACCTCACGAATATGTTTCTGAATACCAACTACGCCATAGTTTCTTAGAACAAACCATAACTTCAAAGCTCTGAAACGACGACTCAGTGGTATCTGCCAGTGCTGCATGAAAAAAACAATATTAATAATGTCAAATATCTTATTGAACAACAAATCCGATTTTCCAAACCCACAAAATACAAAGTCTTCTTTTCATGCAGAGAAGACATAAGCATTGATTATCATTCAAGACAGATTTTTGTCCACTTGTGTAACTTAAATTACAATAAAAACCTTATTTCAATTTATAACCCTAATAAAACCAACAAAAGTTTTAAAATGTTTTAAGCTCCAAATTTATGCAACCATACATGCACCCCTAAAACATAAGTGTCGTGCAATGATTCTAAGGTTAACAATGTTGGATGAATACATCAATTCTTGAAACTACCTACCTACTCGTATATTTAAAGGCTATTCAAAGCATTGGTTATATTTGAAATAAACGTGTCTAAAATATAACTTAAGGTAGCATCACCCTTCTGTCTTTGAAGAAGTAGGCAGAAATACAATACACCATTCTATCCTCCTAAATTTCCTATAAAGTCCTCAACCATTCATCAACAAGTTCTTGACAGAACATCCAATACATACGATAGGTATGTACATGCGGGAATCCCCTAATACATTTATATAAATGCAGAAATTTTTGAAAGGTAGGTTGTTTCAGACGAGGTCATATAAATTTGATAACAATCGGGTCAGCGCTTTTTGAAATTTTTAACAAAAACAAAATATACATAGATGATGTTTTTGTTTGTTCAAGCTATATTGAGGTATTCTTAACTTTTAGTTTTTGTTTAAGTTTGTACGTATACGTATAGTATTGAAGTCGATATTTGTATTTTTCTTAAAATTATTTTGTTGTCATGGATCGCCGAAATATTTAGAATTACTCAACGACATCCCATTCACCTGTCCAAGAATTTAGCTTATTTTAAATTAGCGCCGGCTTTGCACGTGCGCACAAAGATATTTCATAATTACAAATCCTTGAAAATCTCAGCATTTTTCTACAGTAACATGCATATATTTACATAAAAATATCCCCGAAAACTACGCCGCTAACTTCGAATTTTTAACGAGCGTTTAAAAGAAGTTGGCGGCGAATACAGCGATTTTGCTTTGTATTATTTTTGAGATAGTATAAACCAAACTTCATCATCTTTCTCAGCAGGTCGTTGGTCCATCTTGTGAGGAGTCTGCCCACTCTGCACCTAAGACCTGAGTCAAAACTTAAAACTATAAAATGAAACCTCCAATCACCATCGCCCTTAACCCTCATGCACCAGAAAAAGTCTTACAAGCATTTCTTTTTTATCAGGATCTTCCAATTGAATCGTATCATCGCAGCCTGCTGTCATTTTGTCATAGCCATGAAGCTTTGTATCTCCATTTATTATAATATTTCCATAATATGGTGTGAAATTTCCATTCCATGTTACTTTACTATTAGTAAATTCATTAGGTGTGATATTGCCATTAGGTGTAATATGTCCGTTAGGTGTAATATTGCCATTAGATGTAACATGACCATTGCCTTTATAATCTTCATAATGATGGTCTCCGTTTGATATTTGCCCATTCCTTGGCTTATCAATAATGGTTTGGTTACCATTAAAAATACCATTAATTTTATTATTAATTCTTGTTTCATCGTATAAATTTGATTTAATGTTGATCTTTTTTAATGGCGGATTCTTATCATGTTTCTGGCCGGCTACCTATTTTGGGATAGTGGTAAATAATATAAAGTAAATAAAAATAATTAAATATTATGATAAAAAAAAATAGTCAATTAAAACGTTTAAATTATTAATAACTTTTACATAATTTACATAATAACTATATCATTTCTAGGTACTTTGAATAATAATTATGATTATACTCACCATGTAATCAATAGCTTTGCCTGAAATCATGAAAAACGAGCGTTATAATATTTATATTGGCTTAAATTGACTTTTACTGATTATCATTATTCTACGTGGAAAACTAAATTAACTTCTGAAGTGACGATCGGTAAACTAGTAAACTCTTCTACGAGTTATGTGCATTGGTATTACCAGTAATAGGATAAAATATTTGTATGAATAATGAACAGCGCTCCTAGTATTTCTTTGAGAACTAATTTTATCAAAGCTATTATTAAATGAAAAACTGCTTTTTAAAGGTGAATTTCATTGACAATAAGTTTATTAATTACCTGAATTCTCGTGCCTCAAATAAATAGGGTTTACATTAAACGTGCGGTGAAGAGCTGTGCTGTTTTTAACCCTGAAAAGATATAAAGTACATTTAAACTTTTTGTTAAACAAACTTGAAAGTTTTGAAACAGAGTATTTTCTTTAAACTACAACACTACAAGCTCCATCCTCTGCACACTAGTGATACTATACAAAATAATATCCGAATATTTTATTAGATTATGTTAATGACATATAATTAGATTATAACAGAATAAGGACGTAGACCCAGAGCACCCTTCCGAAGAACACTTGCGCGTTGAGCACCTTGTCTAGTCCATGTTGAGCAACTATTAATATTTTTGGTAGCGAGAGCACCAACCAAAAATTTATTGATAGGTGCTCTGCGCGCAGGTGCTCTTTGAACTTGTGCTCTAGATGGACAACGTTAGAATAAGATGTCATTATTAGAGTTGTGATAATCCGTTGAGGATTTAAACATGAAATGCGACTGTGGCACTCTTTAATGCACCTGCTGTCATGTTCATCGTGTCCCTCTACTAGCACCAGGAATGCTGCATCGAGCTTTGCATTAGATGTCGCCAATTATTGGTTCTAAGTAAAAAAAAATGCAATGGAAAAAAGAAGTTGTGAGTTTTGCAAATAACAAATGTCTTACCACATCGCAGTACAGTCGAAGTTTACCATCAACCATTTGGATGGGTTGAAAGCAAAGGAGTCAGCTTGCTCTATTCCATCCAACCAATGTCTGGAAACAATACAGAATCCAGATTAATATTTATATAATTATAAAAATGTAGAAATTTTGTGTATGTGTGTGTGTGTGTGTATGTGTTTGTTACCACTCAGTGCCTAAACGGCTGAACCAATTTCGATGAAAATTGGCGTGTACATAAATTCAATGCTGGATACGGACATAGGATACTTTTTATTCCAAAAATCGTTCTGGTTCCCGAGCGAAGCCGCAGTGTGCAGGTAGTATTTTTTATATAGTGTCTAATACTTTATCGGCAATTTTCTTCTAATAAAAATTAAATCGTCTTTTGGATGTAGAGGTTAGAATGTTATAAATAAATTAATGCAGCTCTACTATTAAATACATTTTATAATTTGTTTATCAATCAATCAATCAATACTATTAATTAACGAATGAGTACCGGGGTGCACACGGGGTGACTAGGGTTGCAAGGGTGAATAAGGACAAACTCGGGCAGTTTTTGAATTCACTAGTATTCCCGCATACCCATCAAAAATTTTTTGATTAAGATTTATTTGTGAAGTATATAACATTTATTTTCTCCTTACGGGAATTATCGAGTGTCGTAGACTCAATGTCACAGTAAAAACTGACCTGTTGGTCTGGTAGTTAGTGACCCTGACTGCTAAGCCGCAGGTCGTGGGTTCGATTCCCACCCAGGACAAATATTTGTGTGATGAGCATGATTGTTTGTTCTGTGTCTGGGTGTAATTTATCTATAATGTATGTATTTACAAAAAAAAAATGTATATAAGTAGTATATCAGTTGTTTAGTACCCATAACACAAGCAAATATAATTGCTTAATTTGGGGCTAGATGGCGCTGTGTGAATGTGGTAGAATATTATTATTATTATTATAAAAAAGCTAATCAAAGTAAAGCTGTAAAAAGCGCTAAAATTTGGTTATGAAAAACTTTTAAAATGGTAGATACCTACTTACTTATACTGATTATCGGATATCAGGCAAGGTACTTTTATATGATGACAATACCTAACTTACTTTGTGATATTGATTTTTATGTATGATTTTAATAAAAATCAATTAAAAGGCAGCCCTAGCTGAATTACTATTTCATCCTTCTTCTATCCCTATTGACCCCAACCACGATGTGACTAGAAATTGGCTACATTTTTTAGATTTTATCGTGAAATCTGCGATAAGACGCTGTAAAAAGTAAATTTAAGTGCAGTGTTAGTCACCGGAACACATATTAAAGTTCTGTCAAATAATACATTAACGAGCAAAATAGTTAAAATCTACTCCAAACTTTGAAATCGTCCCTATTCGACCCTGTTTTACCGTAACTTTCACCAGTGACTATATTAAAATAATGTTCATAAGAAAAAACGCTTCTAGTGTTTACTTTGAAAACTAAATTTACAGGCTGTCATTAGTGAAACAAAAAACGTTAACTTGTTTGGACTTCGATCTTGCAGTTTAATAGTGTATACATATACTGTCATTGATTTAAAATATCTGTACCTTTAAAAGTCTGGTAGAGTCGGATTAGAAAAAATATTTTTGCGTATGTAACATCACGCTACTGGCGACGGGAGCAGAACAGTAGATAAAGGCGTGGGTGAAAAGCTAGTCTATAAATAAAGAAAATACATACCGGTACTCAGGACACACGAAGCAGCTGCCAGCGTATGCCGCATCCACATGAAGCCAGGTGCTGTGCTTATCACAGACAGTGCCAATCTCTCGAAGATTATCAAAGGCTACGGAGCCTGTAGTACCCAGAGTTGCACACACCTGAAATAGATGGACATATATATTATACTAGTGACCCGCCCCGGCTTCGCACAGGTATTATGCTGATACTAAATATACTACAGAAGCAGCGAAACGCAATAGTATTAATACTATTACTCTTACGTCGATCTTCTATGAGAGAGTAGTACTTCCCTGGTCGATCCGACCCATTCGTGCTGAAACCAGCGTGGATCTACTACTATAAATATATATATTTACCGCCAAATATAGGTATATACGCAACCGCTATGTCCCAGCATTACATTAGAAACCTCTAACATTACCAGTGTTTCTCTACTATATTTTGCACGTTTTATACATATAAACCTTCCTCTTAAATCACTCTATCTATTAAAAAAAGCTGCATCAAAATCCGTTGCGTAGTTTTAAAGATCTAAGCATACATAGGGACAGACATCGAGAAGCGACTTTGTTTTATACTATGTAGTGATTTTCCCGTCCCTACCACAACCTTATAACAATCTTAATATAACCTTACTTTGTGTCTATCCTTGCTTTTAATGGTACAAAAGAAAAAGACAAACACAAAGTACTAAAAAAATACGGCTATAAGAGGTGTTAGTAGGCCCACAGGTTATAGCAGTTTGCTTTCATCGTAGAACATCCTTGATAGAGTCAGCACAGATTGGTGTCAGCATGTATATGCTGGATCGACTAGAGCAGTAATTTCATAGAATATCGACGTAAAAAATAGTTTTTCGTGTTTCGCTCGGTGAGTGAAAGCGCTGCAGTCATAATAGTCTTATTAATATTATAAATGCAAATATTTGTGTGTGTGTGTATTTGTTACCACTCAGCGCCTAAATAGGTGAACCGATTTCAATGAAAATTAGTATGTAAATAGATTTGGTGCCGGAGACGGACATAAATAATGCTACTTATTATCCTGAAAATTGGTCTGGTTCCCGAAGGATACAAAACACGAGGGGTGCAGCTAGTAGATATTTTTATAACGTTTAGCTTTTTATTATGTTTATAAATAATTAATAATAACATACAAATTAATTATCACATAACACTTAACGAACCAGTCGTATGTAAAGTTTATTAAAATTAGATCGAAAATTAAGTATAAACGGTGTCTTATTACACAGATTTTAGGATACTAGAAGTGACAATAAACTTGACATTTAAATTACGAGACACTTTCCAAGTATTGGAGTTTTTCATATAGATGACATGACATGTCCTTCTTCAAACGAGGTTTAAAGAGAGCATTAATATCACGGTAGGCAGCGGCTTCGCAGAGCCCCTGGCATTGCAGAAGTCTATGAGCGACAGTTACCACTTACCATCAGGTGGGCTGTTGGCTCGTCTGCCACTGTAGGCAATAAAAAAAAGAAATAAAAAAAAAAAACGGGGTTACGCAAGCGATATTATTAAGTACACATTTATTTATTTTATATACATAATACTTTTAAACGTAATATACTAAAAGATGTCAATAAACTGCGGTAAATATGCCGTTATCAATCTAATTTAATCTCTAATTTATTTGAAGACAGTGTTTCAAAGACGTAAAAACGTGGCAGTAAAATTATACAACACTGAAATGCAAGCAGCGTCATGTGCAAATTTTTGTAAAATTTTGATGTATGTGGGCAAAGTTGAATAAATGTATTATAAAACTCTGCTAGTTTGCCAGCAAGACCTTAACATATCTAGTTAATCTTTATCCTTGTATAATCTCAGTAGACACTTATGATATAATTACATGCTTATGAACTAAATGGCTCTCACGTCGACAGAACCTTTATCTAAGTTTATTTATCGATAACATGAGTTCACAGGGATATAACAAACACGTAGCCTTTGTTATAAAGACAGCCAAGTTTAGATAGTCGAACGGTAACTAACCTAATTTAATAATTTTCTCTTGTACCGAATCTTGATGTGTATTGTACAATGTGTAAATATGGCGTTGTGAGTAGTTGTTGCGATAAAAAATAGCCTATGTTGTTCCCCGAGGTCTCTAGCTATCTCTGTAATAAGTTTCATCCAAATTAGTTCAGTGGTATAGGCGTCAACAGACAGACAGATAGACAGACAGAGTTACTTTCGCATTTATAATATTAGTATGGATTATGCCTGTAAAACCCCAGAGATATAGGGTTTGTTCATTAGTAATAAATAATGCCAAACTACTCTTTAAAATATAAAATAATCATCTTATGTATATCAGCTAAACCCCAAGTAACTTAACTTTATCAGGTTTTAAGCCGCCATGCATCATCCCCGGCCAGGACGTACCCACATGTCCAATTTAAGTTGAACTCTTTTCAATATGGTCAACCATATTAAATAGAGACCAGCTTGCTGACAAAGGACAAAGGATGTACTACTAAAATCCTAAATTAAATGTACAATATTGATATTAATACTACAATATAAACCACTTCTGTTTTAAAATAGACAATACAGATTGTCTCTCATTTTGATTCAAGTGTTTTGGTTTAAGACACAAGCGAAGCGGGTATAGCGAATTTAGTGCCTCCAGTGCAGAAGGCCTAGATAAGTGAAAAATGTATTGGATTGACATAAACTAACGCTAACATTTTTTTATCTATTCTATAAATAAAAATTTGCCTGCACCGTTGGTCTAGTGGTTAGTGTAACTGACTGCGACGCCGGGTGTCGTGGGTTCGATTCCCGCGGAAGGCAAATATTTGTGTGATAAACATTTGTATTTGTCTTCAGTTTGGTTATTTTCTATCTATTATAAGTATGTATTTATAAAAAAAAAAGTATGTATATGTATTATATTTCAGTTATCTAGTACCCATAACACAAGCTCTGCTTAGCTTGGGACTAGATGACGGTGTGTGATAGTGTCCACATATTATTATTATTATTATAAATAGAATAGAAATCTATGACAATTGTCTAGTGCCTCAGATTAGACAAAGTATCTATTGGCTGTGATAACTGTTTACTACAATGTGCAATATTATGTTTTGTGTGCTATGGCAGCTCTCAAATCTCATCAATTGATCTCTGATATTATCATAATTGTCGAAATGCGTCTAGTGGTGGACAAAGACCTTGCCCAAACAATAAATTTTTATTCAGAAACGTCTCTAGGTTAGGACTGCCTCCGTGACGTAGTGGAAGCGCAAACGGCTGCTGTGCACGAGGTCGTGGGTTCAATCCCGACACGCTACAAAACTTTGTGTCCATAATTATTTGTACCGAGTCTCGGTGTACTTTGTGTCTGTCAATTGTATGTTTGTAAATACTCCCGTGACACAGGACTTATTCCCTAATTTTATGAACTTAAATTTTTTGAATTAAATTGTGGGCAAAAACTAAAGATTTTTTAAAAGATTTTGTAAAAATCATTTAAAAACTAAAAAATGTTTAATAAATTTTATACTATTCAAGTGAACTTCAAAATGCAGTTCATAAACTTTTTGTTTATTTATATTATTTTAAGGCAATCTACCTTTTTAGTCTGTAAAACAAAAACATTTCACTACTTTTATCGCCGTCCACGAATAAACCGCTCTCGCTTCCAACTTGAGCCACTCATTTTAAAGTCCTAAGCTTTGGTTGCAATCTACCGACAGCACAAATTGGCTCCACTGGGACCCTAGTTAAAAATAACAACTAATCTTTATATAATGAATGTATTAATTTAAAAGCATTCTGTAATATTTATTGCATCCCTTGGGACAAATCTACTTATTTAAAGTAACTGAGAATAAAATATGAATATCATTTAAGAGACAGCGCGCTGGATTGCTTGCGAAGAAGATCTGTGTTTCAGGAGTTCGAAATTTTTTTTGACTTTGGTATCAATACAAATAATATAAAATAGCAGCGAAAGAGACAGAAAAAAAGACTGACTTTGCTTTACGGTTTAAAGCAATTATAAATCTGTATTTTTAATATTCTCTATGTTATGTATGAGATTTACTAAAACGAAATTTTCGTACAAAATTATTTTAAGTTGTGCCTTTTGGTCCATCTTTTGTTTTCACGGAAGATGGTTGTCATTTAATTTCATCCACATTTTTTATATTTTTTATTATTGTATTATACCATTAATATCATCAACAAGAATATAATTCTAAACTTGACGCTGGCAGAAATAGCTGACACAATCGTCGGCTCTGTTGCCAAAAAAAAAGGAGAAGAAGTTGTGCCTTTATAATTGTATATGCAGAAAGGTTCTAGAGTGGCGACCACAAACCGGAAGACACAGAGTGAGCAGACCCCTCACAAGGTGGACCGACGACTTTATAAGGGTGGCGGGCAACCGATGGATGAGGGCGGCGAACGACCGGTCACGGTGACGAAAATTGGAGGAGGCACCGGTGGACATCTTTTGGCTGATATGATGATAAATTGTATAGTAGACCACATATTTTCTTTACCACTTTTAATAAAAATTTCCATCAAAATGAAAATTCAATAAAACTCATTACGACAGTGGCAATTGTCACTGTACTGAGGTAACTTGCAAGCAATAATAGACATTATTGTTTTGTGTTATGGAAACGACATTTACTCTAAGGGTGGTAAAGCAATTTCGATTTTTTATGGTCTACTAAACCTATGAAAACATCCACCTGTTGTATGTGCTACGCTTTATATGACTTTATTTATGCAATTAACGGGTGAAACAAGCATACGGCCCGCCTGATCATAAGGCTCGTTATTGACTATGTAAAAACCTTTTAAGTTCTTTGCTGAAGAGTCTAGTTGTAGTTACCCAGGCAAACCTAAAGAAATAGGTCATTCCACAACCTAATACCCAATGCCTACATAAACTAATACTGATCCTGAGGTTTTTAAGCAGGGTGTGAAAAATCATCTCTAAAATCCGCTATAGAAGCTACAATACCAGCAGTTTCAGACGATGGCTTAATAGAATGGTTGCCACCACTCCTGGATTCCACTGCTTACCGTCTGGCAGAGTGACTCCACTCTCACTTTCATATATATAAATAAGTTTATAATTAAAACTTACCCAGAACGGCACAAGTCCCTTTGCTTTATCACTGGCGATGGCTTCTTCCAACTTGTCTCCACGCATGCTCTGGTATTCGTCTGATTCGATGTACCGTAGGCGGACCAGTCCTTGGAATAAAAATATTTATTATATAAAGGGTAAATGACTGATTGAAAAATGAAATTTAGACATGATTTACATTTTTATTTAATAAAATATATACGGTCGCATTGAGAAACATCGTCCTCGTTTTAAAAATTGTACAATAATAACGTTGAAATACCAGATCATGGTACAATAAAAACTTATAATATACTAGCTGCGCCCACAGCTTCGCCCGCGCGTAAAATATGTTTTGTTGCAGGTATCTCTCAATGAACAGACCGATTTTCGGGATAAAAAGTAGCCTATGTCCGACTCTGACACCAAAGTTATTACCAATTTTCATCGAATTCGGTTCAGCCGTTTAGGCGCTGAGTGATAACCAACACACACACACACACTTACACACACAAACAAACTTTCGCATCTATAATATTAATAGAATATGTCTAAATTATGAAACTAATAAAATAGAAAAATAAACTCTTAAAATTAACAAGAGTCTTAGAAGAACTTAACATCTAGTATCTTAGTCTAAAAATTACATAAATATTGTCATTTTATCGCTATTTATTATCCATCATCTCACAAAAACTCATACAATCACGACATACATTCATCCATCTCGATGCATACAGATTAGACTGCATTTCTAATCAGAAGCGTGTTTAGCACAGCAGTTTTACGTGGGAGTGTAATGACAAATTGTTGGCTTTGAGCTGGTAAAGATAAAAAATATCTGGGGATTACGTTCTAAATTTCATAAGAATTCGAGTCAAATTTGACGTTTGCCGATAATTTGGATTTTATGATTTAGTTTTGTATTTTTTTAAGACTTATTCCTGCAATGCTAAGAGGGTCTAGCAATGTCTTTAGGTTATAGCAACCCCTCACCATCAAGTAAGCTGTATGTATATTTGACATCAAATGGCTGACAGTTAGTGTTAGACTGCATCATCCCACTGCTTTGCAAAAGCCTTTCTCTATGACTTTCATACTCTTCGGTCTATTTATTTATAATATTTATCATACCGCTATCATTTTCCTTGTCTTCAACAACTTCGATTTGAGTTATCATGTTATCGAAAAAGCTTTTAGAAAATTCACTTACCAATAAGTCCAGCCTTCTCAACTGACGAGTGCGCCTGATCTGAACAGTATCCAATCAAATGACCCAGCAGTTCTGCTGTCTGCATGTCCGGGTTCAGCTTGGATAGCTCCAGCAAAGCTCTAGTACGCGCTGCCAGAAGACTCACTAGTGTTGCTTCACTGGCTGTTGTCTGAGTAGATTATTATAATATTAAAAGCAGTATGGGGTTTTAAAAACGGGACAGATACTTTAGATTGATTTTTAGTTTTAAAACTTAATCGACGTACGGAAGAAAAATAGAGAGAAAATCTTCATATTCATCAAAAGGATTTGTAATAAGCACATACACAACAATTTAATCCTAAATTTTTAAAAAAGCGTGATGACCAAAATATTCTCTGTTCTTTCTAAACGTCTATTAAGACCAGCTAGAACTATAAGGATAAAAGAAGGAGAACCCTCAATTTAGATACCTATTGATTCCTATAAGCAGAATTTATCTGCTGAATTTTTAGGTAGGTACCTCAATATGCTGTCAATCTTGGGCAGATTCTGTTAGATCTCTAAGAATAAGGTCTTCCTTCCTTTGTGATAGAAGAACAGAATCGCTGTTTCTTACATTATCATCTTTTTTCAAAAGTTCCTCGGATACGATAAAGCTAAAAAATTCATTAAAATATTTACGTACCTGTATAACTCCACCACCAGGGCTATCATTTTTTTCGTTGAGGAAGCAATCAGGCAGACCAAGCAGCTTGCCGAGCCAGTTCATTGCTATAGTTTCTAATTCAGTACCAGCCGGAGAAGATGCCTAGATAAAAATTAAAGTGCTTGAACAAATCCCATCACTGCATCAGCTTAAAGACGTTCACTGTTGGACATAGACTTCTCTCAAACTGAGGAGTTCATCATACTCACCACTCTTGATAAGTGGTTTGGTTACTCCTGTAAGGCTACTTGGCAGTCCTTTAATGCGTATTACGACGAAGAAATGGGGTGCTTTTAGATTTCCTTACATACGTATCGTAGCAGTCGACTAAAGGCTAAGTAAACGGCAGTAGTCAATCACCAATTGCCCAACAACGGCGCGTTAAGGCGCTCATAGCTCGTTGCACTCACTGATCAGTAAACAATGAGCGGGTTAAGTAACTAATAGTGCGGCTGGCCCGTAGACGGCTGGCGCATTGTCCGTGCTTCGGAGGGTACGTTAAAAGTCCCTGGTTGTTACCATGTTAATAACAGTCGTTATGTCTCTATAATAAATTATGGGCGACCTGAACAAATCCTGACACTAGGTTTTGACCACTAACCAATCAATAAGAAGAAGAAGAAGAAGAACCAACCACGCGTGTAGACAAATTTGCCGTTACCTTTGGGAGCGGCCGATTTAATGAAGAAGACGTCTTTGAACTAATGATGAAAATAATATACTTAACCAGAAGCAGGTTGCATTTAAATAAATTTCTTATTACTTATTCCTTGATCCATCAAGTCACTAAAAGAAGCAAGCAACTCGTAAAGAAAAAGTCACTGCTTGTTTATGGTAGTAGATACACGCTGGTTTCAGCATGATTGGGCCGGATCGACCGTTGAAGTACTACCCTTACCCTACCCTACCCTAAGAGAAGTAGTGTCCGTACTACTGCGTTTCGTTCAGTGAGTGAGAGCGCTGGAGGCCCAATTGCCCCCTTTCTTCTTTCCTCACTTCCCTCATTCCCTTCCCCTACCCCAGTCCCAGCCGCCACAATGGAGGCCATAATACCACCAGTTTCAGACGATGGCTTTTGGTATGGTGGCCATCCTTTCTGGATTCCAATGACTGCTTAGCATCAGGCGAGGATGAGTCAACCTAGTGTCAGGATTAATATAAAAAATAATAAGGCTAATAAAAGAAAACTTACCCAAGTAAAACAAAGTACGTTAAGAGCACTGGACAACATGTCTCCCATTATAGATGGGTACGACGTTAAAGCAGGGAAGTAAGCGTGCATGTGCGGACTTTGCCAATGTACCAGCTGTAGACAAGAACAATTTAATTACCATATTTTTACAAGGATCGATTAATTATGACGTTTTCAGACATGAAGGTCAAAAGAGTAATACTACTTCCTACTACAAGCACGGAAGATCAGCGCTATGTAGTGGCTAGTTTCACGACCAGCACAAAGCTGAGTGCTGACCTCATTGTCGCAATCGGGCGCGCAGTGTGTGTATATAACATAGGTATACATATTTGTCTTTGTCATTCTACTGCGCAAACGTATTGTTGCCGTTCTTTCTTTTCTTTATTTCTGCTTACTTGTGTGACCTACAGCAAAGTCCTTCAACGATATTGACGATGACATGGAACTTTTATGTACTAGGGAATCTCTATTGAATAAGCAAGTACCTAAATCGGCATCATTCATTCATAACGCAAAATTTTCAACCATCTTGATCAATTAACTTAGTTAAGAAGAAACGTACTCCAGGCATAATATGCTCTTCCACATCCCTGATGATATCGTCCCACTGTTCAGGCAGTTGAGGAGCCTCCTTCGGCAGCAGTTTGTGAAGATATCCTGGTTGTACACCAGGGTATACGCGGCGATCACGGATGTTCTCCAGGTAATCCGCTATATAGTCTACCATCTCCTTGGCTGGAACAAAAATCACTGTTATAAAGACAGCTCAGACTATTGCCACATTTTCATGCGAGATTCGGTTGCTTGACTGCAATATTGACTGGTAAAGTTGGTAGGGGTCACCCTAGACGGACATACGCGGACCATACTTGGTGGTGATGGAGATGTTTTGAGAAAGGGCACAATTACAAGCACCCGTAATCGACGTGTGTGTTTAAAAAGATTAATGAATGTTGAAGAGGCAAACGAGGTATGTTTGGCGTTCTCATAGTCTCTGCTTACCCCATTAATAGGAGACAGGCGTGAAGTTGATATATACTTCATATTTTACTAATGAGAGTTGGGTAATTACCTGGTTATGAAAGTTTCAATAAGCATGTAGATGACAGGTTACGTTGCGATGCCCAGAAAATAACTTAGTATTAATAAATTAAACAATTTTGGGCCTATTGGCTGAAATACGTATGCAATAGGACTGAAAGTACACCCAGACAAATATTAAAATTATCGAATCAATTATTTTTGATCAAATAATAGGCTTGGATTGGTGGAATCAAAATCACAGCAATGAGATTTAATAATAATAATACCAGCCTGTTTGCTGTCCCACTGCAGGGCAAAGGCCTCTTCTCATAGAGAAGGTATGAGCATTAATCACCACGCTTGCTCAAGGCGGATCGAAATGGTCCAGTGGATAAGGCACCCGCTTCGTAAACACGAGGTAGTGGGTTCGAATCCGGGCAAGTACCAATGTGATTTTTCAAATCATATGTACTTTTCAAGTTTATCTAGGACGTTTCTGACTGACGGTGAAGGAAAAACATAGTGAGGAAACCTGGACTTAAAAGTCTGAAAATGAGATTTGAACTCACAATATTTTGTCTTCTATTTCGTGATTTTAATTACTATTTTCAGAAAAGTCATAAAAATCTAATTTAAATGTAAAAAACCATACATTATATAGTCTTACCAGCCGAGGCATACCCTCAGTATTTGTTTGACACACAGCCAGTCACGAGTGTCGCTCGATTGTCTATTTTCTTTTAATCAAAGGACCTCTTTGTACGTTTGATAGGTTTCCACGGGTCAAGTCTTTCTTTTTTAACCCTATACAGTTTGTTACAAATGATGTACGTTTTACTACAGATATATTTTCAAAGTATTACTTATTTATTTATAAAAAATTAACTGCGCCCTGTGTGAACCCGCGCAGCAATTAGTATGTGTTTAATTACTGTAACTCGGGAACCAGACTGACTTTCGGAAAAAAAGTATCTTAAGCCCGTCTCCGGCACCGAATCTATACATACCAATTTGGGCCATGGTTTAGCCGTTTAGGCGCTGAGTGGTAACAAACCCACACACAGACACACGCACAAACTTTCGCATTTTTATAATATTAGTAGAATTTATAAAGACTAGCTGCGTTCTGTGCCTTCGCCCTCGCGGAAATTAGAATGTGTTTGAATGAATAGGTACGGGTTTAAAATATGGCCTTAACATAAAAATAAATAAATAAAAGAATGACTTACAAGTAAATTTAAAATCTAATTAAACCAAAGCTTAAAATAGACAGACAACTCTTTTTTAATTATGCATCTTAATTGAGGAAACACAATTTTTAAATATTTGTATTAACACGTACGTTTGAGCTACTAGACACATAATTATTAGATGTATAACAGATACGCGGAATTTAAGTAATAAAAACATTAAATACCTGCGCTTTTAAATGCCAGGATATTATAAATAGCGAGATGTCTACACTGTCTGTGATCACCAAACCAAATGTCATACCTTGGACTACTTAGCTGGTTTACCCCGCCCCAACACCAATCCCTTTTCTTTTTCTCCAGTTAGTGCGGAAGAGATCAGAAAGACTATCCTTTCCATCAAATCCAATGCTGTAGGCTGTGATAACATCAGTCGCAGAATGTTATTACCAATCCTTGACTACCTTCTCCCAGCCATTTCCCACATCATCAATTTTTCCCTCCACATGGGCAGTTTTCCGCTAATGTGGCGAAAAGCCTATGTTATTCCCCTCCCTAAAATCTCAAATCCTACTCTTGCTAACCATTTCCGTCCCATATCAATACTCCCATTCCTTTCTAAAGTACTTGAGGCCTGTGTACATAGACAACTGTCTAGATTTGTGCACCAGCAGAATCTGCTAAGTCCATTGCAATCTGGGTTCAGACCTGGCCACAGTACTACCTCAGCACTCCTTAAAGTAATTGGCGATGTGAGGGCGGGTATGGAGGATGGTAAAGTCACAGTTCTTGCCCTAGTAGACTTCTCCAATGCCTTCAACACCGTCAATCATGATATCCTAATAGCCATCCTTTCCTACTTTATGATCTCTTCTGAAACTTTGGAATGGTTCTCGACTTATCTTCAGGGACGACAGCAGTCAGTGCGCATGGATGAATCCTCATCCAGTTGGCGTGACCTGGACTCTGGTGTTCCTCAAGGCGGTATTCTCTCTCCTCTTTTGTTCTCTATTTTTATCAATCTTATAACTCAGAGTCTTCAGTGCGCGTATCATTTGTATGCTGATGACTTGCAACTTTACTCACAGGAAAAGGCTGATGACATATCCAAGGCAGTTGACAAAATTAATAGCGACCTGGACTACATTAAGACTTGGTCAAACAAATTTGGCCTGTCGGTAAATCCACATAAGTGCCAGGTCGTCATTCTAGGCAGCCAACATATGTTACGCATAATTAATGCTAAACAACTACCACCTATTGTTTTTAATGGTTCGATTATACCGCTGAGCAACAATGTCAAAGACCTTGGAATATACATAGACTCCAACCTGAACTGGCATGCCCAGGTAACAAGCGTTAGCCAACGAGTTATTGGTACTCTTCGTGCTCTCTATCGCCTCAAAAACTTCCTCCCATCTAAGACAAGGGTGACGCTTGTACAAACCTTAGTTTTCCCCTTAATTGACTATGGTGACGTGTGCTACTTAGACCTGAATGCAGATTTTCTCAACAAGTACGACCGTCTTCTCAATAACTGCATTCGATTTATTTTTAATCTTCGAAAGTATGACCACGTGTCTACATATCGTTCCCAGCTGAATTGGTTAACTATTCGCCAGCGCCGTAGTTTGCGTACTCTCACTACCCTTTATTCCTTCCTAACTTCTCCTACTCCTCCCTCTTATCTACTGGAGTATTTTCAGTATTTAAGTAGTAACCATAATAGAAACCTTCGTTCCTCTAACAATCTACTTCTTCAATGTCCTTCTCACTGTTCTAACTTTGTGGGCTCTTCCTTCTCTGTCCAATCTGTTCGTCTTTGGAATGAGCTCCCTCTCGAAATCAGGATGTCCACTAACCGTCGTATGTTTAAGATAAGAGTGCGGAATCTCATTCTAAATAAAAAGCAGACTAATCTTCATCATAATGTTTAATTTCGTCATAAATACCATACCTTACATCCATAGTACTTGTATAAATATATATATTATTTTATATATTATAGATATATATATGTATTTTATATATTATATGTATATATATGTTTAGCATCGTATATGTATGTTTATATAAATCTGTATTTTATTATTCACTTTTTTTAACTTTAAATGCACCTACTTTGTTCTTCTCTGCATCACCCGTACTGGTTGACTGGTAGAAAATGCCCCAGGCATTAAGTCCACCAAATATACTATTATGTATATAAAGTTTTAAATAAATAAATAAATAAAAGTGAGTATAGCGAAAAAATGGCTTAAAGGGTTGAAATAGAGGATGAAAGTTTGACTTTCCTAGGAGAGTCGGTAACAAGGGGTGCAACCTCTAGGGGTGGGCTGCGAGGAAGAAACCCTCTATAAAAGTGTCGGAAAAAACTAGCCGTGGAGGGCACCCAGCGTGCTTTTGCTTCTGGGTAACTGGGTCTTTGATACGGTGGCTTCCATGTGTTTCACGTGCGCCTCTCGTGAGGAGTGGTGCAACCCTCCAAATAGGACGGGGTCTGCCAGGATGTGGCAAACCGTGTCCTATCGGCGTTGCGGATGAATGCGCGAGCGATTCCCATAACCCCGGCACATCTGGCCGTCTGTAGGAACACCGTGGATTTTAGTTGATATGCTGGTCGCTTAATATCTGCGACCGGAGAGGCCAACATAACCACCCACTGCTGGCCCCCCTGTTTCACAAGAATAACATAAAAATGGACAAAGAAGACGCAGATGTAAACTTTGAAGACGAGACTAAGCTGCATTTCTTATAATTACAATCTCGTGCATCAATAAAAATAATTTAGACAATAAACCTAATGACTAATGAGTCACAAAAAATGTGTATTGTGTGCTTGTAATCTTAAAGTCACAAGCACACATAATTTTTAATAATTATTTCTTATCTTAATAGAGACATTAAAACAAATCTTAGATAATACTAGCTGACCCGGCGAACTTCGTTCCGCCTAACAGCCTAGTCTATCAACATTACTTTATTTTTCTAAAATAAATTTCTAAAATAAACGCAGTCTAAGTTACTCCTTATTACATCAGCTACCTGCCAATAAAAGTCCCATCAAAATCAGTCCAGCCATTTCAGAGATTAGCCGGAACAAACAGACAGACAGACAAAAATTGTAAAAAAATGTTATTTTGTATATACCGTATATATATTTAAATACATGTAGTAAAAAACGGTTATTTCAATATTACAAACAGACACTCCAATTTTATTATATGTATAGATAAGAAATAATTTGTTCATATTAAATACAGATATAATTTTAATTATTTGCGATTAAATAACACTTCATTGAATAATACGAACGGTTACCGGCTTCAACATAAACGAGTAAGTTCAACCGAGTAAATCTCAAGCTGAGACGTAATTACTCCTTTAGTACTCTTCCTTCCCTTTTCCTCCCTTTTTCTTCACAGGCATATTAGTTACTGTTACTGTCAGCCTAAATCGTCTCACTGCTGGGCAAAGACCTCTCTCGATGACTTCCATTCTCCTCGATCCATAGCTTGCTACACTTGTGTGGACCATGACCTATTTATTTTGTCCAATTATTTTGTTCTGCCGCGATATTAATTACATTTTCTTAATTTTGTTTATGCTTAAAAACACAGGCGTATCTATAACTTGTGTAACCTCTTATCAACAGATGGGTTGATTATTAGCCTTTTATATAAAATACAAAATAGAAAGATCGGTGTCACTAAATTAGTGTTAAAATATTTAAATTACAAAAGAGGAGTCAAAATTCACACGTATTATGAGTCGGTCAACTATTAAATAAGTTTAACGTCATCAAGAAGATTTTTTCGCCAATTTAAAAACACCAAAAAATCTTAAATCCCAAATAATTTTAAGTGGACATATTGAAAAATAAGTAAACTTTTATTTCAAGTTATTTATTTTTAGTCACAAATAAATTTAAGTCTAAGTAGCGTTTAAAAATTTAAGTAAATGTTACAAAAAGCTTTAGTATCAAATATAAATCTCTAAATCAACATCTATGTACACCCACATTTAAAATTAAACAAAATAAAGAACAATTTACACACACATACAATAAAGAAACGACCATAAAAGGGCTTTACACTAACTGCAATGAACTAGTATAAACCGGTTCAATGCGGATAAAACAGGATAAAACCAGATAAAGCCAGTCGATAACAAACAAATGAAGGGGATTTGTTTTATTGTTTCTGAATAGAAAATTTGACGTTGATATTGTATTTTGTTATTTACGAATCATGGTTCAGAATAAAATGGTTAGATATTGTCCATACAAATGAAACTGAGAAATTCTATTGATATAACTAACTGTCACTGCAATTTGTAGTCCAGGATTAAAATAATAACTAAGTTTCTGTATGACAAAAAATTTTATGAATTTAAGTGGACTTTGTGTGAAGTGATTTTATGTTTGTAAATTAGGCCATGGTGACGAAAAAATAGGGTAAACACTATTTTGCGACACAAAGCTTTTCTATGATTATGTAGAAAAAAGGCCATGGTGCGTGAATAAAATGGGCTGGTACAAAAGGTAACTGGAAGACCGCAATTTGATTTTTTTTTGTCTACTGTTGCAGACTTGCAACTAGCGTGATAATAAGTGGGAACTGTTTCTCATGGATGATTTAGAATCCTGTGAAGTCGCTGCCTACGGTGTAAGGATGAAAGAAATAAAGGGAAATGAGAAAAGGGGGGCAATTGGGCTTTCGGTGCTCTCTTTTTGCCCGACTGACACAGTCAACATGGGTAATGTTTTTAGAGCGTATGTATGTATGTATGTATGTACGGATGTATGTATTTATATGTGAGTATGTATGTCTATTTCTTTGGCCTAAATGTCTTGATGGATTTTAACGTATGAGGTGTCATTAGATTCGTATTGATTGTGGGAGTGACATAGAGTATATAAAATTTAAATGTAACATCAGCACAAGAAAAGAAAATGTATGGCTTTTTGTTTTTTATATTATATATTGCTTGTTATTCTAATGTGAAGGTAGGTTCTTCGAATAGAGGCTTAGTGTCTAATAGACTACTGTTCAATGTTTGGCCATTTGGAGTCGCACTTAAAACTTGTTGCGAAAACTTCAATAATTAAATTATTATATCGCGAGTCAGAATTATTAGTGTTTAAGCTTGCGTTACTTTTAAGAATAGAGATAGCTATAACTTCCGTGTCCTAAACTTTGTGAGTTTTTCATAATAATGTTACAACAACATCTATACTTTTACTAGCTACGCCCCACGGCTTCGCCCGTGCGTAAAATATGTTCTACATCTATCGAGAACCAGACCGATTTTAAAGTAGCCTATGTTTCGGTGCCAGAGACGGCTCTGGCACCGAATCTATCTACATAGCAATTTTCATCGAAATCAGTTTCGTCGTTTAGGCGCTGAGTGGTAACAAACACACATACACACACACAAACCTTCGCATTATATAATATTAGTAGAATGTCATTATAATAATATCTTAGTTATTTATTTTTGGTTTTCATACTGTCTCTATAAGCCTTACTAGTAATACTATTCATTAATAATAATAATAATAATAATAATATTCTACCACATTCACACAGCGCCATCTAGCCTCAAATTAAGCAATTATATTTGCTTGTCTTATGGGTACTAAACAACTAATATACTACATATATACATTTTTTTTTTAGTAAATACATACATATTATAGATAAATTACACCCAGACACAGAACAAACAATCATGCTCATCACACAAAGATTTGTCCTGAGTGGGAATCGAACCCACGACCTGCGACCTTCATTGAACATCTAGTAACCCTGAGCTTCAGAACCTCGTAGAACTAAATTAATCTTAATACACTATGATTGCTAA
The DNA here is from genome assembly GCA_963082885.1 of Parascotia fuliginaria. Lineage (NCBI taxonomy): Eukaryota > Metazoa > Arthropoda > Insecta > Lepidoptera > Erebidae > Parascotia > Parascotia fuliginaria. The sequence continues at coordinate 6,690,921 of OY720198.1, read as the reverse complement.
TCAATATTCTACAGCTTGACTGTAATAATTCGTTTCTGTTATTGCTATAATAACAAATAATTGTATGTTAATTATATGCTATAGCGTTGCTACCGAAGTTTGTTTACTCTGGGCAAGTTTTCAATGTAATACTTTATTGCAAGGGCTGTGATGATAAAGCGACAACTGTCATAATATATCCATATTTTGCAGAAATTCAATATATAAGTGCAGACGGATTCATCATGGCGGCCCCCGCCATTCCTCCCAACTAATTTCTCACGAAACTAAATTAAAAGGATAACTTTTTTTTAATTTTTATTTTTGTTAAAAAATATATTATTATTTAAATCGTTTTTTTTATTTTGTGGTTGACTCTGAGTTCGACTGTGATTTGAAATTGAAGATCAAGATCAAAGTTAAATGTTAAAATCAGAGTCAAATTCAAAACAAATCTATACCTATTATAAAGCGGGAAAGTTTGTTTGTTTGTTTGAACTCGCTAATCTCTGGAACTACCTTTGGATTTGAATTTTTTTTTTGCGTTTACTGCCCTCGATCTTGTGAAAGGTTATAGGCTATTATAACATCACGCTATTGGCAACGGGAGTGGAGCAATAACCAAAGAATTAACTGAACGCGGGTGAAATCGCCACAGTAGGCTAGTAAGTACTTTTTGTAAAATTAGATTGTTATATGAATTTATAATATGTTATATGAAATAAGATTTAGGTACTCGAGTCTAATTGCTACAACGCGGGGTCAGCAAAAGGTTAGGCATTTCGAATTAACTTTGTAATAAACAAATAATATTGTATTAAAAAAAAAAAAAAAAAATCGATCCCCAGGGGATCAGGTACAGGGGGTAACCGGAATAACTCTTATTATTTTATGAAGTAATTTATGGACATTGATGGAGAAATTTTTAAAGAGCCTGGCATTGTGCTCGTTAAAATGGTAACAGGCTTAGTCCGTATAGAACCAAAACGTAAGTATTATACGTCTCTGTCTACTCCCCACGAAAATAAGCCGTACTTACCTTTCACACGAAACTCGGAGTGATCCATTTTATTGGATTTGATGTCCTCTGATTATCTGTAACAAAAAGAAAGTCATTTAAAACTGTTTAATATGACAAAATATAATCAATAACCATACTTCTATACTAAATAAAGCGGAAGAATTTGTTTCTTGGTTTGAACGCGCTAATCTCTGGAACTATCAATCAGATTTTGATATTTCTTTTTGCTTATGGTAGCCCAGTTCTTGAGGAAGGTTATAGGCTATATAACATTACGCTGCGAGTGATGGGAGCGGAGCAGTAATGCGGAAAGCTAGAAAAAAAATTATTCATAATTTATCGAAAGACTTCCACTGCTTGGCAATGGTTTCTTTCAACACCCTTTAAGCATTACTTTTATTTTATACTAGCTTCTGCCCGCGACTGCATCCTCGTTAAAGTAGGATTTGGTTCATATTGTGGCCAATTAACATAATATCTTTATAAATTACTAAAAGGTCCGCCTTCGCTTCGGTATCAAAAGTTTCATTTAATCTCATAACAATCTCCTACAGAAAATATCATAGCAATACTGCATCATTTAGATTTACGAAGGCACTTAAATATTGAAATTCTTAAAATATACATTACCCGTTCAATTTGCTGTTTTTTTATACGATCTTGGAGCAAACAAGCATTCGGCCCTCCTGATGGTAAGTGGCAACCGTAACCTTAAAGATGGCTGTGTTTTCCCAGCATTACAAAAGTAATAATACTTAGAAAACACAACCAAATCGTTGCCGACCACTTATAAGGGGATGAGGAAGTAAAAGGGTATTTGGGCTGTCTGCGCTTTCACTCACCGAGCGAAATACATTAGCATGAAAACTAATATTCTGCGTCGATCTTCTATGAGAGGGTAGTGTTCTATGAAACCAGCGTAGCTCTTTTACCGTTAAAATTCTTCTAAATCATTTCTACAGGTTAAAAATTTTTCAAATCGGTAACGTACATTTTTAGTTAAACCGTTGCAAACAAACATACAAAAAATACAATCTTTTCTTTAAATTAGTTTAGATGTCTATGTCTTATTCTGATGTAAACTACATTAAATTACTGTAAAATTTCATTAAAATCGATTCAGTAGTTTTATACGTTAAATTACTTACCTATTGAAATTACTCTCCACAAAGATATTAGTGGCTTTGTGAAATTAGTTTTACGTGTAATTAGTATTTTCTTAAAATTCACGTGTTGGCTATATGAAAATATAAATGGAAAATATGAATGAATTTTAAAGTAGCTAAATATAGATATTTTTGAACCGTAGCTTTGTAATGAAACACATGTGTGAAATTATGTATATACCTATTATATCGGTCTTATTGGTAAGAATTTTTTGCTTGACAGCCGAAGTCGTGGTCATGTTTTTCGAGCATAGTTATAATTATGTTTGTATCTATGTATATCTATTTCTTTGACACGTTCTACAGCCTAAATGGCTTAATAGATTTTAATAATTCAGGTATTATTAGATTCATATTAATTATGGGAGTGGAATTGGGTATATAATTTTGCAATGTAGTGCCAGCATGAAATAAAATAGGTTTCTTTCTTTTCAGTTTGATTTAGGCAGGGTTTTTGTATTTTAATATTATATTTAGTATGTTTCAGGCATACTTTGCATGGGTCAGGGATTTGAATAAAAGTACTCTAATACGTATATGACAAAAATGTGGCGTCGGCACACTGCTTACAAGGTTGACCGAGCGATAAGGGTGTTGGGCAACCAATGGATGTGAGCGGCTTATGGCTAATCAAGATGGCGAAATTTGGGGAAGGTATGTCCAGTATACTGGAATCATATTGAAAAGAAAGGAAAAGGAACTCCTTTGCCCTTCAATTAAAAAAAATACAGAAAACAAGATTAAATTAGCATTAAAACCTTTTAGTGCTAGTAACCTAAAAAAAAATATATGATTATTAGGTTTTATATAACACATGTTTGCTCTAGTTTTCGTGCTTGCTGGTATTGCAATTATTCTTCATTATTTGGAGCAAATAAGTTATGGAGTTCATTTTATTTTCATTTTAACTCATACGTGCATGTCGCTCATGTGCTTCTTCAATGTGCCAGAGGGTGAGATAGGTGAGGGGAATGAGGGAAGCGAGGAAGAAGGAAAAGGTGGAAATTGAGCCACCAGTAGTCTCACTCACCAAACAAAACGCAATAGTATAAATACGAACATTTACATCGATCTGAAACCAGCGAGGGTCGACTACCTTAAAAGTCACTTCAAGTTGATTCAAGTCTCATAAGAAAAGTGCGAAACTAGAAGCAGTAGATATAGTGATTGATAACCTTGACTTATACGTACACTAGGCATTTCATATGTAATGAGATTATCCGACAAAGCATCAAGGTTACTGATATAGTAGATTAACTCAGGTAATGTGACAATAGGCTGACCATTAGTGACCATATCGATCGTTTAGCGAAACAAAGTCCTAAAGTGTAGCGATCCCCATCAAAGCATGGATTGAGAACCTAGAAAATAAAGCAGATTCGGACTGGTATGGTAGTACGACATATTTTTTTTTATTGCCAACACTGGCAGACGTGCAAACAGTCCACCTGATGGTAAGTGGTAACTGTCGCTCATGGATGACTCAGAGTCTCTTTTATTGCTCTTGCAATGTCAGGCACTCTACAAAGCCGCTTTTTACCGTGTAGGTAGTGGGGTATGTAAAGGGAGTGCGAGAGGTGAGGAAAAAGGAAAGGGGCAATCAAGTTTGATGCCGTAAATATTCCCTACCCTAATCCAACAATTTACAATGATGATTGACTGAGCAGTCAGGTTTTTCATTTCAATAATGTAAGACAAGCAAAGGACTAAATGGAGATATTCACGAAAGGAGTTTAAAGACTTTCACTGAGTTGCAAACGCGCTAGTGATACTTCTTGTGTTCTTGTGACACCAGAAGGTACTGTACGGCAACTGTTCATGCAGGTCGTATACTTGTTTGTTCACTTTCTGTATAAAAAGCAAGCAGGTTAGATGAGCCAGTTCATTTTCTTGAATCGTTGAGGAAAATACTCCTGGTGTTTTAAGTATCTTTAGGTTACTATACCTGCTTATCATCAAGCCGGTTGTATGCTTGTTTGTCACCATAAAACCACACAGTTTGTTACAACGTTCACGTTAATAGTGACAAATTCGGTTGACCAACCATCATATTATACTAATCCTAGCGCAGACGAGAAGCCTTACAGTTTACGTCGATAATGTACTGTGTCATACGTTCAGCGAGAATTTTGTTCAAGATAGTATTTGTTAAATTAAATGCTGAATCAGTTTATTCGCTCAAACTAACACTGAGAATTTCCTAAGAGAACTCAATAACATATCCCGGGGATCCAAGCCCAGAAATACTATCATTTTATTTATAGAAAAGTAATTTAAGTTATAAAGTAAATAGTGATCTATTTTAGTTTTGACATATTGTGATGCATCGGTCCTTAAGTCAACAATGCGGACTGATTCAAACAATTCTTTAACTTCGTATATTCCTCTTTGTCTAACTTGATATATTATTTCTCTATTTAAGTATTACTTGCAGTTTATTGTATCTTTTTGTATATTGTTAAGATTAATGGTAATCAACAGAGTGTATACTTTGAACAAGCTGCCATGCAAGGTCTCGGATTCGATTTCACAGATTTTTTTTTGTAAGCGACAACTCTTGCACTAAGGAACAAGCCCTGTGTCGCGGGGGACTTTACAAACAACACGTTTATAACGGACACAAAGTACACCCAGACTTGGAACAATTATTTATGTGTATCCCACAAAGTTTGGTCCCGTGTGGGGATTGAACCCAAAAACTTGTGCACAGTAGTCACTTGCGCTTCCAGTGCACTACTGAGGCAGTTAAAAGTCAAATATACTTACATAGTAATAAACAATTGCCTTCTGTAGATAATTTTTAGTATTTTAGCCCAAAGTCTATTGGTATTATCTCCGAGCTTTCATAACATCTATCGGAGATCCATCATAGCTGGCAAAAACAGGATATTATACACTTCTGGAAGAAATTAGGGTACTAGTATGTGCTATATATATATTAATTTGCAAAGTCACTTTTCCTTACATGACATTGTAGACACTATACAAGTATTTCTGGTCTGATCCCCTGTATCTGATACCCTGGTGGATCAATTTATTTTTATTATATTTCTATTACTATGAATGAAAGCGTAAATGAAAAGATATCAAGCCTTTAAGAAACCTCTTTTATTTTAAAGCGGTCACCCGTTACTTTCATGTTAATATATAAAAATATGCCTTGTCATACTTCGTAATCTGTTTTGCGATCACGAATTAAAAGTACTAGTGAACATGGTCTTTTTGTATAGTCGATCATAAAATTGCTTTACCACCTGCAGGGTTAAATGTCGTTTGCATATCAGAAAACAAATGTGTTTACTCGAAAACAATTTGTTTCAAGAAAAATCCCAAAATGAATGCCGAAAAATATGGCTCAAAAATCAGGGACATGCGGACGTCGGCGGTGCATCGCTTCTAGTCGGACGTGCACCGCGACTACATGTCTATTCTTACTTTCAATTTACCTCTGTACAGTGACAGTAGCCACAGTCATAATGAATCTTATTAAATTTTAATTTTGTTGGATTTTTGTTGTTAAAAGTGGTAAAGTCAATATGTGGTCGATAGATCTTCGGCGGTAAACAACTTCGGCAAACAAGCATACGGCTTATTTGCTAGTAAGTGTAATTCATGCTAACGGTAGTAGATCCACGCTGGTTTCAGCATGAATGGGCCGGATCGTCCGGGGAAGTACTACCCTCTCATAGAAGATCGACTTAAGAGTAGTAGTATGTATCCTTACTACTGCGTTTCGTTCGGTGAGTGAGAGTGCCGGAGGCCCAATTTCCCCCCTTTCCTCTTTCCGCACCTCCCTCATTCCCTTCCTCTAACCCCATTCCCAGCCGTCATAGTGGAGGCCACCATACCAGCAGTTTAAGGCGATAGCTTTTGGTATGGTGGCCACCACTTCTGGATTCCACTGACTGCTTAGCATCAGGCGGGGTGGAGTCACTTTGGTAGGCTAATAAATAAAAAAAAAAAGCATGGCTGTTGTGTAAGCATTGCAGCATTGTCGCTTTATTCATATCAATAAAACAACTAAGACATTTCTTACAGAAAAGGAATCAAATTCGAGATTACTGCATGGCAGTCCATCCACAGTATCACCGAACCATTGAGTCCGTTGTATTTATTTATTCACTAGCTGCGTGTTACGGCTTCGCCCGCACGTAAAATGAGTTTTGTCTCCCTTGGAAACCAGACCGATTTTCGGGATAAAAAGTAGCCCTTGTCCGTATCTATATAAAAATTAAGAGGTATGTATGTACATAGGTACACACAAACTTTCGCATTTATAATATTGAGATTATGGATCTTCAACAAAGAACTTTCACCGTGAAGCTATCACAATATTAATAATAGTTATGACTGCAATGGCAAAAATTAGAATATTTTTAATAAGTAGATAAAAAAGTTAATTATTTTGGTTGCGGTAGATAAAATTTTTGAATATTTTTAACCGACTTCAAAATGGAGGAGGTTAGTAATCTGTATGTTTATTACCTCATAACTTGGTTATTTATTAACCGATTTGAAAAATTATTTTTTTGTTTAAAAGGGTATACTCCGAAATTGGTCCCATATTTTTTATTATATAAAATGGTTGAGTGGTTTGGCTATAATTTTACATTTTGTAATAAAATGGTCTGCAAGGAGTGGAGATATGTAAAGCAACGCGTCGATGTCTTTAGTGACGAATTTTCTGACATGGACATGTTCATGCTAAGAAGTATTCTAATGACCTTAATAAATATAACCTACTAGCAAAAATAACCTAATTGATTAATCTAATTAATATATGCATGTAAAATAAAAATTTAATACAAGAAAACGAACGGAAGCTGATAAGTGCGCATCAAATTTTTTATGTATTTAGACACAACTATCAATGACGTCTGCTTTTACGCGTCTGACCGCGTTCGGGTAGTCGCGCATTTTGAAAGTTTGTTGCAAAGGCAGAATTAAAGACCCTTCTTGTTCAATGTTTCACTGAATTCAAATTCAGTTTATTGCTTTGAAGTAATTAAATTATTATTTTCTACTTTTTAGTTAAGGATTAAACATGTAGGTATTGTTTTAAAGTCGGTTTTTGTTTTTTTTTTCTAAAAAATAATTTCATATTATTTTTAGTACATAGGTACCCCGTGAACAACAGAGACATATTAATAATACTAATCGTTGATTGCTTGAAATATTCATCAATTTGAAGACTATAAACATAAATCATTTTGAATTGTTGTAAAGAATATTTAGTATTGAATTTATTATAAGTAGGTATATAGATTTATTTAGCTTATTGTTTGTGTTATGAACTAAACGTTGTACTACTCCATTTTAATTTATTTGATAAGACTGATTTAAATCAAATAAACACTACTTAAAACCCCATATAAAAACGTTTTTATTACTGACTGTATCTTGTTTTGGGATTTGTTTATAAGTGGTATTCTTTGGGAACAGAATAGTTGGTAGTATAATAATTACGACAATAAACAAATACCATTGGTATTAGTTTTGTAGTATTAAAACTAAAAAAGCTGCCTCTGTGGTTCAGTTGTACCTACTGTGTACGGATTACCACGTGATCTCAGGTTCGATTTCCGGATCGGGTAAAGTTATATTGTTTTTTTTCTGTCGAGAAATTCTTAGTATTAGCCGGCGTCTGGAATTGTGTCTGATATAATATCAACCGATTCTGTTGCCATATGTCATATGGCAACAGAATAGCCCTGTTTATTTATTTATTTATTTATTTAAAAGGCTCATCTACAATATAAACACAATACACACACAATTTACATTTCAGTTGCTTAGGACTAGTGATTATATCAATTACAGATGTGCACAACATTTAAAAATTATGGTGGCCGCAGTAACAATTTTAAAGAATATAATAATATAATAATAATATTCTACCACATTCACACAGCGCCATCTAGCCCCAAATTAAGCAATTATATTTGCTTGTGTTATGGGTACTAACAACTGATATACTACTTATATACATTTTTTTTTTTGTAAATACATACATATTATAGATAAATTACACCCAGACACAGAACAAACAACCATGCTCATCACACAAAGGTTTGTCCTGGGCAGGAATCGAACCCACGACCTCCGGCTTAGCAGTCAGGGTCACTAACCACTAGACCAACAGGCCAGTCAATAATAATATAATATAAATAAACTAAGTAATAATAAGTAGGTACCTATGCATTTGTGTTACAATACTATTATGAAATAAAGATATTAACATTGGACAAATAATAAATATGTTAAAAATAATACAAAAGAGTTATTTGCCATTTTTTAGGATCTTTGTCTTAAATAGTGCGGGCCGGTCGTGAAAGATATCAAGGTCCCTGTTACATGGAACCTAAAATAAAATGGTGAAATGTAGGTGGTTTAACACCTCTGCCTACTCCTTCGGGGGTAAAAAGCGTAAAGCTATGTATGTATGTAGAACTAAATAGGTCGGTGTTTTAAATTTTATTTTATCAAAAAAAAATTGAAATCCGTGTAGTTCCAGACATTAGCGCGTTCAAACAAACAAACTATTCCGCTATAAAAATAGTACTGATTAAAATCAAGTTTAATAAATCATTGAAAATGTTATGTTTTCGTCGAGAAATTTTCCATAGAAAAATTTTACCTTATTATATACATCGAGGCGGTATGTCAAATATTTGTTTTATTACATAATTTCCCCATTAAAAGTCATTAATACACTAACTACAACATCTCTATAAACATATTTTTATTATGTCGATTAATTAGCCATTAATACGTAAATAAATCATTAATTTTAATTATCAAGGTTAAATTTTACAAATGACATGTCCTACTATGGTATCTCTTGTTGTACAAGTCGTGATGGTCCAGTGGTTAAAACCCCCGCTCTATATGCACGAGGTTGTGTGTTCGAATTCGGGTAAGTACTAATGTACCATGGGAGTGGTAATCGCATGTAAGCGAGTTTTTAAGCTGATGATGATTATAAAGAATTTAAAAAAATTTAGGATTATATTGATTTTTGACGACTGGTCTGTGGTTCGGTGGTACTATGTACGGACTGCCACGCAGAGGTCGTGGTTTCAATTCCCACTCAGTGCAAATATTTGTGTGCATGAACATGGTTATTTGCATTGGTCTGGGTGTTTCTATGTAGGTATTATGTATGTATTTACAAAAAAAAAAATTAAGTATGTTTGTCCGTATTTTAGAACCCATATTTTGGGTCGTTCTCGTTGTGTAGTTGTTGTGATATTATTGTGATGTTATTATATGGTGAGCAAAACTGGACTGTAATAAAAATCCCCACTAGTATTATAAATCCTAAAGTAACTCTGTCTGTCTGTTACGCTTTCACGCCTAAACCACTGAACCGATTTGAAATAAATTTGGTATAGAGATGAATTAGACTTTGGGAAACAACGTAGGCTATGTTTTATCGAAAAATATCTTAAAGGGGTTGAAATAAGGAATATAATATAAAAAAATCGACAATGTAAAGAAAGATTTAAACGACATTCACGCGGGTGGAGCTGCGGGCAACAGCTAGTATCGAGATAAAAAATCCAATTTAAATACTTTGATCTGTAAAGACAAAGAGTTGCAATGACAAGTTTCTTTATAGAACCTTAGTGGTTAACAAGCAACCATCTGATGGTAAGTGGTAACCGTAACTAACCGAGCGAAACACATTAGTATGAAAACTAATATTCTTACGTCTATCTTCTATGAGAGAGTATAGTACATCCCCGGTCGATCCGGCCCATTCATACTAAGCCAGCAATCTAGTGTAAAGATTTTTCAGAAATTCAAACAATAAATCTATACTTATTATATAGAGCGGAAAAGTTTGTTTGTTTATTTGAACGCACTAATCTCTGAAATTACCAGTCAGATAAAATATTATTAATAATATCACAACAACTGACTGGCCTGTTGGTCTAGTGGTTAGTGACCCTGACTGCTAAGCCGGATGTCGTGGGTTCGATTCCCACCCAGGACAACCTTTGTGTGATGAGCATGATTGTTTGTTCTGTGTCTGGGTGTAATTTATCTATAATATGTAAGTATTTACAAAAAAAAATCACAAAAGTAGTACAAAAGTAGTATATCAGTTGTTTAGTACCCATAACACAAGCAAATATAATTGCTTAATTTGGGGCTAGATGGCGCTGTGTGAATGTGGTAGAATATTATTATTATTCTCTTTATTTAATTATATACACACAAAATTACATTTTTAAATATATATAAAAAATAATAGAAATATACATTTAAAAATATAAAAATATGGAGACCCACCGATATCGGGTACAGGGACCAAGCTTATTATTATTATTACTACACACAACGCCATCTAGATCCCAAAGTAAGCATATTATAGCTTGTGTTATGGATATATAGAATGCGGATATACATACTTAAACACTGATTTTTACTTTTATGAATATTATTTTTTTTATAATTCATAAATAAAAAAAATATTTAAATAATTTAAACTTTATTATATTTATTGCTGTCTCTGTGATTCAGTTGTGTTGTGTACAGATTGTCATGTAGTCTCGAGTTTAATGCTCGGGTTGAGTAAAGTGATATTGTTATTTTTTGGCTAGTAATTAGTAAGTATATTTATTTTATTTTAATTATCTATGCTATTATATAAAGTGGAAAAGTTTGTTTGTTTGTTTTAATCTCCGAAACTACCAGTCGGATAATTATGATTTTTTTAATGGCGACGGGAGCATAGCAGTAACCAAAGACGCGGCTAAAACCGCGTCGGAAAGCTAGTTTAATAGTTTGTCCTATCTTTATTTTATATGGTATATTCTTTTACATTCCTTCCAAAAATTTTTTTACTTCGCTTGAAAAACAAAATCATAATGGTAAAAATCAACAGCTTTTAATTAATTTCATGAGATACGTTATCATTATCACGTCTTAAAAATATAGCTTAGCTCAAAGAGTTAAAGATTCTACACAATGTCATTTTCGCATTAAACGAGTATCCAAACTTAGACTTTAGTTAAAAATATACCACTTATAATGTATTTTGAGAAAAACGATATATCGGCAACATTATTATAATTATTTTTAACTAATTATAGTAATAATGCTAAATAAATGAGCGTAACTTTAAAATTGAGACCTTAAAAGCACTTACAATGAAACAGACGTAAAACAAAATGTGTTATAATCTGATTAACATAAAATTTAAAGTTTCCAAAATTGCATTTTTCTCTTTACGACCTTTTTTCACTGAGAATGAAATACACTTTTCGTGAATTAAATATTAAAATAAACTTTAACTGCATTTTTATTAAATCAACAAATTATATAAAACACTTTTTACTCAATTTTTAATCATAAAGTATAACATTATATATTTACTATAATTTATGATAAATTTTCTTATAAAATATTGTTCAAACATAATTAAATTAAAATTTGACACTTTAATTTTTATATTAATTTGTTTAAGCAATTTTAAAAATAAAATTGAATTACGAATCATTTTCTAACCACAACCTAATGATAAAAAAACACTAAGTTTGAATAAAATTGAAAATCAGTTTTAGTAATAAATGTCTTAATTGATTTACAAATTTATTAATAAATAAATAAATACTCACTGGTTTCACACTGGTGACTAAATAGACACTTTGTTAGTTACAATCGTTACACAGGATGCGTTAGTACTGCGCGGTAAAATGCCACTGTATCGTTTATATAGGGGTGGTGTACTAAGGCGTTTACTACTGTGCTTAGTTATAAGCGGAGCGGGGAGCGGAAAGACTGTTCTTTTCTATAGTCAGTTTGACGATAATGTCATTTTAAGTTAATATTGTATTGGTGAATATGTCGTAGTGTTTTTATAAAAAACGTGATCTATTTCACGTAAATGACGTTCTATAGTCTCTGCTTACCCATTAATGGAAGACAGAAGTATGTATTTTGTTGTTCACTGTCTCAAAAATATGTAAATAAAAAAACTAGGGGTTCCGACCGGAATATTCAGAGGATCCGAACGGAATAACTCTTCACTAGGGAATGCAATCTCTCGAGATTTTAGACCTAGCCGAGATCTCGCGAGACCGTAAAGCCAGTCTCACGAGATTACGAGATTTCCGAGATCTCGCCCAATTGGGTATTTTTACTAAAAACATTCGCTAATAGGTACTATTAATTCCGTTTATTGATTTTCAATATATAAGATAAAAATAAAACATACATGTAATTGGCATATTATAATCATTTATTTTAAAATAAAACATAATATTACGTTATAACATAATATTCGTCAGTCTTATTCTTATTATATAAACTGAAAATCAGCCTTCTGCATCTGCAGTATTAAGAACAAAAAAAAATTAAAATTAAACAAAAAGAACACTTGGAAATATAACAAATTCAGCCTTCTGCAATATTAAGAACAAAAAAATAAAAAAAACTTTGAAATAAGTGCCTACAGCATGCGCAGAGCAGTTCGCGCGCAACCGCGCTACGATACATACACTGATTTTGCTGCGCCGTTCAATCTCGCGATCTCGCGAGATCTCGTACCAAAATTGAACGAGACTCAGTCTCGCAAAATATGGACGAGATTGCATTCCCTACTCTTCACTAGTAGTGTTTAAAAAGTTATTATCGTTTGTATAGCGCATGCGTGAATTGTTAATATAATTATCACTAAATGCACCTAAATAAATCATATTCTATCTAAGATTCTTTAAGAAATTCATCGAAAGGCTTATGTCAAAACCAGCATTATTTGATCCATGTTTGCCAATATGTAAAATAATGCAATTTCCTACTACAATATGCGTATGAGAGAATGATAGCGAAAATTGTATAAAAATGCGCCGCGTAGTTTAAATGCTTATTTTATGATCCAGTAGTATCACTGGATTGATAACGTTTACATTATTTCACTTGGATGCTGGACTGGATTGAAAACGTTTACATTGATACACTGGATGCTGATCTAGATTGAAAATGTTTACATTGATTCACTGGATGCTGAACTAGATTGAAAACGTTTACATTGATACACTGGATGCTTAACTAGATTGAAATCATTTACATTGATACACTGGATGCTGAACTAGATTGAAAACATTTAGATTGATACACTGGATGCTGAACTAGATTGAAAACGTTTACATTGATACACTGGATGCTGAACTAGATTGAAAACGTTTACATTGATACACTGGATGCTGAACTAGATTGAAAACGTTTACATTATTTCACTTGGATGCTGGACTGGATTGAAAACATTTACATTGATACACTGGATGCTGAACTAGATTGAAAACGTTTACATTATTTCACTTGGATGCTGGACTGGATTGAAAACATTTACATTGATACACTGGATGCTGAACTAGATTGATAACGTTTACATTATTTCACTTGGATGCTGGACTGGATTGAAAACATTTACATTATTTCACTTGGATGCTGGACTGGATTGAAAACGTTTACATTGATACACTGGATGCTGAACTAGATTGAAAATGTTTACATTGATACACTGTATGCTGAACTAGATTGAAAACATTTACATTGATACACTGGATGCTGAACTAGATTGAAAATGTTTACATTGATACACTGGATGCTGAACTAGATTGAAAACGTTTACATTGATACACTGGATGCTGAACTAGATTGAAAACATTTACATTGATACACTGGATGCTGAACTAGATTGAAAATGTTTACATTGATACACTGGATGCTGAACTAGATTGAAAATGTTTACATTGATACACTGGATGCTGAACTAGATTGAAAACATTTACATTGATACACTGGATGCTGAACTAGATTGAAAACGTTTACATTGATACACTGGATGCTGGACTGGATTGAAAACGTTTACATTGATACACTGGATGCTGGACTGGATTGAAAACGTTTACATTGATACACTGGATGCTGGACTGGATTGAAAACGTTTACATTGATACACTGGATGCTGGAATAAATTGATTTCATTTGATTCATTTTCGCTTTATATAATAGAATAGATTATTATAATAGGCTAAGACCAAGTATCCATTCACAAAGACACCTAAATGCCAATGAGATAGTTAATCTATTGTTTTGTCAATTAAAGTCATAAATAAATATACTCTAAATATATAATTAGTGTTACGCGGATACATCGTGAGTTTATGGTAGTGAATCCTTGCTTTCAGCATGAAATGGCCGAACCGGGAAAGCACTACCTTCTCATAGAAGATCGACGAAAGAGTAGTAGTATCCATAGGTACTATTGCGTTTCGTTCGGTGAATGAGAGCGCCGGAGGCTCAATTTTCCCTCTTTCCTTTCTCAACTCCCTCATTCCCTTCACCTTCCTTACTCCCTTAACTGCAGGCAGCGGCTTCAGAGTCCACTTACCACTTACAATAGGCTCGTCATTTTTTTGTCACGTAGGACAAAATGGACATTCGTCGATTCACACCACTGGTCCAAAACAACAAATTGAAAATGGGTCCTTGTACGATTCACACCGTGCTTCCAACAGCTCTTGGTGTGAATCGACGAATGACCCCACCGTACTTGCCGTTGACTGTCCTAAGCATTAATCATTATTACATAAAAAAGATGTAATAAAATCGCTACCGCCTATGACGATATTAACATCTTTATGAGGATATAAGAACTTGAATCAAACTGTTTGCTATACTTTTAATAGACTTTCCGGATAAACTTTAAAATGATCATTATTTGAATAAGTTTAAGTAACATTTACTTGTTACTTTTTAATTTTGTTAACTTTATGTCAAGCATTGCAGCTTATACCCAAGACAAGAAGGTTTTATTCCTGTAAGAGCATGGACGCATATGACCTCCTTTTAGGGATAAAAAGCACTTACAGTACTACTACCGTAAGTGCTTTTTATCTAGCCCATTCATGCTGAAACCAGCATGGATCGACCGAGGAAGTACTACCTTCTCATAGAAGATCGACGTAAGGATATTAATTTTTATGTTAATGTGTTTCGCTCGGTGAGTCAGAGCGCCGGCAGCCTATTTGGGCTACCGGCGCTCTAGGTCCTCATCCGTTTCCCTTTTCCTTCCTCATCCCCTTCTCCGTGGTCAGCAACGAAGAAGGTGGGTACTTGGTTGTATTTTCTACGCATTATTACTTCTGCGATGCTTAGGAAACACTGCCATCTCTTGCTACAAAGATGTATATAAAAAAAACATACTGCCCCGTCCGTAAACGAGGCGGTTATATCAGTAGATGGTAAGTGGCCAGAATACGGACTCTCCTTTGTGCACATATTAGTATAATGAAGAAGGAGTCCTATGAAATTAGCATGTCCTTAATAGGTCCTTATTCAAGCCCCATCTTTCCATCCCCCATCCCGACAATATCTGTAACATCTTAACCAATTATTTCTCACTGGAAGGTAAAAATCAGAGAAGATGTGTTTCAACCTGTTACCTTCAAAGTAACAGGTCGAAAATATTAGAAACATAGTTTTTACAGTTCCAGGTTTACTTACAATGTTTGCCACATTTTTTTTATAAGTCTAAGGTGACAAAAGCAAACGGCCTGCCTTATGGTAAGCAGTTACCGTAGCCTACCGATGCTTGCAACACCAGGAACATCACTAGCGTGTTGCCGACCCTGTTAAGAACCTTTTAACTCCTTTCTAGAAGCACTCCATGCTGTAGTCTCATGGGAAAACCTCGACGTGGAGCTCATTCCACCATCTTATCGTACGAGGGAGAAAGTTTCTCTGAAACCTCACTGTACTAAGATTGTCTAAGATATGAGGATGAGCTCCTAGCTGAAGGGGGAGGTGTAATGATAAAAAGTGGCCGTTAGCAACATCCTAAACAATTCTTCAAATATTTGTTTCGTAAGTTGGCGTGTACGTACTTTTTCAACCCATAAAAATAAGACAGAGTAGTGACATATTATTATTTCACCTGTTATAATTGAGATCTTTTAGACCAGTCTTTTATCATAAGCCATAACATATGCTTTCTTTTGCTCTAGATACGCTATGTCAGTATTAAAACTCAACAATACGGACACACAGAAAAATCTAAAGTACAAATTGTAGACAAAATACATACACGTATTACATTATTTTCCCTTAATTTATTTTCCTTTCACTCTAGTTTTTCCTCTACCACTGTGACAGAACAATGCTGCACGTTAAGTGTATGTTATATCTTCAGAAGGCATGACATCTGATAGTTTACTCTCCTTGTTAATGAGTATAAGAAAGACCACCGCTAAGAAGAGCATAGTAAAAAAGGAAGTCGCTGGAAATTCTGTATAATATCAATAACCTCAAGAACCGCTCAATGGATTTTAACACAATTTTTATTGTTAAAAATGCGTTTTTCAAAGAATGTTTTGTAATAATACATTAATTTATTACATATAGGACCCAAGTAATAATGATAAAAGTGAACCAAGCTGGAAATTGCAACGAATTATGACTAAATACATAAATAAAGTTTTTGATATCGATGCGAAGCGAGATCGATTTGGCTATACGAGTTATGTAACAATGAAAATAGTGCACCAAATCAGAATATCGTAACTTTTGATAGCGGTGAAAAACGAGGGCGAGTCGCTAGTGGCAAAAAAATCCACGAAATCGATTATCATAAAGCAGAAGAGTTTGTTTGTACGCGCTAATCTCTGGAAGTACCAGTCAGATTTGAATAATCCTTTTGCGTATGATAGCCCAGTTCTCGAGGAAGGTGTAACATCACGCTATCTGCGAAGGGAGCAGAGCAGTAAGCAAAGACGCGAGTGAAACCTCGCCGCGAAAACTAATTTTAAAATAAATAAATAGCGGATCCCTTTAAGATTTTCATCTGATTCTATTTATAATAAATAGTAAATTAAATCAGTCGTAAATACAAACTATTGCGTCAAAAATAACATAACAAGTAATATAAAGGTAATAGGTAATACACAAGATTACATACCAGAGTCTTATCGATAAGGACATCTAAAAACATATCATATTTAGGTTATTAATTGATTTTATAAGTTTCCTGTTAATTCGTTGTTTTGGTTTAATTATACAAGATGTTAATAACTTACGTTGCATAATATTACATAATCGATTGGGTATACTAAGATATGAAATAATCGATTTAGATTCAGGGACTGTCAAAATTCTGATAACATGAAAAGAAGATTTGGACAGTCTTAAAATTATCCTTCTACATTTTTGAAGTTATACTTCTTTTGGCGCGATTGGGAAAAATTATGAGAGTGAATTTTTACGATGCGCGCGCACACCGACAGAAAAAGCAACACCCTGAAGTTAGTTGCGAACCTTTTACACCCTGAAGTTAGTTGCGAACCTTTGTGTGTCGTATCAGTACAAATAATCAGTGTGAAAAAATAAAAATATATTGGCGTTTATATCAATTCAGTTATATTTATGACGGTGATAGATATTTTTTATTGATTATTTATCAGTGAAAATATTTATTTTGAATATTAGTGGTAAAAGTGGTTTTAATATACTGTTTTAAGTGCATTTATAGATTTGAGGTTAACTGTTATGTATGTATGCGTTGTGTTATTATTTAGTATTTTTGGATTGTTACGCTAAAGAAGTATAACTTCTTAAGTGCGCGGTACATGAGTACACACACTCTTTTTTATTTATTTGTTTATTACACACGACAAATTACAATTGCTACAAACATATAACATAAGAATAGGTATAAGATTTGATCTAGATTGTAACTCAAATAATATATGTAATTAGCAAAGTGAGTTAGACGTGTCAGACAAATCATATTAAAATTATCATGTACTTAGGCTTACTTATGGCTATTAAAATCATCGAAAAAATACATCTGACCTTACTCAGCGGGGGACCGCGCGAAGGCTGTGCTTGTCTAGTGCCAGTTGAAAGAGGAAGCTAATTTACACTTGAATAACAATAACATTCAAACCTAATACTAGTCTTAAATGTAGCTGGTTGAAACACTCTGACTCAATTACTGTATTATTTTGGTGGCAAAGAAGATACAAATGAAATGAAATGAAATGAAATGAAATGAAATGAAATGAAATATGATACGGCCCTGATGGTAATTTTAATTACCTATTGACAAAACTTTGTCTTCTAAGCATCACAAACACAAAGCTGAAAATATTAACCCGTTACCGACCACATACCGAGATGGGGATGAGGATGGAAAAGGACCGAGGGGGTTGTTGGGTTGGGGGTTAATGAGTTTTCGGATCTTTTACTCTGCAACGCTATAGTAAGTACCTATATAAATTTACTTCAATACTTTTTTAAATAATATTACATCAATTACCCACAACGTCGACCTAAAGTAAACATTATTATAGCTTGTGTTATGAGTTTTAATGCGGATATACATACCTACTTAAATACTTTTTTTGTAAATACATACATATTATACACAGAAACACCCAGACCAATGCAAAGATACATGTTAATGCACACAAATATTTGCACTTAGCGGAAATCGATCACGCGTCCTCTGCGTGGCAGTCCATACACAGTACCACCGAACCACAGAGGTTGTCAGCGTCAAATTAGCGGGTGAACTGACAGATGAAAACAGCGACGTTTATTATATTACAAGCTTTCCGAGGTTTCACCCGCGTCTTTATATACTGCTCTGCTCTTGTCGCCAGTAGCGTGATGTTGCATAGCCTATAACCTTTCTCGAGAACTGGGCTATCATATGCAAAAAGATTTATTTAAATCTGACTAGTATTTTCAGAGATTAGCGCACTCAAACAAATAAACAAACCCTTCCGCTATATATATAATAGTATAGATTTATTTTTATTTATTTATCAACTTTATACATACAATATGTAATGGCGGACTTAATGCCTGAGGCATTCTCTACCAGTCTACCATAGGGTGATGCAGAGATATATCGAAGCAGGTGCACAAATAAATAAATTTTGAGTTAAGTAAAAAGTACATTATTTATATAATATATAAATATATACTACACATAACTACATAATAATATATATACCTACATATATAAATATATACATTAAATATATAATAAAACACTTATAATTTAGATAATAAAAATAAACTAAAACTCTTAAATAATACTTAAGTAGCAATTTATAATTATAAGTAAATATGGCTTGGCTATAAATACTTAAAAAGTGTCAATATTTTCTATGCGCAATACAACTGCAACTGTAAAAGTTTAAAAACTACAACAAGTATTTCATAGAAACTTTAAATATTAATGGTTAACATTTACCTAAAGATCATCGTCTGATAAAATGCACGTACCCGCGGGGCATTATTATACTTATTATTAATAACATTAGATAATTTGTACAGATTAAAAAACTGGTTGCATATTTGTTTTAATAAGCACAATATATGTATGTGATTGTTAAAAGCCCGTGTGGTTTAGATGAAACTTCTCCATCGTCTTACAGTGAGGGTCGAGGCGACTATTCCATTGATTCCCGTAACTATGACAAATCCATTTCTTCAGGAGAGACCTTAATACTACAATCTGAGTGGCCTGTTGGTCTAGTGGTTAGTGACCCTGACTGCTAAGCCGGAGGTCGTGGGTTCGATTCCCACCCAGGACAAATCTTTGTGTGATGAGCATGATTGTTTGTTCTGTGTCTGGGTGTAATTTATCTATAATATGTATGTATTTACAAAAAAAAATGTATATAAGTAGTTTATCAGTTGTTTAGTACCCATAACACAAGCAAATATAATTGCTTAATTTGGGGCTAGATGGCGCTGTGTTAAATAAAGAAAAAAATAAAAATAAATAAAAATCTACAGGGAAATACTTTACGCTAATAAAGTTGATTAATTATATTTTTCAAATGAAATAAATCATCGTATACTTAAATAAAGATCGAATAAAATATCTGAAAATTATTAACATAAAAAAAAAATATTTGTTTTTATAAACAATTACCGAAAAAGTTGTTGAAGGACGCTTTAAATGGTATGTCCAAATTCAAACTCAAAGCAATTATTTTATTTTGATCATAAAGTATGATGCTTATGAAAAGTCAAAATTACATGAAATCAGCTAATTAAACTACAGCCAGTTTGCTGACGAGGTAGAGCCGTGAGAAGAACTGGCAAGAAAGTCAGGTCACTCTTTTTAATCGCTAGATAATTATAGTTGTTTGTATGAGTTACAATTTTAAGACTCAACGCAACCAAAGAATCATACAAAGTAACAAATAAACAGTAATTAATAAACAGTAATTATTACAATAACAGACCTAGCGAAGACCACGTGGTACAAGTTGCTTTAAACTTTTTTTTTTATATATTAGCTTACCAAAGTGACTCCACCCCGCCTGATTGTAAGCAGTCAGTAGAATCCAGAAGTGACGGCCACTATACCAAAAGCCACGTCTTAAACTGCTGGTATGGTGGCCTCCACTATGGCAGCTGGGAATGGGGTAAGGGGAAGGTAATAAGGGAGGTGAGGAAAGAGGAAAGGGGAGAAATTGGGCCTCCAGCGCTCTCACTCACCGAACGAAACGCAGTAGTACGGATACTACTACTCTTACGTCGATCTTCTATGAGAGGGTAGTACTTCCCCGGACGATCCGGCGGCTCATTCATGCTAAAAACAGCGTGGATCTACTACCGACTAACTTGCCGGAAGATAAGAAGGAGGCCGCCCGCTTTTGACCTGGTGGACTAACATAAAGACATTAGGAAAGCCCATTACCAGGATCGGTTAACCTGGCGCAAATTAGTGAGGAGACCCGACCCCATATGATGGGAACAGGGTTGGACAAAGAAGACATTAAAATTTCCTGTTTTTTTTAATTTAATCTGGTGTATCGATCAATCAACTAATAATAATAAGCAATTATTTTTTTTTGGTCTTAGGCGTTCACAAATTACAGTAGCACTATGACACTAAATTGCGACGTCGCAAAATAATTGTCATAACCATAGTAAGGTATACGGAGTGTATACGACGGTTTGACATTAAATGAAAAGGCAGGTGTTACTAGCCCATATAATGATTTCTAATTAATCACAAAAGTAATTTGACGAAAAACAAAAATTTGAAATTTTCTAACAAAATAAATAATATTTTAATAGTAACGAAGTAATACACCATTTTATTATGACAAGTTCACTGAACTGTAATGAACGGCAACGTTTATCCTTCGACGTGGACTATGACTTAAGTCAGTGACCGTTTGACGTACTTACATAGTGTTAATTTAGAATTAAAGAAATTAAAAAAATTGTCCTGTGTCTAAACTATTGAAGATATTTAGTAGATTTTTTTTTGTCTCGCTTTATAATGTCACATACTATACATAATTGCATTTAATGTCATACCGTCGTATACACTCTGTATATAAATATGGATTGTAAAAAAAAAATGATCCGAAATAAATGATATGAATTAAATTGAATAGTGCTTGCAGTTATTTTACTATATCGCCATACAAGTTTCCAATGTATTAATTGCAAAATAAAACTGTAAGCATTAAGGTTACGAAAATATGACATTAATTGCGACGTTGCCAATTTGTTTAAGTGTTTCTCTTTTACCATGTAATATGTATTTACTCCATATTTTGAGTTTGTCCATTGTACTTACCGGTGCTTTGATTGCATAAAATGTTTGAACAGCGCACCTGGTATTGACTATGAGAACTAATTATCATAAATTGTCAACGGTGACAAACACGATAAATTAAAAAAAGTTACGTAATTAATATTGATTTACATTTGGTTACCTGGTACATCCTTAGTCAGTTCTTACGACACACAAAAAATAATGGGCTGGACTCATATATTTAAAAGTTAACAGTGTTATTTTCGGTTTTAATAGTGTTTCTTTATCAGATCAACTAGCACGCATTGGTTATAACGGTAATTTTAATGTTTATTTTTCTTCAAAATCTTTAATATAATCACTAGCGACATCTATTGAATACGTAACTTAAGTTTTTAGTAAAAGGTACATAACGTTAGTAATGATATTCCGCGATAGGTGACGCTATTTATAAAAATTGATTAATTTACTCCTTATGAAGGTTTTGTTTAATTTTTCATTTTTATTCCTTACGTATACTTTTACCTTCGCAGAATCTCGATTTTCATTATTTTTGTTGTTAGGAAAGATGTAATTTAGATTTGTAACAATGCTACAAATATCAGTACTAGCTGGCGTGCGCTGCTTGTTTTACTGTACCTAACCCAATTTCAATAGATGGTACTGCAATCGTTTTAACCTTAGTAGTATGAATAATAAATCTTGTTTTAAAAAGTGGAAGAATTTGTTTGTTTGTTTAAACGCGTTAATCTCTAGAACTACCAGTTGGATTTGAATAATTATTTTTGCGAATGACAGCCCAGTTCTCAAGGAAGGCACATCACGCTACTAGCGACGGGAGAAGAGCAAAAAGCAAAGACGCGGGTGAAACCGAGCTGCAGCAAGCTAGTAAATATTAAATAAATAAAGAAATCTAATCAATGGAATTAAACTCATGAGGAACCCCACTTGATAGTAAGTGGTAATCATAACCTATGAACAACCAAAGAAACAGGAACAGGACCGACGAGTATTTGGGCCTCATGGTCTGGTGCTTTTTTTTTTTTTTTTTTTTTTTATATATATTAGCCTACCAAAGTGACTCCACCCCGCCTGATGGTAAGCAGTCAGTGGAATCCAGAAGTGGTGGCCACCATACCAAAAGCTATCGTCTTAAACTGCTGGTATGGTGGCCTCCACTATGGCGGCTGGGAATGGGGTTAGGGGAAGGGAATGAGGGAGGTGAGGAAAGAGGAAAGGGGGGAAATTGGGCCTCCGGCACTCTCACTCACCGAACGAAACGCAGTAGTACGGATACTACTACTCTTAAGTCGATCTTCTATGAGAGGGTAGTACTTCCCCGGACGATCCGGCCCATTCATGCTGAAACCAGCGTGGATCTACTACCGTAAAAACTCACCAGTGCTGTTACTCACCGGACAAAAGTAAGTACTTTTAAACCCAAATTCAATGAGGGGGTAATATTTTCCCCTTTCCTTTTTCATCACCTCCCTCATTCCCTTCTTCTACTCCACTCCCATCACGGTAGACAGCGGCTTCGCAGAGTCCCTGGCATTGCAGAAGCCCATTAGCGACAGTTACCACTTACCATGAGGTAGGAGGTAGCAATGATTGTAAAAAGTTGTCCTTGGCCCAGTCTACTTATGTACTTAGGTTCTTTTGGTTCTATTATGTTATTAGTGATAATGATGCCCTGTTGGTGACATTGACAGCTAATGATGGTTGAGTAACATTGTTAAGGTGCTTTTAATGAGGCCTTTTACAGGAGAGGACTAACAATGATATTAAGTAATTTAGCAGAATCTAATTTAATTGCAGTGCTAGTTATGGGTTCGATGTTTGATCCATAAAAAGAAGTTCTCAATCTGTGTGTAATGTAATCACTAGCTGCACTGCACCGTTTCGCCCGCGCCTATAATGTATTTTGTGTGTATCTATCTGAGTGTTTGTGTGGAAACCAGAAGATTTTCGGGATAAAACGTAGCCTATGTCCGTTTTCGGCACCGAATCTATCTACATACCAATAGTAACACACACACACACACACACACACACACACAGAGAGAGAGAGAGAGAGAGAGAGAGAGAGAGAGAGAGAGAAACTTTCACATTAATTTATATTAATAGTAGGTTGGAAAAAAGCTTAACAACCACGATGACGGCGTTTTCACGCTGCGTTTCTTTTGTGACAGCAGGACAAAGTTTATTTCTTAAACCAAATACTAGGGGCGCTGATCATTATTTATAATATTTTACGCTCAAGTCCGTCAGTGAGACAAATTTATTCATAGTAGAAGTATTTCAAGATCATATACACCACAATAATATTATCGAATTATCACTACAACGATAGATTCTAAGCATCCTGAAACAACAGCTCGTTAAATTACTTTTTTTTTATATATATTATTAGCCTACCAAAGTGACTCCACCCCGCCTGATGCTAAGCAGTCAGTGGAATCCAGAAGTGGTGGCCACCATACCAAAAGCTATCGTCTTAAACTGCTGGTATGGTGGCCTCCACTATGGCGGCTGGGAATGGGGTTAGGGGAAGGGAATGAGGGAGGTGAGGAAAGAGGAAAGGGGGGAAATTGGGCCTCCGGCACTCTCACTCACCGAACGAAACGCAGTAGTACGGATACTACTACTCAGAGGGTAGTACTTCCCCGGAAGATCCGGCCCATTCATGCTGAAACCAGCGTGGATCTACTACCGTCGAAAACTTATGTAGTCAATCCATTTTATGATACACCTTTCGGTCCTTCTCGGTCGATAACAGCTCAATTTTGTCTTTATAGTTATAAGTGTTATAGCAATTATACCTTTTAATACAGCAACGCTACTGAGATACACAGCAAGGGTTCATATCAATATCATATCGACCCGTTATTATCCCACTGCAGGGAAAGGCCTCTTCTCATATGGAGAAGATTATTCACCACGCTTGCTTAAGGCGGATTGGCGACTTCAGACTTCCTCAGAAGTCCAGATTTCCTCACGTTTTCCATCACCGTCACTCAAAGATGTTCAGATAAACTTAGAAAGTACATATGATTTGAAAAATATTTTGGTACTTGCTCGGATTTGAACCTCTGACCTCGTGCTTACGAAGCGGGTGCCTTCATCACTGGGCCATTATGACTTTTTAATAGCTAAGACAAATTAAGTCATATTCAGGATAACAGGTATATTGTATATTACGATCTTGACTCTATCTAATGAATGAACAACGTACACTACAATTATATGGAAGGGTCGTCATCACCTTGACCAATAGCTAACTTAAGTGCTAAGTGAAACGATATGCCTACTATTATGTTCAGAGAAGCTAATACAAAAGTTATATAAGATATCACGATTTCAGACTCAACTGAAGAATAATCAATGTTTAGTTTCCGCGTTGTATTTGCGATTCCAAAGTCTATTGCCAAATCGGAAAATTTTAAAAGGACCTTCATTTATTGCCGGCAGTGACAGACGAGCAAACAGCCCACGTGATGGTAGGTGGTAACTGTCGCTCATGAACCACTCAGTCTCTGGCGTTGCTTGTCCATGAGTCTGAGTCGTCCATCATAAAATTTGCAACATACTTACTCTTAAAAGCGAAATTAAGGCACAAATTACACAACAGCTTAGCAACAGATTAATAAGTTAGATACTGCTGTAGTAGGCTCTTTTGGGCACGACACATAGCTCGCAGAACGGACGGCCGTTGGGGCAGAAAGGTTCTAGAGTTGCGACCACGAACTGGAAGACCAAGCGTGGGCAGATCCCTCACAAGGTGAACCGACGACCTTATAAGGGTGTCGGGCAACCGATGGACGAGGGCGGCTCACGAACGGCCAGGGTGGCGAAAGTAGAGGAGGCATATGTCCAGCAGTGGAAACCTTTCGGCTGATATTACGATGATGAGGCTCTTTTGCAAAACTACCTGTGTTTTGCAATACATACAATTTGTTTGTTATCATGATTGTTATGCGTGTAATTAGAGTGTGTGACAGTAATCAACGGTTTACCGTACTCTACGAGGCGCGAAGACATCCGGAGCAATTACTGAACCTAACCTTGTTGTTATAACAACAAGGTTAGGTTCAGTAATTGGTGGCCAGGTAAGTAGTGTAATTTTCAAAATTCAGACAATGACCTAGTGACATCGATACAAATTGCAGTTAGTAGATACATTTATGTGCCATGGAGAAGATTATCGCACTGAATGTTGGAATAAAATAATTTACCTATCATTTACAAGTCTTTGCCGTAGAAGCTGTAGAAAGAGTTGTATCATTAAGACATGATTGCCTATTCTCAGGTCTTGAAAGATGTGCATAGGTCTTGAGTGATTTTGCTTGATTTTAAATTAATCCTGCTCTAGAAATCAAGTCTTGGACAGATGGATCGTCAATCTGGAAAAGCTAATGTAATCGATAGATGTTAGCAGCTCTCGTTAAAACAAGATGCATGGGTAAGGTTGTATGCAACTAAGTTAAGAGCTAAGAAAAAAGTTTTCCATCGCAACTAGTTGCGTATGAAGAGTATTATTTCACCTATCGCAACTTTTTTTTTATTGCCGACAGTAGCAAACGAGCAGACAGCCCACGTAATGGTAAGTGGTAACTGTCGCTCATGGATGACTCAGAGTCCCTAGCATTGCTCCTGAAATACCAGGAACTCTGCGAAGCCGCTGCCTACTGTGAAGGGAGTGGAGTAGGTGAAAGAATTGATGGAAGTGAGGAAAAGAAAAGGGAACCGAACGAAACGCAATAGTACGGATACTATTACTTTTACGTCGATATTCTATGAGAGGGTAGTACTTCTCCGGTCAATCCGGCCCATTCATGCTGAAACCAGCGTGGATCTACTAGCGTGACTGGTTGCGAATCACTCGATGGCGTCCGGAAGGGATCTATGTCTACGATTACAAAGAAAAAGATCTATATATTTTATTAACATTAGTGTATATTATTTTCTATTTAGAGCTAGCATACATTTGTATATTATTTAAATATATTATTTTGAGCACGGAAGCCTTTCTTGCCCGATACCTTTCCGTTTCGTTCTTCTAACCCTTCTCCCTCATAGCTTGCGTCTTTTTAGCATTGATTCTGCAATGCCTAGAGAACATAGCCATGCAAGATGGCAACCATATAACTTTAGATGGCTCGTTCTTGTCATCTAAGTTAGGTAAAATATTCATTATAAAGTTTATAGTTTTGGTACAATTTTGCTTTATAAAATTGGTTTTACAGAACATCTTACTTTTTTTTTATATATTAGCCTACCAAAGTGTCTCCACTCAGTATGATGGTAAGCAGTCAGTGGAATCCAGAAGTGGTAGCCATAATTCTAAAGACCATCGCCTCAAACTGCTGATAGGGTGCCTTCCACTATGATGATGGAGATGCTTTTTTCACACCTCGTTTAAACCCGTCAATATCTAGAATCTAAAAATTATTTATCAGTTTCTTAATCATGTCCACAGATTCGTTTTGTCCAATCCCCTCAATATACTCAGTAGCCTTTTTGGCATGTTGCTCGTATAACATTTTAGTTTTATCCACAGCGTCTGTTTTCAAAATATTAAACTTCAAATCCTCATAATCAACATCCTTAACATCATTTTTCGCCTGATCAATAATTTTATACAATTCTGGGTTGCTGTCTAAAGCGAAAAGAACTGGTGCACTTGCCAAGCAAAATTGATCTTTACTATTTGATGTTAACTGTTGAATTTCTGTAGCAGCCTGCCATGCTAAGCCTACATGACAACCGAATTGGTAAGCTTGGTTTTGGGTCTCTCGACTCTGTCTGTCTAATACCATTGCTGATTGACAACCTCCACCTAATAAACTCACTCCATTGTAAACCGTTCTTGCAGTCCATTCCTTTCTTGGCTTGCCTAATACTTCATCAATAACTATAGAGTTCGTGTCATAAGTAAATTCATAATCGCCACTTTTAGGTTTATTAGGTATTGGCATATTTTGTTCGTCTCTCTCTCCAAAAAATTCACCTTGAGACAAATCTCTTAGTGCTGAAGAGATTATATATGATACATCAGAGTTTCTTAAATTTGAGAGCATACCATTTGCAGTTACTAGAAGATAGTCACCGAGTAAAATAGCAATTTTATTCCCGAAGATGGCTGATTCCGTTGCTTTTGATCGTTTTGCAAATGGTACGTTGACGATACCTCTATGAATTAAGTGTCCTGTTCTCATCATCTCTGTTAGTTCTGCTAATACTCTTGTATCTTCTTCGTTCTTCTTCATTTGTGCTGTGTAAGTCGAAGGTTTGACAGACTTTGAGAGAAGAAGTATGATGAGACCCCAAGGTTGAAGATTTTTGGAGTCACCGTAGAGAACGTTCTTCGCTGTCTGCATAACCAAGTGATTGCTGCCAACCTGAAAAGAAAGAAATATAGTGTTTTATAACATGACTACAGTAAATGCCGATATTTCGCTAAAATTTATTGTCAAAATAACACTCTTAATATTTGAGTATGCCCTAAAAATATTTAGTTTTTTTCTTTATTAGCCTACCAAAGTGACTCCACTCTGCCTGATGGAAAGCAGTCAGGGGAATCCAAAAGTGGTGGATACCATTCCAAAAGGCAGACTACTGATATGGTGGCCTCCACTATGGCGGCTTAGTGAGATCCTTTTTCACGTCCCTCTTAAAAGACCCAGGACCAAAATTAGATGAGAATACGTGCGCTGGTAAATTAGTTACAGGCTTTAGATTCCACTGTGAAAGGTTGGCATTCAGTCCCGCACGTGTCGTTCTGTATAAAGTGTTTTATTTTAAGTTTAAACAAAACAATACATTAATAAGAAAATTGTCGTAAAACAAAAGTACCGATAATATTCAAAATCTTTACAAAATAAACTTGACCTCGACCTCGCTTCTAATGGGCAAGTCAATAAGTAGCTGTTGGTGTATTCATTATTGTAAATACTTTTATTGCAAATAAATGTGTATAAAATAACAGAAATGAAGTAGAAAAATTAATAGCAATATGTCATCATTATAACTTTGTGAAGAGGAGGCTACGGTGGTTCGGACACGTGCCACAGAGACCACTTGAGTACATTGGCAATAAAATGATTGATCTAAACATTACCGGGTCCAGAAGACGAGGAAGACCAAAAGTGAGACGGACAGACGTCATCAAAACAGATCTCAGTGCTTTCAATGTTACCGCAGACGACACGTCCAACAGAGTGGAGTGGAGAAGAAAAACGTGAAAAGCAGACGCCACCACCATGTGGGAATAATGCTAGGTAGAGGGAGAAAGAGGTTTAACGTTCGAAGTTTAAATGAAAGAAACTGGTCAAGTAATTTGCACTCTAAGTACTAACAAATAAACAAACATCTGACCAGTGAAAGTACCTACTTATTACTGTTTAAACTTTCTACATTATAATATTATATGCCTACAATAGAAAGGTATGTATACTAATAATTCCATCTTTTATATCATCAAATATTCTACTACTTCTAAATATATTCCAGAATAATAATAAAAATAATATCACACAACTACACACAACGCCATCTAGACCCAAAATAAGCATATTATAGCTTGTGTTATGGGTTCTAGTATGGATTTGATAATTAAATATTTTTTTTGTAAATAAATACATAGTATACATAGAAACAGCAATACCAATGCGAATATAAATGTTCATGCCCACAAATAGTTGGACTAATCGGGAATCGAACCCACGACCTCTGGGTGGCAGTCCGTAAATTGTACCACCGAACCACATCACACAGTCAGCCTACTCTAAACTTTAAAATATAAATTACAACGTATCGTTTCAACGTTAATAATAATATTCTACCACATGCACACAGCGCCATTTAGCCCCAAATAAAGCAATTATATTTACTTGTGTTATGGGTACTAAACAACTGATATACTACTTATATACTTTTTTTTTTGTAAATACATACATATTATAGATAAATTACACCCAGACACAGAACAAACAATCATGCTCATCACACAAAGGTTTGTCCTGGGTGGGAATCGAACCCACGACCTCCGGCTTAGCAGTCAGGGTCACTAACCACTAGACCAACAGGCCAGCCAAGTTAAGTGAATGAGGTCTTACAAACATGTAAACTTTCACCTTTATTAGACTCAATAAAAACTTAATCACCATTGATTTGGACTTGGACTACATATTATAAGTACTTTGTTAGAAAGACTGGTTTAGAAAAGGCTTATTATGAAATACGACTTTGGCTATTCTATGAAAAGAAAAAGAAGAAAATTTTCAAGATTAGGAATACTGGACGTTTTGTACGAACTTAAGACCTTAGCTGACGATTCAAACGATAAATATGACCCAATGTAAGCATATAATAATGGCTTGCCTTATGGGTTCTAGAATGCGGATATACTAACTAAAATACTTTTTTTTTGTAAATACATACATAAACATAGAAACACCCAGATCAATACAAATAGAAAAGTTCATGCACACAAGTATTTGCACTGAGATCGAACCACAGAGGCAGCCAAAAGTTTAATGGCGATGGATAACTAAAATACTTTTTTTTTGTAAATACATACATAAACATAGAAACACCTAGACCAATACAAATAGAAATGTTCACGCTCACAAATATTTGCACTCAGAGGCAGTCAAAAGTTTAATAGCGATGGATAACCAAGAAAACCTTCGTGTCTATCATGTCGTTGTTATTAGTTATTTCGAGGTAAAGAAATTTTTGTTGCGAAGTACAGTTTTGAACTGTATCGTGGCGGAATTTTGAATTATAATCATTTGTACTGCAATCAGTGAGGATTGAGAACCAAATTTCTCAAAACCAAGTCAAACGTGAGTCAGTGAGAGTGACGTCATTACCTCACTCTCACTCACTTAGTCATTACTAAACCAACTTTTTCAGAATAAGTAGTCAAAATCAATAAAATTTATTTTCCCCCTTTTCCTTTTTCCTTTTCGTACCCCACTACCTTCACGGTAGGAAGCGGCTTCGCAGAGTCCCTGGTATTGCAAGAGTAATCCTAGGGACTCTGGGTGGTCCATGAGCGACAGTTACCACTTACCATCACGTGGGCTGTTCGCTCTTCTGCCACAGTCGGCAATAAAAAAAAACTGTCAAAAAATGCTGTCTTAATAACTTATATTTGAATTATCCTCTTAACAATTAGAAATAAGAATAAAGGTTATGAAATTGAATTCTCAGGTTGATGTTTTAAAATATTAGAAGTACCATAAACTAATTAAAAATATAGTAGTTCCAAGTTGATCATGAATATTACTGACTTATTGGTAAAACTTATAAAAAGAAATGAACTTTGTCAAAATATAATAATAGCAAAACTCAAGTTATTTTAATAGTGTAGTGGAAATGCTCGAAAGTGATTAGGGGTTCAATTACCACACAAGACAAAACTTTGTGTCCTAAATATTTTATCTTAGTCTAAGCGTGGTTTGTGTCCTTTTTCCCAATTAATGTTATGTTTGTAAAGTACGCTACATTTTAGCTTATTTCAAAGAGTATTTTTTTAAAACGAAAAATATCATTATGAAAATCACAAAGCACAAATTTATAGAAATATAAATTTAAGTAAAAGTAATGTTAAAATTTAGATAAATTACTATACATATTACAAGCTATAACATTATGCTTACATATATAGAATTTCTGTAATAATAATAAAAAAAATAACTTACCAATTTTCTTAAATACAAAGCGAGATTAGCAAACTCTTCGCTCAGAACGCATCTCAAGTTCATGAACGATGTAGGATAACCAACAACTTTCTCCGCATCACGTATAACATTACTCCAACTTGTAAAAGGAGGCCGTAATAATATTAAAATCTCATCTTTTGTAAGACTTGCAACAGTAGACTCTAATCTTTTTTGAAAAAAGAATGGTGACACTCTTTTAAAAGCGCGGGAGACTGCGTACGAAGCCATGTTTGTTTTTGACTTTTTCTTCAGGCACAGGTATACGTGTTAACTGCCGCGCGGTTGTTAGTATAGTGTTGTGTGATAGTAAAATGTGGGAAGTGTGTTTGTAGTGTAACCTCCCTAAATTTTAGTTACCTTGAATGAATGTGGATATATTATTTTGATTTATTCATAAATTAGTTCGTCGCAATGATGCAAAGATATTATCTACTCAATTATTTTATAAAGTATTATCAAGTATGTAATTACCTACGTTACATATGCACATATCTTTTATTTATTTTATTCAGAAAACCAACAGCGTATACAAAATATCTTAATAGTGAATACATAACTGTAGATATGGCCAATAACAGGTTTCCCTTACAATTATTTACATGAAATGTTACTGGTACTTAACTAATCTAGCAACTCTTAGAAGCGTACTTATATTTTTAATATAATATAGGTATTAGATATGTACAAATTTGATATGAATTGCACAAACAACATATTAATCACATTCACAGTGATAATATACATACATACACATAAGTATACTAACATACACATATAAATACATATGGACACCTATATAATATTACGAAAATACAAACGGACAAATAACTGTCATTGTAATCTGTCAATTAAGTTTGTTTGTGTTGTATTCTGTAAAATGTTGTAGAAAATAAATTCAGAAAATTTTAATACGAAGGTACTTATTATATTTAAATAGTTATTATTATATGTTACTTATAATATAAAGCACATTCAACAACAAAATGGGCAGATGTCCTCCTATAGGCAGCTCTAAAGAAAATCTTTTTGGAAATCGAAACTAACTTACATGCTGGAATGATGATGGTAATGATATTATTTATTACATACACATTTGAGCAACAAAATAAATACAAAGTAAAATAAAAACATAACAGCAAATCTCCCCACTTTTAAGTAAAAACATCAGCATGGCAACACCTTGCTCTTGACCGTAAAGTGGAAAGTAGCAGTGAACTAGTATTGGAACCAATTTTATTTACCGTCATACTTATTCTTCCCACTAAAAATTACACCTTAATGCCTTGTCATAAGACTCAAGTAAAACTTTAGAATACGCAAAGGGTAAATTGTACATATATTAACCAAATTAAACAACCGTTTGTTTAAAGAAAAATGTTCATATTGAGAGGTCTATTTAAAATGGGTAACGGCTTCTTAGGAATGCATTCTTTTTATTGTAGTATTGAATGAATTTCTCCTCAACCAGTTTACGTTAACTTGAGTTTTATAAAACTGGTTTAAAAGAGTTTGGTTTTAAATTTTGAATTATGAGTTTTGATAACTTTCTTTATGACCAATATAGAGAGAAAATTTAAGGTAGAGGAAGACCAAGAGGGTGTTTAATTCAACAAATTGAATAAAACCTTGAAGTCAAGTGATATATAAAATAATAATACCAGCCTGTTTTCTGTCCCACTGCAGGGCAAAGGCCTCTTCTCATATAGAGAAGGTATGAGCATTAATCACCACGCTTGCTCAAGGCGGATTGGCAATTTCAGATTTTTTAAGTCCAGGTTTCCTCACGATGTTTTCCTTCACCGTCGGTCAGAAATGTCCAAGATAGACTTAGAAAGTACATATGATTTAAAAGATCACATTGGTACTTGCAAGGATACGAACCCACTACCTCGTATTTACGAAGCGGGTGCTTCCGCTGGACCATTTCAAATTTTTTTTGTGATATTTTTTCGTGATATACAGAGGTTAAAAAGACAGAGAACCATGACGAATGCTTCACTGACAAGAGCTCCTCTTAAGTACAGAAAAAAAAATTACTTAAAAGAAATATTATTTAATGAGAATCTACTCACTTTTCGTTCCGGCTTCTTTTTTATTTTCCAACTGCCGAAGTCAATATATAAAGAAAGGGTCAAATCTTTAGGGTCGAAAGGGCTCGTAGCCATAAGAATAAATCGTTTATTTCGAGTCGCCTAAACCCATAGATAAATTACAGACTAACATAATATATAATCTATAATATAAAAATGAAGCGCTGAACGTTTTGCTAAGCGCAAATCTCGAGAGCAGCGGAACCGATTTCGCTAATTATTTTTTTATAATATTCCTTGAAGTACGAGGATGGTTCTTACAGAGAAAAACATTTAAAAATTGTCTAAAAATAAATAAAAATCACATTTCTATATTCTCATACAAAAGTATCTTTATTTATCCTAAAATATTTATATCTACACTTTACGTAATGTTTTTCGAGCGTATGTATTCATTATGAAAGGCCTATGTCACGGTAATACTATCTACCAGTATTGTGACTCGGCCGTATTTTATAAATATATGCCTACAGCCGCGCGGTACGTAAACATGCAATAGGGCTGCCCGCCTCCAGCACTTTAATTACATTTGCCTACTTTGTGTTTCCATTTAGTTTTGTGATTGTGAATATATTTTTTTTATATAAACAAATAAAATACTTTGTGAATTTAATAGGAAGTGTTCAATAAAAATGCGTGTTATTTTTTGATTGAAAATTTATTTTTACTTGTATTATCCACACACACAGTACAATAAACAACTATTATTAATAATAAAATACCACGTCTTTACTTTAATTATACAAACTAACAAAAAAAAATCAAACATGCCCCAAGGTTTTAACACAAGCGTATCTACCGTATCATGATTCATGAACCGCCTATAACTACCTATTTCACTCGTGTCAATCACTTTCCTTTACTCTATTCACTTAATTTATTAATCCAGATATCTTTTTTTACGGGAGATAAAAGGAAATACTTATTCATTAAAAGACACACATTATGTACCTACCTACTACCTAGTAAGTAAAATTATTTTATAGTCTAACCTTTCAGAGTTTCCAGGTAATCTAAAAAAAGTTATCTCTGACGAATTCATGCAACCAAAAACAGCACAATATATCCTACTCTTCAGACTAAATATGTACTTGAACTTATTTTTAGTAAAAAAATCGCGCGCTTATTGTTAAAAAAACAACACACCGTCCGTTCGTCACTGCGGCACAGTCGCGACTGTCTACATACCGAGCGCATGTCGAGTTCGAGGCGCGTAGGCATGGCTCGCGCTTCGTCCGTATGTATGAAGATGGATTACTGTATATAGTATTACCGTGCCTATGTCCAGCAGTAGACGTCTTTTAACTATGATGTTTTCAGCCTGTATCTAATAAGATCACCAGCGGCCTAATTTGGTCATTTTTTTTCTTCCTCATCTCCTCTCTCGCGGTCGTTAACAGCTCGGGTGTGTTTTCTTGGCATTTCTTCGGGTTCAATGAAATACCACGCAAAGTTATCGGATTCCCGAGTCTCGGGTCAGCTACAGTAATATCATAGGATTTTTTTGTCAGATAATTCCCAGTATTAACTAACCCAGAGTTTGGACCAGTGTCTGATAAAATGGTAACTGCCTCGCATTCCATTGCATATTACTCAACATAGATGGCTGGTTCACATCTCTGCCTACCTCTTCAGGAAAAAAGCGTGTTACGATTATACAACACTAACCACGGCTTCGCCCGCGCGAAAAATATGTTTTGTTGTATCTTTCGGAAACCAGACTCATTTTCGAGCCTATGTCCGTCTCCAGCGCAGAATCTATCTACATATCATTTTTTATCGAAATCGGTTCAGCCATTTAGGCACTCAGTGGTAACAAACAAACATACACACACAAACTTTTATGATAGCATTTTATAATATTAATAGGATTTAATGAACAGTCATGTCCTTAAGTAACAATTATCACTTATCAATATGTAAGGTCTAAACTTGTACAGCTAAGTTTAATAAGAAACAAAACAATATTTGGAATGATTTACATAGACCTGAAAATTTGCTGTGGCATTGAAATTATTTTAAGTAAAATAAAGTCCTGATTCGTTATAGAGAAATGAGTTTTAATAAAGATGTTTTAGAGGCGTTTTTTCTTTAATTTATGACGTGTACTTTTGTTGTTCTTAGAGTATCGTTAAATATCTTTAATAAATAGTTTAACAAACAAAATAATGCTATATCACGTTATATAATACTAGCTGATGCCTGCAGCTCCACCCGCGTGAATGTTGGTTATACCTCTGTTTACATTGACGATTTTTCATACAAACTTTCATCCCCTATTTCAACTCCTTGAAGCCATTTTTTCGCAATAAAAGAATAATAATAATAATATTCTACCACATTCACACAGCGCCATCTAGCCCCAAATTAAGCAATTATATTTGCTTGTGTTATGGGCACTAAACAACTGATATACCTACTACACAGATACATTTTTTTTTGTAAATCTATACATATAATAAAATTGGAGTGTCTGTTTGTAATATTAAAATAACCGCTTTTTACTACATGTATATGAATATATATACGGTACATACACCAAAATAACATTTTGTACAATTTTTGTCTGTCTGTTTGTTCCGGCTAATCTCTGAAACGACTGGACCGATTTTGACGGGACCTTTATTGGCAGGTAGCTGATGTAATAAGGAGTAACTTAGAAAAATTCTTTTATTTTAGGCAAAAATAAAGTAATTTTGATCGACTGTTAGGCGGAACGAAGTTCGCCGGGTCAGCTAGTACATACATAATATAGATAAATTACACCCAGACACAGAACAAACAATCATGTTCATCACACAAAGATTTGTCCTGGGTGGAAATCGAACCCACGACCTCCGGCTTAGCAGTCAGGGTCACTAACCATTAGACCAACAGGCCAGTCAAAGAAGAGGAAAAGGTTGACCATTTATTTTCAAAACTAACGAATTTTTGGCTGAATATCATGAAGTCCTTGAGAACCATCGTTAAACTTCATCTTTTACAAGGCTTCTTATACAATTTTTCAAAGATGACAAAGTAAATAAATATTAGTTCAATAAATAAATCGAATACACACAATGAGAGAATAAATAAAACAAAATATTCCAGCCATTTTACTTAATCTTTTCCAAATGCCTAGAACCCCATACAAGATTTCGTAGAGTCCATTGTCCATGGTATATGACGACTAGTATACTTGCTACAGCCACAAAGAATAGGTAGAAGAAGATGGTACCATACAAAAGACCAAGAATCGGGTAAACCCATATACCTGTGGTCTGATGTACAGCCATTACCCTGAAAAAAAATAAGAGTTATTTAAGAAAAAAATATTGTTGTTAGTTGTTTCATTGTACGACATTCAAATATTGCTATTTGACTAATTTTGAAAATAAGTTCTATATTATTGTTTATAATAATGTAATAATTACAAAAACAATAATGAATTCTGAATTTACTAAATCGTGCCAAAAAAATACTGTTTCTGTAATGGCGCTGGTCATGTCGTGCGTGACGTCACACACCAGTCAAATTTCGTTTTTATCAGTGCAGTTTGAAATGTAGGTTACTTGTGTGTGACGTCACCGGAGCTACAATGAAATTTCAAAAATTATACATAATTTATCTCGTTTATTTTTCAAAAAATATACATTTTTTACACCAAAATAAAGTGAAATATATATTTACGCTATTTTCTTTGAGGATGACTACAATTAGTAGTATATTTTGAATGTTGTCAAATAGCCTATTAATTAATCGATTTTCATAACAACATAAGTGGTAAATAAGCATACGAGTTATTCTTCTTCTTAGCGTGTCGACATGGGCGAGTAAATCTGTGAGGACCTTTACGCTACCATTAATAATAATCATAATATTCTACCACATTCACACAGCGCCATCCAGCCCCAAATTAAGCAATTATATTTGCTTGTGTTATGGGTACTAAACAACTGATATACTACTTATATACATTTTTTTTTTGTAAATACATACATATTATAGATAAATTACACCCAGACACAGAACAAACAATCATGCTCATCACACAAAGGTTTGTCCTAGGTGGGAATCGAACCCACGACCTCCGGCTTAGCAGTCAGGGTCACTAACCACTAGACCAACAGGCCAGTCACCATTAGTTAATGGTATACTGGTAGACGAGAAAACAGCTCACGTGTACAGTTGTACACGTGAGCTGTTTTCTCGTCTACCACAGTCAGCAATAAAAAATTTAACTAGAGAAACCCATTCACATATTGGGTATCTTACCCGTGGTAATCTATACACGCTTAATCACCGATTACTAAAATACTCACGTCATAAAATACATGAGCTCAGTCACCAAAATCACCAACACCCTCCATATATGCACTCTTGGAGTAGACCTCGACCTGGACATGATCTCCCAGACTGACGCGAACATTATCCAAGTATGCATTATATTGTTGGAGGTGGATGTAATGGCGATGTCAATATCTTCTGGGTAGAAAAGGTTGCGGTCGTAAACGTAAAATATCCAGAATAGTGAGAAGACCAACTAAAAATAAACATATGATTTTTATACAACTTTGGTAGCAAATACAGTCCATAGACCCACGCCGTAGATCCACGCTGGTTTCAGCATGAATGGGCCGGATCGTCCGGGGAAGTACTACCCTCTCATAGAAGATCGACGTAAGAGTAGTACTATCCGTACTACTGCGTTTCGCTCGGTGAGTGAGAGTGCCGGAGGCCCAATTTCCCCCTTTCCTCTTTTCTCACCTCCCTCATTCCCTTCCCCTAACCCCATTCCCAGCCGCCATAGTGGAGGCCACCATACCAGCAGTTTAAGAAGATGGTATGGTGACCACCATTTCTAGATTCGACTGACAGCTTACCACCAGGCGGGGTGGAGTTACTTTGGTAGGCTAATATAAAAAAAAAGCCAGGGCGCTGAGTATGAGTTATTTTTACGTTGTCGTCTGACAACTGACAAGATGTTTATCTTGTCAGTTGTTGGATTGCAGTTTTTAATCCGTATTCCCCATTCGAGATCGATTCGGTCATCAATAAATTCGTTGTGTTATATGCCCTGCTTCTTATCATTTTCAAGAACCGCCGAGCTATGTTAGTAAAAACTGTTTTCAAAATTTTGTTAGGTTTTGGTCACATTTCGTCGCAATCGAAACGTTTACCGTATTTGGCTCTCCGATTGGTTAAGAGCTTCGAGCTGGCCAATAGGAGCAGCAAACGTCATACACATGTCGTTCGCGTTAAAGTAAAACAAACTCGGACTAGGCCCTCTGATGTTAAGTGACAACTGCTATGGGCATGGCACCAAGCATTTCAAAATAATGCTTAGAAAACACAACCGAGCCGTTGCCGACCATTTAAGGGAAAGGGGGTAAGGAAGGAAAAGGGAAAAGGAAGGAGTGCAAAAGGGGAGGCTTCAGGCGATCTCGAATTTATAAACAACTAGCTGTTAGCAGTGGCTTTGCCCGCGTAGACATATCCCACTAATATGTCTATAATAGCCTTCCGCGGCGAGGTTCCACCGACGTTAAGTTATATATTATCTTTGGTTACCGCTCTGCTACCATCGCCAGTAGCGTGATATTACATAGCCAATAACCTTCTTCAAACCTTGGCTATTACACGGAAAAATAACTATTCAAATCAGACTGTTAGTGCCAAAGATTAGCGCGTTCAAACAAACAAACAAAATCTTCCGCTTTATTCTTATATTAGTATAGGTAATAGTAATCAATGCCTTTTCTGTAAAGAAACCTTAGCCCTGCATCAAAACAATGATAGAATGATACTTACTATAGTGCAAGGCCATACTGTCACAGAAAAGAACACATCACGAAAGCCGGTTAACCAATTTGAAAGATCATTTCTGCCTGTTTTGGAGTTTCTTAATGTTAATATATCGGTGTACAGTGCTATTGCTGCGTGAAATGTCTGGAAAACCTGAAAATAGGTAATATACTATTAGATAACAAAGTACATAAGGTCGTAGAAAGTAAAAGAAGGAAAATAAGCCGACGGCAGAGTAAAGTGTGTAGTAAAAGAAATTAAGAGCGCCTCTAGTGTTTATCCTGAGTACTAATTTGAAGTTGTCACTGGTAAGTCGAGTGACTTGCGGTACATCTGTCATAAACAGTTAATAATTTAATATTACATACTACAATTTCGTTATATTCACCTTATTTTTAATATCATCACATCAGCCGAAACACGTCTACTGTTTTTTTTTTTTTATATTAGCCTACCAAAGTGACTCCACTCTGCCTGATAATAAGCAGTCCGTGGAATCCAGAAGTGGTGGACACCATTCCAAAAGTCAAACTACTGGTATGGCGGCTTAGTGAGATGCTTTTTCACGCCCCGCTTAAAAGACCCAGGATCAAAATTAGATGGGAACACATGAGCTGGTAAAGAGTAGGCCTTACTCAAGCGTTGCCATATTGTCGTTATTCTACAGTGTTGTCATTATACAATATTGGCATTATGGTGTTGCTATTCTTAAAAAATTCTTGATTTATTGAGTTTTAATCATTATTAGTAATATAAATGGATGTCTCAACTTTAACAGCATAAAAATAGAAAGTATTTTTTGAACTACACACAACGCCATCTAGACCCAAATTAAGCATATATTATAGCTTGTGTTATGAAATCAATAATGCGGATATACATACTTAAATCCTTTTTTTTGTAAAACATACGTAATGCAAAGAAACACCCTTCCACTGACTGCTTGCCATCAGGCAGAGTGGTAGGCAGTAGCTAGTCACTTTGGTAGGCTAATATAAAAAGAAAAAAAAAACATCCAGAACACTGCAAATTCATGCACACAAATATTTACACTGAGCGGGAATTGAACCCGCGACTTCCGTATAAATAAAATAAAACACACAAAGACAAAAATGACAAAGAAAGTACTTACAAAAGTCCAACAAGTAAGGAAGAAAAACTGAATATCATTAAAATTTCTTACGACTTCGTACTTCAAAGTCTCTTCTGTGAAACACAAGTTCATATACACAACATTTCCTGTATGTAACACAATAGTCAGGATGTAAGCGATGATACGAAAATGAATTAAAGCCATGGTATCTGGAAAATAGAAAAGAAAATTATTAAAATGGTCTACCCGGTAGAAGTCACAGCTTTTGATACAAATGATAAGTATGAGTTCGTGCCCATCTGTAGCTATCTTTTTATAACCTTACTTTGTCTCTATCCTTGTTTTTAATGATACAAAAGAAAAAGACAAAACACAAAGTAACATTAAAATAATACTGCTGTAAGAGGTAGGCCTTCTGAACGCATTTACCCTATCATCTGTTTTTCGAGTTTGACTTATAATATTACAACCTAGTACTATTAATTATTCTATGGTAAGTTGATAATTCTACTGCCTAAAAGAATCTTAGTAAGAAGATTAACCATTATTATCACATCAAAACCCTGAATGACTCTTTAATGAAGCACTACTGAGCCTCGTAACAAACTAGTTCAAATTGCATCAAGAAGTCCTAAAAAACGCCACCAAAAATTACATTAAAATAATTTGATTAAAGAACTCTGTTCTACACGAATGAAAAGCTGGTAAAACAAAAGAAGAACCTAGAATATTTTTAAATATTTTCTACTTACATTTTTAACAATTACAAACGCCGACGAAAACAATTTTCCCAATTAAACAATGTTTATTCAAAAACAATCAATCTTTTTATTAATTTAAATTTATATTCACAAATTTAATTCTCTTTCAATAAAACCAATACAAAATAACACAGTCATGCGAGTACAATGTAAAATAATGACAAACTATTGCAATGAAACTAATTAACATTAAACCTGTGTAGTACTACTTCGACATATATTACACTGTTGATAACCTAACGTTCACTAGTCATCGTTGTTTAAAATTAGGTTAATTTTGTGACCCTCAACCGATGTACCGGCCAAGATGGCGAAAATTAGGGAAGGCCTATATCCAGTAGTAGACATCGTCTTTTGGCCAATATTTTTTTGAATAATAATAATAATAATAATAATAATATGTGGACACTATCACACACTGTTGTCTAGTCCCAAGCTAAGCAGAGCTTCTGTTATGGGTACTAGATAACTGATATATAATACATATACATACTTTTTTTTTTGTAAATACATACTTATAATACATAGGAAACACCC
Source organism: Parascotia fuliginaria (assembly GCA_963082885.1). Classification (NCBI taxonomy): domain Eukaryota; kingdom Metazoa; phylum Arthropoda; class Insecta; order Lepidoptera; family Erebidae; genus Parascotia; species Parascotia fuliginaria. Next base: position 6,649,174 of record OY720198.1, on the reverse strand, counting down.
AGACTAAAGACAAATACAATTAATGTTCATCACACAAATATTTTGTCTTCCGCGGGAATCGAACCAACGACAATAAATGCTACTCTTTTGACTTCGTTTGACCTTAATATGAAACACTACTGTAGTAAATCCACACTGGTTTCAGCATGAAAAGGCTGGATCGACCGGGGCAGTACTACCCTCTTACCAGCGCATGTGTTCCCATCCAACTTTGATCCTGGGTCTTTTAAGCGGGGCGTGAAAAAGCATCTCACTAAGCCGCCGTAGTCGAGGCCAACATACCAATAGTTTGTAGTACCAGTATTAGGCAGAGTAGAGTCACTTTGGTAGGCACATTCTAAAAAAAAAAAGAGTACACGTCTTTCAGCTGATGTTATTAAAAAAAAGGTGATTGAGTTATAAAAATTGTAGTTTAGTGTTTAGTAAGGAAAAAAAAAGAAAATGCCAATCATAGAGGATCGACGTAAATTATTAATTTCCATATCGGTGTGAGTGGGAGTGCCAGTTCTCCGGTTACCCCCTTCGGCCCCTTCCCCTTTTTCCTTCCTCATCCTTTTTCCCCACGTGGTCGACAACGGCTTAATTGTGTTTTCTTCGCGTTGTTTCTACTTAGATGACATGGTTATGTCTATCGTTTAGGTATGATTACCAGTTACCAAAATTTGTTTAAGGAATTTTGGTGAAGGTTATGTTTTCTGAATGTAAAGTTCGACTAAGACCTTATTCTTAATTATGTGAGTACTAGCTGCGTCCCACGGCTTCGCCCGCGTGTAAAATATGTTTTGAATCCCTCGGGAACCAGACCGATTTTCGGTATAAAATGCCTATGTCCGTGTCCGGCACCGAATCTATCTACATATCAATATTAATCGAAATCGGTTCAGCTGTTTAGGTGCTTAGTGGTAACAAACACACATACATACACACAAGTTTTTCATTTATAATAAAAGTAGGATGATTAAAGTAAACTCAATAATCAAACAGTGCAATGTAAATATTTAGTAAAATAGTATTAATAATAATATAAGTTTTTCCTCGTAAAACATAGTTACATACAAATTTCAAAGACGAAGAATTTAGTATTTTAGAATCTGTAAAGAATAGCAATACAAATTTCAAGGTTTGCTTTTACGTTGTAAAGGTAAATTCGTTCTTTCTAAACTTTGTAAGATTCAATGAGAAGTAAAAATAGTAAGAACCTCTCATAGGTTTTTAGTTTCTTTTTACCCCAATTAATTTGTTTACTTAAAAAAATTTAAATGTAGAATGACGAGTGAAATGCAGTAAAAAGATTTTTTTTCGGAACCCTAAAATCTTTATGTAAACTGAATAATTAACACATAGTTAAAGTAAACATTTTTGTTATTTATTATATTCAACTATTACCAGGGTTCATAAGATCAACTACTTCGGGAATGAATTAAAAAGTAGTTTTTGTTACTTTTTCTTTCAATAATAGTAGCCCAAGAATTCAAAACTGATTGATTGATTATTTATTTATATAACAATAATACAACAACAACTACACGCAACGCCATCTTAACCCAAAGTAAGCATATTATTATAGCTTGTGTTAAGGGTTCTAGAATACGGATATACATACTTAGATACTTTTTTTTTAAAATTTATTTATTTTTATTTATTTATTTATATTCCAAAATACTTAAAAACTAGTTACACATTGTTTGAAGCCGTACACATAAACCTCTTAGGACTTAACTGTGTAACGGCGAGCCTCATACATAGTTATACATAAATAATAAAAATAAAATCCATCAGTAAATACATACATATTATACATAGAAACAATATACATTGTGTGATAGGTTATTTCGTAGAAAGACTCTGCAGTAAATATCAAAAATGTGTAAATGCTTGCAATAGTAGATTCATGCTGGTTTTAGCACTAACTAGCTTTCCGCAATTACACCCGCGTCTTTGCTTACAGCTCTGCTGCCATCTGCGGTAGCGTGATGTTGAGAACTGGGCTATCATACGCAAAAAAAAAGTTTCAAATCCGACTAGTAGTTCCAGAGATTAGCGCGAACAAACAAAAAAAACAAAGTCTTCCGCTTTATATAATAGGTAATGTAGATGGACCTTGGAACACTGTACCATTGCTTCTTTTCTTTCAATTTTAGTGCAGGTCCTAAATGCGGGCGTGAAAGTAGGTAGATACCTATTAAGATGCCATATTGGACACATGCAATTATTAATAGATATACCTATAGTGTTTTATTTTCAATTTACATATTATATTCACTTGATACGAAACGATAACTTTTTAACAGACTTCAAAAAAGAAGAAGGTTACTCAATTCGACCGTACCTATATAATTATACAATATATTATGGGCTTGTTGTTCATACATACACTGCTAGGTGCAGTATTAAAATCCAATAATATCACAACAACTACATACAACGCCATCTAGTCCTAAAGCAAGCATATAGCAACGAGGAAGAGGATGACCCAGATGGAGTTTTATACAACAAATTAAAGAAAAACGTCGAGTCGTATCAAGAGATCAAGAATAAAGCAAAGAACAGAGAACAATGGCGGATGCTCCACCGACAAGAGCTCCAGAGACCAAGCTTCATTCAAGCCCAAAGCAAAGATTCATAACCTAGAGTGCTAGAGCTTTTAGAAGTCCATTATCGGCAGTTACAGTTACCACTCAAAAGGTAAGCTACTTGATTGACTGCATGCAGATTGCTCCAGATTAAAATCAGGCGTTAAACAGTTTTATAATTAATTTTATTAAAGTAGTTACTAAATACCAGAAGCCCTACTACAACTTCTTATTGAAATCTTATTATAACCTTACTTTGTCCTCTATCCTTGTTTTTAATGGTACAAAAGAAAAAGACAAAACACAAAGTAGCATAATAATAATACGGCTATATGTGGTGATAGGCTCCAGGCCTACAATATTGCTGGTCAAACGGACGTTTGGATGTTGTGTATACTTACTGAATAACTTAATCTGTGTTTTTATCAATATAACTTGACGAAAAGTTTTAAATAAAACAATAGTATATCGTAAAATAAAATACCATTTATAAATAACTTGTACAATATTTTTCAAAAAACTATAAGTACATAGGTATATAAACTTTCTATCAATATTACAATAATTTAGATTATTTTCCTTTTCTTTAAACATTTCAGTTAGATATTAATTAAGAACAATGCCATCTTTTGTTAAATGCATAAACTAATGCGAGACTAACGCCATCTATTTATACGTACTATACAACTTTATTTTATCGCTGAACTTTAGTCACGTTTATTCAGATTTCATCATTTTTGATAACTTATGACTATGAGTCTTACTACTATCTTTTTTGTGTAGAATATTAGAAAGAGGCCATTGTATATAATATAACGTAACAAACAATGCGTAGATAACAGCGAGGGTCACTTCAAAGTTAATACTGCCGTAGACCATGCCAAAAATTGGGTACAGCCATAAGTTTGTTTCTTTGAATGTGCCAACTAGCCTGTAAGAACAAACAAAATTCAATAAATTAATTATACAACTAAAGTAGAAATCCAATACGACTAAATTATTAGAATTTAGTTTAGTGATAAATAATTTTTTAACTCAACAAGGCGTCATTTATCAAAATAAGAATTACAAATGCTATTTTTACTATTATTTATCAATCGTACCTAACTATTTTTGTAGTATTATTAGGTATTTTCTCAGTTGAATAAACTCAAGCTTTTTACTTAATAGAAAAAGTGTCATAGTTTTACAAGAAAACAATATTTTTACGTAAAGCAAAACACTGTATAAGAAATTTTCTACAATCTTAATAATACATTATAGATCCCCCAATTAATTTAAACAACAAAATCTATTTACAAATTTCTAAACAAAAGTTTGTTAGTCAAATATGTTTAGTTACAAATTTTTTTTACGTAACGCAACAAGTTATTAATTTTTGTTAAAAAAATGTTACAATATAAATTACCACTCATCTGATTTAAATACAATATAATTACTACATCTTAACAAAAAAAATATAAATTAAATTATAAATTTAGTTGAATCAAAAACATAATATACTTACACAAGCAAATAAACAGCCATGTATACAGATATAATCATTACATTCAACTTGTGGGGCGCAGATTCGATTCTCGGTCGAGACATCAACTCAAAAAAGACTATAGGAATAATCAAGGTATGCAACACGTGATTTGATATAGAGGGTAAGCAGATATCTAAGTATTCTGGAAATATAAGTGATCTATCGTAGTGGTATAAACCCCAAAACATTGTGAACACAAGCTGAAAAATAAAATTAATTTTAGTTAATAAATTAATAATAATAATAATAATAATATTTTTATTGCCATACATACATTTGGTAAATTAACACACATAGGTACATATTACATATGACAGTAGGGCAAAGGGGATGGTCTCAGCTGTATGCTGATAAGGATAGGTGCTTATACAGCGCTGGTTTTCAGACCATTCCACTTGCTCGTCCTTGGCTGTAAGTCGAACGAGACCCAGTTGCAAGTGGGTTGTTCCAATGTACACATTTACAATTAGGCTATACTTTATTATTTTTTTAAATTAGGTATATTACTATATTTATAATTACAAACTGTTACTATTTATTAACATTTACTAGGACTTCTTGTGTTGCCGCACGGACGTTTTATGTGTGTAGATGTGTGTATACTGAGTGTGTATGTAGTATGATAGTGATACTATTAGTGATACTATTATTAGTGAAATTAATAGTCAACTAAATTTTGATAGACTAACCCCCAGTTTCTGAAAGGCTGATCAACAAAAAATTAACTAAACACCTGTTAAATCTCACGTTAAGTACCAATTGGGTTTTTAAAAGCATGAAAAATTAGTTTAACTTAATCTAATGCTTGCTAATGCTTTTAGGTACTTCTTATGAGATTTATCAAGTGATTAGTTAATTTTTCGTTGATCAGCCGTTCAGAAACTAGGGGTCAGTGGCAAAGCGGGAGTGCATGTGACTGGTGTGCACAATTTGTTGGTTCGATTCTTGAACGAGACAAAACTTTAATAATTGTCTTAGGATTGGCTCTGCAATGAATCGTGTGCATAGGTCACGGTAACTGTGTTACTGTCCACTACAAATGGGCTGTAAGCTTGTTTGCTAATAAGTACTTGCAAAATAATATCCTTATATTTAACAGTGGCAGTAATTTTTTTTTCTATACATAGTTTTCTTCTCAATAACGTACTACTTACTGCTTATGAATCAAATTAGTCAATTACATCAAGTTCATTCATTCATTTAAAAAATAAAAAAGATAAATAATAAAAATCACAAAATCATAAATAAATAAATGAAATATTAAAAGTCTTCTGTTGCTATAGCTTAAACTTTAAAAACATACATATAACATACAAATTGTAACCAGACAAGTAACAATTAATTTTCAACACAAAATTGCCATATAGGAGTCGAACCCACATATTATTGATCATCGCACTCCCACTGCAAGAACATTAAAGTCAACTTACCCACGAAGATGGCCACACTAAGCTAGAGAATACAACCTCTCTTACTTGTTCTACATACTGTGGCAACACTTGTACTTTCTTGCGGTAATTCTTCCATACATATATGTCAGTTAGTATAGCGAAGAACATGTAGAACATTTGTAGAAACTGAAATAAATTATAAAAATAAATTAATACCACAACAACTCAAACGCCGTATAGATCCAAAGTAAGCTAATATTAATAGCTTCTAATATAAGTTTTAGAATGCGGATAATACCTATATCACAAGCTGGTACTGTGTGTGGACTACCACGCAGAAGTCGCGGGTTCAATTCCCGCTCAGTGCAAATATTTGTGTGCATGAACATGGCTATTTGCATTGATCTGGGTGTTTCTATTTATAATATGTATGTATTTACAAAAAAAAAAGTATATAAGTATGTTTATCCGCATTCTAGAACCCATATTACAAGCTATTAATATATGCTTACTTTGAGTCTAGATGGCGTTGTGTGGTTGTTGTGGTACTACTATTATTATTATTATTATTATTATTATTATTAAATAAATAAGGTAGCCAGAATTGACATGATGTCTTTTAAAATAGTGTTTCTAGACCGACTACGCACCCAGGTTAGCCGATGCATAACATATGACCCGCTAGGGTTTTGCCGATCATTTAAACATCCAGAGTGAATGTGATACTCCTGAGCAAAATATGGTACATCTACTTTCGTGTCCATCGTGCCCCACTACTTGTACTATGGATGATCTCATCACTTACCCCCAGTTTCTGAAAGACTGATCAACGAAAAATTTACTAATCACCTGTTAAATCTCATGTGACGTACCTAAAAGCATGGATAGGAAGTTTAATTTGATCTAATTAGTTACTAATTAATTAATTAGTAATTAGATCAAATTAAACTAATTAATGCTTTTAGCAACCCAACTGGTACTTGACATGAGATTTAACAGGTTAATTTTACGTTGTTCAGACTTTCAGAAACTGGGGTTTAAACTCTGATTTTTAAAGTTGCCAAATTTCGGTCTAAAACTATATAGAGAAAGAAATTAAAACGAAAAAGAAGACTCCTGGGCCTTACTGACTGCTTACCACGCAGAGTTATTTCGTTGTACTCTAATTAAATGTGCTCTATCGATATATATAGACCAAATTATTATCTAACATTTAGATTACATATTTAAATAATAGCCAATAAAATACTTACAATATTCCAAATAGTAAAATACCTATTGCCTAAGTCCTTAAAACCTAATATTCTCTCGTCTGTAATGTGTTTTAGTCGACTGTGATGCCATGCCATGTAGCACATATTGGTGGTATGTAAGGCCAGGATGGAGGTATACCCTAAGATCCTCAACTTGGGTAGAAGTCCTGACATTTTACTGGAACAAATACAACACTAAATAAGTCATTGTTACTCATATAAATAGTTTTGTGACATATGCCCGACTAAGCTCCAGATCGTTCAGCGTCAATTCATATTTTTTGTCTCCTTACTATACAGAGTGTATACGACGGTTTGACATTAAATGAAAAGGCAGGTGTTACTAGCCCATATAATGATTTCTAATTAATTACAAAAGTAATTTGACGAAAAACAAAAATTTGAAATTTTCTAACAAAATAAATAATATTTTAATAGTAACGAAGTAATACACCATTTTATTATGACAAGTTCACTGAACTGTAATGAACGGCAACGTTTATCCTTCGACGTGGACTATGACTTAAGTCAGTGACCGTTTGACGTACTTACATAGTGTTAATTTAGAATTAAAGAAATTAAAAAATTTGTCCTGTGTCTAAACTATTGAAGATATTTAGTAGATTTTTTTTTGTCTCGCTTTATAATGTCACATACTATACGTAATTGCATTTAATGCCATACCGTCGTATACACTTTGTATAACAGGATTAACAAGGTATCTACTAAATGTTTACGCTCTTACCGCCGACGATTGTAAAAACTATGAATGGCTACATACTTTATCCAATGAAGATATTAAAATTCTCTTCCATTATACATATTGACTACGAATAAAAAACACACACACCACACCGTTTTCCTTACCGTTTATATAAATAAATATTATATAAAAATAAATTTAGTTTATACTTAGTTTTTAGTTTAAATTTAAGTAAATTGTTACTTTTATTATCAGGATGACTGCACTCTTTTAAGTCCTAGAGGTAGGCAATAATGGTTGCGACCCAGTTTATCTAAACTGATGTGACTATTACCGTTTTTATTAAAATACGAAGTCAAATTACAATACTAGATAAAACTAAATACTTAATTGAAATTCTCTTTTTTAATTTAGGTAATTATATTAATTGGTTGATTTGTGATAATTGCTTTGTTATAATTCTTTGGTTACGTGTTAAAATTGTAACTCATACAAAAAACTGTTATTATCTGGCGATTGAAAAGTGGCATGAGTTTCTTGCCAGTTTTCACACAGCTATACCTCATCAGCGAACTGGCTGTAGGTTAATTAGCTGACTTCATGTAATGTTGACTTTTTATAAGCATCATACTTTATGATCAAAATGAAATAAATGCTTTGAGTTTGAGTTTACAATAAAAAAAATTTAATGAATGCATTTTCCTTAGTAACATAAGTTATGGTCAATATCAATATTTTCCTGTTAACATGTTAGCGCAGACAGCTCTGTCAAGTTTACATTCAACACCGTATGTTCACTTGTGGGCGGTCAGGGCCATTATGCGTTCAAAGTCCAAAAACTAAATAAATATTACCTACCTGCTTCTACAACTCACAATTTGATGTACGATTTGCGTGTTTACCATTAATAAAAATATATACCTACATACATACATAATTTCACGCCTGTCTCCTATTAATGGGGTAAGCAGAGACTATAGAACGCCAAGTACGATTCAAACATACCTACCTCCTACGTACCTTCAACATTCATTGTTTTCATTCCGACATTACATTATATACCTACATAATATGTTTATGTATACTTACTTGCAAATGATATTCATACTTGTAAAAAATAAAAATATACTCACAAAAATGATAAGTACTTGCAAATTTTAATAGAATGTCACTTTAGTAAAACAATATAAAATGTTCCCACATAAATTAACCAACCTTGAGTTTTTATCCACCGATAATAAGTAATAATAACACAAATTAATAACTCATTTAAAACAAAATAACACTGAACAATTAGTTAAATTAATATCTAATTAATTAATATTAAATTTACACTAAATTTATACTTTATTGTTTTTAGACAAGTATTTAAACTGATTGATAATAAAACATAAGAACGTCGAGCGTTTAGAATAGCAATAAGCAATCTGACAGTTGAATTACCTACAACGCTAAAGCTAAGAGATATAATTATATTAATAACACGAATAATTTGATGTATTCTCAGTGTTAAACTCTAGAATATAAAAGTTAGAAGTTCAATTTACTTGTGAAAACATTGCTACGGGCTCCGTCAAAAAATTCTCAGTATGAAACGATACACCAGCTGCGGTGTTTCCCGAGCGCTATGACATGTATTTCTATTGATATTTAATAAGGTAGGCAGCGACTTCACAGAGACTGGCATTACAGAAGTCCATGGAGCGACAGTTACCACTTACCATCAGGGGCCTGCTATCACAATAGTGTCAGAATGGTCTAGAACTATTATAGGTTGAAACTTGTCAAAATCAACCAATAAGAGATGATGTACGACTATTCTGTCACTATTGTGATTGTATACTTAGGCCCCAGGTAGGCTGCTGTCTCGTCTGCCACTGTTGTTCATAAAAAGTTGGTTTCCGTAATTGTATTACATATGACTCAATGTATTATTAGCTACCAAAAGTTCATGCACCTACAATGCCATTTTGTTTTGGGACAATCTCTATATGCCACTGCGACTGCTGTAAGCCAAGACCAAATCAAATGTCGAGTGGTTATTGGTCAACCTAATGCCAGGGTTTGTTCAAGTCGCCCATAATTTATTATAGAGGCATCCAACTTGATAATACCGAATAAGTTCCACATAGAACAACCTCATGAGGCAAGTCAATTTACTAGCGACCTCGTTACTTAATAAAACTAATTTAATGAAATAAATTGTAATTATATAGTAGTATACCTATAAATAATGAATATTCCAACCTTTTGTTCACACGTCGATGTAATCATTAACACACAGCTGTTAACCGATAAGTCTTAGATAATAAAATACTAGCGATATGACCTGAATTTGACGATATCTGACTTTGATTTATATAGTAGTCAAACTTATGCCCATATTTATCTATATATATAAAAATGAATCCATATTTCCCTTGGTCATGGCATCACGCGTGAACGACTAGATCAATTTCGTTAATTCTTTTTTTGTTGTGTTTGTTATTGTCAGGAGAAGGTTCTTATGAAAGAAAAACTAAGGGCGGTGATTTAGAAAGTTGGAGAATACTTATCACCTTATTAAATTTAAACCGCTAAACCGATTCCGATGAAAATTGGTATGTAGATAGATTTAGTTTCGGGACATATGCTACTTTTTTATCCCGAAAATCGCTCTGATTCCCGAGTTAAATTAATTAAATTTATAGCAGTTTTCGCGCGGGCGAAGCCGCAGGGCGCAACTGGTTCATTATATAACTTATGAACGTCAGCCATTTAACATAAAGCCAGGGGCCTAAGACTGCTATCACAATAGTGTCAGAGTAGTCGATCATTGATCTCTTAACAATTGAAACTTGTCAAAATCAACCAATAAGAGATCAATTCACTGACGAGGTAGAGCCATGAGAAGTACTAGCAAGAAACTTAGACTTCGTCATAGCATTTCAACATTTGTTTAACACGGAGAGGTCTGAAGAGCTGTTTGCAATGATCCCACCCTCTTCCTTTCTATCCAGTATGACACGTGCGGTACTGAAATATCTAAATCATTTATCACACAACTACACACAACGTCATCTAGATCCAAAGTAAGCATATATTATAGCATATATAAATATAAATACATACATATACAAAGACCAAAGCAAATGACATGTTCATACATACAAATATTTGCACTGAGCGAGAAACAAACTCGCGACCTCTGCGTGGCAGTCCGTACACAGTACCACCGAACCACAGAGACAGTGAAATGCCACCTTTTCACAGTGGAATTTAAAAGGTTTCAAGCCAAACGGAGTACTTCATACTTTTGTAACGCAATTAACGTTCGTTTAAGCTGAGAGTGCAAAAATGTTTCGTATACCCGTCATAGGGCCACAATGCGTTTGATATATTCTTTGATTCTCTTGCTTTGAGTCGCATCAGCTTAATTGAATTTACTTTTTTCTTTTACATGTTTATTTACAACCAAACAAACAGGCAGACATTTACTATAATAAATAATAGATTCTAAATATCTGTTCATTTGTGTAATTATACTCAGATAATGCTGTGACCTAAGTAATCAGGTCATTGATAAAACACAAAGGATATAACGGGTGGCGCAAAAGTAAAGACCCTATTTGGTTCAGCTATAACATTTTTTCTAAATTAGAAAACTAGATTTAGATTTTTTTAAATGTATATTTGTGCCATTAAATTTCGTACCATTAGGATTTAAAGATGATGTCTTTTAAATGGTGACCTCCAGAGTTGATACACATTTGAGCCCTATTTATGAGATTTTCCTTCAAAATTGGTTATGAGTGACGAAGCGCATTTCCATCTCTCAGGGCATGTCAATAAGCAGAATACTCGGTTCTGGGGCACTGATAATCCGCGCATTATTCAAGAAACACCTCTACACCCACTAAAAGTTACTGTATGGTGTGGCATCTGTGTTGACAGAGTGATCGGACCCTATTTTTTCGAAGACGCTGGAGGCAATGCGATTACTGTCACTGGAGAACGCTACAGAACCATGTTACGTGAGTTTTTGATACCCAGTTTGGACGAATTGGGGCTGGAGCACATCTGGTTTCAACAAGACGGCGCTACGGCACACACAGCGCGCGACACTATGGACTTAGTGAGGGACGCTTTTCCAGGCCGAGTTATCTCTCGTTTTGGCGATTTGCCTTGGCCTGCAAGATCACCCGATCTGACCAGTCCAGACTTCTTTCTTTGGGGTTTTTTGAAATCTCGGGTGTATGTGAACAAGCCACAGACTCTCGCAGCTCTAAAAGAAAACATTCGTCAAGAAATAACGAACATATCGCAGGAAGTGTTACGGCAAGTTATGCAAAATGTCATAAATAGGGCTCAAATGTGTATCAACTCTGGAGGTCACCATTTAAAAGACATCATCTTTAAATCCTAATGGTACGAAATTTAATGGCACAAATATACATTTAAAAAAATCTAAATCTAGTTTTCTAATTTAGAAAAAATGTTATAGCTGAACCAAATAGGGTCTTTACTTTTGCGCCACCCGTTATTACTCATACATGCATATTGTATGGGCTTACTACATATAATAATTTACATGACGACATCTTTATCGCAGAAATAAGTTTAGAATTTGGATCTTTTTTTGTACAACTTTGGTGGCTGGCAAACAAGCGTACGACCTACCTGATGATACGTGATACGCGGCAACCGTGACAACCGTAATAAACATGGCCATGATCACTTAGCATTGCAAAATAATGCTTAGATAAGTAATTAAAAAAAACTACTTCAAAACTATACCTCTATGTACAAACTTTAACTAAAACTAAAAACTTCCTTACCAAAACATTATCTATGTATGGTTTGTTGTTGTTAAATTTTGCAAAAAGCGCATAACCAATTGCCATCAAACTTATATGGGATCAGGTCTGAAACATGACCTAACTTGCAAAAAAACAATCATTAATAAACAGCGGAGAAATCGCGTAACAAACATACAAAAAAAAACGACCAGAATTGAGAACTTCCTCCTTTGGAAGTTGGTTAAAATCTCAACCAAGCCGATGCCGATCATGTAGAGAGAAGGGAAGGAGGGAGGAAAAGTCACTCACTCAACGAAACATACTTTACATCGATATTAGATGAATGGGTAGTGATTCCCAGGTCTATCTGGCCTATTTATGCTGAAAATTATGTTTATACGTATACTTGTCGAGTCCACCCAGAGCACCTGCGCGTTGAGCACTTACCCTAGTCCAGGTTGAGCAGCATCAATATATTTTGTTGGTGCTCTCTCCTCTACAAATATTGATAGGTGCTCAACGTGGACTAAGCTAGGTGCTCATCGAACGGGTGCGTACTTCTATTTGTCTGCCATCAAAGTTGTTTATATCTACTATAATATTAAATAAAGTGAAAGAGTTAGTTTGTTTGAACGCGCTAATCTCTGGCACTACCAGTCAATTTTGGGTAAAACCGCGCTGCGGAAAGCTAAAGTACAAAATAAATGTGAGTATTATACCTACAATTCTACCTACAAGGGGTTATAATGGTAAAAAGCTAGGTGTTATGTTAAAGCAGTTAAAGCTTCTTTAAAAATTCCAGTTCATTGAATAACTATTTAAATATCTATAATATATTAAATAACTAGCTGTTGCCCGCGACTTCGTTCGCGTGAAAATTCAGATGGGTGCCACTATGAGAATATTGCGTGCCTGATTTTATGGCAATCGTACATTGTATCAGTAATAAATATCAATATTATCCGTCTCTATGGCGAATCCAGTTTAAGCCCGCTACCGCTAAAACTGACAAACCACTTTCACACAAACTTGCGACTCTTATTTGCCCACTTAATAAGGGTGGTTTCTGAATATTAAAAAAAAAGAGTATTTTTTAGTAATTTGGTAATCCTACTATAAAAACTATAGAAGTTTCATACAAACTTTGCCACCCCTTTATACTCCCTTAGGGGATGGATTTCGCAAAATTCCGTCTAAGTGAGCACCTATATCCCAATAGGAACGACCATGCAAAGTTTGAGATTCCTAGCACTTGTTGTTTCTGAGATTTCGTGATAAGTGAGTGAGTGACGTTTTGCTTTTATGTATATAGATAGCTTTTGCCCGCGGCTTCGCCCGCGTGAATGTCGTTTTTTCCAATAGACATTTTTATATTGTTTAAATACTGTTTTCAACAAATCCTCTTTCACCTACCTAAAGATATCCCTCGTAAAAACAATATACAATACACAAAGGCAAATTTTCACTACAATAACTTTCCCCTTCCCCTTCTTCCCTATCGCCCTTATTCTCCACTCCACAGTTTCCTCCTTCCTCTCCTCCCCTCCCCCTTCTCCTCTTCACCTCCTTCAGCATCCCTTGCCCCTCCTCCAGCATCTCTTGCCCTTTCCTCCACTTCCCTCTATCTTGCCTCCTCGCTTTCTATCCCTTCCCCTTCCTTTTTCCACCATTCAAAAACTCCTTTCTTTCCTCGTCCCTTCCCCTCCCTTTCTCTCTCGTCTCCCTCACTTTCCCCTCACTTTCCTCTCACTTTCCCCTCATTCACCCCTCACTTCCCCCTCACTTCCTCTCACTTCCCCTCACTCCCCCCTCACTTCCCTCTCATTTCCCCCTCACTGCCCTCTCACTGCCTCCTCACTGCCCCCTCACTTCCCCCTCACTTCCACTCACTTCCCCTTAACCTCCCCCTCACTTTCCTCTCACTTTCCTCTAACATTCCCCTCACTTATCCCTCACTTCTCACTGGCTTTTCCCTGACTTCCCTCTGACTTCTCCCTGACTTTCCCCTCACTTCTCCCGCATTTCCACCACGATTCCTTTTCACTTCCCCCTCACTTCCCTATTACTTCGATCTTACTTCCCCTCCCTTATTCCTTTTCCTCAATTCCTCCTTTTCCTCCCTCCTTTCCCTCCCTCCCCCTCCCTGCAAATTTCAAGTCGCTAGCTTCAAAAGCTAAAGATCTTCGTATAGAATATTTCATCTCTATTTTCATCCCTCTAAATCCACCCCTGTTAAAATAAAATTGTAAGGATATTTTTTATTTAAATAGAAGTACTTATTCCAAAACAAAATTTCAAAACTTATGTTAAAAAATGAAGAAGATTCATACAATCGTTTTCATCCCTTTTCACACATTTAGGAATTAAATTTTAAAAACTCTTTCTTACTACAACCTCTAGACATTTAGACAAACACACCCTCCAAATTTCAAGTCACTACGACCAGCAGTTTAGGCTGTGCGTTGTCTGTTAGTCAGTCAGTCAGTCAGGACAAAGCCTTATATAATATGTATGGGTGTATGGATGTATGGATTAGACGTATAGCCATCGGGGATCAAAGCATACAGGCTGCTAGGAATGCTAACACATAATAGAGCCACATAAAGCTGACCGTGCGAAAAACAGCTAATACGTAGATCCACACCCACAACTTAAAGTTGTGTCTGACCGTGAGCTTTATTAATTGTCATCGCGAAACATAGGCTCACTGGAAACTGGACTCATTTAAAACTAAACGGAAGATTGTTTAGAATCCGAAAAATAAAAACGCTATCATCTATTCCGTAACCTGTTAAAGTCTCTGTTTCTATCAGGTTTCGTAGTAAATTAACAAATGTTCGACGTGATTCTTTAAATTGGCATAACTTTTTTATTTATGAACCGATTGACATGAAACAAACACTAAATGTTAAGTGAACTTACCACAAAGTATTAGTGAAAACTATATCTAAATCGGATCAGCCGTTTCAGAGATTAGCGTGAACAAACGCACAGACAAACAGACAAACAGACAAACAGACTAACAGACAAACAGACAAAAATTGTAACAATCATTGTTTTGGGTTCTATTTACGTTGATAAAGGCCCCAATAATTTTTTTTCTCATATATCTTCCATGTACAGACAGCGATCGATTACATTTTTATTATATGTATAGATATAGATAGTCTTACAACTTGTTTAAAACAGGATTTACTTAGTTAATCTACATTGAGTACGTGTGATAAAGGACTATTGTCTATTCTCACATGTAACGTAACCTCAGCACGTTCTACTAATATTGTGAAAAAAAAAAAAAATGCAAAACTTTGAGTGTGTGTGTTTGTTACAACTCAGCGCCTTCGATGTAAATTTATATGTACACAGATTCGGTGCTAGAAATGGACATAAGGTACTTTACTTTTTTCTTTCTGGCTCCTGAGTTACATGAATTAAACATAATCTTAAAACATTTTCCACGCGGGTGAAGCTGTAGGGCGAAACTAGTATTAATATAATACAGTTTTAAACTTTACTCGAAGAAGTAGATAAAAGTTATCACACTCACGTGTCACCAAGCAGCTGGAGCAAACCAGACTAATTTTGCGATAGAAAAGCCCAATATTTCTATGCCAAGAAAATTGAATCCAATGCCTCTGCGTGAGTACGGAGAAGTCAGAAAATTCTAACATAGTAGGGTAGTCTATACACATTAGGTAATATTAAACCATTAAAAAAGACATTAAAATAATTATATCTACAAAGTCAGTCATTAAATCTCACTTAATACATACATACTTGTGAAACTTGTTAAACCCAAGTTCTGCAATTATTTTATAATGTAGAATACTTAAAATACATTGTATATAAAATAGCATCTCGCCGTTTTAAAGGGGTAGGCAGTACAGACTTACATTTTGTCTATCTATGCCATATCCCATGTAACAAGGAGTGATTTACCAAGCACAACAGATCCACGCTGGTTTTCGCATGAATGGGCCGGATCGACCGGGGAAGTACTACTCTCTCATAGAAGATCGACGTAAGAATATTAGTTTTCATGCTAATGTGATTCGCTCGGTGAGTGAGAGCACCAGCAGCCCAAATACCCCCTCGGTCCTCTTTCTTTTCCTTCCTTATCCCCTTCTCCGTGGTCGGCAACGGCTTGGTTGTGTTTTCTAAGCATTATTACTTCTGCGATGCTTGGAAAACAGTCATCTCTATAGGTTACGGTTACCACTTACCATCAGATGTTTGCCACCAAAGTTGTATAAAAAAACTCTTTTGAATTGACATTCCAGTCTGGTTATAGGACTGCATAATTTTTAAAAGTATTCTTTATTAGAAGAAAAAAGAGAGAAGAAAATTACTTTCTTACTTTAATGGAAGGCAAGCAACCAATGGATAAAAACAGCTCATGACTGACCAAGGTGACGAAAATTTGGGGAGGCCTATGTCCAGCAGTGGACATCTTTTAGCTGATATGATGATAATAATTCACTACTGACGTATTAAAGAACAGAATGTAAATAAATAAATTTTATTAACAACGTATGAACATATCAAAACTCCTTTATTTGTCATGCTAACTCCCTTCTTAAATTACTTTTACTTCTCTTCATCATTTGACTTTCTTCTTTTTATCTGCGATCTTCTTCGCCTGTTTCTTCTTAGAGCCGTGTATTAGAGAAGTTAGGGGCCACTGAATGTAGTAGAATACGTAGAAAAGGACGCCGGCAGCTGCCAGAGCGAAAGGGAAGTATATAGTGCCGTATAGCTTCCTTATGATGGGGTATAACCAAATACCACGTTCTTTGTATGTGAAGAGTAACCTGGTAAAATAAAAGAAAAAAATTTTATTAGTAGCTTTTGGCGGCACGGTTTTACCCGCGTCTTTGCATACTGCTCTGCTCTCGTCGCCAGACGCGTGATGTTACATAGCCTTTCCCGAGAACTGGTTATCATACGCAAAAAGAATTTTTCAAATCCAAATGGTAGTGCGAGATTAGCGCGTGCAAACAAACAAACAAACAAACTCTTCCGCTTTTTATATAATAGTTTAAATATAGATAGATCACACCCACCTCTGTGGCGCAGCGGTTGAGTGATCGAATGCTTAGTCAATGGTTGAGTTTCGGGTTTAATTTCCGCACAGTGCAAATACTAGTATTTGTATGCAATAAACATATTTCTAGAAACCTTATCAGTGCCCTGTAATTTGCTTACTTTGAGTATATTATATTTTAAAGAGAAAAGATTTGATTTTTTGTATGTTTATTTGTTTGCAACGATTGAACTAAAATCAAAATAACCGATTTGAAAAATTCTTTCACCTATATTTTATATTATGTTCAACAATTTTTTCACCTTAAGAAAGCTACAATAAAACGGATAATATACGCTATATGTTACCCGTTCTATTTATAGCTTTCTTAAGGTGAAAGTGGTACTATATTTGGACTGCCAAGCAGAGGTCGCGGGTCTGATTCCCGCTCAGTGCAAATATTTGTGTGCATGCTATTACATGGCTATTTGCATTGGTCTGGATGTTTCTATGTATATATGTATGTAGTTACAAAAAATTATATAAGTGTGTTAATCCGCATTCTAGAACTCATATCACAAGCTATTAATATACGCTTACTTTGAGTCTAGATGGCGTTGTGTAGTGTGTATTGTTATTATTATACAATAAATCAAATCATTTTCTTTTAATAATATTAGTTTAGGTTACATCAGGCAAAGATACCAGGGTCATAGATAACCGTGTTTTAAAACTTCTGAAGTGGTTACTATTCATTAGGTTGCTTACCACCCGCCATAAATAAGGACAAAAATACTTACACACTCAAGTAAACACACAGATGCAACGTCAGCTGTGCAATATTCCTCGCATGAGTCTCAGGTTCGACTCTCGGCCGGAATACCACTTCGAACAACGCGACAGGTAGGATAAATGTATGTATGACATGGTTGGATATAGGTGGTATAACTGAGTCTAGGAATTCTGGGAATATTAATGCTCTATCGATGGCGTAAAGGCCCCAAAATACTGTAAACACCACCTGAAAAGTAAAAAACGATACTTTTAAAAACCTTCAGAGTTTAGCACTCCACAGGACAAGGCCCAATTTTCCTCTTTCCTTTTTCCTTACCCTTCCTCCAACCCTTCACCTATCCCCACTCCCTTCACGGTAGGCAGCGGCTACGATTTTTTGTATTATTTTAATATTCCTTTCATCATCATCATTTTATATAAAAGACGTCCACTGCTGGACATAACCTCATATGCATCTTGCAATTCTGGATTATAAGCAGCATAATCCACTAACCCCCAGTTTCTGAAAGGCTGATTATCGAATAATTAACTAATCACCTGTTAAATTTGGCCTTATTTTTCGTTGATCAGCCTTTCAGAAACTGGGGGTAAGTAGTTCAAGTATCGGGACCGAAATTCATCTGAGCTATTGCAACGCTGCGTACCTACTAAAATGAGGTTCCGATTAGTTACTTACTAAAGTACTTGGCCAAACAAGACCAGAGAATATAATCTCTCTGAAATCACCGATTGGTTGAGGTAACTTATAGTTCTTGTTGAATGAATTCTTCAACAAGAGGTAGTCGCAAACCAGTCCGAATAAAGCATACGCTGTCTGCAGCATCTGGAATTCAAAATAGGTCAATTTAAGCAAGATATTAAAGTTCCTACGTTTTCAAGATCAGGACCATATGGGGACAATGCCTAAGTATTCTGTTCCGTGTTTTCTTAACTGTGTTTTCTGGTTCTTCATCACCATGTCTTCATGTCATATCTATTCTTAGGTTAGATTTGACGTCTTCTGTTCCTTTTTTTTGGCAACAGAGCCGAGGATTGTGTCAGCTATTTCTGTCAGCGTCAAGTATAGAATAATAATCTAGTTGATGATATTAATTGTATATTACAATGATAAAATAGAAAAAATGTGGATGAAATTAAATGACAACTATCTTCCGTGAAAACAAAAGATGGACTCCGATTTGACGTCAACATATTCAACGAGTATATCACTCATCTTTGATGTTGTGAGGGTGAAGAACAAAAAAGATCTTAATACAATTATATTCTTATGTCCTTAGTAGAAACTTTCAACAATTGGGCCTTAAAATGAACATTCCCAATGTCTTGTGAAATGTCCTTGTTAGAGGCGGCATAGTCCAGCAACTGGACATTTGTAATGGCAATAATCGGGCGTGCTTGGCTCGGCCCACTATGTCCAGTATAAACAATTTATCTTTATACTCACAAAAGTCCAAGTCGTGAAGAACCGATATTCCAGATCTTTGAAATTCAATGCCTTTTCATCTTTATTCTTGTTTTGTTGAGCAAACCAGCCCATGTACAATATATTCGATATGTGCATCACTATGATTGCTGCATAGCCAAGGATACGAAGTAGTGGCAACCAGGCCATGGTGCTGAAACTAAAGAAAAAATAATATCATTATTAATTTATTATATACTGTCTGCCAAACAGAGCTGTCGGATGCAAAAAGATAGATTGTTATTGTTATTGTTATTGTTGACTGCTTCAGTGGTTCGGTGGTACTGTGTATGGACTGCCACGCAGAGGTCGCGGGTTCGATTCCCGCTCAGTGCAAATATTTGTGTACATGAACATGGCTATTTGCATTGGGCTGGGTGTTTCTATGTATAATATGTATGTATTTACAAAAAAAAAAAAAGTATATAAGTATGTATATCCGCATTCTAGAACCCATAACACAAGCATATAATATGCTTACTTTGGGTCTAGATGGCGTTGTGTGTAGTTGTTGAAATATTATTATTATTATTATTATTATAAGAAAGAAAAAACATTTATTGCGATTACAAAATTTAACGATGTTACGTGAAAACTTTTAACTCCTTTCTTGAAGAACTCCATGTTGTGGTCTCTCGGGAAAACCTCTTTGGAAGGAATTTATATAATAGTAGCTGAGCAAACGGTCACGGCAATGGCAACACATGTGGCTCTTTAGATCCATACGCAAATATTATTTATTTCATAAAAAAATCATTTATAATTATTATAAAAAAAATTGTAGCTCTATAAAAACTTTATTTTTTGTTGTAAATTATTGTAATTTTTTACTTATCCATCAAAAGGTTATCGACCCCTGTTCTATTCAATTGCGAGTTAGGCTTTACTACATACTTTCTACGTATTGTAAGAGTTTACTTTATACAGTAGGAAGTGAAAGTTATGTTGATACCCACAAATACAACTATTTTGTCTGTTTCATTTAGTTTTTTATCTCTGAATATTATAAAGTCGGTATTTTCCGGTCTGTTTCAGGTAACTTCTTCAAAACCACACAAGGTATTTGATAAAATGCTGAATGGATAAAGATTTCTAAGTATAATAAATCTAAACTAATATTTTTAAAAAGAAAAGATTAGATTTTTTGTTATGTTTGTTGTAAAATTCCTTTACCTATAGAAACCAATAAATTCAGCGGGTAACATATGTTATATTTTATTATGTTTAACATAATTATTTTCAGAATTTTAATATTTTAAGCGCCTTGTTCTCTAAATGATCCAATATGACACTATTTCTATAATATTTTCCGTAGAAGTTTGATGTGAGATTGAATAAAACTATTGATACCAAAGCGAAGTGAGGGTGGACCTCTGTTTAATATCTACATCTGTACATATAATAAAATTGGAGTGTCTGTTTGTAATATTGAAATAACCGTTTTTTACTACATGTTTAAGAATATATACCTATATACTGTACATACACCAACTAACATTTTTTAAATTTTTGTCTCTGTCTGTTTGTACCGGCTAATCTCTGAAATGGCTGGACCGATTTCGACGGGACTTTTACTGGCAGGTAGCTGATGTAATAAGGAGTAACTTAGGCTACGTTTATTTTAGAAAAAATATTTTATGTATAATAATAATATACGATGTAACCGACATTTACGCGGGCGGAGCTGTGGGTAATAGCTAGTGTTTAATATCTATAATATTCTATAAAGCGAAAGAGTTTGTTTGTTTGAACGCGCTAATCTCTGGAACTACGGTCGTTTTTGAATTTTTTTGCGTATGATAGCCCAGTTTTCGAGGAAGGTTATGGCTATGTAATATCACGCTTCTGGCAACGGGAGCAAAGCAGTAAGCAAAGACAACTTCATCAATTTATCATATGTTAAAATTATTAAAATACAATGCAGGGACGGGAACTCATGTTTTATGTATGACATTAATAAACTACACATAGATATTTAATTTCTGAATAAGGTAAACAGTTATACATTACAAGGTCATGTCATAAGTTACAGAAAAACCAACTTTAACGAGTTTAAATTAAGACAATTTTTTCCAAACCTTGATGCAGTTACGACGTTTAGCGTGAGAGAAAGTGTTACGGTAATAAGTATTTAATAAACGGTAGTATATTAAAAGAGTTGGTGATCGCGTGTTTATATTTATAATGATTTAATAACTGTATAGACACAGTATTAATATGCACCTACCAGTGGTCCGACTCCTTTGTTGTTGATTACATGCCGCCATGGCGTATACCTACGTACAGAAACTCAGTCAAGGGTCAGGGTTGTCACCACAAAAACTATTTAAACATTCTATATACCTATACATACCTACACATATGCTCGAAATACATTACCCTCCTTGACTGCTTCAGTCGGGCAAAAATTCATTCCCTATCTCAGTAAGTACTTAAAGGAAGTACTTATATAGCTACTAGTAACAATCATATTAATATTATAAATTATAAATGCGAAAGTTTGTGTGTGTGTGTTTGTTTGTTAGCGACTAATGTTATATACTCGTCCGCGCAAATATAAGTTATTTAATGTTCATTCATCAGAGTAGTTGGAAGCGTACTTTTATTAAACTCGTTACACGTACACCCCTTCAAATTAGAGAGCGCAAACTAAGTGAGATTGCGCTCGTCGACCCTGCCGCTCGCTTCCCCTTGTCCCTCTCATCGTTGCCCCGCGCAAGTACATCAGTCGGCTGACTGTTAGTAATATTTATTTATTTATTTATAACAATTAATTATAATATTGTGTGAATACATTTGGTATAATATTAGCACTTACAATAATCAAAATAATAGTTATTACAATCTTAAATAAATTTCTTAAAATAACAATAATAAATATTTACCTATTTACTGTCCCACTGCAGGGCAAAGGCCTCTTCTCTAGAGAAGGTATGAGCATTACCACGCTTGCTCAAGGCGCATTGGCAATTTCAGACATTTAAGTCCAGGTTTCCTCACGATGTTTTCCTTCACCGTCAGTCAGAAATGTTCATGATAAACTTAGAAAGTACATATGATTTGAAAAATCACATTGGTACTTGCCCGGATTCGAACCCACTACCTCGTGTTTACGAAGCGGGTGCCTAATCCACTGGACCATTTCGACTTTTTTTAAATATTAATAACCAAATAACTAATAACACAATTATATATAACGAAAACTAAAATTAGGTGAAGCGTAGCGTCGTCTATCCTATTTTAATATAATTTATTTATTTATTTATTTATAAAGGCTCACCAACAATCGTAAACACCATTAAAATTATAACGTACATACATAAACTCTTAGTCTAGTATTACAAACAATTACAGGTGGGCACCATAATAAATCTATTTTAATTCATTTATCGAGTAATAACAGGCTTGCAGCAAAAAATCAAATCAAATCAATATTAAGACTGTGGTATAGTAGTGAAGGTTTTAGGTTCAATTCTCGGGTTATGCAGCGATAATTACTTTGTACTTAGAAAGGCAACTATTCCGGGTAAGGGAACAAGTTCTGCGCTGCAGAGAACTTTGCAAAGATACATCAGGCTAGTAGACTCTGGAAGTAGTAGGTTAGTAGTAACAGATATGTTATGAACGCGTTTTTTTTTTTTTTTATATTATAGCCTACCAAAGTGACTCCACCCCGCCTGATGGTAAGCAGTCAGTGGAATCCAGAAGTGGCGGCCACTATACTAAAAGCCATCGTGTTAAACTGCTGGTATGGTGGTCTCCACTATGGCGGCTGGGAATGGGGTTAGGGGAAGGTTATGAGGGAGGTGAGGAAAGAGGAAAGGCGGGAAATTGGGCCTCCGGCGCTCTCACTCACCGAACGAAACGCAGTAGTACGGATACTACTACTCTTAAGTCGATCTTCTATGAGAGGGTAGTACTTCCCCGGACGATCCGGCCCATTCATCATGCTGAAATCAGCGTGGATCTAATACCGTAATAAATAATCGTGAAGACCCGAAAACGTCCTAATTGGGACGTATTGACTTTAGTCTGCGACATTCTTCATTCATACAATGTGTACAACGTATGCTATATGTGTGCAACGGCTGCTGCGTGGAATACTTTTTTTCCGGTTGTTTAGTGAGTGTATAACATATCTATTAAATAGAATATCATTGCTGGA
Organism: Parascotia fuliginaria; assembly: GCA_963082885.1. Classification (NCBI taxonomy): domain Eukaryota; kingdom Metazoa; phylum Arthropoda; class Insecta; order Lepidoptera; family Erebidae; genus Parascotia; species Parascotia fuliginaria. The sequence continues at coordinate 6,625,503 of OY720198.1, read as the reverse complement.
AACAAATATAAAAGGATTTCACAATTCTGTTTTGAATAGGAATCTAACTCAGACTTTTATCGATACCTCAAGTATGAAATAATGTGACGTATTTAGTTAATAAAACCATCTCATTCATACTTATATTATAAATGCGAAAGTAACTCTGTCTGTCCCTTTCACACCTTTCACACTAAACCTTTGATGAAATTTAGTATAAAGATACCTAGACCTTGGGGAACAACATAGGCTATCTTTTATCGCGAAAAATATCTCGAAGGGGTTGAAATAAGGGATGAAATATTGTATAAAAAATCGTCAACGTATAAACAGAACATGTTCTTGATTAGTAAAAATGTATTATGCGATAAGCGACACTCACGCAAAGCTGCGGGCAACAGCTAGTATTACATAAATAACAACATAACTTAATCATTCAAAATTTATAACATGGATTGGAAGAACACTGTTACCTATTAGCCTTTACAGAAATTTGAATGATGTCAATCACATCCCTCTGGACTCTGCTGACTGCTAACCGTTATAATACCAGCCTGTTTACTGTCCCACTGCAGGGCAAAGGCTTCTTCTCATATAGAGAAGGCATGAGCATTAATCACCACGCTTGCTCAAGGTAGATCGGCAGTTTCAGACTATTAAGTCAAGGTTTCTTCACGATGTTTTCCTTCACCGTCAGTCAGAAATGTCCAAGATAAACTTAGAAAGTACATATGATTTAAAAATCACATTGGTACTTGTACGGATTCGAACCCACTACCCCGTGTTTACGAAGCGGGTGCATTATCGATTATTCCATTTCGATAGACAATATAAATTTATTTCAGTAGCAAAATAGGAAAACGGCAACACGTTTATCTTGAACGTTGCTGACTACAAAGAAAACGTGACTCATAAGGAAACAAAGATACAATAACTATAGCACAATAAGTACAATAGGGTCGTAGTGCCTTATATCAAACAGCTCAGCAATTTTTTAACCGACTTCAAAAAGGAGGAGGTTATCAATTCGGGTCGTATGTTTTTTTTTTTTTTTTTTTTTTTTACATAATAATAATAATATAATAATAATAATATTCTACCACATTCACACAGCGCCATTTAGCCCCAAATTAAGCAATTATATTTGCTTGTGTTATGGGTACTAAACAACTGATATACTACTTACATACATTTTTTTTTGTAAATACATATATATTATAGATAAATTACACCCAGACACAGAACAAACAATCATGCTCATCACACAAAGGTTTGTCCTGGGTGGGAATCGAACCCACGACCTCCGGCTTAGCAGTCAGGGTCACTAACCACTAGACCAACAGCCCAGTCATACATACATATTAGATCTAAATAGCAATAACACAGTTTTATAGAAAAACGACGTAAAAAATGTATATATTATACTAGCGTTCCGCGACGCGGTTTCATCCGCGTCTTTGCCTTCTGCTCTCCTCCCGTCGCCAGTAACGTGATCAGCCTATAACCTTCCTCAAAAACTGGGCAAAAAGAATTTTCCAAATGTGACTGGTAGTTCCAGAGGTTCAAACAAACAAACTCTCAAACTCCGCTTTAGATGGAATAACAGTTCTAGGACTGCTGCTGTCACCAGCAATTACGACACAGAAACATTTAGACGTACTTTAAACTTTAACGTCAGTGAATTTAAAGTCCAAAATATAATGACTTAGCAAAAATTTATCCGAAAAATTACAACTACCTCAACAAATCCTTTGGATTTTGAACTCTAATCCTATCACATATAAAGTCCAAAATAGCATTTAGCATTTATATAAGAAATGTATGTCAAAAATGATTAGATTTCTACCGCCTGCTTATAATAATAGTAGTAATAATTATTTATTTCAGAACGCCTATACATAGATACATATATACCTTATAGATAACATACATAATATAAACTTATAAGTACTCCTCAATTAATTTGTTGATGATGATAACCCTAAAATTAAATAATTAAGCCCTAATATTAGGTTCGAATTTGATTTTAACTTAAACTTAGTTCTACAAAAAAGAATGTAAAATCACTTTTACCTTTTAATTCTTAATATATCACTTCACAATATCCACTTATATTTATTTAAGGTTTAACTTTAATAAACACAACACACACGACTGTCTTTCTCGGTATTCAATACCGTTATATTTGACGTAAATTATATTCTCTGTTTTCTGTTCTTTACTCTGTGATCATGAACGGTAACTTATGTATCGTTCATTCATTCGTTCAATTGAATGAACTATTTGACCAGTGATTCGATGTTGTTGTTTCTTGTACGAATTGATGTGTTTTTATTTTTTAATGTTGCTTGGGTTCTTAATATTGGTTAAACTTAAGTTGATATACTAATTTGTTAACTGATCTTTGTTTTAAGCTGTTAACAGACTATGCTCTTTATACAGACTACCGTGTAATATACTTAGATATTGTAAATTGTCTGTTTAAGTTATTAGTGGATAAGTGATTGATAGTACTACGAATTCATTGATTTATTATATAAACATGTTTATGTATATATGTATATACAGGCTATCCGATATATCTATGTTTAAGTATTATCTAAAAATATATAGGTTTTATTACAAATATTACTACTATCTTAGATTTAAAACTGTGTAACTTCTTATGCACTTACTATATTTTTCTGCACCACTTCAAAAGATAGACTGGTAGAGAATGACTGACATTGAGTCCGCCTACATACAGTATGGATGTGAAGTTTTTTAAATAAATAAAAATACAGATTATATATCTTATCCAACTGTCTTAATAGTAGTATCAGACAGATAGCCAAAATAGTTATAAATAATAAGCATTTATTCAATATTTATGTACACACTAGCTGTCCGCAGTGCGATTTTACCCTCGTTAACACTTTCCGTGATGACAATAAAACATCTATTGTGTCTAGAGTAGTGTTCACTAAATTTTATAAATTAACATCATTTTTAATATTTCAGGGTTTCTTGATAAGTAAACAAACTTTGAATGTAGTTCCGTGAAGTTACGAAGATAAAGAGCGTTCCTAGTATTTTCTATGAGAACTAAATTCTACGCTGTCATCAGTGAGACACGCAGAGGTATACTCGACCACGTATTTATATTTGCTTTATCACTGTCAACAAAAATTTTAATCAAAATTAAAATTCAATAATACTCATTATGAAAGTGGCAATCGTCACTGTACTGAGGTAACTTACAAGTAAAAATAGACATTATTGTTTTGTGTTCAAACAACATTTACTTTAAGGAGGGTAAAGTAATTTTATGGTCAACTAGCCCCCAGTTTCTGAAAGGCTGATCAACAAAAAAATTAACTTATCACCTGTTAAATCTCATGTGGTACCAATTGGGTTGCTAATAGCATGAATAATTAGTTTAATCTGATCTAATTAGGAACTTGCTTTTAGATTCATGCTTAAATGCTTTTAAGTTCGTTGATCAGCCTTTTAGAAACTGAGGGTATCAGAAGTTTAAGCCAAATAGAAAGAAAAAAGGAAATACATTTATTTTGCTCTCAAAACAACTTAATAAGTCAATCATCACGCTATCACGCTTACTCAAGGTTTAACTTCAAACTTACATATAATTTTATTGTAAATATAAGTTTTCTATTAATAAAATTATTAATTGTGCCTCTGATGAGTAATGGTATAATCTAATCTTCAAACTTTATACGATACTCTTATCACAATATTTGTAATACGATTATTATTAATGAAACTATACTTTGTCCAGCCGTTTATTTCCTTTTTGACAGCTCATGCCTATGAATTATCATTTTTTTTGTTTGGAATAATGTACTACAGTAATATCGTACTTTATTGACGGCGAACGCCCACTTAGTGAAGTGCCCTGTAATAATAATAAATAATAATAATAATATTCTACCACATTCACACAGCGCCATCTAGCCCCAAATTAAGCAATTATATTTGCTTGTGTTATGGGTACTAAACAACTGATATACTACTTATATACATTTTTTTTTTGTAAATACATACATATTATAGATAAATTACACCCAGACACAGAACAAACAATCATGCTCATCACACAAAGGTTTGTCCTGGGTGGGAATCGAACCCACGACCTCCGGCTTAGCAGTCAGGGTCACTAACCACTAGACCAACAGGCCAGTCAAAAACAAATAACTACAGATTATATCGATTACTATCTACGTTTTTATTGAACAAATATTTAATATTTATATGTTTTTTATTTCATAAAATATAATTTGAAAAACTAATAAACGAATAATAATTTTTTTATCTAATAATATATTTCGATACATTAAATCGACTGATAGTTCTCCTTAAATAAAATCGATTATTATTTTATATCGAATTGGTAACGTGTGAGGGAATCACTAATTTCGATCTGTCAAAAAGAAATTAAACGAATGGACAGATTATAAATATTACTGCAGTAAATGTTAAGAACGCGAGCAAAAATAAAATAAATTTAAATAAACCAGTTAAGTACGAGTCGTACTCACCCATCAAAGGTTCTGTACAAATAGCTTATCTTTTGATTGCGTTGACTTTTGATTGATTGATCTTTTCACCTTCAAGAGGCTGTACAAGAAAATTTGATATAAATTTTAACTTGAAACTTCTATACCTACCCTGTTCCTCGTCTATATTAATGACCTTTGCCAGGTGCAAATAGATGGGGGTAAGGCATTCACTTTCGCCGACGACACTGCTCTTCTTTTTCAAGGCGATACCTGGACTGAAGTGTACAGTCGCGCGCAGATAGGCTTCGATTTGGTAAAACAGTGGTTGACAACCAATCCGTTGACGCTGAACGTCTCCAAAACTAGGATTGTGCCTTTTGCAATTAGATGCTCCCAACTGCCTCCACAAGAGCATGTCATCAAAGCCCACGAGTGCGGGCTGTCTCTAGCAATGTTTCCGTGCAACTGTCCCATACTGGATAGAACAGAGAGCGTCAAATACCTTAGAGTCATAATTGACCAAACACTTACGTTCAACCACCATTCTCGGCGTCTCGACTGCGAAAGTTAATTTACCTTTTTAAATGCCTTAAACATATAGCTGATCGTTCCATTATCCGTATGGTTTACAATGCCCTCTGTCACTCTCTCATAGAATATTGTATCGTAGCATGGGGTGGCTCTGCAAAAGTACATATGTTACTTGTTGAGAGAGCGCAACGAGCGATTTTAAAGGTAGCAGCTGGACTCCCTTTTCGCTATCCCACCGAAGAACTATATACGAACTGGAACATACTTACCGTGAGGCAAACATTTGTAATGAGAGTTGTTTTAACCAAGCATGCCCACACTCATTATGATCTTGAGAAAACTAAAGGTAAGCGCCGTGTGGGTACGGTGTGCACTCGTATGACACTTAAAACGTCATTCTCTTATCACTTCTTCTGTTTTCTCGGCACTTACCTGTTTATTAAGACTAATAACCTTCTTCATATCTATCCTCTCTCTTCCTTCAAATGCAAACAAGTAGTTGTTCAACACTTGAAAACCCTAAACTATGAGGCTACAGAAAAATTTCTTCACCCCCTACAGTAACTGTTTTTCACTTCCGTATTGTCCAACATACAAAAGTCCATCCACATCAACTTTTTACCCACATTTACACTTACTTCACAAGTTCACACACACACACACACATACACACACACACACACTCCACACTCAAACATTCACTACTCTCGCAACTTATCACTACCTGCATATAAGTATACAAGTTATTTTACATTTACATTTTACTAGTTATTTAAGTTTTTATTTCATTTAGTTTTAGTTTCTTTTAGAAGCCTGATAATACTGTTGTAACTGAAACTAGAGATCAACCATCCTACCACTTTCGCATTAGCAATTGTGTCGTCACTTCGGGGGCCTGGTGACCTGTAGCACAGGTTTAACAAACCCATTTCAGGCACCAGTCCTTCGCAAATTATCCTAGTTCTACTACCTGTATTTTAGCATAAGCCAATTTGTGAAGGAAAAAAAAAAAAAAAATACGTTACTTAGAACAGATAATTAATATAATGTTGCAACAACTACATACAACGCCATCTAGACCCAAAGTAAGCATATATAACTTGTGATATGTGTTCTAAAATGCGAATAAACATACTTAGATACTTTTTTTTGTAAATATGTACATATTATACATAGAAACACCCAGCCGTATGCAAGCAAATAGTCATATTCACGCGTAAAAATATTTGCACTGAGCGAAAATCAGACTCGCAACATCTGCATGGCAGTCCGTACACATTACTACTGAACCACAGAGGCAGTCAAAACGAAAGAACAGGGTCTTGACAGACAGACGAAAAACAAAGTAATCCTATTGGTTTCCCATTATTTTTCTTGAGGTAAGGAACCCTAAAAATAATTCAATTGTCTGATGGTAAGTGCTCAGAGAAATCAAGAATGGACACTACCTTCTTATTACTAAACACTTTAGCCTGAATAAATTAGACCCCAAGTCGAAGTTTAAGCGGGGCGTGAAAAAGCATCTCATAGTGGAGGCCATCATACCATTAATCTATAGTTAAATAATAAAATATAACAGAACACCCGCCATCTTGATGTCATTATGGCGGGTGTACCTTAATTACGAAATAATTTCGTTCTGAACGAGGTACTTACAATTCTTTTAGAGCTAAGTACTAAGCTAAGAGCTAGTACATTTTAGGTACATTTTTTTAGTAAGTGGTATAATTGAATTCTCAATGGTACACCAGCTATTTTGACTCACACGTCTGGCTTTTGGTATAGTGTCCACCACTTCTGGATTGCACTGACTGCTTACCATTACGCTGAGTGGAGTCACTTTGGTAGGCTAATATAGAAAAAAAAGTGATACGAAGCAGCTTTAAACTAGAAATTAAGATCATTATTATCATATCAGACGAAAGATGTACACTACTGTCCATAGATCTTCCCCAAGTTTTGCCATCTTGACCGATTGCTCGCCACCCTTATCCATCGGTTGCCCACCACCCTTACCAGGGTCCCTACCACAACTACAATCTTATTAAAACCTTACTTTGTCTCTATTCTTTCTATTTTTTAATGGTACGAAAGGAAAAGACAAAACACAAAGTGACATTAAAATAATACTGCTATATGTATGAGGTGGTGGTCTGTAAAAATGATCGGTCATAAATCTCTTAGTGGTTGAAACATGCCAAAATCAACCATTAAGACATCAATGATCGACCATTCTGACACTTGTGATAGCAGACTTAGGCCCCAGGGGGCTTACCACCATCTTTTACAAAACAATCTTACTTTAGGAACGTTTTATATCAAGATTACAATATGATTACTCAAATCCGTACCATGACCTTCATTGTACAATATTGTTTTATTCCTGCTTAGTGCTGGGAAAGACCGAATGATTTGTCTATTGCTTGCGATAGTGGAAAAGAAATATCGCTACATGAATTGTATAGCGCTCTCTCTTTCACTTATTTGGTCCGGAGTGCATTATGCGATGTATAATTCTGAAGCAAATATTTACATTATTTAACTCAAAATTTAATTATTTGCAAATAAATAAATCATAATGAGTAGTTTTTATTAAATGAGTGTAATTATTGTTTATTTTCCTTTAATAAGTTGCAAGAACAATTAATAAATGTTTTAAATGTGATAGTGCTAGGGTATGAACCGGAACAACAAAAAAATTATATCAACTAAAGCGCGAATGAAATTTGAAACTTGATGTGTTTTAGCGGGTTTTATATAAATGGTTAAACTTTAACTTAATAACATATTTAAGTCAACATGGAACAAAGGTAAGGGAATTCAATATTTAAAATAGAAATTTAATACTTAATTTGTAAATATTTCAGTGTTATGTCAAAGCATCACGCTAATGGCAATGAGAGCAGAGCAGTAAGCAAAAAGGCGGGTGAAACCGCGCCGCGGAAAGCTAGTACTATTATATAAAGCGGAAGAGTTTGTTTATTTGAACGCGCTAATCTCTAGAACTACCAGTTGGATTTGAAAAAACCTTTTTGAGTATGATAGCCCGCAAAATATTAGTGTGCATGAACTTAGTCATGTTACATAGGAAAACCCAGCCCGATGCAAGTAATCATTTACATGGGTGCTCCTGTGTAAGTATAATATGACTGTGTTTATAAAAAAAAATATCTAAGTATTGGTGTCCTCATGCTCTTTCTTAATGGATATCAAGAGCCTCCTGATGATAAAATATACTTTAAATTATTATTAAGCAAAGAAAAATATAAAATTAAAGACAAGTTTTAATAAAGATCAATGGGAAACCTACCTAGAAACCAAATACATTCTGTGTTACTAAGATGTTCCAAATAGGCTAAAAACCAAGAACCCCAGGAATACCAAATTTATTGTAGAACCTGTAATGTATATATAAATATTAATCATTTAAAATAAAATATGTATAATGCTATCATTTGTAAATAATGCATTCTGGAATATTAATCATGTAGGCATTGTAATAAAATACTTTAGGTACATACTCTGTTTTAATCTCGTTACGTTCTTGATCATTAACTGGAAACTTGATGTACTTTTGTCTCAATTGAGGAGTATTGAGACAAGCAGTAACTTGCGCAATAACAGATGATACTGTCTGTTGAGCCACAAAATGACCTTCTTGGCCACCTATAGGCTGTTGGTATGAACCGGTAGCATAAAAGGATAATGCTACCTATACCTAAAAAAAATAACGGAAGCTTAGAATGAGTAGGTACTAAGAATCATTATTTAGGTAAGTATGGATAATTGGTTAAAATTTTCGACATATGTAGGCATATGTAGGCATATGGCATATGTGCCTGTGGAGACGAAGAGAAGAAGGTAAAGCCAGTGGGCTTTACCTTCTTCTCCACAGGCAAGTCTGTAGATTTTCTTGAATTCGTCATCAGTGGCCTTAGTTCATCGCACAAGTTATGTGCCAGCTTCTTAGCGAGTCTGTACCTTTTTACAAATTCTACATTATCTACATTAAAAGGGTCACATTCCTCACGTAATTCCGCTCGACGACGCTTGCGCTCCGTGTTATATGCTGCATTATCTGCTTCGAGAAACTCAAATATTTCGTATGCATTCGCCATCTAGGTTACAATCATAAAATGAATTAAAATCAGCAGATGCACAATCCATTTGAAAATAATATAAAAATAAATACGATTTACTTACTTTATAATTATAACACACAAAATTGATTCTATTGTAAATAAAATGAGAAAACAATAATAAATCCGTCGCGTCAGAGTAACTTTTATATGATTGCTAATTTTGACGTAAAAACAATATTGCTAATTGACAAAAGAGACATCATGGTACGAATTGAATGAACTATTTTATGATAACGTCACAAAACTGCTAAGTAAGTAATATTGTTTTATGATTAAAATAGGCTTATTTTAAGGGCGTCATGGTACGAAAAGACGAAGTAATATTTTATTTTTTTTATTTTTTTATATTATAACCTACCAAAGTGACTCCACCCCGCCTGATGGTAAGCAGTCAGTGGAATCCAGAAGTGGCGGCCACTATACCAAAAGCCATCGTCTTAAACTGCTGGTATAGTGGCCTCCACTATGGCGGCTGGGAATAGGGTTAGGGGAAGGGAATGAGGGAGGTGAGGAAAGAGGATAGGGGGGAAATTGGGCCTCCGGTGCTCTCACTCACCGAACGAAACGCAGTAGTACGGATACTACTACTCTTAAGTCGATCTTCTATGAGAGGGTAGTACTTCCCCGGACGATCCGGCCCATTCATGCTGAAATCAGCGTGGATCTACTACCGTACCACTATTAAAGTAATACTGCTTTAAGAGATGGTGGTAGGCCCCCAGGTCGTAGCTACAGCTTGTGAGAGTTCTGCCCACGTTGCGTTTGGAACTTCTCAACATCAAGAACAATTGAAATACGTAAAGGCGTAATCATAAATAAATTCCCACAATTAAAAGAGCCAAAATATTATATTAATAAATAAAACAACAAAATAATCTATTATAAATGCGAAAGTAACTCTGTCTGTCTGTTACGCTTTCATGCCTAAACTATTAACCCGATTTTGATGAAATTCAGTATAGAGATATACTAGACCCTGGGAAACTACACACTCTATGGCAAAAAAATAGCTTGAAGGGGTTGAAAGTTTGCATACAAAGCTATGTATAAACATGTTCATGATTAGTAAAAGTATAATTTATGCGATATCCGACATGCAAGCGGGCAGAGCTGCAAGCTACAGCTAGTATATAATTCTGAAACAGCCTTATGTGTTACTATGTAAATCAGAATTATTAAATTATAAGTGTTTTTCAGGAATAGAAATATTTATTTTAGTTAATATTTTCGTGAAGCTCATTAGTGTCTTCAAAACTAGTAAGGAAATGCAGTTTAAGTTATTTAAGACATCGGACTTCAGTTTAAAGTATTAGTTTTGTAAATCTGTAAGATTTAATAATATTAAAATGGGTGAAAAAGACTTATTACAGACGTAAGTTATTCATTTTTTATCATCATCATATCAGCCAAAAGAAGTCCACTGCTGGACATAGGCCCAATGTTCACCACCTTAGCCGGTTGCTCGCCGCCCTCATCCATCGGTTGCCCGCCATCCTTATAAGGTCGTCTGCCCACCTTGTGAGGGGTCTGCCTACGCTGCGTCTTGTTCTGGGTCGCCACTCTAGAACCGCCAATTCTACGAGCTATGTGCCCTACCCATTGCCACTTTAGAGAAGCAACTTTGCGAGCTATAAGTACCAGTTACTACTTAAATTCTATCTTCCCTATTTATATTTAACCGACATCAAATATAGGAAGTTCTCAATTCAACTATTTGTTTTATTGTATGTTTATAAAATGATTTTAATGATTATGTTTTGTTATTTTAGAATTGGTGCCATTAAAATTTTGTCGAAATTGTTTTTTTTTTATTATAGCCTACCAAAGTGACTCCACCCTGCCTGATGGTAAGCAGTCAGTGGAATCCAGAAGTAGTGGCGGTCACTATACCAAAAGCCCTCGTCTTAAACTGCTGGCATGGTGGCCTCCACTATGTCGGCTGGGAATGGGGTTATGGGAAGGGAACGAGGGAGGTGTGGAAAGATGAAAGGGGGGAAATTGGGCCTCCGGCGCTCTCACGCAGTAGTACAGATACTACTATTCTTAAGTCGATCTTCTATGAGAGGGTAGTACTTCCCCGGACGATCCGGTCCATTCATGCTGAAATCAACGTGGATCTACTACCGTACAACTTCTCAGTTTTTTTTTAATTCTACCATAAATATACAATACTTTTGGTTTGTGTTTCGTTAAATAACGGATCTCACGTTCAATTTAAACTAGGAACTCTTTACCAGCGCATGTGTCTTCTTCCAATTTTAATCTTGAATCTTGTAAGCAAGGCGTAAAAAGCATCTCATAAATAAAGCCGCCATATTGGAAGCCATCATGTCAATAGTTTGTACATACATAACTTTACGCCTGTCTCTCATTGATGGGGTAAGCAGAGACTATAGAACGCCATTTGCTGCCATCCAAACATACCTCCTTCACCTCTTCAATATTTAATTTTTTCATACACACGTAGGTTACAGGTGTTTGTAATTGTGTCCTTTGTTAACACATCACCTATTTGGTCCGCGTATGTCCGTCTAGGGCGAATTCTACCAACTTTTCCAGTAGTTTGTCACGAAAAATGAACAAACACAAAGTATACCTACGCTCGGGTAATTTTTTTGTAGATTCTAGTTTTTAATTTGAATTCTTCTTTCCATTCGTATCTTCATTACTGAAGGTCTTATGTTAATGTACAATTGTTATATTTAATAATAATAACTCTTGAAATTAATAAACACGTTTAGTATGTTTAAATTATTAATTAAGTGGCTGGTTTAATTTATTGCAAGAATTGTCAAGAAACAGACAGATATATTTCTTTTTATTTATTTATTTATTTTATTTCTTTATGCACAAAACACTGTACAAAGGCGAGCTTAATGCCAAAGGCATTCTCTACCAGCCAACCTTTGGGTGATGCAGAGATGAAACCAGGTAGGTGCTTTATGTAGTGAGTAGTTAGAATAAGTACTTACTTATGAATACAAAAATACAAAATTAAACAAATTAAATACTCAATATATACATAGATATCATACCAATATATACATACGTATACAAATATATACATACATATACCAATAAATATATAATATATACATAATGAACGCTAAGATGATTCCGCTAATAACTTACTGTAAAGCTGACGAACTCTTGCCTTAAAGATGTCACGGGTAGTGGACATCCTGATCTCGAGAGGGAGCGCATTCCAAAGAAGAATGGACTGAATGTTGAAAGATGAATGTATAAGACTTGAGCCATGAAGAGGGCAAAAAAGAAGAAGATTATTAGATGAACGAAGATTTTTGTCATGTGTGCTAGAAAGGTATTGGAAATGAGAAGTTAAATAAGTGGGAGCGTTAGGGGAATTCAGTATGGAGTAAAGAGTACTTAAAGCTCGCCAACTACGCCGCTGGCGGATAGGTAGCCATTGCAGCTGGGAGCGATGTGTGGATACATGATCGTACTTACGAAGGTTAAAAATGAATCTAATGCAATTGTTGAGAAGTCGGTCAAGTTTATTGAGCAGATCTGCATTCAGGTCGAAGTAGCACACATCACCATAGTCGATGACGGGAAACACCAAAGTCTGCACCAACATAGTTTTTGTCTTAGGTGAGAGAAAGTTCTTTAAGCGATAAAGAGAGCGCAGGGTACACGTTACCTTGCTGCTGACATTAGCTACCTGTGTTCTCCAATCAAGGGTAGTGTCCAGATACAGTCCAAGGTCTTTAACACTCTGACTGAAGGGGATCACTGAGCTGTTGAATATTACAGGTGGCAGGTTTCCCAGGTTTACTCTAGCCATCATTCTAGGACTTCCTATAATAATGGCTTGACATTTGGACGGATTCACCTTTAGACCAAACCTTTCGCACCATTTTCTCAGGACATTTAGATCTTGGTTGACCCCTTCAATCGCCCCGCTAAGATCCTCAACCCTTGCCTGGGTGTAGAGCTGCAGGTCATCGGCATAAAGATGATACGCATTGCGAAGTTCGTTGGTTAGAAGATTAATAAATAGTGAAAATAGAAGAGGAGAGAGTATACCGCCTTGAGGAACGCCAGATTAAGATCGCACCAAGTCGATAAAGTTTCATCGATCCGCACTGACTGCTGGCGCCCTCGAAGATAAGATGAGAACCATTCCAGCGCCTTAGAGGAGACCATAAGATGGGACAGAATACATAAAAGGATGTCATGACTGACAGTGTTGAAGGCGTTCGAGAAATCCACTAAAACCAAAACAGTGGTCTTCGTTTCCTCCACGCCCACCCTAACATCGCCAGTCACTTTAAGCAGAGTAGTTATTGTGCTGTGTCCGGGTCTGAAACCAGATTGAAGTGGAGAAAGGATATTGTTGCTGTATACAAACCCGGACAACTGTTTATAGACACATGCTTCAAGCACCTTGGAAAGAAAAGGAAGAATGGATATTGGGCGGTAATGAATAGGGAGGGAAGGATTGGCAACTTTGGGCAGTGGGCGCACATAAGCTCGCCGCCATAGTTGTGGAAATTGACCGGATTCAAGGGAAAAGTTAAGTATGTGGGATATAGGAGAAAGAAGTTGGTCTAGGATAATAGTGATCATATGACGACTTACATCGTCACATCCCACAGCCTTGGATTTTATGGATAGGATAATCTTTTTGATCTCGTTTGGGGCGACTGGAGAAAAATAAAACTGCTCGATGTTGAGCTTTGGTAATTCGAGTATGTGACTCATCGTTTGAGTCTGAGTGTGACTATCCAGTGAAACTGAGGTGGCAAAATGTCGATTTATGTCATCTAAAGCTAATGTCTTGGGAAACTCCACATAACTAGGTTTACCGATACCGAGTGTACCAAGAAACCTCCAAAGGTGTGTAGGTGAAGATTGTGTGATGTTATCAAGAATATATCGGCGTTTAGCATTACGTATCATCTGGTTACATCGATTCCTGGCAGTCTTGAAATATGTCCAGTTCAAATCACAGCGGTCTTTGCGAAATTGTCGAAATGCGCGATCCCTGCGCCTCATTGCCATTCGAACTCCCTCCGTCATCCAAAGAGCCGGTGGACGCTTCAATTTAGTCCTTCTGACTGGAGCATGAACGTTGTATAACGCGAACACAGCGTCATTAAATATGCGTACTTTATCATCCACAGTTGTAGCTTCAGTCAAAGGCAACCAATCAATGCCTGAAGCATCATCTCGCAATCTATTAATGTCCATCCGTGCAAAACAGCGTAAGTGCAGTACTTTGGGCTGGACTTTAGGAGGTTTAAGGACATATGAAAGGAAAATAAGGTCGTGGTGAGAGAAGCCAGGTGCGGGATATTGACCATGAGAGCGGACATAGGAAGGATCAGAGGTAATTATTAAATCTAGCCAGGTGTCCTCACAATTTGCATTGTGATGTGTTGCCTGAAGTGGTAAAATGTGCAGACTGGCAGATTCAATAATGTGTAGGAGTTTATGTGTACGAGAGGATTCAGGGAATAAAAGGTTGGTATTAAAATCTCCCATAATGATATAATGTGCATATTCAGACCCCAACGATTCAAATACCGATTCCAAATCAGTGAAATAGTCCACAGAAGGAGGGCAATATACAACTCCGAGAACAGCTTTAGTTCCCCTGACTGAAACCTCAAGAAAAAGATATTCGGCAGATGCAGAATAATGAGAAGGAGATGAAGCAATAATTTTATACGCAAAGTTACTACGTAAATAAATGGCAACTCCACCTCCTCCCTTGTCCAATCGGTCATTGCGGATAAGAACAAAACCTGGCAGTGGATACGTATTTATGGTATTTATGGTTCCTCAATAGGCAAAACAAAATTACCTTTTTGTCCGACTGTTTATCTGTCAAGATTTTGTTCACAGTTACGCGTGATCGAATACTTTTGTCTGCAATTTCTTGTCATAATTCTAGTTATATGTCAACGTAATCAAAAAAGATATAAAGCCCTTTTATGTTATATACCTATATTGACTACAAGTTTGTACGGAACCCTCAGTGCGCGATTCCGTCTCGCACTTGACCGGTTTTTTTACATTAACCTTTTCATGGACACTACTGTAGACACAATAGATGTTTTATTGCCATCACGGCCCTATCCGTTTATTGTCCCGGAAAGTATTAACCTAAGAAATAAACAGGATAAATTATGTACTAAAACCACCCATAACATACAATTACATACATCCATAAATTCACGCCTGTCCCCAATTAATGGGATGAGCAGAGACTACACATAATAACTAAATACCATTGTATTTGCTTCTTCCAGACGCTTACCATACACTTATCTTCGGATGCTGAGCTACGTCGTCACTTTAAACGTGCACATATTTAACATTATTGATCTTCTGACCACCTTCACGGAAGACGTGCTCAAAGACCCTGTGGTTGCTTATTACCAGAAGTATAACTTACGGATGTTGACTATATGGGTTACTGTAAGTGTTTTTGCCCGACTGATGTAGTCAATGTTTTCCGAGCATAATATGTATGTGAATATGTATGTCTATTCTTTTGGCATGCTCTACAGCCTAAATGGCTTAATAGATTTTAACGTATGAGGTGTCATTAGATTCATATTGATTGTGGGATTGACATAGGGTATATAAAATTTTAATGTAGCGTCAGCACGAGAAAAAAAAATGGGTTTCTTTCTTTTCACTTTGTTTTTGACAGGAAGGCTTTTTGCTTTTTAATAATTTATTGCTTGATTCTCTGAATAAAACATTCATACTATTCTTCAAACGAGGTTTAAAAAGAGCATTAATATCACGTTAGGCAGCGACTTCGTAGAGCACCTGGCATTGCAGAAGACCATCAGCGACAGTTGCCACTTACCATCAGGTGGACTGTTAGCTCGTCTGCTACTGTAAGGCAATAAAAAAAACTATAATGATACAACTAACTGTAGATAAACTTTGGGCATAATCTTTGAACGAGAATTATAACTATTTGAATGAGTTACTTCCATTAGTACTACGTACGGGTATCACACTCACTAACAATGTAATAAAATACGGTAGTAGATTCTTGTTGGTTTCAGTTTACAGGTATAGAGACACCAATCGTCAAAATATATATGTATCGTACAAATAAGTGTCCTGGAAATTTAAACCACATCCTCTTGTAGCAATCGCAAATTTGTAATAATCCATACTAATATTAAAAATACAAAAGTAACTCTGTCTGTCTGTCTGCCTGTCTTTCACGCTTTCACGCCTAAAACAATGATATGACTTTGATGAAATTTAGGTAACAACATACGCTATGTTTTATCGTAAAATAGCTTGAAGGTATTGAAATAGGGGATGAAAGTTTGTATGGCAAATGTGATATAACTGATACTTACGCGGACAGAGCTGCGGGCAACAGCTAGTATAAAATACGTTCTCTAATAGTCAAAACTTTAAAGATTTTGATTCTAACGGAACGTGAATGAGCATAACTTTACCAATGCCTTCTCTTTTTATTTTTTTAAAATCCAATTCCCCCACTAGCGAACAAGCCCTGTGTCAAGGACTTTAAAAACATAAAATTAACGAACAAAAAGTACACCCAGAATCGGAACAAATATTTATGAATCACACATAGTTTTGTCCTATGTGGGGTTCGAACCCACAACCTCGTGCACAGCAGTCGCTTGCACTTCCCACTGCGCCACGGATCCAGTCAAAAGTAGTCAAAACCTCCTCTGGCAAAACGTGGTACAACAATTTGTAATTATTTAAATCTTTTATTTCAGTTAATGCAGATAATATACTCAGCACTGGGATTAACCTGCGACATAATGTCTCTAATCAATCGAGAAAAGAACTCCGTTTTATTAAAGACTTTAAACAACATCAGGGAGCCTATATTTTCTATATTTGTGTTCCCTCTATCTGTGGTAAGTACTATCAACTTTATAATTTACTAGCTTGCCGCGGCGCGGTTTCACCCGCGTCTTTGCTGCTCTGCTCTCGTCGCCAGTAGCGTGATGTTACATAACCTATAACCTACCTCGAGAACTGGGCTATCATGCGCAAAGATAATTTTTCAAATCCTACTGGTAGTTCCAAAGATTAGCGCGTTCAAACAAACAACAACTTTCGCTTTATAATACTCATAGTATAGATTTGCTTTATATTTATTTATTTATTGCGTAAAATTCATGATTAACAGATGATAAGCGTTTTTTCTCATGTCTCCACCAAATGGTAGTGATGTCACGAGGAATCATTCATTCCGCAAGACTCTTCCAGTGGTGTCACATCACCATAATGGTGTAAGCTATTACTATAAAACAGATCATGGCTGTCTGGTAATCGCAGTTGAGGCAGTGTTGCTGTCTTCTTCTCATGTGATAAATTGACCAGAATCAGTCACTAAAATGTGCAACTGCACGGTGAATTTTTCTGCCGACATAGTGTTGAAAGGATGGATGGAAGTAGGATAACCAAAGATATATATGGAGAGGCAAATACTAGAAAATTTGGTAGGGGTCGTCCTAGACGAACATACGCGGACCAAATAGGTGATGTGTTGACAAAAGGCACATTTACAAGCACCAGTAACCGACGTGTGTATGAAAAGATGAATGAATGTTAAGGAGACAAATGAGGTATGTTTGGATCGCATCTGTAGTGTGTATACGAACCCATCCTATATTATATACCTAGACTTAAGTACTATATCCCTACTGTAACTTGTGTATCAATTAATTAGAGACAGTAATAAACGTTATTCTATTCGATATGGTTGTCTAATTCATATCCCGAGCTCACCACCATATATGGCGACCCTGCCATGTACGGGAGACGGGTAAAATTTAGGCGCACGTTAGTGAACGGTGACAGTCGAGACTGTAAATAAATACAAATGGTGTTCTATAGTCTCTGATTATCCCATTAATGGGAGACAAGCGTGAAGTTGTGTATGTGTATGTATGTAACAATACATAAAAACTCTACTCACTAGACTACCTTGACAATATTTAAATATAAAATATGTTTTAGTTTATAGTTTTGATTTTGTTATTTATGTATTGAATTTTTATGGGCTCTAAATGCCTGAAATAAATGGTTATTATTATTATTAATATTTCTGGGTTTCTATTACTAGAATTTAACTTTTTGCACTCTCTCTTAGTTCACTTTTTTTATTGCCGATAGTGGCAGACGAGCAAACAGCCCACGTAATGGTAAGTGGTAACTGTCGCTCATGGACGACTCAGAGTCCCTAGCATTGCTCTTGCAATGCCAGGGACTCTGCGAAGCCGCTGCCTACCGTGAAGGGAGTGGGATAGGTGAAAGAATGGAGAAAGGGGAGGAAAAAGGAAAGGGGGGAAATTGGAGGCTCCACTACTTCGTACTAGCTGGACTGACAGCTACAATTAACCAATTTTTATATATTTTTTTTCAGTTTGTTTCAGTATTCTTCTGGATACTTTACACTTACGATCCAGAAATAATATTACCACCGCAGCTTTTAGAAGTGTTCCCTTTAAAATGCAACCATATTATGCACAGTTACATACTACCTTTCGTATTATGGGAGGCTATATTCCGCCCAAGAAAGCCTTTAAAGTCTCATTTTCTTAATTTGATGGGACTATACTCGATTGGAGCTATATATATAACAATGTAAGTATATTTAGTTTTAATTTTATTTTGGTGGGAAAGCCTGCCTCAGTGTTTGGAGATACTGGTCTACAAACTGCTACACAGAGGACTCAGGTTCGATCCTCGGGTCAGGTATAGTGATATTGCACTTATCTTAAGAGAGTCAGAGTCTTGGATTATGACCTTTATATGGTTTGCGGCAACATGGCAAGTAACACTACGAGTCAGTGTTCAGTGTTTTTAGTACTGAATATAATTTTGATCGTGTTCCATTTGAATGAGGGTGATTAGAATTTTTCCACCACTAGTTGGCGCCATTTTTCACATTGGGGTAATCAGGACTTAACTTTCTGTAAGCGCTTGACAGCTAGACCTGACGCATCGTTGCTGCCACCACGTGAGCGCCATTTTAGAAAACCCTCTCAGCAATTTTCTTTGTCCTTAAGCACATGAATTATCAATAATATTTTGTAAATTAAACATTATCCGAAATGAACACTGAAAAATATTTGTTTTGATAGCACTGTCAAAATGGAAGACTTTTTAATTTAATTTTAATGTTTGATTTACAAAATGGATAATTTACATGCTTATGAACAAAAGAAAATTGCTAAGAAGGTTTTCTAAAATAGTGCCCGCGAAGTGGCAGCACCGTTGCGTCAGGTCTAGCTGTCAAGCGCTTTTTGAAAGTTAACCCCTGATTGACCCAATGTGACAGTTGAAGTGGCGCCAAGTGGTGGCGAAAATGTTACCATCATTTGAGTAACTCGTTTTAAAAAAACTAAAGGTTACTTTTTATTTATTTTTTAGATTACACATCACGTACTTCGAGTCAAACAACTTTCCATACCCCATACTAAACAAATTATACGGTACTATATACTTCTATGGGTTTTTTGTAATTTGTTTTGTTACGTTATATCTAAGTTACAGAATGCAATGGTGTATTGCAGGTTATTTATGGAAGAGTAAAAATGAAGTGGTTAAAAAGATTAAATAGTGTAATAGGTATCCTATTAATATTATAAATGCTAAAGTTTGTGTGTGTGTGTGTTTGTTACTACTACCTAAACGGCTGAACCGATTTCCATGAAAATTATTATGAAGATAGATTTGGTGCCGGAGACGGACATAGGGTACTTTTTATCCTAAATGTTTAAAAATTTAATAAGTATTTTTGTATCTGTGTGTTTGTGGCAAAGTAACTACTAAATGGTTAAACCAATTCGCTTTAAGCTAGATTGGTGATCAATACTCATTCTTTTTCTTTATAAGAAGTATTTGTCTAAGTAAATACTTACATTTTTTTTAGCTTTTGGGAACAAAAGTCGCGAATATACTTATATTATAATAATATTACAACAATTTCGCTATTTAGATCAAAACTAAGCATATATTATAACTTGTATGTGTTCTAGAATGGGAATAAACATACTTATACCAGACTGTTTACTGTTCCACTGCAGGACAAAGGCCTCTTCCCTAGAGAAGGAAGTAGCATTAATCACCACGCTTGCACAAGGCGGATTGGCAATTTCAGACTTTTAAGTCGCGAGTTTCCTCACCATGTTTTTCTTCACCGTCAGACAGAAATGTCCAAGATAAACTTAGAAAGTACATAATTATATTTTTTTTTTTTTGTAAATACATACATATGCAATCCAAATTACAATATTTTGATGAATTACCTAAATTAATTTTGTACTTTTTGTTGTTTTTTACTTTATTTTTGATGACCTGTGGTTCAGTGGTACTGTGTACGGACTGCCACGCAGAGGTCGCGGGTTCGATTCCCGCTCAGTGCATATATTTGTGCGCATGAACGTGTCTATTTGCATTGGTTTGGGTATTTTTTTTGTATAATATGTATGTATTTACAAAAAAAATGTATTTAAGTATGTAAGTATATCCGTATCTAAAACCCATATCACAAGCTATAATATATGCTTACTTTGGATCTAGATGACGTTGTGTGTAGTTGAGATATTATTATATTAATAGTTTATTTTAAAGTAATCTAGACATTTTAATTACTGTTATAAGAATACAGTTTTTTTTTATCCAAAAACCGGTACCTACCTACGGATTGCTGTTATGTTTTTTTATTTTTGCTCATGGTCAACGCTGTTACAACATACTTATAATTATTATTATTTTTTTGCATCAAAATTCTCATGACCACTTTGAGCAAAACCTTGTTAAACTGAACTAACTTTTACGTCACTATTACAAATATTTTAAACTAGCTATTTAAAAATAGCTGTTTTAATTTAGGGTATCGCATTTTTCGTACAAACTTTCATCCCCTATTTTAACTCCTTCATTTATTTGCGATAAAAGATATGCCTATATATATTCCCCGAAGTTTATTCTATCTCTATACCAAATTTCATTTAAATTGGTTCAATAGTTTAGCGTGAAACCATAACAGACAGACAGACAGAGTTACTTTTTAATGAACAAATTTATATATGGATTCTTGACTTTTATGTCATACAAACCGTTGGGAAGAGAATAGTAAATACTGTATATAAACCCGGTGTGGTTTAGGAAAAGTTAGCTAAGGAATATTCAGAAAAAATACTTAACGATTTTATTATTAACTGCCTGGAAAAGTTGATTGAGGTCGCCTTAGATGGACATTAGGGATGCAACGATATATCGGAAAACTTAAAAACTAAATTAATAAAAACTAAAATTGAAATATCGATATATCGACACCTAAAAATATCGACTATGTGCCGATATCCATACATCAATATCGACCATGCGCGCCAATATCGATATATCGTATCGAAAGGAAAAAATGGATACAAAAAAAAATCTATGGTGTTTGGTTGGCAGACTGACAAATTTAC
The DNA here is from genome assembly GCA_963082885.1 of Parascotia fuliginaria. Taxonomy (NCBI): domain Eukaryota; kingdom Metazoa; phylum Arthropoda; class Insecta; order Lepidoptera; family Erebidae; genus Parascotia; species Parascotia fuliginaria. Next base: position 6,603,885 of record OY720198.1, on the reverse strand, counting down.
TGTTTTTAAGTTCTATTGTAGGTACAAAATACTGGAATTTTGAACATTGTACAATAAATTTAAGAAAAATACTTATATTTTAATTCCTAAATTACACATACAAAGTAAGCTTTCAACCATACTGGGCTCTTTGCGTACTATTGTGGCTTGTATTCCAGGAAAGAACTCTTCTTCTAATCCACAATGCTTTAGTCAAACCTCACCTTCTTAATCTCATCGAAATATAGGGTAGCGCGTCTAAAACTAATTTAAAACCAATTCAAATACTGCAAAATAAAATAATAAAAGTCTTACACCATTATACTTTATTAATACCAACTAAAACTATATACACAGAAACTAAACTTATGAACATTAATCAATTATATACATACACTACATGCATTCTTATATACAAAATAATGAACAACCTCACACATTCACACATAACATTTACAACAAAAGGTAATACACTCACTAGGTACTCATCACGCGGCGCAAATCACATCATTTATCCTACAGCAAGAACTAACTATGGTAAAACACTTTAACCAACCTGGGAGCACAGTTATATAATAAACTACCGAAAGATGTAAAGGATTTTTTTTTTATATATATATTAGCCTACCAAAGTGACTCCACCCCGCCTGATGGTAAGCAGTCAGTGGAATCCAGAAGTGGTGGCCACCATACCAAAAGCTATCGTCTTAAACTGCTGGTATGGTGGCCTCCACTATGGCAGCTAGAAAAGGGGTTAGGGGAAGGGAATGAGGGAGGTGAGGAAAGAGGAAAGGCGGGAAATTGGGACTCCGGCGCTCTCACTCACCGAACGAAACGCAGTAGTACGGATACTACTACTCTTAAGTCGATCTTCTATGAGAGGGTAGTACTTCCCCGGACGATCCGGCCCATTCATGCTGAAACCAGCGTGGATCTACTACCGTCAACATGCAGTTCACTAACACCCAGTCTCTGAAAGGCTTGTCAAATCATTGTTCAACTAACACGACTGTTAATTTAACAAGGCTGTTAAATCAATTCGAGTTTCTGAAACGTTAATCAGTGCAAAATTATCTAATCTACGATTATTTTGATTGGACATTAGGTTTGTATGAAAACAAACCCAATGTCAAATCAATTGGCACTTGACATACGATTGTTAAGTTAATTTTTGTGTTGATCAGCCTTTCAGAAACTGGATATCATTCTCGTCGTAAAAGTTCGCGTCCTTTGATCACCATCACCGCTAAATGTTTGATACTCATGCTAATATCCGAAACGGACATGATTGTAATCCAAACAGGAACAATGTTCATTTATCAAGATTTGCAAAATATACACTTTTTTTAAAGAAAATCAAATATTATAAATAATACTGCATTAGAAATATGTTTTGACATACCCTAATAAGATAAAATCGAAGAAAAAACTGAGTTTCACATAAAAAATCAATGGTATTCACAAGTTAATTTGCCGACGAGCACCGATTAGTTGACAAAGCTTTTGACCGACGTATGATCTATGATTAATACATAACTAGCGTTTCAGAAACCCAATATGGAGGTTAACATACGATTCTCGAACCAAATTTAACAGCTATGTCAACTGACAGGATGATCAAATTAAACTAAATAACCATGCTTTTAGCAACCCAATTGGCACTTGACATGAGATTTAACAGGCTATTAGTTAATTTTTGCGTTGATCAGCCTTTCAGAAACTGGGTGTAAGTATTTCTAAACAAAAGTTGTTTGCTCATATTTCTAACGACGCATCATTTCTCTGACCAAGTCTTTTGTTTATTTTTTGTATATTTATTACAGTTAAAATCAGCATAAAAAATAATTTATCAAAGTAATTATTATTAATAATAATTTTTATTTTTAATAAACAATAAATCTATCATAAATAATGGAAAGCCTTAATATTAAATAATTATGTAAGCTATTTTTTAACAACGCCTTCAAAAACTTAATAAGATTGTAACTTGGACCATAACCAACCTTTGTAATGTGAAGCAAAAAAACTACTAATATAGAAATGAAATAATCGTTTTTGTTTTGTTAACTTTTTTTTTACTACTACCCGCACTGGGTTACTGATAAACAATATATTTTTGTTATTTTCATGTAAGTGACAAATTGTCTGAATGAAAATAAAGTTCTTTAAACCGAAATTATTATTATCCTTAACGGTAAGCTATAAAAATTACATACTTACTACATATTACATACTTACAACTAGAAAACTAAAACTACATTGTATTTGTACAAGCTTTAAAAAAAAAAAATATCGACTTATAGATATCGCCTTAATTCGATATAATATATCGGTATCGATATATCGACATTTTAAAAACTTTGCATCCCTAATAGACATACACGGACCAAACAATTGAAGCGTTTGTTGACAAAGGGCACAATTACAAGGGACGTTAACATAGTATTGCACCATTTTGTTCTTTCCTAGACATCATCGTAGCCGCCGTAATGCCCATGTGCTGCAATTTTTTTGGAAATTACCTTGTCTTTATGGTTTATCCTTTATAATGTTAATTACTTCATCATGTTTGCTCAGCAATTATACCTACTCGTAATGATAACGATAATGACCTACAAGCACCCGTAACCAACGCGTGAGCATGAAACGATTAATGAATGTTGAAGAAACAAAGAGGTGTGTTTGGATGAGCGAATGAAGTTCTATAGTCTCTACTTACCCCATTAACTGCACAGTTATGTATTTTAAACTATTTAGAAATTAGAGTTAATTAAACAGAAACCTTAAATTTATAAATAGATTGCTGAACAATGTATTTTTATGTTTGTTAAAATAAATGTTAGATTTTTATTTTGTGTTTTTAATTTTGTCATATTTTACACAATTTTTTTAGATCAAACCTTTAAAGGTAGACCTAATGCCAACATGGTAATGGTAACATTTCCTACCTTTTTCATATACTAGTTTACCAAAGTGACTCCACTCTGCCTGATGGTAAGCAGTCAGTGGAATCCAGATATGGTGGACAAAATTCTTAAAGTTATTGTCTTAAACTACTGGTTTAAAGGCCTCCACTATGGCGGTTTTATGAGATGTTTTTTCACGCCCCGCTTCAGAGACCCAGGATCATAATTAGATAGGAACATATGCGCTGGTTAAGAGTTCCAGGCTTTATGGTGAAGCCAGACAAGCGTAATTATATGAGTTGTGAGTCGCTGAATTTCGGTCGCGTAAAGTAATGTAGGCCGGCAGTCAACTCATTCAGCGTTACCGTGTGAACAACATAGGAGTTTTGTATGCAATTGAATGTTGCAGAAACTATGTAAACGGAAATTCTGTGACTCACAACTCACAAAATTACGCTCGTCTGGCTTCACCCTTAATTGAGCGAGAATAGTATGAAGTGCTGAACTGTTTGGTTCGAGACCCTTTAGATTCCACTGTGAAAGGGTGATATTAGAATTAGATACTGGCTGATGATTTCTTTTATATTTTTATTGTTTAATTTATTTAAAATAGAACTTACGTTTGTTTTTAAAAATAAAACAATAAAAAATTTAAAGAATTCTTAAGCTCGTAAAATAATTCATAAAATAAGGTATAATTTTTTATTTTTTATTTATGAGGCGGTAGAATATGGATGCACCCCTTTTCTTCCTGTATAGAGAGTCAGCAACGTTGCTTGTGTACTAAATAAATATCACCTTATTATGGTCACCATAGGGTAGAAAGGTTCTAGAGTAGACCACGAACTGGAAGACGCAGCGTGGGCAGCCCTCAGAAGGTGGACCGACGACCTGAAAAGGTGGGCCACCGATGGATGAGGGCGGCTAACGACCAGCCACGGTAGCGAAAATTGGGGGAGGCCTATGTCCAGCAGTGGACGTCTTTTGGCTGAATATGATGATCATGGTCACCAACCCACTTGCTAAGTGTGGATGACAAACATCTTCCTTTGAAGAGTGTAGGAACAATTCCATGTCTAGCAGTCTTCAGTCTGATGATGTGTTTAAACTTTTATCCTTTTTTTTCGTGGCAAACGCATTACGCGTACATACTCACGCAGGCAAGCAGCGGGTGGTTATATCGGACTCTCTGGTCGCACATAATAAGCGACCAGCATACCGACTAACACCCATGGTGTTCCTTCAGACGGCCAGATGTGCTAGGGTTACGGGAATCACAACCCCGACAGGCCACGATCCGCTATATCCTGGCGGACCCCGTCCGATTTGGAGAGTTTCACCCTATCTCAGGAAAGGCGCACCCGCCAAGTCAGGCGAGGACTGCTCAATCGCCCAATCGCAATGCAAAAGCACGGCTAGTAAGCCTCCACGCCACGACAAGGCGAAACTCTCGTGGGAGAAACTTTTGTCCCCTATTTCAACTCCTTCCAGCCATTTTTTTGCAATAAAAGATAGCTCATGTTGTTCCTCAATGTCTATTCTACGTTTGAACTGAATTTCATAAAAATCAGTTGACTGGCAGTCAGCAGTCAATCAGTTAGGCGTGAAAGCGTAACAGACATATAGAGTTAATTCTGCATTTTTTTTTATTAGTACGGATATGGATTGAGATTTATCGCCTCTAGCGACAAACTGACAAACTATTATTGACAATCAATGTACCGGTTTTACTATAAGTACTATTAAACCAGTTTTGATACCAGTATTTACATCATAAACTCAATAGGTTCGTTAAACTAGTCGATTAAACGCTAGCTGGCAGTTACACGTGTTTTAAAGACACCATCGTATATTTATATTGTAGAAAAATGTGCTTTATTGTATAGCCATTAAGATTTATATTTGAGTATTATTGTGGTAAAGTAGAAGTATTACATACCGTTACATATTTTTACGGTAAGTTCATTACTATTTAGTATTTTAAAGTTTTCTTTTATTTATTTTTTTATTACTGTTTAAGAAATCAGTTTTGAGTGGAAAAATTAAATAATATAAATAAATACAAAACTAAACGATACAAAATATTAAATTCAAATTTATTTATTTGCTGAAATTTAATAAATATATAAGTTGTTATGTTATATATTATTTTGAGTCTCACATTTTCTTCTAAATTCATGCAAATTTTAGAAAGTAAGTATAATATCATTATATCATTTTTATTTTAATTATAATTACAATCATGTTGATTATAAAAAGCAAGGTATATACACCTTATGATGTTATATACACCATAGATGTCGCTATGAGCGATAAGACCGTCCATTGAACTGTCTATTTTAAATTTTCATATACGTGTATTTCTACACGGTTATCGGGCAAGGCAGGACACTAGTACAAGAATAAAAAAGCAAATGACGAAATCCTCCTAACAAATGTCAATCTTATGTACCAAGGCACAAGGTCTATAATTTTTAAATTACGTTATTCCCTAAGTTGGTTTACGACTGAGATATAAGTTTAATTGTTTTAATTTCCTCTACAGATAGTAAATAAAATAAAAACCGTGTTATTCGTACCTCATAAAGCAATCTTAATAACCTTACTTTGTCTCTATCCTTGTTTTTTATAGTACAAAAGAAAAAGACAAAAACTAAGTAATATTATTCATTTGCTAAACAATATACATTGTGTCGAATATACTATACATGTCTAATACCTAATACTAAACATAAAAACACATAATTAACAATTACAAATAATGATAACCATCCATTATGTCTTAAAGTATAAGATAATAAATAATTTTACAGATATTTTAATACCAAAAAATTAAATATAACATATAGTTATATAACATCCTACTAATATTGTGAATGCGAAAGTTTGTGTGTATGTATGTGTGTGTGTTTGTTACCGCACAGCGCCTAAATGGCTAAACCGTCGATGAAAATTGGTACGTAGATAGATTTGGTGACGGAGACGGACATAGGCTACTTTTCATACTGCGCTTTTCATTTTCATGGCGCGGACAAAGCCGTGGGGTGCAGCTTGTATTACATTAAATTAGGACGCAGTAGTATTCACATTTAGTAGTTTCTTTGCTCATCACAAGAATTTAAAAGGCTACCTGTATTCTTAAAAAATCATACAGCATGTCTATGGTATCCATTTCATACTCTAAAATGAGATATTACTCCTCCAGAAACGATGTCGTCAACAATCTACTACAGAATGATCGGACAAGTGATTACAATAACCTTACACTGGGTCAACTTCATCGTGATGCACATATTGATGCAGGATAAGGAGCTGATGAGAGACCCTGAGATCAAGACTATGACGTCATTGCAGAACCAGTATCTTACTGTGTGGAATGTCGTGAGTATCTTAATATAGTTTCCAGTAGAACCAACCATCTCCATATTCAGTTCTTAGGAGAAAAAAATCTTACTGGAACCAAAATGGATCTAGACTATGGTTCTAGTGAAATGATCCTCTTTTTTAAGTCGCATACGTGACGGGACAGGAAATTCTTAAAACATCCACATTCAAAATGTATATGAAAGAGCGTTACGGGGACAGTGACGGGAGGGGAATATGGCGGTCTTCTTGTTTTGAACGAGGCAGTCAAGTCCATCCTGACGTATGCAGCAACCTTTATCTTGTATTATAAAGGAATTTCTTCAAAATCCGTCATGTGATTTCGCGTCAGCATCTGGGTCGAAGACTTGAAGTAACGCGAAGTTAGGTTACTGTAGAAAAAAATGGAAGAGGCCTAAGTCTAATGGAAAAAGAAGAAAGAAAATGGGTACAAGTTTATTTATTTATTTATTTATTCACAATCTTACATTATTATTACAGGTTTCCCCAATGCAACAATTTAGATAATTAACATTACAAATTATTGATAGCTTAAGATACACACAGCAATTTTTGTGAACTCAGCGAATGAGCAACAGAATAGGTCAATTATGTTAGCAATCGCGTTGAGTGTTCGCAGGGCTTTCGTAAACGGCGCTTGTTGCATAACATTAGTTCGCGCACGCGGTATTAGGAACAGAGGAGGCCTACGTCGTCGGTTCATATATTGGTCCGGCACGCATAATGCCATCGCTTGCAGTACTGCCCAGTTGAATACACGACCCCGGAACAACTTGAACAAATATGTAGCGAGACTAAGACTGCGCCTCACTTCCAGTGTATTGTACCCTACCATGCCGAGAACAAACAGTGTGGGGTACATTAATGGGTAGAACGGATATACGCCATATAATTTGAGATACAGAAATCTGATGTATTTGTTCTGTAACCGCTCTAACATTAATTTATATTTGGTCTCATGAGGCGCCCAAATACACGCATTACACTCCAGGTGACTTCTAACGAGTGCTTCATACAGAACTCGCACTGCATTCAAATTTGTGAACCCACTGGACTGTCGTATCATAAACCCTAAGTTTCGATATGCCTTCTTGCAAACCTTGTTTATGTGTTCCCGGAAATTGAGATCGGGAGTGAAGTAAACGCCAAGGTCTTTCATATTCTTCACCCGGAGTATGGGGGCGTCATCTAGGTAATACTGATAGGTGACGGGCTGTCGTGATAATGTGAATTACATTACTGTGCATTTATTTAAATTGAAATATAACCGGTTCCTATAGCCCCATTCAACAATCATGTCAATATCTGCCTGTAACCTCTCACAGTCCGACTGGCTTCGAATTTCTAGCACCAACTTTAAGTCGTCAGCGAAAAGGAGGCAAGTTGATTCCGAAACGACACTAGGTAAGTCATTAATCAGCAGGTTAAAAGCTAGGGGGCCAAGATTACTCCCCTGACTCACTCCTGACCTAGTGTAGTAAGGACTTGACTTTTGACCGGCCCAATCTACGTATTGACGTCTATCTCTCAAGTAACTGGTGAAAAAAGACAGTGTTTTCGGCGTAAAGCCACTGGCGGCCAGTTTCATGAGTAAGACGTCATTGTCGACGGTATCGAATGCCTTCTGAAAGTCAAAGTACGCAACATCCACTTGAGACCCCGAGTCCACAGCAGGAACTAATTGTAACATCAGTTGTAGCAGGTTGCTGGCTGTGTTACGTGCGGGGCGAAATCCATGCTGTGCATCTGATAACTGAGCACTAACTTGTGAGTAAACAGCGTCGTATATTGCGGACTCAAAGACTTTAGCCGGTGTGCTTAGAATGGCTACCGGTCTGTAGTCACATGCGTTTGTTCCTCCTAGACCCTTAGGAACCGGCACCACCCTCGTCAATCTCCACAAGTTAAATGATATATGGGTTGCCAGGCACTGTCATCAGGTCATCGGTCCACCCTGTGAGGGGGCCTGCCTAATGGTAAGTAATTATCTTAACCTATTCCTACCCCTCCCTCATTTCTACCTTCACAGTTCATATTATTTTCATAAATTGCCTTTTTAAAACAGTAGGTTTAGCAGCCCACGGGCCTTCTGAGTGTCAAAGCTCGGTGTTCCATATTGTTATCACTGTTAATCTTTGCTTACAGGAGTCACTGTGATGAGCATGTATTGTGCGCGGGATTGTTCCAATGCCATTTTTAAGTTTGACATTTTACAATTGGATTTTTCAGGGTTTTCAAATATCGTACTTCTCCCTCGCATTATTGTGTGACTTCCTTACGGTTATGAAGAAGGACCACTTTCTACCAAAGAGCATCAGACGGTTCAGGCATCTCTTCTTCACTTCTATCATATGGCCTGTTGCTTTGGTAAGAACATTATCATTAATTTTTCTTTCTGTCGAAGTTCACTGATGGACACATACCATAAAGCATGCTGAATAAGTAGACGTCCGCCATCGCTTCAACAGTTGCATTCGGTCTCACAACAAATGCCTACGGACTAAATGTCATAGCAGTTGTGACGTATTGCATCATTCAGATTTTCAAGGGCCCTCAAAATATTGAATTTTTAAAAGTGACTCAAAAAATATGTTAAACATAATAAAATATAGCTCTATATTACCCGTCCTATTTGTAGCATTCTAAACGTAAAAGAATTTTTTAAATCGGTTACGTAGATCTTGAGTTAAATTGCAAAAACTAACATACAAAAAATCTAATGTTTCCTCTTTACCACATTAGTTTAGACTGATGTTGGTGGGTAACATAAGCGACCTGATGGTAACCAGTTACCGTAACTTATGGCAATGACTGTGTTCGCATTTATACTTAGTAAAGTTATACACAGTGCTGGTGCCAGTGCCGCCGGGCAAGCCGCCCGTGATGCGCTGGCGGCTTTACCGCACAACAATGTCAAGGGGCAAAAGCCCAGCAGTTACCGTCGCCTATTGCGATAGCCACTACAAAAGCGGCGCAGTACAATAATAGTTATTTATTTCAGGTAGTCTTCATAATTTTCTGGTCATTCTTCCTAACGAACAGAGAACTAATATTCCCTGCTTTTATCGATAAGATCTTCTCCATCAGAAGTAACCTGGTGATGCACTTGTTCATTCTGCCAGCAGTGGTCTGGGAGCTCCTGTTCCTACCCAGACATATACCCAAATCGCATGCGCGGTATTTAAGTGTGACTACCGCTTTGTACATCGGTTATATCTCTTTGTAAGTATTTCATAAATTACAGTTATTAAAAGATCTTTGATGGTGTTAACATACTGAACTTGATGCCAAGGCGCTTGTTGATCATGATCCTGATATATATTTCAATTTTAAATAATTTATTCTGCGAAATATGGGTACTTAGTCTAATAGTTAAATTGGTACGCTAGTATATTTCTGTGCTCAAGACTAATACTGAGAATTTTTTGACGGAGTCGAAGCCAAGTCAAGTCATGATGGTAAGCAATCAGCGAGTTAAGCAACTAAGATTACAGCTGGCCCATGGATGGGTGACCGCATAGTGGAATTTGATCTGAGAGTCTCCGTGTTTCAGAGACTTTTAACGTGTAAAAGTCGGTCCACGTTGTTACCAAGTTGATAACAGTTTTTAGGTCTATCCGGATGCCTGTATAAGAAATTGTAAGTGACCTTAAAAATCCTGACACAGGCTTGACCATTAACCACTCGATAAGTGGGTTCGGGAACAGTTGTCAGTGGACATCATCCCGAATGACGTCATAGTGATAAATTGCTGGAATGAGCCCACTACATTGCTTTCACGTGCCACTTAAAAACATCCGAATCAAAAAAGCAATGGAACCGTTGTGTAGAGTCACAGAGTCATATTTTAGTATACACCACAAAAATGCCAGTCGTACCGTATACTATTTGTCACATATAGGAATCAAACTACAACCTTCGCTACTCCATAAAAATAATGTAACAAGTTTGTTCACAGCATGGTCTACTCATATTACCAACGTGGTCATTGGCCGTACCCGATCTTCAGAATATTTTATGGTACGGTCTACTTCCCAACATTCCTTGGCATCGTTTACTTATTATCGGTAGCCTGTTACTATAGTCAATGGAAAGTAACGGGTATGGTGTGGAATAAAATTGATATTAAGAAATATAAATAAATATTTTAATATTGTAGTTTTATTTATGCAAGAATGTTAAGATAAAATGAAAAATTGGATAGTGAAAGAATAAGGTCGTCAATATTAAACCGCTCTTCTTTGTGTAACTTGGTAAGAGGAGACTAATGATTGAGGATTGCACCTTTGACGCGTGTTGTAGCTTCTCGCTCTAATAAATGACGATTCCAAGTGTCAGAAAAGTAATAGAACAATGGGAAAATTCGATTCCGTGCTGCCAGGTGTGGTTCAACCAAACCTTACCCTCAGTGGCCGCCTGTAGGCTATTTAAATTTTGCCGTCCTTACTGACCTCTGCAATTCTATACCCTATCGTACCTACCCAATTACTTGCATTTTTTAGGGTTCCGCACCTCAAAAGTATAAACGGAACCCTAAGATCACTTTGTTGTCTGTCGGTCTCTCTGTCAAGGCTCTATATCTCGGGTACGCGTGAAGGTATCGGATTGAAATTAAAACGATATACTCAGGTCTACAGTCCCTTGAAGCTGTGAAAAAATCAAACTCCTAAGTTAACATAAAAAAGATACGGCCGTTTATGCCGCAAAAAACGTTTATTTCGATACTCTTAAAGGAATCAAAATTCATAGGGTATTTTCCGTCGACCTAGAACTATGAAATTTGGCAAGTAATACCGTCTTATACTACAAGTATAGGAAAAATTCTGAAAAATGGTACATTAGTAAATAAATCATTAAGATGCATCTGCAAAAACATCAGGGCAAAGGCCTCTTCTTATACAGAGAATCACGTGGGCTGTTTGCTCGTCTGACACAGTCTGTACACCGGCAATAAAAAATAAAAAGGAGTTCAAAATAACTCATAACTACCCGATAGTAAACAGTCACTGATGGATACCATCCCATAAGCCATCGAGAGAAACAGGTTTATGACCGAATCCATTAAGGCGGTTTAGATGCTCTTTTTCGCTGGTATGATCAGCACCGAATCCACGATTTTTGCAACCCAGGACAGGAACACTAAAGGCGTATTAATTTATCTCCGTATTAGTAGCACTACCACTCGGTGATGATTATATCGAGCTATGGGTAGTAGGGAGAGGGTCAGACGTCATTCGGCTGATAATGAGCTAAAGTAGCGACGGTGGAGCGGACAACTGAGCAGTGAACGTCTTTCTATGGGTGGCATATTTCTAGGTATCTAGGCTAGGTATGATGACTAGCGTTTGAAGGAGTTATTCCGGTCTGATCCCCTGAATCTCATACCCTGGGGGATCTGTTCTGATTCTCCGTATAGGGGATCAGAAACAAAAGATAAATATATTTAAATATTTTATTCCGGTCGGATCCCCTAGTTATCTTTGATAGATTTTTGAGACAGTTATCAACAAAATACAAGAGGCCTATTCCCAACTGTAGAGGTGAATGTATAAATAAAACACGAACGCATTTGCAAGTGATTCGAGAATAATAAAAACAATAACATTTATTAACTATTGGTTCATAAAGATCACCATCTACTTTAGGTACATAGTACAATGTTTGTATCTGAATCGATCAACAAAGCTTATACACGGTATCATCGAAAAACACAGACACACACAAATAGATTTCACAAAAAAAAACTCAGTAAAAAAAGATTTTTCATTTTTTTTTCCTTTTCGAAAGCTTTTCGATCATTCCGCGCATATAAAATATGTTTTTTTTATTTTTTTATATATTCTGTTCTTTACATAGATATATTATTATGATTTATATTTGTTACTCTCCATTTATGTTCAGGTAATGTGTAAAAATACTTAATTATTTTAATAACAAATTAATATTTTTGATAATATAAATCATCTCATAGAAAAACAAGACGTACAAAAATTTTATTTTTTATTATTTTTTTTACTATTTCATAATGATCTCTGATACCCGTAAATTCGTAGGTATCGTTTTACAAAATAGAAACTCTTAGGAAAAAAATGTAAAAATTAGAAAAAAACATTAATCGAACCAATTTTTATAAAAAACACACTGACACTCGAAAATCGTTATTCCCGCAATAATTATCATGCTTGCTTTTTCCAAAATACATTTTAAATACTATCCTTTACGTGTCCAAATCTATAATAGTTTTAGTGAAAATTTAGCAAAACATAGTACAAAAGTTTTAGAAATACCTACTAAAACTACCCAGCAAGTAAAACGTTTACCCTATATATCTATCACTATCGCACTGACACTCAACGCTTGTGCGAGAGAGAGAGGCAAGATGCATCTCACTTCACCTTTCGATTTGCACCAATCAAGTCTAAGTTTTGCACAACGTTATGGACACGGATTCAATTTAAGCTTGTTACACACTTGCGGTATAATTAATTATAATTGTATATCAAACTTTAAAACTAATTTGAATTTGAAAACGATGAGTATCTTAAAGAACAATAAGTACCTAATTGATAGCTGTTCATATCCGATAGAAGAAAAAAAGGAAAAAATCATGTTTTTAACTGGAAACAAAGTCTGAAAATTGTTTATTTTACTGTTTTTACTATCCATAAAATGTAGTTTATAAGAAGTACCTAGGTATTATAAAACACTCCTATAAGTATAGAGCTCTTATCTACATTTTAATTGACAAATACAATTATTTTTCATATTTTTAATAATAGTAATAAATTAGTTTCTGTAATAAAAAAAAACTTTATATATTTTTATACAATGATAATTTTATATTCGCAAGTGTGTATCAAATAAATTTTTTTTTTTCATATGTTTTTAATTTTTCCAAAATAAATTCGTGTGTCATGGCCGGTCGTAGGCAATATAAATGAGATTTTTTATTTAAATCTCAATTTTCAACAATCTGAGAATTGTTTTGTACAATTTGATATTTGTTTTTTTTTCTTTTTAATTGCAGGATTGTTAAGCGAAGGGAATAGGTATTCAGCCAATTTTTCAGTCTTAGTGCTCTAAAACGTTTTCACCAATTTTCGTAATTTTACTAATTTTACTTTTTGTAATTTAGTTTTATGGAAAATGTCCAATTGTAATAAATATATTAAATATTAATATTATTTTTTATATTTGAAACATTTACGGAAAAAACTGCGACATTATGACAACATAACTTATTATTAATATTACTTATATTTACAAGGTACTGAATATAATAATATAAATGCAACATAAATGCATTTTTTTATAATTAATACTTTAGGTACAAGTAGGTATACAATTTAAAATATTATAACATTTTTTTTTATTTTCCAACAAATTGGACATTTACCATTTCGAAGCTAAACGTAAACACTAAACAATCTATATGAGTGCGCCTAGTTCTTACATATTTTAAATATTGTATGCAAAAAAAATTGAGTACATACTCTGGAATACTGTATTGCATATGCTAGTAGTCGTGGGAATATTAAAAATTAATTATTTCTAAGTATATATCTGAGTTTTCATAAAAATTATAATATATCATGCTTTAAAAATTAATATTGAACCACCCGTATATTTTAACTATAATGATCTCACTATATGATTATTTCTATTATATAATAATAAAAATAATAAAAAAAGGAAAATAAGGAACCAAAAATAAAATAAAACAAAACTAGACAATAACAGATTGCTTTATTTAACAAAAAATATATAATATATAGAAGGGAAAAACAATATTTTTCACATGATCTAACAAGCGAGCTTGAAGGCCATGTGGAAAAATTTGTTTCTTTTAATTATATTTTTAATAGAATGTAAAATTAAAGATAACCCATCGAACCTTATGATATTTAATATAAAATACATATGATTAATAACTATTTACAAAATACAAGTTAAGTTTTATCATTTTATTAACATTAATATAATCCAGTCTATAGTAAAGGCTATTCGACAAACTTAGCGTAATGTTAGAAAATTGATGGTTATTTTAATAATTCTAATTAATAGCAGGCAATTTTAATAAAATAAAAAACATACGTATAAAATCGCGTCAAGCTAAGATAATAAAAAATCTGTAAAAATAAAAAAATATTAATTTACGTATCAACGGGGAAAATACAACAGTTTTATTATGCAACAAATTGTGAAGTTTAGTTTTTTTTATATTTTCTTTTTTTATTATTATGCAAATAGTGACGTAATCCTGAACATGGCACCCAAGCAAAGTAATGAAAAAAAAATGAGATCAAATTTATTCTACGCGAAAAAAATACAAAATAAAAATAAAAATTGCCTGCTAAACAATACAAATATGTTTTGTCCGCGTAATATTTCATACTCGATCGATTGAAATCTTTTTGTTCATCTCACGATTGCTTAGACTTATTAAATATTAAATATGATTTGCATACTTTCCATCGCTTTAACATTATTGAAATGTACTCTATTATAAAACAACGAAAAAATACAAAAATGGGCAGTATCATGTATATCTTATATTACAACTTAAATCGAAAATCTACAGAAAAGAAAAAAACTTCAATAATAATAATCATTTGAAATAAATAACAAGTTACAATCTTTAAAAAAAACTGTTAATATTAATAAAAAAGGGTCCTATGATATAGTTTCGTTAAATTGAAACTTGTGTTCCTCAACTCGCTACATACAACTTTATAACTTTTTTATTTATTTCTTAATAAAAACTCTATTCCTATTATTATATCTTTATATAATAATAATTATAATTATTATTTCTTCATTCAGAGTTAGATACACTTTACGATAATTATTATTACGATATTCCTTATACACAATACACAATGAAACATATACATAATGTATGTATAATTATGTATTATATACATCAAATATTTATATGTACTTGTTACACTACGTTATATATTTTTGTTATGAAATAATAAGAGAATTCATAACAAACAAAAAAATGATATTATCCGTGAATAAAATTAAATGAAAAATTAAACGCGTTTAAATGTAACTAGAATCGAATTAAATAAATCATTTATTTTAAATATTGTACGTACGTACTTTTAAGTAAATATCGTAACAGTCTCTGAGTACATACATACAATTATAAATATATTAATAACAAATATTTAAACGTGTTTAATTTTACAATGAAGGGCGGTAAAAAAAATAGTCGTCGGAGCTAAAGAGTCTTCAAGAAGGTCTCAAAATGCCATTTCTCCAGCTTTCGTAGGCAAACATGAGATCTAACGCAATGAGGGAAAGCCAAGAGCATGTCGCTCGGGTATTAGCCATGCGTGTAGTCCAGCACGCTGTCCAGGGAGAACAGCTCCTTGTACAGCGCCGGGAACACGTGGTGCGGGTGCGCGGCCTTGAAGCGACACAGCGCCTCCAGGTGCATCAGCGACAACTCTCTGCAAACAAAAGAAGAATGTAAATTCGATTTTAAATCATTTATTTGCGTAAAACAATTTTATTGTACATTTTAATATGCTACAAATACCCTGTTGTTTTGTTCATTGATGTTGAAGTTTATTATAGACGTCTACAAGCCTACCTAAGTTGGTTGTAAATTTAACTACTGAACATGGGGTTTGGTTTTGATTCACAGTTATGCTAAATCACGAGAAGAACTACAGTGGAGTAAAAACGATGGAGATCCAATTCCCCTTCTTACCTTATTCCTTACCTCTCTCATTTCCTTTACCTACCCACTCCCTACACGATAGGCATAAGCTTCGCAGAGTTCCTGGCATTGCAGAAGTTCATGAGCTACAGTTAACACTTATCATCAAGAGGGCTGTTGACTTGTCTGCCACTGTCGGCAATAAAAATTAAAAAGTATAGGAGATCGTACTAACCTGAAGGTGGGTATCTTCGCTAGCAGGGTGTCAAGCACAGTGACGTCTCCCTTGAGCGGTGCGTGGTTAGCCTCGATTTCGTGGCGCATCGCCGCCATCGACATGTTGAACAAACACTGGATCTCAGGATTGCCACGCACGCCGTGTCGCTCTGAAAATTAAATGTTGAATATTCAATAAGACTTTTACAGTTTTCTTAACAAATATATGACATCTGATCAGCTGTAAAATGGTTCAATGATGAGCGATCAAATTGCCATAAAGCTGAGAATACGATTGACTCAAAAACTAGAACTCTTAGGTCCCGTACAGTGAGGTTTCAGAGAAACTTTCTCCCTCGTACGATAAGGTTGTGGAATGAGCTACCCGTCAAGGTTTTCCCGAAAGACTACAACATGGAGTTCTTCAAGAAAGGAGTTAAAAGGTTTTTAACAAGGTCGGCAACGCGCTAGTGATGCTTCTGGTGTTGCAAGCGTCCATAGGCTACGGTAACTGCTTACCATCAGGCGGGCCGTATGCTTGTTTGTCACCTTAGTAGTATAAAAAAAAAAAAAAAAAAAAACGCGAAATTTGCGCTATAATTCAGTAATGCTATTCTGATAGTATTAAAATTTAAATAATGATGAACTTTTTCGTCTTCGAGGTAAAATCTCGCATAGCATGTTTGATAGTGCCCTACAACGGTAAAAAAGAAAAAGCCCGAAAATCCCAATTTCAAGTTCCTCTTTGAGGTAGAAATTTTTTATCTTTATTTTATAAGTTTAACCAGTGTATTTACACTACATACACACATTTACAGTACAATAATTAGCTCCATGAAAACGAATCTTTATAACAGTATTACATAAATATTATATTGTATTTTATTGTATATTATGATGACGACACGTTACTTACCTGGCCACAACAGCACTAAACTCTGGTACAACGCCAGTTCCGTCTCAGTCAGTTTCAGTCTCGCGATTGTCTTCGCAGCGTCGAATATGCCGACCACTAGCGCTACGTCGCGGGGGTCGCTGGAATTACAAAGGTTACACACTGTAGAAAAATATCGAAGAATATTAGTGATAATTATACCACTTTAATTAATTATACTCATCACTTTATATTTAAAGCTGCTTATGTTTAAAGAATTTCAGTATCAAGTACGTATTGTCAAGGTCTCTCAACGGTTTAACTTAAAAAAGTAACCTCAACTTCACATTTCACGATGAAACGTTATTTTAATAAATTTTATACGAATTTTTTTTTATACAATACATATTATTGTAATATTACTACTAAACACGTCTTAATTTTTTCAACCAATTTAAATGTAAGTACATACCGTGCATGCACGCATTCTCTGATGGGCAGGACAACATCTCCGTACAACACCTGGTCCCGATTCACATCAATCAGTCGTGAGAGCCGTACAATTGCTAGCTCGAATGAACCTGGAAGTAGAAAAGGATTTAGTAACAGAACAAAGGGCACCATAAACTAAGACTCAATTCATATGGAAATGTAGTTCGTCGGTTTACAATTGTTGATATTACACCCAAACCAAACCTTTTCAATAAAAGGCGTACTGGCGAGACCTTTACAATACAATACTAGAGTTAGAATTACTGATAAGCATATCGCGGCAGAGAATTTGAACACATATTTGCTGGGCAGTCCCTAGTCTGGCACACAATCTCTTTCAGTAAGTGTCGTGACAAGGGACTACTTAAAAGAATATTAGATGTCCAGCAGCAGCGTTATCTGCGTACTAAATATCATCTTATTAGGTCACCAGTTAAACGTGGAGACTGTGACAACTTTTCCCTCTGATAAGCTTATATTCACATCTTCGACCGATAAATATATTTCAAAAGTTTACATCTTTTAACTCAATCTTATTACAAAACTATCTCGTGTATGCTAGGTATGAGAGCGTCACAAAATTCAACTCCTAAATCATTTTATACTAGAGATTTTAACAAGAAAATAACAACAACAACTTACCAGATTTTAACAAGAGAATTTGATCATCTTGCGTCAGTTTCATAAATCCGGGTATAAGTTTGGCGAACTCAATAATATTCTGGATCATACCAGTCAGTTTGTCCGCACAGTCCAGCCACATTTCCTCATACGTCATAGAGTTGTAATACAGCAGTCTGCAAACAAATGAACACGATTAATATAAAATAACATTTATTAAATAATTACTCGGATTTTTAAATGGAATGACGTTTAAATGAATAAATTTAATTAAAATAAATGAAATTTTAACGAGATTAAATGAAATTTTAAACAGAATTAAATGAAAATGAAAATTAAATGGAAATGCTGTGTGAACTTTTTCGGTAGTGAAGTTACATGCTTGGTTTGGTTTTTCACTGGTGATCTGAGAATGAAAGAAAAACATAGATGTAATGGTCTACTGATAGATAGTCTCAATCACCTTTTAATAACATCTTTTTATTTTATTTATTAAGATCGTCGCATGATTCGTTAAATTCATGCAAGACAATAGAAAAGTTGCCATTATTTTCAAAAGATGGCGTTGTAACCAATCAGCATGCAAATTTACTAACCGAATACTCTAACGCAATTTCTTTACAAAGATTTAAAAGTCTTTCTGTCGCTATTCTTTATATTAAAGTGACAGAGATAGCATAATATGGTACATTATACCACTTTGTTGTTGACGAGAATTAAGTGTTATCTGTTGCTCATGGACTTCTAAAATGTCATGAACTTTGTGAAACCGCTGCCTGCCATAAAATAAATGCTCTCCTTAAACCTTGTTTAAAATTCTCTCTAAGTACTTAAAATTCACTGACATTTTAGTATTAGAGGGGTTAGTGAATATATAATACTAGCAGTCGCGGCTTGGTTTCACTCGCGTCTTTGATTACTGCTTTGCTCCCGTCGCCAATAGCGTGATGTTATATAGCCTATAACCTTCCACGAGAACTGGGCTATCATACGCAAAAAGAATTTTTAAAGCCGACTGGTAGTTCTAGAGAATAGCATGTTCAAACAAGCAAACAAACTTGTCCGCTATAAATAATAGTATAGATACTTACTTCGAGACATCTTGTGGCTTTCTGAACATCTCATGGATATATTCCAGTTTTGGATTGGTGTTCGCGTGTGCCTCTGCCAAGCTCTTTACAAGGACCTTGCTGATGTCGCCTTCCGCTGCAAAGATACAAACAAGTTCAACTACTTATCGCTAGATAGCAATACTAACAAAAAATACTACAGATACAAAAAATACAAAATAAAAAAAATAGCAAGCGATACAATAAAAAAATAATTTACAAAAATGGACATAGACTAGAGTTCAACCTTTTTTGTATAACCTATTTTTAACAACATTTTGGTATTGACATTGACAAGCATAATTTCTAAAGACCAAAAAATAAATCAAACAATTTTACTGCTTAGTATTAAAAACTGGTAAGAAATGGCTGAAATTTGACAATAATTTATAAGAAAATGCCTGTCGATCCCGTGACAGCAATTTTATTAGGAACTTGCATGCTGTCTTGCTGGCGTAAGTACCTATTATTTTGTTAAGTATGTATTTGTTACTGTCCCACTGCAGGGCAAACTTCTCTTCTCTTAAAGAGAAGGCATGAGCATTGATGGCCACGTGCGCTCAAGGCGGACTGGCAAATTTAGACTTTCAAAAACAAATAATTCTAATCTTAGCATTAAATCAGGGAAATGTATTAGTGATCCTCTGTCGCCAACTTACAATTTTTTGCACGACTGACACAGTCAATGAGGGTACTGTTTTTCGAGCGTATGTATGTATGTATAACTGTTTCTCTTTTCTGGTTGTATGTTATCTTATAGTTATTGTCACTGTAACTTGTTATATTTATTGTTATTATTTGTTTTCATACATATTTATTGTTATTAATCAAATTTGCTTGTATATTAGTTTATTTTGATTTAAGACGTCACCCTTTTGGGTGCCATCAGAATATCAACGCTGGCGCTGCGTACCTCTCATGGCTTTTCGTTTTTTAATAATAAATATTGCTTGTTTTTGTTCTTTGTTAAGAGTGATTATAAGTGAGATAGTTTTGGTTTACTGCGCACTCACAGTACGTTCGTTTTACAGGTTTGTTTTATCGTATATATTTTTAAATTCGTGAATGGCCTATGTAGTTGTACGAGCGAGTTCTCACTCACGTCTGTCACGACTGTATTGATCCAGTAAAAACACAGATCCTACAAAATAAATAGCGTTCCGTTTTCAAATCCGTTAATTAACTAATCCTGTAAATACGCACGTTCTCTAAGAATACGCACTTAGTGTAATGTGAAGACATTTTGGCTGTTTGATAATGTTTTCGTGGACTTTTAGTGCCCAGCAATGACAAATTTCTTCACGTCTAACATCACTACCTCAAAAAGGTAATGACTAGACGCGGAAGGTGTTATGACGAACTTGAAAAGCATTGAACTAAAGCTGATTGATGTTACAAGCTTGTTTTAATACTTACTAATTTAATGCTTTATCTAGTTTATATAAATAATAAACTTTAAGACACATAACTGTCTGTATTATAAAGCTAAAGTTTGTTTGAACACGCTTATCTCTAAAACTATCAATTGGATTAGAAGAATTTTATTAATTATTTAACCATGTTGTTTTAATCTATTTTGTTAACAGCTTGTTGCCTACCATTTTGTCTAGCATCGGCATTTTTACCATTTCCTATTATCATAGTTCGAGATAACACTGACACAGGTACAAAATATGAAAGACAACGGGCTAATCGTGACACTACATTCTATAGTAGTTTCTTTTCTCAACCAGTAAGTTTAAC
This sequence comes from Parascotia fuliginaria, assembly GCA_963082885.1. NCBI lineage: Eukaryota > Metazoa > Arthropoda > Insecta > Lepidoptera > Erebidae > Parascotia > Parascotia fuliginaria. The sequence continues at coordinate 6,582,888 of OY720198.1, read as the reverse complement.
AAGGATAATTAAGTACTTACTATAATAGCTAGCCCACGACTTTGTCTGCGTTAAAATTTGAATTTCGCGCATATTTTGGCCAATTAACATAATTCTATTATTATTATAAATGCGAAAGTTTTAGCGTGTTTGTTATCATTCAGCGCCTAAACATCTAAACAGATTTGGATAAAAAGCCGGCGACGGAGTTAAGATACTTTTTATTTCGAAAATCGGTTGGGTTCCCGAGTTTTATTAACTTAACTATTTTTGCGCGGGCGGAGCCGCAGAACGCTGCTAGTATCTTTATAAATTATAGCCCAAGTCTTATTCTGATGTATAAATTATATAACTGTAAAGTTTCATTATAATCCATTTAGTAGTTCTAGCGTGAAAGAGTAGCAAACATTTACACATCGATACAAATTTTCGCATTTATAATATTAGCAGTATAATACTCGGCTATATGAAAACAATAAGTATACTTGGTCTCATTATAAGAATCGGTAAAGTAATACTTAATATCATAAATGAATTTTGTATTTTTCAGATTTATCATCCCCCATCGAATGCAGATTTTTACAATATACGATGGAACACTAATAGTATGATTTAAAATTAGTAAAGCAACTTTTAACTAAATAAAATATTAACTAAACTCTTTTTTTAATTTTGATAGTAATATATCTGCTTACACCCTTAATTTGCGTTTGCGTATAAGTACTATATTATTGTACAGCGCCTGTTTATTTTATCATAGCAAATTCACGTTGGGAGATTATTATGTAGGCCAATAGCGCCTATTATTTTTAGCATAGCCATGATTTTACCTAAAGAAGTTTTGTAAGGAGGTTTTGTTTGTGTAAGGCGCTGGTTAGCAAATATATTATGCTCTGTAAAAGTAAAGATGTTTTGAAGGAGATCTTTGTCCAACAGGAGACGTTTTATAATGTTGAACTTATGTAACGTTAAAAAATAACTAATAAAGTACTACAAATATTTCACGATAATCTACATACAAATATAAAACAAAAATAAAAATTGCAAAATAATCTTCTAGCCATAGTTGAAGAACTTACAAGGTAGATCATCATTCGAACTATGGCTCGAGCCCTGATGTCGCCTGTTCGTCACTGCATTCGGGTTCACCATGCCCATGCCCGACATGTTCATATTTAATGGGTCCATTAACCGGCCATGAACACTACTCGATGTCAAATCGTCAGGACTTAAGTCCTCGCTCGTCAAAGACACAGAACTCTGTCCGCTGACAAGTACAGAGTTCTGAATGTCCATCGGACTGTGTTGTATATTCGATGGGCTATGAAGGAATGTCGTCGAGTCCACATAACTGGCTACCAGATTATCCACTCCCATGGAAGTTTCTGGTTTAATTTCTTGCTTGATATTTATGACGCCGCTAGAGATCGACGCTGGCGATTGTATCCTTTCTTGCTCGTAGCGATCGAATTCTTGTAATCGCTGTCTTGGTATTTCGTTAATGGTGGTCGGTCGCGTGGTTGGGGTGGATATCGTGGTGGTTGAGGTGGATCCCGAAGGTCGGACGATGGTTGTACCTTTTTGTTGTTCGTCTATAGGTGGTAGATTATTTTTATTGTTAATCTCTATGTTATTCCAACCTTAATAGTAATTATTCAAGAAAATGTTTTATAGATAGTTTATATCCATGAATTAAAAAGTGTTGTAGCTACAATTTCAAACATCAAATATACTTAATGCATGTATTTCATTTTGATCATAGTATGATGCTTATGAACGTCAAAATAACTTAAAGTCCAATTAACCTACAGCCAGACAGCCAGTTCCCTGGCGAGTAAAAGACCTAAGTCCTATCAAGTCGACCGATCAAGTTTTCTTTATTTATACACAATTTTTTGGTACCTCCTTTTCATAATAAACAAAATCTCAATAATTAATTCAAAGTTATACATAGCATCACGCCTTTTTTTCCGAAGGAGTAGGCAGAGGTGTAGATTACCCATATTTCGCCAATACGGTTAGGTTCCATTAGTAATAGTGAAAAGCCTGTTGCTATCTACAGGGTACAATTACAGATTCTGGGCATCGAACCCGAGACCTAACGTGACGGTAATAATGTTATATTATTATTCTTAAATTACTACGAATTATAATAGATTTACAAAATTATTTCAATGTTTTATTATTATTCATGAAGCAAGTTGTTGAAAAGTGTTGCCTTATTTGCTAAAAGTTTAACATTTAAACATTAAAAACAGGTCGTAATTATCCAAATGAAACTTCTCATAATTTTGTAATTCTATTCAAACTCGTAATCTATGTACATACCGTGACTGATAAAATCTGAATCCAGGAAACCACCCGGTTGTTTAGGCTCGTACGCGGTGGTGGAATCTACATAATCACCCGATACGTCATAGGGTGGTTGCTGCTGAGGTGGTGGTTGTATACCACCCATGTTGGGTGTTGGTAGACCAGGGGTGTTGTTGTAACCATATGAGGATATTGGTGATCCGTAGCCCGGGTATCTGGAAGGAGGATTACGTTTGAATTGAGGTGTCTTTTGGCAATTATGTGATAATAACCTTTTTTGACTAAATAATAGTTGAATAGCTCAAAGAAAGAGAAAAGGTTTAAAGTTATCAAAAGAATGTTGAGGCGTCTCTTGATATTTTTTTACTACTGTCCTACCGTTGTTATCCAAATGCTAGTTCAAGGCGGATTGGCAATTTCAGATTTTTTAATAAGTCTAGGCTTTTACTGAAAAAAGTAGGTAGGTACCTAATGTTCTAGTCCAAGAAAAACTTAGAAACTATTAGTAATTTGAGGCAAAGTCATTTTGGTTCTTACGAACCCATAACCTTATATTTAGAAGATCCACCAAGACTACACGCATAGTATAAATCATAAATGATTAATGTTTGAAATAAAAACCTCTACAATGAAAAGAATGTTCCTTCATACTAACAATTTACAGTTAATCCAGAAAACATAGCATTAACAAGAATCTCGTAATAAAAACACCGCCATCTATCATTATTAATGAGAAACTGTTGGTACCGCTACTCAATACTAGGTGGCAGTATTTAGTTTACCGTTAAACGCCATTCAGCGCTGTCACGACAGTGTACCGTTGAACGCTTACTATAATGACAGCGATGCACCGCTGACACATTTTGAAGTCCGTAATGAATTACAACGGTGATAGCTAGAAAGCTTTTGCTGGTTTTTCTAAGCCGTCAACACACTTTTGTTTTGTTGCTGTATTGAAATTTGACTTGTTAAATACATCTTTACTTTAATAGTCCAATAAAAACATTTTTATATTGTTCAATTACGTAAATATTTTTTAGATATTCTGTGTAGAGAAAAATTATGAAAAGCATTTTTTATAGTCCAACTTTTGGCTACTAGATGGCAATACTCACCCATTATAATGATGGAATTGGTCGCTTGAGCTGGGTGTTTGTTGCTGGGCGTCGTATACAGAGTCGGGCGCGGTGTCTGTTTGCGCCCTCATTTGTGCACGATGGAACCGAACCTCATCCTCAACCTTCTCACGTTGTTTCTTAGACATACGTCCAAATTTAACCGCTGGAAGCAAAACATAAACAAATTAGTACCGCTACCCACCGCTACGACGCTAGTATCGATAAAAAGTAATGACACCAATGATATAACAGGGAATCCGATATTCGCATCATTCCCATGATATATTCACACGAAAAAAAAAACTACTAAAATACAATACAATGCAATTATTCTCAATGACACCTTAGCTTCGCTTAGGTTACTCAATACCTTACACATACAAAGTCTACCTATAGTAGTGTGCGAAACGCGTTTGTATCGATGTGTGCGTGGATAAACGGGCTTTGATTGGTAGTGTGAGTATGCGCGTGTGTGCGTCCGGGACACTTCGGCCGTTGGCACACTGCCTAGTGGAACAACGAACTCGCGAACTCTGACGTATGTATGTATAGAACGTATGTGACGTAGAAGTACGTAATGTCGTTCCCGTTGGGCGGCAACGCGGCCGATTTGAATTATCAACGTGTTCGAATCAAGTTCTTTTTGTTCAACGCCTTTTTAATTGAATTTTAGTTTAAAGTTCGATGTTACCGATATGATTAAGACGTGTTTTCTTTGAAAGTAGTAGCTTTTTAATATTAGTTGTTGACTGCAATAAATTGATATAAAGTAAGCTCTTAAAGTATTAAGATCTGTTTTTTTTTTATATTAGCCTACCAAAGTGACTCAGTCAGTAGAATCTAGAAAGTGGTCACTATTAAAAGACATCGTCTGAAACTACTGGCATGGTGGCCTCCACTATGGCGGCTTTATGAGATGCTTTTTCACGCTTTTATTTAAGTTGTTGTTTTAAAGTTAAGAACAGTGCTTGTAAAATTCAAACGACTAACAAATAAAATTTGGTATACAATAGCTGATTTGTTTGAGATAAACAAAGAAATGTCTATGAACTGAAAGTATGTCAAAAAATATTTTCGTTTTAAATCAATAGAGCCTACAATGGCTTTATTGTGTGACGTCAGAAGTCGGTGATTTACACAGCTTATGTTACTGTGAATGCTTTGTAAGACATACGAATATAACAGTAGCAGCCATAGAAAGAAATACCAAAGAATGTTAGTTTTCAGAAGAAAAATTTTAGGGCTGAGAAATATCGCTTATAGCTTCTAAGAACTAGAAGTAATCGCTTATACAGTTGATTTTGTACCTACTGTTATCTTTAAAAAAGTTACTTATGCAAAAACTAAAAAAAGATCAATTTTCAAAATCAAACTTGTGCCTCCCGGAATTATAGCGACCTTATTACTTCAAACTATTAATATTTGAAACCATGGATAATAATATCGAATATTTATGTAATTACAACAATAATAATAAAACTACAAACTAGATACATTCTAAAATCAATATGGACTTATTTTTCAGACCTGGACTCTTCCGGACTGTTCAGGCTATAAGTTAAGTTTTAATTCATAACAACATTACATGCCTTCTAATTTCGCAATTTGAGGTGCTCATAGCTTGTTGCGCTCACTTATCAGTAAACGATTAGAGGGTTAAGCATCTTAGAGTATGGTTGGCCGATGAATGGGTGACCTCATAGTGGTATTTGATCTGAGCGTCTCCGTGCTTCGGAGGGCACGTTAAAAGTCGATCCCGGTTGTTACCAAGTTGATAACAGTTCGTTAGGTCAAGTCGGATGCCTGTATAATAAATTATGGGCGACTTGAACAAATCCTGACACTAGGTTGACCACTAACCACTCGATATTTAATTTAAATTCTGCTATTAATTTATTGACCTCTATTTCAAGGTCATTAAAGTTCATAATGAGGTGGCAATAAAATCGCCACTGCCTTATAAAGGGTTAGTACCTACCTACCACAAATAAAGGATATAAATAATTCAAAATACTATTTATATACTTTATTTGTGCATACATTTCGTATGGTATTTCTCAAAGCACAATAATTTCGAGATTTCGTAGCTTAAAAGTAAAATAGACGAAAATATTTTTACATACTTTCTTGAGAATGTCGTCTCTAGTCTAACTGTTACGATGTTGTGGTTTTCCTCGCCACTACCGTTACTTACTGTAAGTACCGTGTTTGCCGTAATACCGCAGTTAACTTGGAAAATATATGGCTTCATAAAGTTTCAAGCTTTTTTAATGTAGACGGTAGTAGATCCACGCTGGTTTCAGCATGAATGGGTCGGATCGTCCGGGGAAGTACTACCCTCTCATAGAAGATCGACTTAAGAGTAGTAGTATACTTACTACTGCGTTTCGTTCGGTGAGTGAGAGTGCCGGAGGCCCAATTTCCTCCCTTTCCTCTTTCCTCACCTCCCTCATTCCCTTCCTCTAACCCCATTCCCAGCCGCCATAGTGGAGGCCACCATACCAGCAGTTCAAGACGATAGCTTTTGGTATGGTGGCCACCACTTCTGGATTCCACTGACTGCTTACCATCAGGCGGGGTGGAGTCACTTTGGTAGGCTAATATATAAAAAAAAAAAAAAAAAAAAAAAAATGTAGTATTTTTTTACTTGTTTTGATATTAATAGGTCGGTTCAACAGGGGAAATATCTACTAAGCTTACTTCGAGAAATGTCTAGTGTAAAAATTGTATTTATAAACATTATTATATTTATTATTATTATAGTATCTACTTTTCACAAAACTTACTTAAGACTTATATCCCACGAAAGTTGATTTTATAAGCAAATAAACTAGTCGTTATCTACCTGTTTTGAACCATTAATCTTTCAAACATAATTATCCTTAAAAACCAGAACAATCACGTATATTGTAATTACATAAAACCGTGACCATACAAAAACATGTAAGTAAATGGGTCGATAACGATATGACTAGTTTGAATTAGCACATGTTACATAAAACCGTCCGAAACATATGTGTGCGTGTGCAAAGGGACACGTATAGTGTAGGTGTGTGTATGTGTGCATTGTCTTGTAAAAACTTGGATGTGTTTATGTCACGCTTCGAATGCAGTTGCACAATATAGTGATGATGTGACAGTACGTCGATAGTATTTATTAATTATGTAATTAGTTTTTCTGTGGGAAAGTTTGCATGGGATTGTATGTATGGGAAAGATTCTACAATATGTAAAGCATATTTTTTGCTAAGTTAAATATGAAGTTTAATAATTTTAATAGAGAAAAAAACGTAATTGATATTCTAGTGATAGTGAAATGTTGTTACTGTTTAGTTTAAATAACAAATCGCTTTATAAAAATAATTGTTTTTACATTTTCTTCAAGTTATTAATAGGTACATTATTTTAATAATGATATTTTGTTATTACATTAACAGTATCAATAACCCCTTACAGTATTTATGCGTCAAAATCATGACGTTCATGCCATGCATATCACTTCTTTTTATTCAAAGACTAAGCAGAGAAGTATCGTATACCACATTTTGCCAACTACACTAGATATAAGTACCAGTAAGCGAAAACGCACGAGCAAACTAGTATACAAAATACTACTATTTATATTTTATTAAAGACGGATAGTATCAGAACAGCAATCGCCGAAGAGGGTGGGGTTAATCTTACTACATCCTTGTCTAAAACAGGAAACAAAGTGAATCCAACCTCTACACTGTGCTTGTCTACAAATATTATAAAGAGAAAGATTTTATTTTTTGTATGCTGGTTTGTTCGCAACGATTTAATGAAAAATCTACGTTACCGATTTTCAATTTTTTTTTATACGTAGGTAATATTGCAATCATATTTTATGCAAGCGTTTGTTATGAGACCGAATGAAACTTTTGATACTGAAGCGAACCGAGGGCGGACATCTAGTGTTCTATATAGTGAAAATCTTTTATGATATCGGATATATTATATAACTAAATCTTAGAGATTTCAGGTTCTATCCTAAGTTAGGTAAGAGGATATTGTGCTTATCTCGATTCTGTAAATAGCAACGTGCCAACCTGGCTGTTATTTAGAAACTTTTATAGCTAAAGAGGGGGTGATATCAGGTACCCTTTGGAAAAATGTGGTAGGTACTTCCCCGATAGATTCGACCCATTCATTGTAAAACCAGTACAGATCTATTGCGGTAAAGGTAAAAAAAACTAATTGGTAAACCAATATTTTTTTTTTTATCGAACACAGTCACATCACTACACGTTACGTATATTGCGCAACCGTCGTCATGGCACGCGTCGACGGCGACGTGTTATGCGCACGCGATTCTCGCTCACAAGACTTGTTACCTACCTACATTATCTTAGGTTTGTTATGTCATTAAAGTTCATTATTCCAAAAACAAAATTATCGACCAATAAAAATCATAGAATAGTTATGGTCATTTACAAATTTGGAAATGTTTATATGAATTTTATTTTATTTTATTTTTAATGTATGTATTTTAAATTGGAATAATATAATTAAAATCTTTTTTTTAATTTAGAGGTTAAATTTTATTGCTAGAATATATTTATTTTAAGATATTTAGTAATCGTTGTGTAAATCAAACAATAGATGGCAGTAGTAATATCATATGGTAAAAAAAAATATGTTTATTTTTTACGTTTTTAACAGCTGTTATTGTTCAATAGTTTAATCAAATTAGTATCCTATTTAGAACCCTGTAGAACTAAAATGCGGATGACATTTCAGAGTGGAATTTAAATAATCTTGACCCAAACTGTTCAGTACTTCATACCTACTTATATAGCTATATTAAAACCTCAAACTCAAGGGAGTTTTCAATTTTGATCATGGGTCTTTTAGGCGTATAAAATCATTCTCTCAAAGTCATATTTTCGCAATGGCTGTTGGAATAATATCCACCGCTTCTAAACTTACTGACAGCACAGTTTACTATCAGGCAGAGTGCAGTCACTTAAAATGTAAGATTTTCATTAACAGTCAAATTTTTATCTACTCTGACCTAGATATTTAAAATTTGTTGTTGTTTTTAGTAATCTCTAACTAAGTAGTTTATCTCAAATTTTGATTATCGGACATAGAAAATCTAGACGGACAGCTAGCTATTTTACTCTAATGCAAGTAATGATTTACTGTATTTTGTTTTTTGTTTAACAATTTATTTTCTCTCTTTTTTGTTTTATATTGTAAAATCTAGACGCAAAATAACATTACACTATTAACCTTTATGATATAAGAAGATATATATCAAAATATCGACTAATGATATTTTATTTTCCATGTAATAAAAGAAACCACATTTAACCTGGAAAAACTAAAAATTTTGGTAAATAGCATTTAAATAGTTTTTCACTTCTAGGTACCCATTTTCGGTCATTGACATCATCGTCATCAAATCAGTCGAAAGACGTCGATTTTCGCAACCGGCCGGTTGCTCGTCGCCCTCATCCACCTCGGTTACCCGTCACCCTCATCAGGTCGTCGTTCTACCTTGTGAGCGTAATGTATTCTTATATAATCTTAGAACATTTCTTGAATCTATTAAAGTATACTTCCCGCCTCTTTTACTTTCGTTGGAGTTATAAACAGTGCTGATAAGAACTGATAAGAGTGCGTTGACCCCGCGTTCGTTTCCTGATTGTACACGTGTTGTAGGTATGAGATGTCACATTTCTTTTATTATTTATTTATTATTAATAATGTTTTGATTACATTATGTATGCAAAGGGGTAGGTAGATATGTAGTATGGGAATGCTATGCCCAGTAAATGTGAACTATAAAGTGATACTATAACCCCGGTTTGTTCCCATTCCTATTAGCCTAATGAAGCTAAACACCTAATGGGGTCTAACAGGCATTGTTTAAAAAACCATCGTAATAAACTATTATCATGATGACTAACTTTGCGGCTTAGTGAGATGCCGCAAAGTAGCCACCATGACAACATGCGGCTTTGTTGCGGCTTTTTCACGCCCAACTTAAAAGACCCGATATCAAAAAAAGGATATGCGCTGGTAAAGTGGTAAGTCTACAGGTTTTAATTAAGCGAAGGTGTATGAAGTACTGAGCCGTCTGGTTTCGAAAACCATTGAATATTTTTAAGGACGGCACTATAGACTTTAGTCATTTATATTTTTACACATTAGCTATAGACAAAAAATAGGTATCTAAAGGTAAAATAGGTAAAATGCAAAACTAAAGTACAAAAACTACTACTCAATCTAGATTATGCAAAAACAGAAAACTTCCTAAAGGTAGCAGCGTAACTCACACTCACACTCACATACACACCCACACACACCCACACACACAACACACACACACACACTCGCGCGCACACACACGCACACACACACATATATAGGTACACATATAGAGCATGCACACATAATTTCCTACTCATAAACTCAACACGTTGACTACAGTAACTTTAATATTGGGAGGCCTGGAGATCTAAAATACAGGCCAAGGCTTAGTTTAGACTCCAGATCGCCCACAAATTACGAATTAAGCCAAACTTTGTGTCAACCTAGATATTAAGACTAGTGTAATTTGTGGAGATAAATAAAACATATTATTATTATTATTATTATTATTACCTAAAGGTCATGGGGTCATTTTGTCATGAATACTTGCATTGGTCTGGGATAATCTATATATACATCTACAAAATCAAATGATATGTGTTACTCACCATCACGACTCATGCCAAGTTTGAGGCATTTCTGCAGCCTGCAGTACTGACATCGATTCCTGTTCACTCTGTCCACCACACAGGCTTTGTTGCGCGGACATTGGTAGTTCACCACTGAAAAAAGGATAGAGTTAGTATTTTATATAGAAAATGGAAGAGAATTCCACATCATCAACCAAAAGGGATTCCAAGTATATTTTCTTTTATGTATAATATGCTGTACACAAAAAGGATATAAGTACTAGCAGTTGCCCGCAGCTCCGCCCGCGTGATATCGGTTATATCTCTGTTTACATTGACGATTTACCATACAAACTCATCCTCTATTTCAACCCCTTCAAGTAATTTTTCCGTTAGAAGATAGCCTTATGTTGTTCCCCGAGGTCTAATCTATATACGAAATTTCACCTAAATTGGTTCAGTGGTTTAGGCGTGAAAACGTAACAGACAGACAGAGTTACTTTCGCATTTATAATAATAGTATGGATGTTTATCAGCATTTCTAGAACCCATAACACAAGCTATAATATGCTTAACTTGGGTCTAGAAGGCGTTATGTAGTGGTTGTGTTATTAATATTAATATTTCTCATTCTCTACTACAGCATTATAAAAAGAAAATAAAAGAAAACACAATTACGATAGAAATTCGATACATTGTAATGTTTTGGTTATACCTACCTGTAAAGCTATTGAGGATTTACAATTTTACCAAAACTACATACCCACATGTTTAGGTACTATCGAAGTATGCTTAAAAAATAAAAAGCTACCTTCTCACTAGAATCCAAGCCCTGTGCTGTGAGCGAGTTAATAAACATGCTCATACCATGCACGTAAACAAAATAAATAATTGTGAACCACGCAAATTTATGTCTCAGGTGGTAATCGAACCTGACATTTAGCATAAGGTCAGCCTTCTTATCTGCTAAACCAATGGGCAGTCTAATCTAATCACTTAATTAATTGCTTGATAAGCGCAGTAATTTAAATGGTCTATGGAAATACCAAATGGGATCCAACGTAAATACCTAAAAAATGGGATCTGAAACTGGGATCCAACGAAAATAAATGTAATCTTCTACGGATCATGTTGTGGGTTCAATTTCCACAAGGTGTAAAAATTTGTGTGATTCATAAATGGTATTTCTGTTGTCTAAACCCCAGTTTCTTAAAGGCTGATCAACGAAAAATTAACTAATCACCTGTTAAATCTCATGTAAACTACCTAAAAGCATGCTAAAAGCATAAATAATTAGTTTAATTTGATCTAGTTAGTTACTAATTAGATCAAAGTAAACTAAACATTCATGCTAGCAACACAATTGGTACTTTACATTTGATTTAACAGGTGATTAGTTAATTTTTCGTTGATCCGCCTTTTAGAAACTGGGGGTAAGTGAACTTTGGGTTCTTATTTATAGAAATTATCCCCTTATTCAATGACTCATATCTTTTCACCTTTAACTTACTAAAAGAGCTAAGAAAGTAGGAAAGAGAAGTCTCGATTATGGTTCATTCACACTAGATTTGCCGAATTCGACGTCCTAAGGTAGCTTAAATGAAAATAAAGAGCATCAAAGTATATAAAAAGGAGGGGCGAGGCGACTGCTGCCTATAACTTACTAAATGACTATCACGACCTTCAATGACGGGTTTTACAAGGCGTCTACACTTCACCTTTTTCTCTGTTTTTCAATAACATATTATTGAGCTATACGGCTGCCCGCTGAATTCGGCCTGTTTACTAGTGTGAATGGAGCCTTAAGAATCATTTGTTTATAAATCAAACTGAAAAATTTACCTACCTGATGTAATATAAGTTTTCTTCTTTTTAAAATAATAATTATATGATCTAGAAATTTATATAACATTAAAATTTATACTGTTCGTGTCTTCTCTATTTTCAAACCAACATTGGTTCTGGAAAAATAAAAGTTCCTATGCAGAGAATATTTAATTTCATTTGTTTTGTTGAATATGAAAGTATTCAATTTTTGAAAAATTTCAACTATCGTTAATAATTTCAACATAGATTTAAAAATAGAAGGGATGATTTCTTTCTCTTAATTTGGACAATACTTCCATTTAGTTAAAAACAAATTTAATTCTTATCAAACTTTCTAAACGTATTTAACAACGACGAATTCTGACTATTCTGTTTTCAAAATAAATTATATTCCATTTTGGAACACCATTTCACTGAAACACGGTTAGATACTTTGACCTCGAGTGTTCGAATTTCGAAATAATTTCAAACAAGCGAAAACTATTTCATACGTCATAAAGCGTTCGAATTTTAAAAAATAGACCTAGAATAGGTATAATATTATGTGTTGGATCTAAATGAATAATGAAATAGCATCAAATAAGAAGCCGACCTGTGCTTTGGGATCGTCTGAAGAAGCCCTTGCAGCCTTCGCATGTGATGACCCCGTAGTGGACCCCTGATGATTTGTCGCCGCAGACCTTGCATGGTATTATCTCGATTTGAGCTGCAACAAAAGAAATACAATGTTATAGTATCATATAAATAAGGTGTAGTTTAGAAAACGTATTTGATGTTGAAAAATATCAAATAAGAATTTTTTTCTCTAAAAAATCTAATATTGAGTGGTTAGTGGTTAACCTAGAGTCAGAATTTGTTCAGTATTTGACCTAATGACTGTTATTAACTTGGTAACAACCTCTACAATGGCATCTATACTGCCTATTGTGGAGAAAACGGTATAATAATATAGCAAAAATGCGTTTAAAATACTTCATGTTTGTTGTACGGTATCCCTAGACTTATGTATGTACTTACGACATTCCGTAATACCACGTAATGTAACGTGGTTGGCAAAAAAAAACAAATAAAAAGCGTTTATGTAGTTATCGTATGTCTATGAACGCTTGCAACACCAGAAGTATCACTCGCGCATTTTGTTTGAATGTTCTGTAAAAACCTTTTTACTCCTTTCTTGAAAAACTCCATTTTTATATCTCCGATATTTAAATAATGTCACGAAAAACCTTAAAAGTACATTACAAAATATTATGCAATGACTTATTAACAGGATATCTCATAATAACTAAAAAAATATTTTTATTCACTATCAAAAAATCTCACTATCATCGGACACTCCTTGCATTACGTTTCGCCGGCATTTTCGGTTGGAGTTCATCGACCCCGGCAAGGTCGAGCCGAGGCCATTGACTTTGTATAGCGGTGTGTGTGTATTGATAGGATGGGCCATTGCTTACGTCCTTTACAACTGTACATGCTGGTTTTGAAATATTTTAGAATGGATATTTCGTTAAAGAAATTTCCAAACTTGTAGTGGTCAGTTTTTAAAAATAAGTTTAGTTTTTAAAAATTAAAAAAAATATATTAAAATCGGGACACTACATTTAAAATATAGAAACTGTTATTAAAATTCTTTTTTTAAATTTCTTGGTGGCCAGTATTTTTTTAAACAAAATATTAAGTACCTACATACAAAATTTAATTGTAAAACTCAACATATTAATTAATAGCGTAATATCTGATAAATAATAATCAGAATACAGTGATTTTTTTAAGGTTAATAGCTCGTTATTGATACGTATTACTTAATATAAGTACAATTATTATATCTTACTATCAGAGATAAATATAATCGGATTTTGTTTTAGGGAAATCGATTGAAGGTCAAAAGGTCAATAACATGTAAAAAATAATATAAAATTAATAAAAGATATAATTATTATAAAATTTATTATCCTAAAATAACTTAGACCTTTAAGAAATTCTTAATTTGTTCAAGACTCTCTCTTCGCTTCAAAAAATCGATTAACCTGTTGTTTTACATTGGATAAGGGTCTCCCCAGATTTAATAATAAGAACCTGAAACATAGCATAGAATTAACAGAGTCTCACCCAGTCCTTCTTTAGATCATTGATCCACTAGAACGTCAAAAGATGTTTTCACTGGATTTTAACATAACATTTTAGTAGCTTGCAAGAAAAGTTAGCGATAATAAGTATTTGAAACTAATCGAGTTAATAATTAAGTAATAAGAGCGTTTGATTATTGTAGTCACCAATCCGCGACTGTGACTATATAATTGTAGCATAATCTATACTAATGTGGACAGACAATCTTATAAGGGTGGCGGGCAACCGATGGATGAGGGCGGCAAACGACCGACCACGGTGGCGAAAATTGAGGAAAGCCATGTCCAGCAGTGGACGTCTTTTGGCTGATATGATGAATCTATACTAATAAATATATAAAGCGAAAGAATTTGTTTGTTTGAACGGTCTAAACTCTAGAACTACCAGTCGGATTTCAATAACTCTTTTTGCTTATGATAGCCCAGTTTTTGAGGAGGGTATAGGCTATGTAACATCACGCTACTGGCGATGGGAGCTGAGCAGTGACCAAAGATAGAAACCGCGCTGTGGTGAGCTATATAGTAGCATAATATAAGGATTATCCTCTACCTTTAAAACTCTTCCTAAAAGAACTTAAGGAGAGACTTAAGTCCAGCAATGAAAGTCTTGAGGCTAAGATTTATAAGATTGCACATCAAAAATTCTTAATTTGGGAATATAAATGCCAAATGAAATAAAAAATCGAAAATGCCCAGTGAATAAGGCTTTCGCTTCGTAAACACGAGTTCGTGGATCCAATCCGGGCAAGTGCCAATGTGACTTTTCAAATCATATGTCCTTACTAAATTTATCTTGGGCATTTCTGACTAACGTTAAAGGAAAATATCGTGAGGAAACCTGGACTTCTGAGGAAGTCTGAAATTGCCAATCCGCCTTGAGCAAGCGTGGTGATTAATGCTCATACCTTCTCTGTATGAGAAGAGTCCTTTACCTGCAGTGGTATAATAACGGGCTTATATGATAAGATGAACGCTAAATTTAAATTATCTACAGCTAAGTACATACAGTATCATAGACAACTAATTCACCATAATTACTTTTTAATGATTTATGTTATTATTAGATTAATTAATGTTTAACACGTGTAACTGTAGAATTTTCCCTTTTTAAGAATTAATAAAGGTTAAGGTTAAAAAGACCTTGGTCAACTTCCAACGTCTGTTAGTCCCTTTTAATATCAAAATCTAAATGATTTATCACTTATGAACGTTAAATTACAAACAACAAGCCCTGTGTCGCGGGTACTTTCCAAATTACACCCAGACTCGAAACAAATATTTATGAAGCAAACAAAATGTTCTGTATTGATTCAAAATTTGAATAGTTCGAAATCAATAGTTGTAGCATTACTTTTGACGACGAAAACTGAACATTCCAAACGAAGATCAATTATTATGATGAGTGCAATGAGTGAACTGAATAAGATGGTTAAATAATTTCATGAGAAGGCTCTCATAGCTCATTGCGCTCACTGATCTGTATACGATCAGCGGGCCAAGCAATGAAGAATGCGGCTGGCCTATGTATAAGACCGCATAGTGGTGTTTGATCAGCGTCTCTGTGCTTCATAGGGCACGTTAAAAGTGGGTCCCGGCTGTTACCAAGTTGATAACAGTCGTTAGGTCAAGTTGAATGCCTTTACGAGCACTGAACAAATCCTGACTTTAACTTGATCATTAACCACTCGTGAAGATGAGAAGGTGGACTTTGTTCCTGACTTGTACCAATATTTGTATACCCCCGTGGCACAGGGCTTTTTGTGCAGTGACCTAAAGTTTTTAAGTAGGTATATTTTTGACTTCGGATCTTATTTACCTTGATCAGACTTTTAGATAAATTTCCATGTTTTCTCCCATTGAAAAATATAGTCAGTGTTGCCACAAGCCGCTAATAAATTAAAGTATTGTATACAACATAACACAAAACAATAGTTTTAAATACGTTCTATTTTACGCAACGATATGACAATACGAAATTGCGTTGACGGATTTGCAATGCAATATCCTTTTCAAACGAACTTTGGCGTTACATGTTTTATTATCTATGGTTGGGACATAGAGTTTATTAAAGGTCGAATGAAAATTTGACTTCTTTACGTCTAGAAACTAGTTATTTTATATATTTAGTAATAATTCCTAATACAAATATTAAAAAAAAATGTTAAATTTAAATGTAAATTCTCTAAACTATTCGCTATCAAAAACCACATCAATACCGACTAAGTAATTTCCATAAAAATCAATAGACAGAGATATACATCCACCGTCTCGCTCATAATCTATTTGTCTCGTTCGTACAGCTGATTGTGACGTCACAGGCCGTCGACCTCGGACATGTTCGGAATTGTATCACGGATCACGCCTCGCTACGTCACATCACAGTTAATAGTCTTTTGAATTTGGAACGTTTAGGATACGTTCCGATATGATTACATTAATGCAGTGATTTGGAACCTTGATAAATCCGTTCTTTTTTTAAATGGTTGTTGGGTGAGAAATTGACCAGTATCTTTAGCTTGGGTTGCCATTGCTAGTTATAATTTATTAATGTTCAGGTGCATGTGTATAGTTCGTAGATTATATTAAATAAACTGCTTATATTTACATGTTATATAAAATGTAGAGTCACAGCACAGATAGTAATTAGATAATTAAGGTTAAGGTTAAACCATCTCTGTTTTTGAAAAACGTGTTAAAGACCACTATCTCTAAACATTATTATGATTGTCTATTATTTAAATACATATATTATATATATATTTATAAATATTTAAATGTGTATTATGTATGCATGTATGTATGTATGTAGGTATATTCTTATCTATTATAAGTATGTGTAATTTGTGTATTTTTTTTTTGTTTTAGTTTTAATCTATCAATAATTACTTTACACACTGTGTCTATGTCTCTCATCAAATTTTCCTGTCGCAGGTCTGCTGGAAGAGATTTATTTTGAAATAAGCAGTACCTTTGTGCTCTTCTTACTTATGTTCGTTTTCTATAATTGTCATGTGTGTACATAAGTAATAAATAAATAAAAATAATTTAATATTTACCTTGCATGTCTTTTTTATAAAAGAAATTGGTCATGAAATTTTTCGTTACAAATATCAGTAGCATATACGCAAAAGTTTATGCATGATATTTAATCATCAAAGCTGAACCCATATCTTGACCACTAATTGCAATACATTTGTTGAGACCTCAAATTTACACACCCACTATACGTCACAGGTCAACGCCTGCAAAGCTGAACAAGGCTCTAGTTCCAAATTTGAATTTTAATCTAACAGCTTACGTCACGGGTCAACGAACGCAACTGTCCGAACTAGAGTCATACAAACTTTAATTCTGCCACCCTTGAACACTTAGCACGCTTCTATCACAGTGGAGTAAGGTAGAATTTTGAATTGCAAATGCTGCAAAAATTTGACTGGTTCGAAATTCGTAGTTTGGACTTTGGACATTTGAAATAGTTTGTATTATTTTAAATGGTGGATTTGCAAATAAAAATATTTTATTTTCTTAAGTTTGGCGTTAGCTTATGTCAATCTCATACATTTTTAATCTATTCTATTCTATTATCATTTATGCCACTGGTCCGGTCTACCCTTAGGAAAGCCATTGACCAAGAAGGACGAATGGTGAAGGACAAAGAACCGCGAGAATTTGTCTTGCAGTGGGATAATTATATATTATTATTACTTTATTTTTTATTATTATTATTATTATTTTTTATTACTTAAATTTTATTTTTTATAACTTTTTAATAACAAATCGTTCAGGAAACTTGGGAAGCTCCCGCTAAAAATACTGTCAATACAGATGAGTGTCTGCTCAAGTTTAAAATAGACTCTGGTGTTTACAAGCTTAATTCGACTTGCTGTATACCGCGATTTCCTCTGTGGTAAATTTAGAAGATATTTTTAATGCATTATATATGTAATAAAAAAAAATACTTGTACTTTTTTAGGTAAAATATAATACCTATGATGCCAGAAAACATTTCGCATTTTAATTAAAGAATGAAAAAAGTATTGTTTTTAGGCAACGATAATTATATACTTAAATGTAGGTATTAAATTTTTTTTTGAACTGATCTATACTATTACCTTTATATAATTTTTTTTGTAAAAAATGAATATTGCCAATTTAAATATTTACAAAACGTAAAAATAAATACATAAAACAATTATTATTTTTCACAATATTACAAAATAAAATTAAACACTGATATTTATGTGAGCATTTGGCTTAAGATCAGCTGTGCGCGGTCATCGAACCTCCTATCTATTGTCTTATTCATGTATTGTAATCAGATTCCTGTGCATTGCCCAAGTTTTTAAGCGTCTCGTACAATAAAAAGGTAGGTATTGTAAAGAACAATTAATTTTAATTTAGTAACTTCAAATTCACCTACATTCCAAATTTAAATTTTAAATTTAAACAAATATTAAAATAGACAACATTAATTACAAAAGACATAGGCTGCCTGACGCATGACGTAGGCCTTTTAAAGTAATAAGTTAACCATAGTCGAAAGCCATCATAAGTTTTCACGGAAGATGGTTGTCATTTTAATTTCATTTACATTTTTCTATTTTTTAGCATTGTAATATACCATTAATATCATCAACAAGAATAATAATCTAAACTTGACGCTGGCAGAAATAGCTGACACAATCGTCGGCTCTGTTGCCTAAAAAAAGGAGAAGAAGAAGAAGAACCATAGTCGCCAATAGTCGCCATGTTTAGCACCGCATTATGGTGATATATAGTAAATAGGTAATACTACTGCCTGTTACATAGTATCCCTTGAGCCCTCTATAAAGACACAGACAAATGAGGTAGTTCTATATTTAAGACCTAAGACCAGAAGCAAAAAAGAAACAAGCAAAATATATTAATAAAAAACATAATACCCGCTTGCCTAAAACAAACTGACAAAAAAGAAAACCATTTTTTTTCGACGCTACATTGCAATATTATACCATATTATGTCACTTTCACACTTAATACAAATCTAATGACACCTCATATGTTAAAATCCATTATGCCATTTGGACTGTAGAGCGTGACATACATACGCTCGAAACACATTACCCTCATTGACTTCGACAGTCGGGCAAAAATAATACAAAAATGGAATTTTAATTTCTTTTTCTAGTTAAAATTAGGCCAGCTACATTTGGAATTCAAATACTTCTTAACCCGATAATGCTAGTGAATGTTTAGACTTACTTAACTATAACCTGACTAATATTGACCTCGTTAAATGAAAACAAGGTGAAGACTGAAATGGGTACAGCCGACCCCAATTAGTTGGGTTTTCCTATAAGAAATGAGTTTAAATTGGTGTCAACCATCGCGTCGTGCGTTTATATGCTATTTGTTTTTTTTTTCGAAATGACTTAGAATTAAGTTGAGTGTTTTAAAGTACTTATGTTGATGTTATACATTATTTAAAAATATATTTTCTACAATTTCTATACATATTTGTACCCAAGATATTAAAAAACGTAAAAAAATATACAGTGCGTCCTTTCCTACTTATCCTTATATCAGCATCATAATATGATACAACATGCTTAACAATAAAAAGATATACTTTTACGTAAGAAAAATAAAGTCCATGAATCATTTTTATCAAGTCATTGACCTAATATCGGTCAATCGATGTAGATTGTATCGCAAAATGATAGGTACACATAACGCGAACCAAATCACACGTTGTGACACTGACGTCACGGGTCAATGACCTCTACACCGCGTGTTTTATATTTAGGTTATACCATTTTACGTTGACCTATGTGTAGTAATAATATGTTTGGCTTGATAGATCAATTTATACTGGTTGTTGTCAGACCGTTATTGACAAATATATTTTGATCCCTTCTTTGCCTTTTGTTGTTTGATGTTATGGATCTTTGTTATTTTTTGTATGATACTAATTATTATGATCTTTAAATGCAGTTTTAGATTGTCAGTGAGGTCGAAGATAGATGTACATTCCAAACAAAAACAGAGCCATCTGAAAAATAGTCTGTAATGACTAATGAGTATAGGTCAATAAATTATTGTTAAACTGCAAAAACATACATAAATTCAAGAAATACTACTTAGTAAATCCATAGATCAGACATTATTTTTGACAAGAGGTATTAAAATTTCATAATGTAAAAGGTCAAAAGGTTTTTCAGTTTGACACAAAAAAAGTCAAACCCATTCACAAAACGGAGTATTTTGTCATAAGTTCATAACTCATACATAAGACAATGACGTGTATTCATACCGGTGGCAGGTCATTGACATGTAAATTATTAAAAAACGATGACTATATTATTATAATAATGTAAGTAACTTAAATGATTCATTTGAAATTTACTTAGAAACGCGATTTTATTGTGACATTGTTAATATGTAAGTAGGTACCAATAAACAAGTCTATAGAAAGTTTTTTCATTGTTTGGTCTACAGTTTAATATTCAAGATATCTAAACTAAGTAATAAAGAGGAAAAATTTATTTTTTGTATGTTTGTATGTACCGATGTAACTCAAGATCTACATTACCATTTAAAAAAAACCTTTCACCTTTAGAAAGCTACAAATAAGACGGGTAACATAGGCTATATTTTATTATGTTTAACATATTTTTCAGTCATTTTCAAAATTAAAATATTTTAAGCGCCTTTGTAAATCTGAATGATGCAATACGACACTATTGCTATGATATTTTCCGTAGGTGTTGTGAGACCGAATGAAACTTTTGATACCGAAGCGAAGCGCGGGCGGAGGAAGCGCGGGTGGAGCGAAGCGTGGTTGGAAATCTGGTAAATAATAAGTAAAGAGGGATGTAGAGTAAAAAAATGTTGAACGGATTTTGTGAAGAATGCATTTAAATTGATAAAAATAAACCTTAGTAATATGAGTTACTTATAGAGCAACTTTTTCTGCTTGTCCTGGGCAATATGAGTATCTGTAATAATTAGTCAGACAGAATGACACTCTGATTCCAATCACTAATCTGCATGCAAGGTAACTCTGAAAGATAATATAATTTGGAAAGGCTTCATAAAGTACATACATAGTTATCTTACCGACCTTTCAACCATTATCTATGATTCTCCACTCACAACTTCACGTAGGACATTTTTCAGAAGTCACTATCACGGCTATTCCTATTTAACAAAGAGCCCGTCGGGTATGTCCCATAATTTGCATGACATAAGGTCCTAATCGATAATAATGTATCTCTTAAAATACCTGTTAAATCAAATGAATAATATTTTTATCTTTTAACACACAAATTTATAATATTTTAAAATTTTGTAATGTTTATACATAACTTAGAAATTTCATAATACTTCCTTATTAATATTAAAATATATTAGACAAGTTTTTTACTGTATCTAATTTTTTTAACTGTACTAGACTTGGTCATTGGCTTAGTAAATACCATTTCTGAATCCCACTAATTGCTTAGTATCAGGAAAATAAAGACTTTTTCGTCATTACATTAATCTCTACCAAAGGACAGAGTTTGCCAAAGTCAGTGTGTTTTCCAGGAGAAAAATTCTGTTTAGTATAAAGCTAATATAAGCCACCTGACTGTCATAGCTAGATTCCCAAGGATTCTTCACTATTAATCCTGGCTTACAAGAGTGACAGTAAAAACACCTATTTTAAGAAGGGATTGTAAAAAAATATATACTTAGTTGATGATTACTATAAAGTTCTTACAATCTTTAGCCATTCACAATTCATTTGACTGGCCTGTTGGTCTAGTGGTTAGTGACCCTGACTGCTAAGCCGGAGGTCGTGGGTTCGATTCCCACCCAGGACAAATCTTAGTGTGATGAGCATGATTGTCTGTTCTGTGTATGGGTGTAATTTATCTATAATATGTATGTATTGACAAAAAAAAATGTATATAAGTAGTTTATCAGTTGTTTAGTACCCATAACACAAGCAAATATAATTGCTTAATTTGGGGCTAGATGGCGCTGTGTGAATGTGGTAGAATATTATTATTATTATTATTATTATTATTCTTCTATTGCTTTAGCCTCTATATCACTTTCAATCAATTGCAATGCTCTGCGAATCACTTTATTATTCAACGAAGACTGGCCTATTTCGTTACAATACCTACAACCGATATATTAATTAGGTCATTGTTTAACCTACTTTGTTTCAAAATAAACTTTCTCTATTATAATCACGAATATACTTGACTTCAGCATTGAGTGTTAAAATCGTTCATTTGCGGACGCCCTAAAATAAAAGTGACAGCATATGACGTCATGGGTCGACGACATTAGGTATGTGTTCTATTTTAGAAACGTTTTGACAATAGTTTTCTTTTATAATTAAGTTTATGGTGTTATAGATAACGGCCTTTTTAGTTTTAGTAATGCAGATAATTAAATTTACTTTTGTAGTTTAGTTTTTATTTAGTTTAAATTAATTCAGTACAGGTTACTTAGTTGAATAATTAGTAGATGTACTTGTGAAGTATTTAGTTTCTTAAGTGTCTAGAGAGGCGTGGAATACAACCTATTGGGAAAATCAATACCTAACCTGTAGGCGGTGGAAAGCGAGTCTGCAATTTTATATCAATTCTGGCGCCAATTGACCTTCGTCAATGTCCACAATAACCAATTCAATCTAAATTTAGCATCCAACAAATATTTTGAATCTCGAATTGCAGTAAATTTTAAGAGTGCTAATGACTGATGGCAAATGAGGATTTTGAATTTCGAATTCATTTAACGCTCAACTAATTTAGAAGCTGGCTGGTTATTTTGAATTTAAGATTTAAAAAAATAAATTGTTCTATTGTGTTTTGGGTAAGACTCACGTAAGAGAATGTATCATCAAATTAACGGGCAACGACCTTGAACCCCGCTGAGGCCAATTCACCGGATGACAACCCCGAATTGTTCCATTACGACATATCAGCAGTAATGACAATTGAGAGTTAAAATTTTCGGGATGAGTCTTTTTTGGCGTTTATTTTATTTTCAGTATAAAAAAATAAGATCTGTATCGACTGCCTCGGTAGTTCTGTGTACAAAATACCAGACAGAGATTCCAAGTTCGATGACAGTGTCGGTTAAAGTGAATCTAAGTCTCACTCCGGAATTTTAGTCAAGAATAGTAATAGGCGCGCGCCGTGTTACATGGGGCTTATCATAGGTGGCCTAACCTAGATTTTACACCTGTCTGCTAACCCCTTCAAGAAAAACTCAATGCTATAGATAGAATAATTAGTTCTAATTACAAACAAATAAATTTACCGTACATCAAAAAACGTATCATAAAAACCAGTAATCTATATTGCATTCCACTATTAATTAAAGCTAAATAAAACGATTGATCAACGCTGTACTTTACATACGACATTCTAACACTGACATGTCAGTCCACGTGTCAGTTTTCGAAGGGTCAATGACACGAGTGCACTTTGACTCGCCTAGTAATTGTTTAGTTTTTCATTTCATCGGCTGTACTTATTATGCGTTTTAGCTACTCATGTTCGTTTTGTATTTAAATTATTTTATTCGTTTAGAAAATAATAGATTCTGTTTTTCATTTGAATTTCAAAAAATAAATATGTATTCAAATTTGGAATAAATTTGCTAAAGAATATTTTTAAAAATTTAAAATTCGAATCTATAAATCTTTAAATAATGTCTCAATATTTTTTTCGCAACGACATGTTGTATACAGCCAGTGTTGTCTAATGAATGGCCTTCACTAGATATAAGTGCAATTGAGTTGTACACATATTTCGTAGTCTCTGAAAGAATGTTGCCATGCTATTTTTGTAGAGCTATTTTTAATTTTTAAATAAACAACAAATAATTGTTACTAATCTTTTTGTGTAGGTATGTCACAGAATGACATAATATCGTCATAGCTTAACCCAAATGTAACTAATTAACCTGGTTAACAAAACAAAGAAAAAAACTAAGACTTAAGTGCGGAAAATTAAAATTTGGGGCGTAAACATTTAAATGTAATTTAGGGCGAACAGATAAATGCATTGATTGTAAATAATTTGTTAAAATTTAGGACAAGACGATGACATCATGAACACTTACTTTTAATTTTAATGATATACGACCTTGTGTATAAGGCCTGGATAAAATAATTGATGGGATTTCACGCTATGCAGAATCAAATTTTTAAATTACTTTTACCTATTTTTTGAAATATCAAATTTGTATTTAGATGACAAAACTAAATCGTGATGTCATCTGGTGATTGGCACTCGCTTCATAAGCACAGGTTTGTAGATTCCAATCTAGCCAAACAAGAATGGACTGTAATGTTCAAGAAATTACATAGGTATCAATTTATCGTGTTGACCTGTCACATTAGTCATTTCACGGTGTGGAACCTTTGACCTCGTGTTTATGAACCTAACCCAAACGCCATATCTAGAAGAACATCACGAATTTCAACGAATTTCAAAATTGTTTATAACTCTACAATATTAATTACAGAAACTAGCTAATAAATGTGTCCTTTTTGTTTGCAAACAATACTATTATAGGTACCTATAATCTGTGTTTTTTAACTTTTTCATTTTATTTTATGTAAGTTTGTACTGCGAACAAACAAAAATATTCTTTATTTTCTTCTTCTTTTAAACTTTATTTGTATTTATCTGCGAATCGATAGCACAGTGGTATTGCGTATAAACATTGATGGGCTACATATCTGCCTGCTCTATCATCACTGTTAAAAGACGTCCACTGTTACACATGGGACGACAATGAGTTTTGCATAATGTAATTAAAAACCTGCCATAAGGGTACTTATTTGCACTTCGACCCTTTGAAATCTGCTGTGCTCTTACTTTTTACTTTTCTTTTAAACCACCCTTAGGAATGCCAGGCGATCTTCAGTATTTATATTACAGTACTAGACATCCGCCCTCGCTTCGCTTCGATATCAAAAGTTTTATTTGGTCTCACAAGAAACGCCTACATAAAGTATGATTGCAAAATTGCCTACGTCTGCGATATATTATTTCTATAATGCAAATTTACTTTTGCTGTCTTCTGAATTGCAAATTTACAAATATTGTAATTCTAAAAATTGCTAAAAAAATATGTTAAACATAATAAAATATAGCCTGTTAATAACTGCTTCATTCATTGATTTCTATAGGTAAAAGAAATTTTCAAATCGGTGTCATAGATTTTTAGTTAAATCGTTACAAACAAACAAACACGAAAATCAAATCTTTTCTCTATCTAATATTAGTTTAATATATCATTATTAAAAGTCTAAAAACATTTTTTACAGGAGGCTATACTCCATAATAGAGCAAATAATATAATAATATAATAATAATATGATATATTTTTTTTTTTTTTTAATATAATAATATAAATAACTTACTACTAAAAAGGTTTTGATTTTCTTTCAAGATTTTGTAAAAATAATTACGTTACCGTTATGAAACTACGATAAGATTACTTATCTATGACATCACTTTTTATCGCAAAAATAATAGAAAAATAATATTTAGCAAAATCATGACGAAAAACTTAAACGTCAAAGGTCATTGACCTAGGACATGATAGTGATTTCGACAAATCTTAAGAGCTCTGTTTACACCAATTGTAAGAATAATGATATATGCACTTTGCTCTAATAATTTGTTCACCTACCAAATAATAGATATAACATACGGTACAATACAAATATTTAAATAACGTATCAACAGAGCCCAATCACATTTATATGCAAATAATGGAAAACATTAAGAAATAATACTGGCCATCAGAGCAATGGTTAAAATTATTTAAAAAAAGAACTCTATAAAAAAGATTAATATAATAATTAAAAAAAGAAATTTGAATTTGAAAAATCGACTATCAGAACGTATGTGGAGCTTAAAATAATACAGATAAAATAAGTACCTCTGATCGAATTAGCGGCTTTCTTATCCATAAACATTCCGGATATTGATGATCCAAACATGCCATCACTACTCCCTGGTGGCGGGGAGGTGCTGTCAGCTACAGATCCTGAAGTTACGTCCATCCCCATCTGATTGTGCATCACAGATTGCACGTCAGTATGGGGTTCCCGTTTCAACTGCATGCCTTGTGGTAATCCCTGTGACTGGTGCAGCATGGTTGAAGCCGACGAATGCCCTCCGTGCTGATCTGGAGGCCACTGAGATCCGAACAGATCGTGGAACTGGTTGCTATTCATCATTCCAAACTCAATTTTCGGATTCTTCTCAATGTTTTCTTTTTAAAGTTTGTTGTGTAGAAAAATTTAAGTTATTTTGGGCCAATGATTTTGTGTGTTCGCGAATTGAATTCGCATTGCGGTTAACACTAGTATCACTGTGTTTTTGGTGTTCCAATTGATAGTTTCTTTTTAACTTTTTATTCGACTATGTCGGTAAGGCAACTGTTTTGTGTATGTTATGTTTTTAAACCAGAATTTTTCTTCGAAAAACTATGGCACTCCCAATTTAATGTTTCTTCAACTTGGTTGATTTAAGCACCAAGGTTTTAAGTTTTAACTGATAAATATATTCCGGCCCAACGGTGATGTAAGATTTCTTTTTGCGAAGTTTATTTCAGGGATTATCTTTTTGAAGAGCAACAAATTTTTTGGCATTTTGTCTCCGTGATTATGTTTTGTTTGCTTCCTTTCCTCTTAAATAAACATTATATAAGGCACTGTTTAATTTATTGTTACTATTCACTTGTTCCCTTATTCTACTGCTTTTGTATTATCTCTTTATCAAAATTTGAATAACACAAAAATCTGCAAAGAGAAAACCGAAGCAGGGAGGAAAATTTATTTGAATTTTAAAAAGAGATTAAAGAATGCCAATTTTGTTTACTGCCTTTGATTTTAGATAACCGAACAGAGCTGCTCAATTATCTAAAATCCGTTATCCGAATTTACATGGAACACAGAATTCAAATTTTAAATTTAGCTATCGCTAGCCACACGTTCTATTTTCAAAAAGAAAATATTATATTGATGTCACTGTTGCACTTATAGGCACTGTCACTTGTTTTCTGTTAAAAAATAACAATACGCGTTCACCTCACACTGCTGGAAAAAATTTGTACGTTATATGTTTGTACTATAGGTTGTGCACAACTCGGCTATGCGACGGCAACTGGCAAGTCCAAAGATGTTGACGCCAGAGCGGCCCGAACGTGACTGACGCATTGACGAATCTTCGGCCAGGCTCACGAAAAAATTATATATTTTTTCATTCCGACCGAATAATCAACTTAGCTCATAGCGATAGTTCAGTCGCCCCTGCGCGTCGCGAACTATGGGAAAATTTCTTTCAATATTATTCTTTATGGTGAATACTAGAGTGGTACGTTAATTAGCGGCTCTATACCTCCAAAATCGCTAACAAAATTTACGGAAATATGTGTAATTGCTGTGTAATTAAGAGACAAAATTGCCCATCAGAGTCGCGGGGATCACAAGGCGTTATTTGTACGTGTGAGTACATCGGTGTCGTGCACGGATACAGCGGCGCGCGCACACACTCGCACAGGCGTCACACCGGTTCATTGACCCCGGGACCCAAACAAAGTAGATTTCGGTGAAATGCTGTTGAACTATAGTTTTGAATGTGGAATCACTGAGCGATATTACATCGCCGCCTTCTCTGGCGAATTTTTTCGCCAATGTATTTGATACCTATTTTGTTTCTTCGCTCGTTTTAAAATGGAATTATTAATTGCATATATCAAATATCTAAGTAGATTTTTGGCTGTCTAATTGGAGTTTAGAATAATTGCACCAACAATTTATTCGTACAAGAATATTTTATGTATTTATTTCTTTTATTAAAATTACATAACTAGGTATTATATATATATATATAACAACTTTGGTATGCAATTATAAACAGATTTATTTTTAATTAATTATTAAAATATAATGAAGCCTAATAATATTATATTGTAGGTATGTTAATTAATCATTATATCCTTATAACCTTTCTAATTCATAATTTTAATTCATTCAAAACTACTGTT
Source organism: Parascotia fuliginaria (assembly GCA_963082885.1). Classification (NCBI taxonomy): domain Eukaryota; kingdom Metazoa; phylum Arthropoda; class Insecta; order Lepidoptera; family Erebidae; genus Parascotia; species Parascotia fuliginaria. Next base: position 6,554,781 of record OY720198.1, on the reverse strand, counting down.
GTTTTCATGCAGTCTGATACTAGTGTTAAGAGGTCACTGACCCAGGAAAAATGTTGTCAACCGCAAATAATGTAGGCACTGTATTTGTTTACAATCCTTCCTTTATGATTATGACATCCCAAAAAAGAAAAAGAAATATAAATAAATAAGTTTCTTAATTTGAATTTAGAAATAGGTAAGTATAAAATTAAAAAAAAAAATTTTTTTCATTATTTTAAATTAGAAAGAAATTCTCTTATTTGAAATTCAGTTTAATATGTTTAGTTTGTAATAATTTCATAATCCGTTTGCAACATATAAATATTTTAAATATGACGTTTATAGAGATTATGCGATTCATATTTTTTTATTCTAAGTTAAAATAACAATATGTCAAATTTATATCAGTGACAGAGATCATTCTCTATGACTTTAAGGATTTTATTATCTGTAAAAATAACACATATGTGTTTTATGGCTTCTATTGTCCGAAAAACATACAAAACAAAAGTATCACGGTTAACTATCACGTTTTATATTAAAAAACACCGTAATTTAGAACAAAACATTACCGTATAAAGGCATAGGCCATTAAGTTTTACTCTCACCATCATGTATTCCATTAATCGTGGAAAAAGTTTTGGAACTATGTATGTATTTTATTATGACTTTAAATTCTTAATAAATTTATTGTTTAATTATTTTCAAAAACGTACATTTAAAACTATGTTATTCTTAAATTAACTGAGAAACAAAATTTTGTTTTTAAACTTAAAAATATTTTAAGATATATAAAAAGTCTGTTTTTATCTAATTATTAATAATTGCGATAAATAACATTTAAAATATATTTTTTAATTATTTATTACGTATAAATATTATCAATTCAATTCCAATTTTTAAACTTAATCTTTAACTAAAAAATGTAAAATAAATAACCTTAAGTAGAAGCCGCCAACCTTGCAAAAGAAAGAGACAGTGAGTTCGTCTCATATCGTTGTCCCTTTCAAACACGCGGGCTAACGACCTATTGATTTGGGACCACGTGCTTAGTTCCGTTCTAGCCCACAGCTGGGCATTGAGTTAACGCGCAAAAAGAAAATCGCGCCATTTTTCAACAAAGAAACTGATGCATCTGGCTTGCCAAGCCAAAATATATCTTCCTTTAATTGGCATAATTAATTCCAAAGAGGTTTGAATACTGAAGTTTCATCATTTTTTAAAACTGGCAATGAGTGCCACGTTCAGTAGTGTTTTATACAGATTGCCATGGACAGGTCTCGGGTTCGATCTCGGTAAAGGTAAAGTGAGCCCTGTGATGCATCTGGCTTGCCAAGCCAAAATATATCTTCCTTTAATTGGCATAATTAATTCCAAAGAGGTTTGAATACTGAAGTTTCATCATTTTTTAAAACTGGCAATGAGTGCCACGTTCAGTAGTGTTTAACAGATTGCCATGAACAGGTCTCTGATTCGATCTCGGTAAAGGTAAAGTGAGCCCTATCTTTAAAGTTATGGCCGGCAAGAGGGAACAGGCTTGCCTCACGTCACATAGTATTCAGTACAGCTGCAGAAAAGTAGGTATTATGTAGCACAGCCTATCCCTATGGGCAAAAGACGCTATTTTTTTTGTCTATACTATTATATAAAGCGGAATTTGTTTGTTTGAACGCTATTATCTCTGGAACTACCAGTCGGATTTGAATAGATAGATAATCCTTTTAGCGTATGATAGCTCAGTTCTTGAAAAAGGTTTATAGGCTATGTAACATCATATTACCGATGGGAACAGAGCAGAGACCAAAGACGCGGGTGAAGCCTTCTGGAAGATAGTTGTTAATAAAAGTTGAAAGTATAAAAAATGCTGCTTTTTAAATTGAAATTGTTAGCGTTTAAACAGAGCATTTAGACATAAATTGTTAGCTAACATTAAATAACACAAATAACACTACATACTATTAGGTATCACTTAACAGATATTCGCTACTTTTAGCACTTACGACTTATATATTTACTACCAAAATGACATAACTATTACTAAAGTGCATACACACAGATGATTTCTTTGCACTTCTGCGTGAGAAAGTAGCCTCCCTCGTGCACAGGCTGTGAAGTAGCACCAACAGTAGGTATATACTAAAAATGTTAGCAGAAAATGAATGATTATATGAAAAATATGAAAAATGATGGATTCATAGATTTACTGAGCTGCATATCCTTAGAACAGCAGAGTCCATAGACAAGTGACATAGATTTCTATTCTATTTTATAGCATATTTAAAAGCTAACGACAACATTGTCGTTAGCTTATGTCAGTCCCATACATTTTTTAATCCACTTTATGAATAGAAAAGAAATCTGTGCCACTTGTCTATGGCCTCTGGGTGAGTCTGTCAATCGGCGTCACCTATCTTTGATTCGCAATACCTATATTTAATTTCCATTTTATTATAATAAAAAAAAAATATATTTATTATGTGTATAATTTCTTTGTTTAGTATTTTTTTTATATTTTATTTCTATATCTGCAAATAAACGATTAATAAAATTATTAAGTAATTTTAAAAATGTCATAGGAACTTAGAAATACACTTTCTGACACAGACTAAATAATATTAATTGTATTTGAAAACATAGCTTTATTTATCGGCAAACGTAGCAAACGAAATAGCCAGCTGATGGTAATTAATAAATTAAAGCCTATAAAATTGTATTAAAAATAAATAATAAGCAGTACCATAATAATTAAACCGTATCATACATTTTTACCTTCATCCATCACCGTAAAGCCGTTTGCTGGACATATTAAAGTCTCTTCCAAAGGAAAAAAGATTGTCATACAGGTCCAATTTCTCCCTTTTCCTCACCTCTCTCAATATACTTTCACATACCCCACTCCCTTCACGGTAGTCAGCGACTTCGCAGAGTTCTTGACATTGCAGGAGCAATGCCAGAGACTCTGAGTCGTCCATGAGCGACAGTTACCACTTACTATCACGTGGACTGTGTGCTCGTCTGCCATTATCAGCAAAAAAAAGTATTCAACACGCTTAGCTGAAGTTCCCTACAACACAGCTTCTTCCTTTGCGTCAAATGCGTCGTCAAATCTAAAAATCTTGAGAAATCTTTGCTCCTTACCTATAAAAGAACGAGTTGACAACATGACCCGATCAACTTATAATTATGACTGTCGATCTGTTATCAAATGAACCAGACAGCCTATTGTCTACTTTGATAGTGTCTGCATAAAATTATCGTGTCTGCAATCATGGCCTACTTACATATTTGGCGTTACAATCAGTCAATAGCATGGCTAGACAGTAATGATAAATATCATAAATTCATAAATCATCATGATATATGAAGGCGTAGGTGGTCTAAAATGTGGCACCACTTCGTCTCTGTTTTTTTTATTGCTGAAGAAAAAGGTAAGAAAAATGGGAGAAATTGGCTTTCAGGGACTATCAGTGTTTTTTTCAAATTAGCTTATTATATTACCTAGCCTAGGTTGAGAATGCTTTGAGCGTTAAGTTCGCCGTTGTATCTTTATGCATGAAGATAAAATAAATTACACCACTCTGTCAACAGTAGTGGAGTCTAAAGGACACCATCCCAAAATGCGTGGTGTGTAGTGAAACTGCTCTCATGGTGATTCCTATTATGGCGGCTTTATGAGACGTTTTTCCTTGTCTTGCTTAAAAGATTCAGAATCCGTAATAGATTAGTATTATCAGAAAAATGGTGTGCTGGCCATCACTTTAGCGCGATTGAAAGATCTTAGAAACTCCTTATTACTGAAAATCTCACGATGTTTTCCTGAAACTGGCCTGTTGGTCTAGTGGTTAGCGACCCTGACTGCTAAGCTGGAGGTCGTGGGTTCGATGCCCACCCAGGACAAACCTTTGTGTGATGAGCATGATTGTTTGTTCTGTGTCTGGGTGTAATTTATCTATAATATGTATGTATTTACAAAAAAGAATGTATATAAGTAGTATATCAGTTGTTTAGTACCCATAACACAAGCAACTATAATTGCTTAATTTGGGGCTAAATGGCGCTGTGTGAATGTGTTAGAATATTATATATTATTATTATTACTGGACTTATAAGAAAAAGTTTAAAATTGCCAAGCCGCGCTTGCTCAATAGCAATCGTTGTGATCAATCCTTGTCTTCTCTATATGAGAAGAGATCTTTCCCTTTAGTGGCATAATAACGGGATGATATGTTGGGGCCCTACCATAATCCCCTATAGCAATCTTATTGTAACCTTTCTGTCTCTATCTTTGATTTAATGGTACAAAAGAAAAAGACAAATCACAAGGTAACATTAAAATATTACTGCTGTAAGAGGTGGTGGTTGGCTACCTGATGATGACAAAAATACAAAACTGTAAACTGCTCAGTTAAATCCCGGAACGAATAACAAATTCGATGCCCAGTTGATGTATTATAGAATTACAAATTTCGGGACACTTTCCGTGTGAGTTCATTGAACTATTGAACTTTGCGCGTTTGAACCTTAGACAATGAAGCTTTGGGTACTTTGGGATAGGTATTTGGGTACTTTTAGGTACTTTTTTTTTTTTATATACGACTAAGGTGAGAAACAAACAACAAAAAATTTACTAATCACCTGCTAAATCTCATGTGGAGTACCAATTGGGTTGCTAAAAGAATGAATAGTTAGTTTAATTTGATCTAATTAGTAACTAATTAGATCAAATTAAACTGAATATAATTAGTAAATTTTTCGTTGACCAGTCTTTCAGAAACTGGGGGTAAGTATAGTATACAGACTATCTAGACTTATTTTGGTATAAAAAAAGTATTTTTTTTTTTGCTTTCATAGTATTTTTGGGGATGATAGTTAGTAATGGTATCCGGTCTAGATTAAGGACACTATATCTTTAAGTCTTGTCTTGTGTAATAATGTCTGAAGGAATACCGGGTAGGTAACTGCATAATAGATCACCTTACACCAGTGAAATTAGACTTCTAAAATATCTACTAGATCTAAAATACTGTTTCAAAACAGTTTTTAGTCTCTACATTTATTTTTTAAATAAATTCACGTTACGTCATCACTACACGCATCTCGACTCAAATTAAAAACAAAAAACTTTCACGAAAATTGAAAAAGGAACTACAGACAACGGATGTCCGCCAATCCAGGCAAAGGGACGTCAATCTCGCATCTAATAAATCGGCGATCGATATCGGCCAGCGTTATCGCTAGCGATTACTGTGGGTCCGCGGTTCGTCGCAGTTCGTACATCGAACCCCGAAATCGCTGAGTTCAACGGCCAGTTTTCGTCTAGTCGACGCGTTGGCGATTGGCGATGCATTCGCGAAACACTATTGGGCAGTTTGAATTTGGAAACGAATGCAGAAATAGGAAGTGTTTGTGTACTATTTTTAAAATGTTTGTAAGTACAAATATTTAAAACAATCACAAATTCAAATTCAAATATGTAATTGTTTTAATTTTACTTTTCTTTTTATTATCCAATAAAAGTGACTGCCTGTGCCTGTCTGGTAAGCAGCCAGTATACTCCAGAAAGGATGGTTATCATCCCAATTGTTATCTATAAAATATAATACGGTATACTTTCTTTAAAGGCCTAAGATGATATTACAATTATATTATATTGTACGGTAGTAGATCCACGCTGATTTCAGCATGAATGGGCCGGATCGTCCGGGGAAGTACTACCCTCTCATAGAAGATCGACTTAAGAGTAGTAGTATCCGTACTACTGCGTTTCGTTCGGTGAGTGAGAGCGCCGGAGGCCTAATTTCCCCCCTTTCCTCTTTCCTCACCTCCCTCATTCCCTTCCCCTAACCCCATTCCCAGCCGCCATAGTGGAGGCCACCATACCAGCAGTTTAAGACGATGGCTTTTGGTATAGTTGCCGCCACTTCTGGATTCCACTGACTGCTTACCATCAGGCGGGGTGGAGTCACTTTGGTAGGCTATAATATAAAAAAAAAAAAAAAAAAAAAAAATAGGTGTATTCTGTAGTAAAATTCTTAATAACCCTTAGTCTAGAATTATGGCCGGCAAAAGGCACAACCTCAAAATTTAATCTTTGCACAACCTCTATTACACGTACACTGTTAGCTAGCGAAACTTCTGCCTGCCCTATCAGAAAAAGGTGTGAATGACATTAGTCTATCTAGGTCGACAGACATCAAATCTTTATAAAAAAATGTTTTCTCGCTTTCCATTAAGCTCTGAGCTAACATTTCATACAAACAAAGCTAACCGGGTTACGATCATGTGATTAACATTAAAAACAACCAAAACGCCGACGAATTCACTGGTTATAGTAACAATTACAAACTTAGGATAAAGAGAACCTTATGATATAAAGGGTAGAGGTGTAATTTGAGTGGCAGATCTGAAGAGATGTTATCTTATTTTGTTGAATATTAGGCGATTTTAGGTCAAAAAGGCTAACTTGGAATAGTATTATTTTCTCTAAGATAGGGGTGTAAAAAAGTAGGTATACCAGGCACAATGCCAGGCTTTCCTTAGGATTTTTTTTACAAAAATTCCATATTCTTTTTTTCTTTTTATTCTTTGAAAAAAAGTCAACTCCCGCCCTAGGAAACAAGTTCTGTGTCACAGGGGACTTTACAAACATACACTTAACAGACACAAAGACCCAAACTCAGAACAAATATTTATGGATCACACAAAGTTTTGTACCGTGTGGAGATCGAACCCACAACCGTAGACAAAAAGAATTAATATTAGCACTTTTGGAAGGCTCGAAGACCAAACATCTAAGCCAATCATAGACCAAGAAGTCGTGATGGTCTAACGGTTGAGACACCAGATGTTGATGGCTTTAAACCGAGCATGAACCGATGTGCCTTTTTTTAATTATTACGTACTGTCTTTTTAATCTTAGACATTACTGACTTACGAAAAAAGAAAACATTGTGAAGAAAACTAAATTTAAAAATCTGAAACTACCAACCTTGAGAAATCGTGGTGATTAATGCTCGCATATTCTCTGTATGAAAGAGGCCCTTATCCCAAAAGGAGAATAGCTTGTTTAGTTCAGTGATCTAATTAAATGTTTAAGGAAAAATAGCCGTCATAGTTCGGACATTGACCTTAAGGGATAGTCGCATTCGCCAAATAAGCGAATTTTTATACTGAAGATAACTGACTTGTCTTTAAATTTCTAACGTCATAAAATCAAACGCTACTTTTAAATAAATAAAAAAATAAATTTCGAAATTTAAAAAAAGTATATAACGAAATTTATAAGGATATGTTACTTTTATTAGTTCCAAATTTAAATTAACATACAAATTATATTTATGTATATTCCCACCTGTTTAAAAAAAAATAGAACTGGATCTGTAATGTTCTTGGACATTTTTTTTTATTAGCACAAAGTGATAATTTATTCTGCCTTGTTCAAATATAGAACTCACTTTTGTAAAATGTAACCGATATTTCCATTTTTAAATACTAGCATTTGATTTTTACATTTATAAAAGAACTCATTCTCAACTTTTCTTAGTAACAGGAGTTTTATAAGATGGAAAAATCACAAAAATGCGACCGGGAAGTGTATGCTTGGCGATAAGACGAGTCGGTTCCTTCCACCGGCCCACGTGGTGGGTCAACGTCTGCCCCACTGCGCACTGGGGTCGCTGAACCGAACACACCACGCACACACTCAACAACGCACACCAGCACTCATCACGCACACAATAGCACTTTACGAGTAACTCATCGCACTACAAACACATGTAAGTGCTTTGCTTATGCGCATCAGATGGGCGTTAACGTACAGGTGACTAATTGTATGTACCTTTTAAAAGCCTTTTTACGATTGTAAGGTTGTACATATTTGAATTAGGAAGTGATTAAAGAGACGGTGAATTTTTTGAAAAATTGCTTGTGATGTAAATGAAACGTGACTAATAAACACACCTTTTATCCCTAAAGGAAGATGCAGAGACGTTACATGCTATTTAAGCTTCTATATAATAAGGATTTAGCGCCATTTTCAGACAAACTCCAGAATCCGGGTTAAACGAGTATCGTATTTCTCGACAGAAAAATCTAGTACTGAAATCGAACTTGAAACCCAGAGAAAATCCAAAATACCACTGGACCACGGATGCAGTCTACTTAATTCATAAGAATTTATTACATAAAATAATGAAACATCTAATTGGTGGTTATTAAACAAAATATAGTAGTAGGTATGGGTATGTGATGCTGATGGCTGATGAGAGCAGCTTTGGACCGGTTCTTGGAGTATGTCCAGCTGAGGACGTCTTCGTTTACGATGAAATATCTTACGACATAAAATTTTAGTTATTTATGTTGCACAATAATTTTATATTTATGACTACCCTTAAATATGCCAATATTTTGAAGCAAACATGTCAATTGATTACGTTAAAGTATCAAAGCAGAATAAAGATTTTAGATTCTTTTTTAATCTACATATTATATGCTAATCGTTTGAATTCTTGCATTGCGGTTAAGATTACTTGCGAATTACCGCCTGTTAAATAAATATTATAGTATACGAGCATAATATTCTCTATATACAATAATTGATGGATCACACGGATTAACAAATGGTTTTTCATAAGTGACAAAATGATTTTATTTCTAAAAGAAAAAAAAACAATTAATTAAATCAAAAACATAAATTAGTTAAAACGAAAAAAAACATAAAATAAAAACAGTAAAAATGTGTATAAACTTATCTCTGTTTTATTTCAATATTTTAGTATCATAGCTGAAATTCTCAGACAAAGCAGAAGTTTATAGCTATACTAGTTGCACCTCATGGCTTCGCCCACGCATAAAATATATTTTGTATCCATCGCGAAATAGACCTTTTTTGGGATAAAAAATAACCTATGTCCGTCTCCGACATCGAATCTATGTACATACCAATATTCATCGAAATCGGTTAAGTCGTTTAAGCGCTGAGACATACACACAATTTTTTGCATTTATAATATAAGTAGGAAGTATTCATAATTTGAAGCCCAGAGAGAGCCCAGAAGTTTTTGAGTGTCGAGAATGTATAGCAAAAATATTCAAAGATCAATGACCTTATGAAAAGCTAGGCCTCGTCGTGTTGTATCAAATCGTGTTGTAGTAAAATTTTGTTTTATGGGGTTAAAGCTTATTCTACAAAAATATAAAAAAATGTACTTTGTTTGTATAGTTTTCGAAGTATTTTATTTGAGAGTGCCAGAGGCCCAATTTTCCTCCTTTCCGTTTTCCTCACCTCCCACAATCCTTGTACCTACCCCACTCCCTTATCAAACAATGAACATGTCTCAGGATCATCATTGTCTGAACATTGTAGACTCAAAATTAAATTTTATAGCTTCTACAGTGTACGTAGCGGCTTCCTGGCATTGCAAGCGCAATGCTTGAGGCTCTGTCGTCCATGAACGACAGTTACTATTACCATCACGTGGGCTGATTACTCGTTTGCCACTGTTGGAACTATTCCGGTCCGATCCTCTGTATCTGATCCCAGAGGACCGGTTTATTTTTATTTTATTTTCTATTCTGGTCTGATCCCCTGTGTAGGGGATAAGAAACAAAAGATAAATATATACCTGATGGTAAGGGTTACCAGTTACCATAACCTCTGGGCTAGGCTGTTTTAACAACAATAATATGAGAACACAGCCCAGCCGACCCTGAAGGGAGAAGAGGATAGGTTACCGAGGTTATTGGCCCTCCAATGCTCCGAGAATGAGTGACCTAGCTGATTGGCCCTCAAATGCTCCCATTCACCACATGAAATGTGAAAGGCAACTCACACTTCACACCTATATTCTGTAGGAGGGTAAATACTTCTTTGATTGGTCCGGTGTGCACGATTGTATTTTAGCTTTAAGATATGTAAATGAGGTCCAACAGAACACGTTGCTTGATAGAGGGTCGAATGGGTAAGTCTAAGCTAAAGTATAAACACAATCCAAGTTTGAAGGTCCAATCGGCACTAGGAGGGTCCAAAGTGTCATATTTGTAAACGAGGCCCAAACTTAGAGGTCCTACGGGTACTCGTAATTAATGAAACAGTGCATGTGTTCCCACCTAATTATTATTTATTTATTTATTTATTACTTCATATACAGAGTATATAGGCGGACTTAATGCCAAAGGCATTCTCTACCAGTCAACCTCACAGGGTGATGCAGAGATAAAACAAATTATGAGCCTAGGTATTTTAAGCGGGGCGTGAAACACATCACATTAAGCTGCCGTAATAGAGGCCAACATACTAGTAGTTTGGCTTTTGGAATGGTGTCCACCACTTCTGGATTACACTGACTGCTTACCATCAGACAGAGTGGAGGCACTTTGGTAGGTTAACATAAACAAACCTGCCAACATAGTACCTAAGTTCGAGTCCCACGCATGACAAGTATGATCCATAAATATTAGTTCCGAAGTTTCCTAGTAAATATCTTTCAATTCTTCAAACCTCACCCCAAACTACCAGATGTTATAAGTCTGCCGATCCCCAGTTGCAAAAATAGCGTGATATTTTTTACCTTAATACAAATGTTCGTAAGAATAGGTCAGTAACTCATCAATACTGTACACTGTACACTAGTATAAAGGTTCAATGACAGGCCGTCGACCTCCGAATCTATACGAATTTTGCCGAATCTATGTCAGTTTTTAAATAGCTAGCTTTATTGCCGCGTAAAAGTTTGCGTCGGCCATCTTTAAGCGTATGGTGCAGTAATTTGAGATGTTATTTAAATTTCAATAATGCGTTTTATATTATTGCTAGCTGCGCCCTGCGGCTTCGCTTGCGCGTAAAATATGTTTTGTATCTCTCGGAAAGCAGACCGATTTTCGGGATAAAAAGTAGCCTACATCCGTCTCCGGCACCAAATCTATCTACATACCAATTTTTCATTGAAATCGCGGTTCAGCCGTTTAGGCGCTGGGCTAACAAACACACACATACACACAAACTTTCGCATTTATAATATTAGTAGGTTAATTTTAGAAAGTGCTTTTTTGGAGTCATATCATATATTATTTAGTCTAATTTTACGAAATGTGATGATTAACAACCAAATGGCCTGATGGTGAGTGGTTATCTTAACCCATGGACATGGATGTTTTCTAGGTAAGAGAAAGAATAGGAAAATTACCGAGAAGGTTCGGCGCTCTCCATTCATCAAACAAAACACTGTAGTAAAGATAATACGGTCGATATTCTGTGTGTATGTAGTAAGTACTCCTTCGGTCGATCTGGCCTATTCATACTGGAACTCGTACGGATTTACTACCTTAACCCTTTCATGGACACTACTGTAGGAACAATAGATGTTTTATTGACATCTTTCGCTACCATGTTCGCTTCATCTGTTGCTACCATGTAACTTGACTTCTCAGTCAAGTTACATGGTAGCAACAGCTGCTGGAAGAATGAGGAAATTATCACTTTTTACCTAGCACTAGATTTTAACTAGATTTTATAAATGTTGGTTATCAGTATCACACACTACACTACACTACACAAGGTTACTGACCGCTATGGTACGTTGACGTCCTTGACCCCTAGAACAACGTGATTAATTTTGAAAAAAGTTATTAATTTACGCTATAACTCAGCACTTCGCCTTCCACTTCCAGTCTACACCTTACAGGACGTCATACCTTACGTTTTCCAAGACGACTTTAATAATCTTACGTATTTTATTCATAGAAATACTATACAAATCATCAATCATTCAATAATACGTTTTTTACATGTTTAAGGTTTACAACCCCCGGATGAACGCCCTCTGAGGTCAACAACCCAGTAGGTTTTAATGAACCCCTATAACCTTTATATCTATCACAAATGTATGGGGCACTAGGCTTCGGGTGTTTGAACTGTCGTTTGAATTGTGAACTCACTGTAACCTGAGTGTTAGGGTTCAATTTCGGGTTAAAAGTAATCGATAGATTGTTGTTATGTATCTGTGTGTACTTAATAGTGTTGGCTACATATAAAGTGCTACACCTCAATACATTACATATTGTAATTTTACAACTAAATAAAGCCATACAGTTAATTTCTAGATAGATATAAAAATTTCAATTTAAAATTATCAGAAAAATTCAATCACATTTAAAAAAAAAATATTTTAAATTATCAAAAATAATTTGAAAATTCAATTTATAAATTAAATATATAAAATAAATTTTATTTCATTTTTAAATAATCAAAATGTTAATCGATGACAACATTTTCGCACGTATATCGATCACGCGAGGGGTCATTTCAGCATGGTACTTCTTTATGTCACGTATAAATCGACTAAGGTGGTTGACCTAACAACGATAACGACTAGGAAGTGCGGTTTTTTAATGATAATACTTGCGGGTTTTGATAATGATAGTAAACATGTCCATTTAGCTTAAAACTACTAGTGAGATGGGTCGTTGACATTGAACATTTTTATACATTAAATTGTTATTTTAAGATGCGTTAGTCTTTAAGCTTTATAATGGAGCAATGAGAGCATTAGTAAATAGTAAAGTTATTTTTGAGGAAATTTTTATATACTTATTTTATTATTGCCTCACTACCAAAGATTAAAAATAAAAGAACAGAACACAGTCAAGTCATGTCTTGTACTAAAATTGCATATGAAGCATAATCATAGAAAATATATGTCCTTCATATAATTTTTGATTTTGGCACAGGATCAAAGATCAAAATCACTGGCTTCGGAAGAGATTGTCAGCAAGCAGCGAAATCCACGAGACGCGGTTATTACTTAACTCAGGTGATCCCTTAGTTCAAGTGACTTAAAAAAAATATATAATTCATACAAAATGCCTAACAGCTAAACCTAAAATCAAAATCGAGACCTTAACTGAACTCGAATACCACGGAATACTAGACAACGCCCTATTATATAAAACAAGATACTCTACAGTCTGAAATTCTGAATCAATGGACTCTGGGTTAACGTTCGATGTCAACGCACGGCCTTCGGAGGGTTTGGCCTTGCGGGTTCGAATCCCATCTTACGTCACTGGGGTTGACGAGACATAGGCGAATGAACCCGGAAATATTAAAAAAATATATTTTTGTCTGATTTTGATTACGAATTATGGTATGTGTCATGATGATGAGAGATTTTCTAAATAATCATGTCTGATGAGATGACGTAGTATGTTTGCCTGTTGTGCAAGTACTTTGATGCTCATATGACACAAAACTCTGTCAAGTGTGATTTGTGTCTTTTATTAGTGTTTGTAAAGTACGACGTGATACGTGACGCAGGGCATGTGCTCCAAAGCTCCATGTCTGTCGTATGCCGAGTTTGTGGCGTCAACCTCGAGTATTGGAGATGTTGACAAATTCTTGTATAGCAGAGTGCCGAAATCACTAGACATTACTCCTTCCATTGCTATTTAAACATCCTAGTGGTTATGTTTAGGGAAATAGCTACTTACATGAGGAAAAATGAACTGAAATACGAGCGATGTTTTAGGCAAAACTACTGAACAATTGCTTTTTAATTTATTACTTTTCTATTTATTTAGTAAGGGTGTAAACAATAGTTAATAAACATAGTAACAAAATCTAAAGTTCATTTACCTTTAGAGCGCAATGACTTCTGAAAACTGACGACTCACCATCCGCAAACTTTGCTATATAACTTTGGATATTTTACAAAATACTAGCTTCCCGCAGCGCGGTTTCACCCGCGTCTTTGGTTACTGCTCTGCTCGTCGCCAGTAGCGTGATGTTACATAGCCTATAACCTTCCTCGAGAAGGGCTTCCTCTGGGCAAAAACGAAAAAAGAATTATTCAAATCTGACTGGTAGTTCCAGAGATTAGCGCGTTCAAACAAACAAACTCTTTCGCCTAATAGTATAGATAATATCACAACAACTACACTAGACCTAAATACGCATATATTATAGCTTGTGTTATGGGTTCTTTATCGCATACATACTTAAATACTTTTTTTGTAAATAAATACATATTATATAAAGAAACACCCACCAATGCAAATAGACATGTTCATGCACACAAATATTTGCACTGAGCGGGAATCTAACCCGCGACCTCTGCGTTTTAGTCTTTACACAATACCACCGAATCACAGAGGTCGTACTAATTGTAACTGTTGTCTTTCAAGCACTTTTCCTGCAGTGGGACAATAGTGGAGTGGTATGAATACTTTGTGTTCCGAGTTCATCTTTATGAAAAAGGTGGTATTTAGCACTAAGACACGGGCCTTTACCTACGGTATTTTGAACTGGACTAATTTGGTAGAAACTGATATATCAATACATCGATCGATACACATTCCTTTCTTTAAGTACAAGGGTAGCGTAGAAGTACTTTAACACACATAAATTATCACAAAATTTAAATACATGCTGAATTAATATAAGTAGTATTTACTGTAAATTTGGCACATTATTTCTTCACAACATATCTCGCAATTACTAGAAATTTAGTCTGATAAAATTAAAATGCGGCAACAATTTAAAAAAAAAATAAGGTATGTAAATACCTAATGCATGATCGCGTGAATTCCCGTATATTTAGTTCTATTTAATCCAATTTTGACTTTGATTCAATTTGATAAATTATTTTAAATCATGAATTTCTTGTAAAAACTTTTAAAATAGCCACGTGCTATATTTTTAACCTAAATATTACAAGTAAACAGTTTAGGGTTTCTAATAAATTTCAATTTCATTTATATCATTTCATTTTTAAATTATAAATTTTTATTTTACATTTTTTAAAAATCAATTAAAAATCAACTTTAAAGCAAGCAACAAATAACCTTACATTTTAAATTTTCATGCCCATGCAGAGTCCTACTGTCAGTGAGTTATTTAATAGTACTAAATATCGTCCATGACTTCGTTTTTCCGGTCCCCTAACATAGATGATAAATTACTTTGAAACGAAGATTATTAGAATCAGATCAGTAAATTATACAGATGTGTTTTAGGTTAAATAAATTAGGTATAAAAATATAGTCCAGCTGTAAACGTTTTTTTGCTGAAACGATGATGCCTTTTTAGAGTTCCGTACCCAAAGAGTAAAACGGGACACTATTACTAAGACACCGCTGTCCGTCCGTCCGTCTTCCACCAGGCTGTGTCTCATGAACCGTGATAGTTAGACAGTTGAAATTTTTACATATGATGTATTTCTGTTGCCATAACAAAAAATACTAAAACCCTGAATAACAAAATATTTAAGTGGCCTCCATACAACAAACGTGCTGATTTTATAGATAATGGCTCGGAAACTTTCGTGCGTGAGTCTGACTCGCGCTTGACTGGTTTTTTGTTTTTGGTCTCAGATCTAGGATAATGAGCCACTATATTCGATAGATTTTATTCAATTTTATAAGAGGAAACTAAGGCACTGTGCAAAGCCAAGTATAGCTTTACCTGAACAGACCAATTCGGCTATCAAGTAGGTCTATATGATGTCTATAGCAAACGCGTGTAGGTAAATCCACGCTGATTTCAGCATGGAGAGGCCGGATCAACCGAGGAAGTACTGCCCGCTCATAGAAGATCGACGTAAGAATTGTGTTCATGCTAATGTGTTTCGTTCCGTGAGAGCGCCGGCATGGCGGCAGCCTAAATACCCCCTCGGTCCTCTTCCTTTTCCCTTTTCCTTCCTCATCCCCTTCTCCGTGGTCGGTAACGGCATGGTTGTGTTTTCTAAGCATTATTACTTCTCCAATACTTGGAAAACACAGCCATCTCTATAGGTTATGGTTGCCACTTGCTATCAGGTATGCTTGTTTGCCACCAAAGTTGTATGAAAAAAAAATTTTTTTTGGGTAATGATAATGACTAAACGTATAAAAAAAATAGATGTTTGCTAAGTTTATCTACACTAATATTACAAGGAGGTAAGATTTGTATTTTGTATACTACAAATAAACTCAAAAACTACTGGATTGATTATAAAAAATATTTTACCATTAGATAGCTACATTATCACTGAGTAACATAGACTATATTTTATCCTCGTACTCCCACGGAAGCGTGAACCACGCGGGTGAAACCATGTGACGTCCACTAATCTTAAGTAGAATTAAATTTGATTTTAAAATACATCTTTCATACTAATAATAAACCGTGTAACTTGCAATTTGTAAACATCTAATAACGAATACAAAGTATCTACTTCCATAACCATTATCACATAAACAACAGTACCTATTATTTTACACCACAACAATTTACGTTGGCATATTTGAGCTTACAAGTAGCAACTACTCCTAGGTCGCGGCAACCAAATATGTTCAATGACCTTACATATAGTGCAATAACCTAATGGTATTTTCATTTACATTTTATAGTTTTTAAATTTAGATCACATTTGTGGAGATTTGCGAGTGACTGCAAGTATTGTGCAAGGTTGTGCAAGATGTTGAGGTTAGATTCCCATTTTTCACACGAAAAAAAATCATTGCATAATCCATAAATTTAATATTGGTGCGGAAACTTTTTTTTGTTTCTACTAGGCTTTTAGTTATTCATAATTACATCAAAATTAATACTAACTTTCATAATTACGCCTAGAAAGTTATTTAAACAACGAGAATATTAAGATGACTACTGTATAATTAATTAGCGATAAACATGAAATATGTGGATAATAATGTGTTATTTTTAATATTTACGAATTCTATTTTTAATTACTTAACATAATAATAAGGAAAACAAACTGAGTCGAAAACTAAAAGGATTGTTTAATCTGCGTTTTTTCTAAATTTAAATTAATAAAAACTAATATTTTTCAAAAGATTTAACAATATTTCAAAAAAAGAAAATCAAATTTCATAAAAATTCGCAATAAACCATACCCTACAACACTACCCTTTGAAAATTACCTCCATAATAAAAAAATAGCAGAGCCAGTATGAAACAGTGAACCAGCGCTCGGTCGTTCGTTGACCCCAGAATTTTGGCAGTTCGTCGACCCGGCCAGTGAACCGCTTATTTATAATGTGCGAGCAGGACGCGAGATCTGACGTCACTCGTCATCAGAATGAGTGTCGTCATTGACAGTTGCATCATGATGATGTTCCTTTTTTGAATGATGATTAATTTGTTCTTAAAGTTTGTTAATTTAATAATAAAGTTTGATTTTTTGTTTTATTTTGATAAAGCAAAATTGATTTTATGATTCATGGTGATATTTGATGTTTTTCCACCCATTTTATTTGAATTTAGAATTTGCGAAGTTATAGATTTAGTAATTATTTTATTTTATTTCAATTTTTTTATTTTGATAATATTTTATTATATTTAAAAATATTTAATTTTGTATGTTAATATTAATCAGATTTTATTTTTTAGTTAATATAAAAATAAATAATAATTAAAATCTAAAAACACACATACACTTTGTTTTAACATCACTTCGATTGATTTAAATTAACAATTGCCATATAGTGACCTTGGGTTATATAAAGTTACATTTTCAAACTATAAATTTCCCGTAATGAACTATAACTGCTCATAGATTTTTTTATAATAACCTACAAAGTAACTACACTCTGGCCGATGGTAAGCAGCAGTCCGTGGGAAACTGGGAACTACTAGTGGTGGACACCATTCCAAAAGCCTTTATATCAAACATTTTTAACAGTTGAATTTCCTTAAATAAAATCTAGGAACAGCCATCATAACCAGAGGAAAAGAATTACTCATCATCATCTTCCTCGTTTTTGAATAACGAGGTCAAACACGCAAGTGTCATTTTACGCGAAATAACAATATACGCATTGTCAAAAGTATGTCAATGACCCAGATAAATAAATTCATTATTAACAATAAATTGATACGATTTCCTTAGAACTGTTGAAAATATTTAACAGGAAAAGATGGTACTTATATCCTTAAGAATTCACCATCTAATATGCCAAGTTTGAACAGTAGGTCCTGGCTGGTTTCAGCGTGAATGGGTCGGACCGAGAAAGCACTACCGTCTTAGAGAATATCGGCGCAAAATATTCGTTTGTATACTAACGCATTTTGTTAGAAGAGAGGTCTCGGAGGCCCAATTAGGTACCCTCTTGGTCTTCCTTTCCCTTTCTCCCGCATTCTCTTCTACATAATCAGTTTGGTTATTTCTTACACAACCATAACAAAGTTGTATTACCAAAAAAATACATACACGACTATAATACCAACGTAATTTACTTTTTGTTTATAATGTATGTAAAGAAACAAACATATTAAACACAGTTGTACCCTCCAAAGAATTCTTCTTCTTATCGAGTGGTTAGTGGTCAACCTACTGTCAGGATTTGTTCAGGTCGCCCATAATTTATTATAGAGGCATCCGACTTGACCTAACGGCTGTTATCAACTTGGTAACAACCGGAACAGACTTTTAACGTGCCTTCCGAAGCACGAAGATGTTAAGATCAAATACCACTATGCGGTCACCTATCCATGGGTCAGCCGTACTATAAGTTGCTTAACCCGCTAATCGTTTACCGATCAGTGAGCGTAACGAGCGATGAGCAATGTCAGACTTATATTACACCATGTTTCGTCATGTTTCTTTTAAGGTACACAGAGGTCTAAGTGACTCTTAGCTTATAGGACTTAGAATCCTAATAAGAAGATTTTCAGATTGTAAAAAATATAGATTTTCTGGTTTTAATTAGGCACTAACTTTACTACGAAAGAAAACATTGCTAAAACATTTGTAAGAAACCCCTAAATAACAATATATTCAACATAGCCAAATATTTTTTGCGAGTTCATTGCACTTACTGATAAATATAATTTCGTCAACATACTGTAATTTCTACGCGGATTTATTTATTTAGATGAGTCATTTCATGAGGTATTTAGTTATTTTTGATGACTGGCGTAGCGGTAAAGAAATCGACTGCTAAGTCTCGGATTTGATTCAAATATTTGTGATGAATGAATTGCATTGGTCAAACTCAAACTCAAAGCATTTATTTTAGTTTGATCAGAAAGTATATGCTTATGAAAAGTTAAAATTATATGAAGTCAGCTAATTAACCTACAGCCAGTTCGCTGACGAGGTAGAGCTGTGAGAAGAACTGGCAAGAAACTCACGCCACTCTTTTCAATTGCCAGATAATTACAGTTTTAACAGGTTTGGGTATTTCTATGTAAAATATGTAGGTATATATTTACATAAAAAAATTATCCACTTTTTAGAGCCCGTAGCGGGTCACAAGCTATAACATGCAAATTTTGGTTGATAGGTGGCACTGGGTATTTGTTGTGATATATAAATATCACAATAAATACCCAGCGCCACCTATCAACCAAAATTTATACTTCCTCTATATAAATAGAGGAAGTATTGAGACGTCTCGATGATTCAGTGGTAGCTAATGTATACTGACTGCCCCACAGAGGTCGCAGGTTCAATCCCCGGGTCGTGTAAGTGATATTGAGTGCAGAGAAGTTCCATTAGCCTAGAGACTAAAATTGTGCGAATCGTGTGCCTACCCCTTCGGTTTAAAAGGCGTGAATGCTATGCTAGATGTTTTCTTCCGGGTTCATTTTAATATGTCTCGAACTTTAATCAACTACGTACAGATAAACAAACAAACCTAGTAACAATAGAATCTAATTTTTGATGTTTTTTCACCAAAACATTCGTTAGGACTAACAACCTATTGAAAGAGCAACGTCCTCCAAACCAGACGTCGGGAAATACCTTTGATAACAGCGCCATCTAGTACCAAGTAGATGTACTAAAGGTCAAATACGTAGGTTGTTGACCTGTGAATAAATTGCCGTAGAGTAAGGACTATTTTTGGTAATGATATAAGTACTTAAAGAAAATATTACCACTTGCCAGTATTAGATGTAATGATAAGATAAAGATTATTTTTGATGGCAATTTTACATGTCATTGTTTTGTGACATCATCATGGTAGATTAGTTGGTACCTAACCTATTAATAGTGTTTGAATGATAGAGTTCTTCGATCCTAGAGGAATTTGTGCTATATTCTGGTTTCTTTACGATACTTATGAATAGGTACCTAAATAAAGTTATATTATTGTAAACTAATTGGATGTAATAACTTACTATGTGTATTTTAGAATCAGAATTCAAATAACGTGCAAAGTAATATCTAACTTAAAGGGTTAGTTTTCTATTTTTATCAATGAAAATACAAATGCAAGATAATAGATATACAAAAAAGCTTTAAAAAGGGTCTAAAAATTTTAATAAAAATATGCTTACACAGTTCAAAACACTCAAAACAACTATTACAAAAACAATAATCTTCAAAATCTAAAAATATTATTATAAAAATACTTAAATAAGGCCATCTATCGTCGAGTGGCGGTTAAAGTTCAACTGCCAAACTGTGGTGAACGACCCCGCGCGGTTATCTCGCACAAGTAACAGTATGACGCATATGTATTATTTTCCATACACTACGATGTCGAGGAAAACACGTATTTTTATTGCAAACAACATCAAACGTGATCTTTCACGTGATATATCGTAAACAAATCTAATTTTACTCAGTTTTAAATACATTATACGATTTGAGATGTTTTTTTGTATAGGTTATTAGCTATGTAAAGGCATCTTCTCTTTAGTTTTAACTCAATACATCATTTAATACTAGCACATTATTATCTCATTGTAGGGTAAAGACCTCTTCTCATAAAGAGAAGGTATGAACATTAATCAGTGCTTACTCAAGAAGAATTGTGATTTTTTTTTATAGGTACTGGTTTATTACTATGATTGCCTCACCATCTATATCTATACTGCTATATCGACACCTTCATACAATAACATTGTAAACCTCTCGTTTTTTTCCCCAAATTGCTTTACAGTAATATTTATATGTAAAAAAATATGCAATTTTTCAGTACAATCATTGTAATTCTGCTGCCATTCATACGTACAAACGTCTAAGTGTTGTAAAATAACAAAAATGTATTTTTTTTTTCAACAATACCGTTGCAACTTAATTTACAGTTTATACATGTTTTTATGAGTAGCTAGTCAATTAAATACTTTTTTTTACATAATATCAATATCATTTTAAAACATTTTAAGAAAAAAAAATGAGTTACAATGTTATTGCATGGAGGTGTCGATATGTTATAAAGTAGAAGAGTTTGTTTGTTTGTTTGAACGCGCTAATCTCTGGAACTACCAGTCGGATTTGAAAAATTCTTTTTGCGTATGCAAGCCCAGTTCTTGAGGAAGGGTAAGCTATGCAACATCACGCCACTAGCTACGGGACCAGAGCAGTAACCAAAGACGTGAGTGAAACCGCGCCGTGGCAAGCTAGTAAGTCAATATGAAGTAAGATATGAAGTATTCCCCCTTATTTTATGAAGTAAACTGGAAATCACATATAGTATTTATATTTGTATGTCTCATGTTCTAAATCAAATAAACTATTTATAGTAAATCATTATTGGTTTCTATAAAAATCTAAAAATAGGCCGGGCTGAGTAATTATCACTCACAAAGAACATCGACGTAAAATAAAAGTATTACGACCTGTCATGGTGACAAAATTTGGAAGCCCATGTCCAGCAGTGGGCGCATTCCGGCTGATATGATGGTAATCTATACCATGATATAAAAAAGTTTGTTTGTATGAACGCACTAATCTTTGGAACTACCAGTCCGATTTGAATAATCATGATAATTCTTTTTGCGTATGAGCTCTGTTCTCGAGGAAGGTTATAAGCTATGTAACATCTCGCTAGGTGACGGGACAGCTAGCCAAAGATACGGATGGAACCGCGCCGCGGGAAGCTAGTCTAATAATAAGGACTGTTCTTTTAAAGTTACACACAGTTTACGGTTCTTTCTAATGCCAGAGCAATTCGATTCTTGAGTTATTTTCATATTGCAGCACAACATAGATATTATTGAATATAATCGTGACGCATCGTAAGCGATGATGATCGCTGTAGCGTCAGTTTTATAGACGTTCCTGTGCTGTACCTATAACTTTCCTGTTGACGTTGGCTATTTAAAATGGTTTATACTACTATTAATTTATTAACACCACTTTTTAATCCGCTCTTTTAAAACTCTCACATATTATATTATAAACGCAAAACTTTGTATGGACGGATGGATGTACGAATGTTTATTACTCTTTCACACAAAAACTACTCAATAGATTTTAATGAAACTTTAAAATAATATAGCTTATATATACAGAATAGCAAGTAGGCTATATTTAAAAATATATTGAGTGTGTTTACAATATTAGTGGGAGACATACATTTTTACTTTTTTTATTGCCTACAGTGGCAGACGAGCCAACAGCCCACCTGATTGTAAATGACAACTGTCGCTCATAGACTTCTGCAATGCCAGGGGCTCTACGAAGCCGCTGCCTACCGTGCTATTAATACTCTCTTTAAACCTCGTTTGAAGATGGACATGTCATAGCCCTCGGGAAACACAGCAGCTAGCAGTTCGTTCCAGAGCCTGCACGTACGTGGGAGGAATGAACGCTGGGAACAAACCGTGCTAGACAAGATCGTGTCCAGGTAGTATGGTATGGTTATAAAACTGACAATTACTACATAGGTAACTCCTATAAGCGGTCAATTGTTTTTACATAGTTAAGTAACCGATCAGCCACACATTGCGTTTATAAGTGTTAAATAAAAATACTGCAATCGGTCAGTGTACGATTATCGCTGTGCAGTTAGCAACGATAAAAAATATGACATAACAGCCGGTCGGTGACCTGGGTCGCGTAATATGCAACGTGTAGCGACATCTGTTGATGAATTTATGTAACTAATAGAATATTTACTTATTATTTTAATTAAAAGCTATTGTATAGATTGTACGCGAGTAATGTTTAGCTGTTAAAATGACAGTTTACGTCAAGTAGGTTCGATTTCTATCTAAGTAAAATATTGTTGTGATTCATAAATATTTGGTTCGAGCGTAACTACTCTCGAGCCAATTATTAAATCCATTTCGTTGTTATGTTTGTATTGTTCCAGGATAAACAGAGTTTTATTCAATCATTAATAACTAGCAAGATATTCAAGCAAAAGATTTAAGTGGTTTTATTTGACAAATATTATGGTAATTGTATTAATAATCAAATTAAATAAATAAACTATATTTTTACACAATATTTATATTAGAATAAACCCTTATTTATTAACAAATTAATAATTACGACGTAGTTGCCGCTACTTAACACAAGATGGCGCTGCAAACCTTTCTCTCCAAAGTTCTAATTGAATGAAATAACACTTTAATATGAATAAATACAAAATAAAACTAGTTTGTTATGTGAATATGTCGGTATGAAATCAGAATCAAGTTGCGTTACCTAATACTTACCTTTACTTGTAGGTACTTACTACGTAACTGCTAACCCCTCTATTTACTCTACAAGGTTAAGCCTAAGAATATAAAGAGGGTCCTTTTGAAAGTCATAAAGGTGACTACAGGGACTATAGACATGATTTTATAAATTTCTATGGAGGAAAATTTGTAAAAAAGGAATTAAATAGTTCTTTATTTAAATTTAAATTAAAGAACGTTGTCTTTATTTAAAATTCGTGTTTTTAAAACTACGAAATAACTGCAAAAATAATTTTATTGTAAATTAAAAATAAAAAGAAAACTTAAGTTCTTATTTGTCCGTCTTTCTTTTTTAAATAATAGTCTACTAAATTAAAGTTTAATAGTAAAATTAAATGTAGATTAAAAATGAATTTCATCTGTTTACGTTCGATTTTCAAAAAAAGAAAATGCCGTTCTTTTTATATTACACTTCGCTCTGCGTGATAGTAAGCAATTAGTAAAGTGAATTTGGTCACCATTACTATTATTGAAATATATAGCAAGTGAAAAACAATAAATAATTTCATATAGTCTACGTCAAAACATTTCGCACAAGCTTATCACTGATAAGATGTCTGTCCCTATACCTGTTTTATCTATTTTCATATGAATGCGGTAGTCAAAACAATTTTTGGTCAGTAAAGATAAAAAGAAACGTCATATTTTTTTTCTTTTTTTGCTGTTGTATCAGGCTAGCCTATTTTAAAGAAAGGTTTGCCATATCCATATGCTTGGTGGATTTTTTAAAGAGTGGAGATCGCAGTACCTTTCCTGATATTTGAGACTGACGCATACTACGAGCCCGTCAAAGCACATAGGAGGCGCGTCGCCCAGTGCGTTACGATGTAGCCCACCTGTAGTGTGCGATACTTTATCCATACGAATATTATAAATGCGAAAGTAACCCTGTCTGTCTGGCTGTCTGTCTGTCTGTTACGCTTTCACGCCTAAACCACTACACACTGATATTTGGTAGAGAGATAAATTAGACTTCGGAGAACAACATAGGCTATATTTTTTGACTGCACCGTTGGTCTAGTGGTTAGTGTAACTGACTGTGACGCCGGGTGTCGTGGGTTCGATTCCCGCGGAAGGCAAATATTTGTGTGATGAACATTTTGTATTTGTCTTTAGTCTGGGTGTTTCCTATGTATTATAAGTATGTATTTACAAAAAAAAAAGTATGTATATGTATTATATTTCAGTTATCTAGTACCCATAACACAAGCTCTGCTTAGCTTGGGACTAGACGACAGTGTGTGATAGTGTCCACATATTATTATATTATTATTATTATTATCGTGAAAAAAATGGCTAAAAGGGGTTGAAATAGGAAATAAAAATTTGTATGAAAAATTATAAATGAAAACAGAGATATACCCGACATTCACTGCGGACAACAGCTAGTATAAAATATATCATATTGATATAAAAGGATTTTTTGTTGCACAATGCGATGCGATGCGCTCGTAATATGCCTTAGTAAGTTACTTAGTTCATTACGTAAATAATAATTATGATTTTGTATGACATGTAAATCTATTTTTTATTACCTATGGGTAGCTACGTGATTAAAGATAAAGATAATTTAAAAGAGATAGGGTTGTGAATGACGTATGAAACTTAAAATCAATGGATACAGTATCAAAAGAATAAAATAATAATATAAAGAAAGCACGCATTATGCTACCGTTAGTATTACGCAACCGGCCGTATCTAGAAGCGTCTGGGTTATACATCATTTTGTATTCTAGGCAGGTGCGCTAGGACGTTCGTATGTATGTGAAAAATTCCAGTGAAACTTAGTACCCTTTGTGTATGAAGTTGAAGATGCGGTTCTGGATAAAACATGATTTTCTTAGTAGTTTTAAGTTTATTTTGGATATTAATGAAATATAGTTACGCCGTGTGTCGTGGGTTCGATTCCCGCGGATGGCAAATATTTAGCAAGCGAACATTTGTATTTGTCTTTAGTCTGGTTGTTTCCTATGTATTATAAGTATATATTTACAAAAAAAAAGTATGTATATGTATTATATTTCAGTTATCAAGTACCCATAACACAAGCTCTGCTTAGCTTGGGACTAGACGACAGTGTGTGATAGTGTCCACATATTATTATTATTATTATAGTTAACGTAAAAAAACTGTGAAGAAATCTGGCTTATTTAAAAGATTTATATTTTATAGAAGAAAGAAAACACAAATGCGTTAACATATTTTCTGGGGTACAATTGCAATGTTACGAACTTACGAGTAACTTTAAAACTATACGACAATAAAAAATATTAGACACAGTACCAACTGAAAACCAGCGCTGGGTGTTATTATGCCCAGCAAATGCTGAGTTGGCGACCCGTTTGATGTAAGCACGTTGACAGCATACCTAGTACTTACAATTAATCCATGTTATGTGCCTAGATTTTGGTTGTTTGTTACTTTTTTTAAATTATTATTGTGTATTGTGCAAATCTATGTGTTGTCTGTGGCTTACGTCAAATAAATGTATTTTCTTACATCCAAATCGGAAGACTTTTTTATGAATCACACAAAAATTTGTCTGTTCTGGAAATTGAACGTTACACAACAGTCACACTCATTTCTACTACGCCACAGAGGCAATCAAGTATATAAATATATGTTTATAAATATATACTTTTATAGATAAAAACTATGACATCACAATTACGAGTACTTATACGAAACGAAGTTTATGCGATACTATTATCTACTATAGGTGTTTCTAGCATTGATTATTTTTTAATCTTAAATATTTCAACAATGTTTTATACGTCATTATATATATTCATGCCTTTTGCCTTAGAAATGTATTCAGAGAGATCATGTAATGCCAGACGCCAGGCTAAAGCTAAGAATATGGATTTTAGGTAAGTCTTGGCTTGCAGTGAAATATTAGTAATAGTTGCTTGAAGAAATTGAAGCATCTGTCTAATTTCTTTTTTAGTTTTTATTCATATTCTGGATAGCTTCAGTTGCACCATTGAGTTCCCAATTTCAATGTTCACGTGGGCTTAAATTGCTTTGTTTTTTAGTATTGCAATTCTAAGTTGTGGTTAGAAAGTTTTCCGAAATCTTGGAAAATAGTCGCCTTCGATTAAGAATTTAATATTGAACACTTCTGCAGATTGCATTTCATAGCGACTATAAATAGTCGTGTATCTTATAAAAAGCTGCTTAGGAATCTATATATTGCCGCATTATCCTCAAATTTCAGTAACTGGAGCGGAAGTTCAACTTTGACCTCGAATCCGATTGAACCTGTTCAAGGTCGTGGGGTCAGATTAGGGCCGTTTGAGAGCTAGCCCAAAACGTGTCAGGCTATGACCTGCGTTTGACCTACATATACAAGTTTGAGGTCAAGTTGGGTTTGTTTTTGGAATTTCTTGACTGTACGTATCTAAACTGATGAATAGAGTGGCTCACGGCCGGTTGAGGCCGTGAAACTTCGGGACTATGTTCAGCAGTGGTCTCTGATTGAAATGAAGAGGTTAGTTTTTGGGTAATCTATCGATACTATTATTGTATATAGCGGAAGAGTTTTGAACGTGCTAATCTCTAGAACTACTAGTCAAATTTAAGTAACTAATTATTTTTGCGTTTGATAGATCAGTTCTCGAGGAAGGTTATATGCTATATAAGATCACGCTAGAAGTGATAGGAGTGGTGTAGTAACCAAAGATGTAACTTGGGCGGGTAAAACCGCGCTGAAGTAGGCTAGTGTTAAATGGTTGTAATTGCAGTGGGATCGCAAGCGACTGCAGTACTACAGGTCTGATTTTGACATAAACCGAAATTTTGTGTGATTACTAAATTTGTATTCCAAATATAGGTATGTTTTTGTATCCTATTCCAGATATGGTGAGTCAAAAAAACCCTATATTACTTTGGTAGTCCCTAAACAGTACTGCTTAACTATAAAAGACTACAGGTTCAAGTTTAAATTGTATAGATACTTGAAAGAGTACTTAAAGCCTTTGTACTGACACCCTAAACGTCGCGAAATTTTAAGCGGCCTCTTGCTATCTCTATCACTAAAATAAGTATTTTAGAGTATGCAAATTTTCAGTTAGACTTTAGTCTTTTTAACGTTAATGTTAATGTTTAAAGAACAGAGATAAATATACATATGTCAGGGAGACTTTAGAGAAAGTCTAGTCTAGAATACACGTGTTCAAATATAGAAAGAAACACAAAAACATGAGTAAGACCTTTGCGCTGGCGTCAATAGTATGTGATAGCTATTACTATCAGATAGGCTGAAGCCGGTAAACAAAAAAATATATAGATAAGATATATTGGCTGTATTGATGCAGTTAAGTCACACATTGCCTTGGTGACGGCGTGTGTTGTGTAAGATTTTAAATTATTATGGGACTATATTTAAGTAGGTGCATAAATAAATTTAAATACTAAATTTACCACATCTTTACACCCTATGGTAGAGTGATAGAGAATGCCTAAAGCGTAAGAACAAGTTTTAAAATAAAAATAAATAATTTAATTATGTTGTTGGTATTGAATCGCAGCAAATGGCATTCTAACTGCTTACCATGTTAATGAGAGGCAGGTGTGAAGTTATGTATAAATAAAATAAAAAAAATTGTGTGATTTAAATTTGTTCCGATTTTAGTTGTTATTTATTAATTGTATGATTGTAGACACTTCACTAGCTAATCTACCGAATAATAGTTATCAAACCATCATATAAAAAGGTGATAGTTACATACATAGCTCCTGTGATATGACTGTAGCCATTGCTATCACCTATTAACTTTCCAAGCGTGGAAATTATGATAAACACCAACAACTCCTGATTTTACTACAGATTAATTTCGCAGCGAAGGCCTCGACAGTAGATTTAGCAGTCCTCGGGAATCCCGAGTGTCAAAGGTTCGTAAGAGTTCTTGACTGTTAATCCTGACTAACAGGAGATACTGTATGGGCACGGGTGATGTTTTCTCGTTAAAAACCGTCGTTTTAAAGAGAATTTTTGTTTAATAATGTATTTTAGCTAAAATGATGTCTGTATATCCTCGGTACATCAAAATTGATCTGTAAATAAATTATTTTCTACTATTAGCTTCAATATTCATTAATTTTGCTACGAGTACACATATATTGTAGGTTATGTTATTCAGTTAAGAATATGGGTCACCGTTAAACGACTGCCTTACTTTCTGTTACATTTAAATATATTACTGTACGTGCTTTTCGTATTTCACACAAGTTAAATAAAGTAGCCATCTCTAAATAGAATAAAGGATTCGCTGTTTTTCTACGTCTAATTCAACGCAATTTTTTTTAAACTAACTGATTTTGATACGGTTTTCATTAGTTTAGATAATTACTTCCAAATTTATATGTTTAATACAACATACATCATACCATGCAAAGTCGTAACGGGTCGCTAGTTTTCTCATAAATTCATTTGATGTTAATACGAATTCGTATTTCTTAGCATATTATAATTTCTAAAGGAATTGTTATGACCCCTCAAATGCTTTATTAAAGGAAATTGCAAGACCGCTTTTCAAACGCCACGTGTCCCAAAAATGGGTCACCCATTATCTTAGGACAATTTCAATAGCTCCATCTCTATCTTTGCGCTGTAATATAATACGTGTGAGAGAGATAGGTATATTTAGCTGTCCCCCCTGTAATGCGATAGTGTTTCTAGTACTTTTGTTGGCAGGTTAGATGTCAGATGTTTCCTGAGCCGTCGCTTATTGTAGTCATGGCATGTAAAGTGTGTGTTAATATATCTTTTGACAGTTTTTCACTTTTAGGAAGCTTTGATAACATATCTACTGAAGAGATATATATAATTTCATGAACTGATTTAATGCTTTGAATTTATATCACATTATCACCCTGAGCCCTCCACGACTAGATAGAAGTCTCTACCAGAGGAAAATTGTCATTATGAGAGGATGATGAAATAAAATGCCCTTTTTCTGTACCGGAGACTACACGGCCGAACGTTTTTCTAAATATTTTGAGTCATAAGAATACTACTAGAATTTTCTCAAATTTCCCGAGTCATGTTCATGCCTACTACAAAACTAACCTAATTCTTTATTGACTTAAAACAGTTTATTTTCAGCATACCAACTAATTTTTTGATTAGATCTAGCTAAAAATAGAGTTACCGCTCCTCATAGTCAACGAACAGTAAAGTGTTTTAACGCTACTTAGAGATAAACGGAACTCTAATTTTAAAATCCAATTTGAATTTTTTTATTTATTGTGGCGTCGATCTCTGATGTAATCTTTATGCTAACTGAATAATTTCTTCTAAATTTGAAATAATAGTATTCGATATCCAAAAAAAAATTATTGATATATTCAATATTTTTTTAAATATTATTTAGTGTTAGTTATGAAAGAATCAAGTCTTGTTTAATTTATTGTTATTATTTAATTATTATGCTTTTTATCAGTCATTTTTCTTATTCATCGTGTAACAATGATTATCCTGCCATTCTACGATCTAGCTCTTTTCATGGATATGGTAAGAATCGACTAAAGAAACACTAGATAACGGCAGAATCACTTGCTTACTAAAAGCGCCATACGTTACAAACAAGCATCGTGTGCACGACGGTAAGCAGTTACCGTATAATGGACGCTTACTATACATAGAGTTAATAAAACATACAATATGGCGTCCTAATGTTTAGATAGATATGGGTCAGTAATTCCTGTAATAGAGTATGAAATATTTTAGTACGAAATATTTTTTTATCACGACGAAACCAAGATAGACCTTATCGTGTGTAAACAATACTAGGTACTATTGCGGTTTTGTAGTGTAGTACTTTGCTAACTTTATTTTTTTTTATTATTTAAATAAAAATAATGTGAAAATTCAATTTAATTCATTGTTAATTTACGTTTTATTATTTAAGTCAGCCAAAATTTTGATATTATTTAATATACAAGAAATAAATTTGTTTATTAGGTATGTGCATGTTTTTATATAATATACTTATTCGTCATGCACTTATCTTACACAAAAACAACAACACCTAGATAAAGAATTTGGTGTAAACAGTTAATAAACATACTTTAATACAAAACTTATTTATTATTTGGCTGAATACAAATTGTATTTTATTATTTAAAAATAATAAATTTAAATTAAGAACATTTCATTTTTATTTAATTCTGTTTTGTAATAAAAGTATTATTTAATAATTATATAACTTCAATTAAATAATTCGTAATTATTATTAGACAGTAGAAATTGTTTAATTATAAATAGCATCGCTTAACAGCTTATTATTCCATTAGCAAAGTCACCGTAACCAATTTAAACTTTATAACGAAAGAAAACAGTTATTTTAATCGTTAATGACTATTTCCACATGCAAAATCACATCACGCGTCTAATTACGTAATAAAAATTTATTATACAACAAAAAATAAAAAAAATACGCAAAAAGTTTTTTTTTAAATCTGAGTTGCCGCCAAAACCGAGTTGTGTCAACGCTTTGTAAATTTAATCTGTCAAACCTCGTATCATTCCAATACGCCTGAATTTTTTATACACTACACAACACACACCACAGATAACACAGCACTGTCACTTGAATTTTTGTATATAGATTTATTTGTACGCGCCGAATTTCTAAGGACCCGCTCACACCGAGATGTTGCAAGCGGGCCATCGGGGGAACAACTAGGAAATGAACACAAGCAGCGGCACACCACGCCGCGCCCGCCGCACATAACCTCTTTACACGCACCAGTGTGTGTGCGGTGCATACTGTTTGACATGTGGATGTTTATTTATAGGCCTATCGCATCACATAATTTCCACAAACTTTGTGTAAAAAAAAATAGAACAAGAATTGCTAATATATATTATACCGTTACCACAAAACTAATTAAACTCTAATAGGACCAAAAAATATGATAAAACCAACATTGCAATTAAAATATTTTAATCAAAACTAAAGATCTAAAATCATATTAAAATCTGAGACACCGGTTCAAGAGAAAAATGTTACGCGGCTAAATCACAACAACCGTTATTACATAACAGTCGGCTTGAGGGAGAGAAGGATAGTTTTAGTATGTGGTAAAAAAAGATAGAGCTATGAGGTTGTGTAACACAACACAGGGAAAGCTCACACGTACTTTCTTTATACACGCGATGAACACTATACTATATACGTGTGCAAGTGTGTGCGCGTCTTTACATTTTTGAAATTCAAACGAAAGAGCGTAAGTGATGCAACGGATTTTTCAAAATGAACTCTTCTGTTTGCAGCATGAAGTGTAATTTTCAGCGCTACAGAAGTGTCATTAAGGTTGCTATTTGTAAGAAATAGCTCGCGTACAGCAGCTTTTTGAAGGGGTTCAATGACACACGGTTTGGCACGTTCCTTAGGCCTACCGATTTTTTTCAAACGTATGTACTACTGGGCTGAAAACACCACAAAAGAGGTGATATTTTCACAGAAATAAAACTAGGTCACGCGTAGTCTATTAAGGCATTTTTAATCGATTTTCTTCGAAACAAGAATAAACTTTAAGTTTTAAACAAGCAGTATTTACTTGCAGCTTTATAATCCGGTTATGATTGGCTCGTACCGAGAATTGACCGTAAATGAGGACATGCGTGATGGGTAATAAATTAACATTATTAAACTATCGCTACCCGACGGCAGATGGCGGTGTTATAAATTTTCTTTAATAGCTATAAAATTGTCAGATAATTGATTTTAATATAATCAAAAGTAGTTTTAGTTGTAGTAAATAATATTAAATATATTCACTAAAAAGTAAAGCTCACCTAGGTTGATTATTTAAATCAGAACTACAAGAAAAGTCTTATAAAATGTCTGAAGGTTTTTGAACACTAATATTCATCAAAGAAACACTTTTAGGTTCACATAACGCACCTTCGTAATTAAAACTGATATGGCTAAGTAATAAATAATTACGAAATACTAAAAATAAATGAATGTTTGTCTCAAAATAGATGTTTTA
The DNA here is from genome assembly GCA_963082885.1 of Parascotia fuliginaria. Lineage (NCBI taxonomy): Eukaryota > Metazoa > Arthropoda > Insecta > Lepidoptera > Erebidae > Parascotia > Parascotia fuliginaria. The sequence goes on along the minus strand of OY720198.1, from coordinate 6,522,386 downwards.
CTGTAAAATTACTATTGCATCACAGCAGAGGAAGTGAAATAACAGTCATAATATTTATATAGCTATCCCTATCTTGCAATATAGCGTCATCTTTGTCACACGTACTCAGTTCCTCGTTTGAGACGCGGGAACGAGAGACGTGTTGCCGTCCTAGTCGCACTACAGCTGTGTTGTATGTTGCTGGTATGTTCGTGCAAGGCAACGGAGTGCATTGACCTGTCCTTGTTGTGCATGTGTGCAGCCTTGCTTTACAGTTATACAGCGTTTCTATGTATTGAACGTGCATCGTAAGGATCGGTACACACTGCTTACAATTTGTGCAGTGTAGTTTTGTATTTTTTTATATTCGGTGTTGATACAAACCATGGTTTTAGATTTTCGTTGTCTAGTTAAACTTACCTGTAAAATAAAGAAATATGTTATTAGTACAAATTCTTACATAAAAATGTATATAATGTTATAAAAGGTATAATTTAGCAAATAAAACTGTTTAAGTTGTTTATTTTTAAGTTTATTTCTAAGCAAAGAAAATAGCTAAGATATTTTCTTTCTCATTTTTTATTTTAATTATTTTTTGCATGTTTTCTATTTACACGCATATAGTAGATATATTATATGTTTAAAACTATATTAACCTAATTTGTAATTTTTTTTCAGTATGACGTGTTTTTAACACCAATCAACAAACACCCTCGCATTACGGTAAGTATTTACCGTAATACAAGACTATAACAGAATACTAACGGCACCTCTCATTTCATACTGTAAAACTTCTTAACATAGGTTAAAATAATTATACCAAATAAATTATACAGAACCAACAACTAAAATAAAGAACCAAATTAAACAAGGCAAAGAAAAACTTGAAAACTGCCTAACTATGCTTATAAAAAAAGTTGCGTCAGAGAGGCTATAAAAAATGTCTGCCAGCCGTCAACGGCATTACATCACTGTGCAAGCCTGTGTGTGTAACTCGCGCGTCGAGCATGTGTGTGTACGTTCGGTACGTACGGTCGTGTGAACATGCTACGTGTTAGTGTGCGTGAAGCCTAATCTTTACTGGAATGTGGGTTTCATAGGTACTCCCTTTTTTTTTAAAAGCGCTGCTGAAAAGGGAAAATCTTTGACTGACGCGTTTCCAACCCGTCCTGTTTTACTTTTTTTTTAAGCAAATGAAATGGATTGGTCCTTGCCGCGTTAATTAGTTTCGTGGAGTTTATAATTATGGGAGTTTGATAAGTTGGAAATATTTTAAACTTGTATCTATATAAAAACGATAATATAGGTAGTCTTTAATATTTTAGATGTGAAAAATTATATACGGTTTATTTGAGAAAACTTCTCCTTATTTGAAGTCGGTTAAAAATTATTATTGTTTCGCCTGAAAAATGTCTAGGTACCTTTAACCTTAAGTTTCCTCATTCCTGAGTTGATCTTAACATTTACCAAGTCAGGTCTACTTTGTTGGAGGCTTCAAAATTACAAATCATTAACCATACAATATCTGTTAAAAAATGGTAAATTATTATTTTTCAAAAAATTTTATGTTATACAGATATTTTTTTTAATTTTTATGAGCGTCATATTTCGTGACATATTTCGTGGTTTTCAATTTTTATCATTTAAATGGAGCTATATTTTTGAAAATATGTTCTGTTTAAATGCTAGAATTAGGTGAAAACTGTGTAAAAAGTAAGAAATCATTGCGTTTACAGTTCTATTTATATGCAAATAATACATTTGAAACTTAAGTTGCGTTATTTTCATAGTTAAATAACCGGACGCATTATGGTTACTTACTTTTTATACAGCTTTTACCTAATTCTAGCATATAAACAGAACATATTTTTAAAATATAGCTGAAATTATTATAAATAGCTCCGGCGTGAATGTCGGCTATCGCATTTTTTCATACAAACTTTTATCTCTTTTTCAACTCATATAGGCCATTGTTTCGCGATAAACACACCCTATGTTGTTCCTTAAGGTCTATTCTATCTCTATGTAAATTTTTATTACAATTGGTTTAATGGTTTAGGCGTGAAAGCGTTACAGACAGACAGGGTTACTTTTACTTTCACATTTATAATATTAGTATGATTTCTGTCTAATAATTTAGATTCGGATTCAAGTAAAATAGTATAGGATTCTGATGAGAAATGTGTAGTGCTATCTAGAAATTAGCTCGATAAATGACAATAAACTACTATCCTAAGCGACTCCATGAGACAACATGTACGACCTCTGCCTACCCCTTCAACGACAAAAACAATGTTATATTATTACGTACTAGCTTCCCGCACTCGCGTATTTGGTTACTGCTCTGCTTCCGTCGCCAGCAGCGTGATGTTACATAGCATATAACATTCCTTAAAAACTGGGCTATCATATGCAAAAGTGGGTCCCACTGAAAATCAGCGCTGTTAGGTCAGCATCATGCTGAGTGAGATCCAAATTTCCTGCACAGATGTGACGTGCAAACTTGTCTTTTTTTATGCATCATTGTGTCAATTCAAAACCAAACAAGTTAAGTTTATGTTCTAATTATACTTACTAGTGCAAAGAGATTAGGTTAGGTTTAAGTTAAGGTTTTGTGCAAAATTTATAACTTGTTGTTATCTTTTGTATGTCGCTTCTGGGGAGTAAATAAATGCTTCTTCTTTCTTTCTTTCTTAAAAGAATTGTTCAAATGCGAGTGGTAGTTCCAGAGATTAGCGCGTTCAAACAAACAAACGAACTCTTCCGCTTTATATAAATGTATAGATAGATTACGTATTATAAAAACTATTTATACAAATGTTTTCCAATCGTTATAGAAGGTCGGTCAGTGATACTAAGATCACCTTCGTTGTATAAAATGTGATGCATTTTCCGGTAAAATATACTTACTTATGTTTTCCTTGAGCGAGAATGACGCTGTTTTAATTAACATTTTTATTAGAAGCAAAATGGTCGCCTATACAAGAGATGGCAACAATGGCGACAAGAGAAATACCTCGAAAAGAGAACTTAACCTTGCAGATTAATAAGTATTAGATATTTGTTGAGAAAATGCAAATTTTTCACCAGCAGTGTAAATAAAGGTTAAAGGAAGACTTATAGAACGCCATTTACAGTAGTAGATCCACGCTGATTTCAGCATGAATGGGCCGGATCGTCCGGGAAGTACTACCCTCTCATAGAAGATTGACGTAAGAGTAGTAGTATCCGTACTACTGCGTTTCGTTTGGTGAGTGAGAGCGCCGGAGGCCGAATTTCCCCCCTTTCCTCTTTCCTCACCTCCCTCATTCCCTTCTCTTAACCCCATTCCAAGCCGCCATAGAGAAGGTCACCATACCAGCAGTTTAAGACGATGGCTTTTGGTATAGTGGCCGCCACTTCTGGATTCTACTGACTGCTTACCATCGGGCGGGGAGGAATCACTGTGGTGAGCTATAAAAAAAAAATTGTTGCGATGCAAACATACCTCCTTTGCATCTTCAACATTCATTAATCTTTTCATACACACGTCGGTTACGGGTGCTTGTTATTGTGTCATTAGCCAACACATCACCTATTTAGTCCGCGTATGTCCGTCCAGGGCGACCCCTACAAACTTTCCTAGTCATTTCCGCTCTATAAATCTCTTTCGTTATCCTACTTCCATCCATTCTTGCCACATGTCCAAACCACCTCTATATACAATCCATAGATAGTAAAATAGCAATAGGTTAAAATCCATATTGCAGTAATGTTTGGGCTCGGCTTCGATGAGTCAGTACTTACATAACTGCGATGGCCGGTTAGTTCACGATAGCTCAAATGCCTTAGCTGTAACAAAAACCCTGTTGCTGTCACCATGTGATTTTTTTTCATACATACATAGCTTCACGCCTTTTATCTCCGAAGGGGTAGGCAGAGGTGATTAACCACCCACGTTTCGCCATTTTATTTTGGGTCCCATGTAACAGGGGGCGAGCCTAATTCCAGACTCCGGGCTAATACTGAGAATTACTCGACAGAAAATCCCAATATCAGTTTACCCTACCCGGGGATCGAACCCGAGACCTCTACGTGGTAATCTGTACACAGTACCACTGAACCACAAAGGCAGTCTTTTTTCAACGTACGTCATTAATGTGTAAGTTAATTAGTTGGGTACATGAATTTGAAAAGTCACATTAGGGTATGCAGGGTTTCAAAGACAGTCTCGTACATGTAGCCATTTATACGAAGCAGGCCACCTACTATTTCTAGATTATTTTTAGACTTCTGTTATTTATAGACTAGGCTGTTGGTCTAGTGGTTAGTGACCCTGACTGCTAAGCCGGAGGTCGTGGGTTCGATTCCCACCCTGGACAAATCCTGGACAAATTGTGTGATGAGCATGATTGTTTGTTCTGTGTCTGGGTGTAATCTATAATATGTATGTATTTACAAAAAAAGGTAAATAAATAGTATATTAGTTATTTAGTACCCATAACACACGCAAATATAATTGCTTAATTCGGGGCTAAATGGCGCTGTGTGAATGTGGTAGAATATTATTATTATTATATTATTGAAAATTTCTCGACAAAACATTTGAATTGAATTAGGAAAAATGTGTAAGGCTGTCATACTACCAATCATTTTTATAAAAGCTTATCGAAGTTACTCCAGTACTTCAACACATAAAAATTAATGGCTAATGTCCATCTAAAGGTTGTCAGAAAGAAATCGCTTTTAGCAATAAGACCATTGACACTATTTATCTATATAATATATAAAACTAGCGGACCCGACAGACATTGTCCTGTCTTAATTATTATCAAATTTTTCGCAGAACCTTCTCCTGACTATAACAAAGACAACAAAAAAAGAATTAACGGAATCGGTCCAGTCGTTCACGCGTGATGCCGTGACCAAGGGAAATAGGGATTTATTTTTATACCTCCCTAAAGATATCCCCCGTAAACTTTTTACTACTTTCCCCTATTCCCCTCTCCCTTCTTCCCCACACTCCTCCCATTCCGCTTCTGGCATCACACGTGAACGGCTAGATCAATTTCGTTAATTCTTTTTTTGTTGTGTTGCTTATTGTCAGGAGAAGATTGATGAAAGAAAAACTAAGAAAATTGAGCGGTGATTTAAAAAGTTTAAGAATACTTAACCACCATATTAAATTTAAACCGCTAAACCGATTTCGGTGCTACTTTTTATCCCGAAAATCGCTTTGATTCCCGAGTTAAATTACAACATAGCAATTTTCGCGCGGGCGAAGCCGCAGGGCGCAACTAGTTGTTTCATAATTTAAACGGCTAATATAAGTTACATGTAGTGAACAATTAATTCATACTAATTTTATAACTGCGAAAGTAACTCTGTTTGTCTGTCTGTTACGCTTTCACACGCACTGAACCGATATTGGTGAAAAGGGTGGGTATATAGATAGAGAATAGACTTTATGGAACAACATAGGCTATCTTTTATCGAGAAAAAATGACTTGAAAAGGTTGAAATAGGGGACGAAATATCATTGAGGACGAAAGTTTGCATAAAAATGCGATAGGTGCCTCATGTCCGCGGCCCTTGGTGGTGAAAATTGGGAAAGGCCTTTGTCCAGCAGTGGACGTCTTGTGGCTGATATTAGTGATATGATGATAATGATATCCCATTAATAAAATAAATGCGAAAGTTTGTTAGTTACCACTCAGCGCCTAAACGGCTGAACCGCGATTTCAATGAAAATTGGTATGTAGATAGATTTGGTGCCGAAAACGGACATAGGCTACTTTTTATCCCGAAAATCGGTTTGGTTCCCGAGGGATACAACAAACCATATTTTACGCGCAGGTGAAGGTTATAACTGTAAGTTTTATGACGTAGTGTCGGCTGCTTGACTGCTTCTATCAAGAGCCAAGACCTTATTATATTTTCTATTGTCTTCTTAAATTAAATAAAAAAACCTGAGTTTATTTTAGTTCATCAGGCTCTACTACCTCGTCAGCAAACTGGCTTGGCTGTAGATTATTTAGCTGACATTTTTTTGTTCTTTTGGCGTCTAGGGAGTCTGTGCACTACACCGTACCATACCATGACCGTGCTATGCACGTATCAAGATCTGCAAGCAACACAATACGCTCTACTATGCTCACTAGAGCGTACTATTGTATTCTTGCCGACAATTGTTGACGCGTCGTGCATGGCACGCGACGGTGCTGGTCGGTGACGGAACGGTCTAGTTGGCTTATTTTTTTTTTTGGTGACAAACAAGCATACGGCCCGTCTGATGGTAAGCAGTTACCGTAGTCTCATAACTTTTAATACAAACAATATTTTTTTGCTTGATAGGTGTTTTTACCACGGTCATGGTATGGTACCGTGTAGTAGGCAGACTCCTGATGCCACTCTGATCTATATCAGTTTAAATTTGTGATTGAAAAGTACTCGTCATAGCTGCCTGACCTATACAATATACCGATGCTGAAGCTACGCGGTCGTAAATATACATACATATACATATTTGTATATACAAGTTGTATTACGTGGGAACACACATATTGTTAGTATGTCTACAAACGATACAATGTCTATCAAAGTTTTAAAGATGGAATGTACTGAAAGTCTTCGACGAAATAAAATTGACTGGCCTGTTGGTCTAGTGGTTAGTGACCCTGACTGCTAAGCCGGAGGTCGTGGGTTCGATTCCCACCCAGGACAAATCTTTGAGTGATGAGCATGATTGTTTGTTCTGTGTCTGCGTATAATTTGTCTATAATATGTATGGATTTACAAAAAAAATGTGTATAAGTAGTATAACAGTTGTTTAGTACCCATAACACAAGCAAATATAATTGCTTAATTTGGGGCTACATGGCGCTGTGTGAATGTGGTAGAATATTATTATTATTCTACCACATTCACACAGCGCCATGTAGCCAGCTCCATCTGCTAGACTTCCTGCAACGGCTAGCTGTTCCAAACGTCAGTGATACTAATATCACGGACAAATTGGAATCGTAAGAACAGCAGAGACTTTGGTTCTTTATGAGTGCTTTATCGTTTGTTTCACGAAGAGTTCTCCGAGGAACTGTTTGACCAAAACACAACCCAATGGCGACCGTTGTGCAAATAGGCACTGAAATTATTTTTGGAAAACATCCAATATCTCTTTACTCAGGAATCGAATCCGTGACTACCCAGACCGTACACAGCACCAATAAACCACAGAGGCAGTAATCTATGCTATTATATAAAGCGGACAAGTTTGTACGTTTGTTTGTTGTTTGAACGCGCTAATCTCTGGAACTAGGAGTTAGATTTGAATAGTTCTTTTTGCGTATGCTAGCCCAGTTCTTAAGGAACACTATAAGCTATGTAACATCACGCTACTAGCGACGGGAGCAGAGCAGTAATCAAAAACGCGGATGAAACCGCGCTGCGGGAAGCAATAAATAGTAAAATTAAATTAATATAGACACTCATTTGACATTACATCCTATTGCTTGTAATGTAAGCAGTTAATTGATTATATCCTTAATTAAAACCTAATTAACGTTTATGTAAAACCTTAATATTAATATTTTAAAAGGGGTAAGCAGATGTTTAGACGGTAGTAGATCCACGCTGGTTTCAGCATAAATGGGCTGGATCGTCCGGGGAAGTACTACCCTGTCATAGAAGATCGACGTAAGAGTAGTAGTATCAGTACTACTGCGTTTGGTTCGGTGAGTGAGAGTGCCGGAGGCCCAATTTCCCCCCTATCCTCTTTCCTCACCTCCCTCATTCCCTTCCTCTAACCCCATTCCCAGCCGCCATAGTGGAGGCCACTATACCAGCAGTTTAAGACGATAGCTTTTGGTATGACAAAAAAAAAAAAAAAAGTTGTATCTATTTTTTATTGCCGACTGTGGTAGACATCCCACCTGATGATAAGTAACTGTCGTTCATGGATGATTCAGAGTCCTTGAGAAGCCGCTGCCTACCGTGAAGGGAGTGAGGTAGGTGAAAAGATTGAAGAAAGTGATGAAAAAGCACAAGGGGAGAATATAAGCCTCCGGCGCTCTCACTCACCGAACCAAACGCAGTAGTACGGATACTACTACTCTTACGTCGATCTTCTATGACAGGGTAGTACTTCCCCGGACGATCCAGCCCATTTATGCTGAATCCAAATTGGATCTATTACCGTGAAATCAAATAATAAAGTTAAAATAATACTTGTATATCGTGACCACATGTAGGTATAATAAAGGTAGAATATTGTATTTTTTTATGAGATAGGTAAACAATACGCAGGTCGGCCATGACACTTCTCGAGTCAATTATAGCTAATTCTAAAATGAGCTGCCGATTGTCGTTATATATGTTTATTTGTATGAATTATTAGATAAGGTGACAAATTAACCTGGTAATTGGTTACCGTTAAGTAACTTGGTAAATTTAAGCATTTATGAAACCAAAACGTTGTCGGTTGTGAAGGAGAAGTGAATTAAGGAATAAAAAAAAACAGAGTACTGAGAGGTGAATTGGACTGCCATCGCTGTCTTATATCAAGACTTTGTTCTCAATATATCAATAACTAGCAATCCGTCTCTCACAAATACTAGGTTTTTTACGATAATATTCATAATAACCAAATTCCAAAATAATATTATAAATCTATACATATAATAAAATTGGAGTGTGTGTTTGTAATATTGAAATAACCGTTTTTTACTACATGTATATGAATATATATACAGTACATACACCAAAATAGCAATTTTTGAATTTTTGACTGTCTGTCTGTCTGTTTGTTCCGGCTAATCTCTGAAATGGCTGGACCGATTTTGACGGGACTTTTATTAGCAGGTAGCTGATGTAATAAGGAGTAACTTAGGCTACGTTTATTTTAGAAAAAATCTTTTATTTTAGAAAAATATAGTGATGTTGTTCGATCGACTGTTAGGCGGAACGAAGTTCGCCGGGTCAGCAAGTAGAAAATATTTGTTTTTTTTTGCATGTTTGTTTGTTGCAATTTACTCAAAATTTAAGTAACAGAATTAAAAAATTCTTCCACCTTTAGAAAGCTACAAATATGACGGGTAACATAGGTTATATTTTATTATGTTTAACCATATTTTTCAGATATTTTCAGAATTTCTATATTTCAAGTGCCTTCGTAAACCTGAATGATGCAATAAGACACTATTGCAATGATATTTTCTTCAGGCGTTTGTTATGAGATTGAATGAAACGTTTGATACCGAAGCGAAGCTAAGACGGACGTGTACCTAGTAATAAATTATAATTATATACATCTACATAAACCTTCCAGAAGAAATTCTCTAATAATAAAAACTGAAACAAAATTCGTTGCATGGTTTAGAACTGACTGGCCTGGTGGTTAGTGACTGCTAAGCCGTGGGTTCGATTCCCACCCTGGACAAATCTTTGTGTGATGAGCATGACTGTTTGTTCTGTGTCTGGGTGTAATTTATCTATAATATGTATGTATTTACAAAAAAAAAATGTATATAAGTAGTATATCAGTTGTTTAGTACTCATAACACAAGCAAATATAATTGTTTAATTTAAGGCTAGATGGCTATTATATTATTATATACTATTATTATTATTATTATAGAAGGAATTAGAAGATAAAAAAACAGACTAGGAAAAGTTAGAAATTACATTACACTTTATTTTTAAATTGCGTAAACAGCTATTCATGTCTTAATATATTGTTCAGCCAGATCGAACCCACTACCCCTAACTATAGAAGGCGTGGCTCACCCCCGCACATTTGAACCATCCCTATTGGTAGCTATTTCGCTTCATTAAACTAAGTCTTTTTAAACAACCCCTTTTTAATAACACTACAGTTACAATTTTGCCCCTTTTCACCCCTTGTTGTCTCTTTCGAACACATTGTCAAATATTTGCTATCTCGCTCACTCTTAACATTAGTTAAAGTTATATTTTTTACAAATAATAATACCAGCCTGTTACTGTTCCAGGGCAAAGGCCTTTTTCATATAGAGAAGGCAAACATTTTTCTTTACAAATATTTTTTTTTCTTTACAAATATATTATTAAATTTTGAAATAATAAAAAATTATAAGTACTCGAAACTTGACATATATTTCAATAAATTTTTCAATTTTCTTAAATATAATAATATATATTTTTCCTAAAGTTTTTGTTAGTTCGGTAAGTATTCATAAGTGTGTAAGATTTTCATAAATGACACTCATGTGATCTAAATGAATGAATGAAAACTTTAAGTTCAAAACTTAGTATTTCTAAAGAAAGTAATATTTTAACAGCAGAAAAGTAATAAATAATAATAACACAACAACTATACGACGCTTTTAAGACTAAAAGTAAGCATGTTGGTATAGCTTGTGATATGGGTTCTAGAATGCAAATAAACATGCTAAATATTTACATAGATCTTAAACAAAAAAACATTCAGACTAATGCAAATATTCATGTTCATGCACACAAATATTTGAAATGAACGGGAACCGAATCCGCAACCTCTGCGTGGCAGTCTGTTCTGTCAGAAAAGTCCCTGTTCTTTACGTTATTCTATTAATATTATAAATGCGAGAGTTTGTGTATGTGTGTGTGTGTTTGTTATCACTCAGCGCCTAAACGGCTGAATCTATTTCGATGAAAACTGGTATGCATAGATTTGGAGCCGGAGAGAGACATTATGGTAGTAGATCCACGCTGGTTTCAGCATGAATAGGCTGGATAGACTGAGAAGTACTACCCTCTCATATAAGATCGACGTAAGAGTAGTAGTATCCGTACTGCCTTTCGTTCAGTAAGTGAGAGCGCTGGAGGCCTAATTTCCTTCCTTTCCTTTTTCCTCACCTCCCTCATTCCCTTCCCCTATCTCATTCTCAGCCACCATACCATCTTACCATCGTTTGGGGTAGAGTAACTTTGGTAGGTTATTATAAAAAAAAAATAGATCACACGAGTGTCACTTATGAAAATAAAAGAAAGAGCCATGAAAAGAACTAGCTAACTAGAACTAGGAAACTTAGGAAAATAATTATTACATAAAAATATATACTTTTTATTCCGCAAATCGCTCTGGTTCCCGAATTACATTACGTAAATCATTTTCCGCGCGGGCGAAGCAGCAGGGCACAGCTAGTATTACATACATAGACTTCTCGAGTCGGTATTTATGCAATCTAATCCAAGACCTAATCTAAAACCAAGGATAGGTAGCATTTGGTAAAAACCCATTAATGTGCGTTATTTTCCTTGATAGACAAAGTAGACTATAAAACGCAGATAATTAATATCTATTACTAATATATGAAGCAGAAGAGTTTGTTTGTTTGCTTGTTTGTTTGTTTGAAAGCGCTAATCTCTGGGACTACCAGTGGGATTTAAGTAATTCTTTTTGCGTATTACAGCACAGTTCTTGGCGAAGGTTAGGCTATGTAACATCACGCTACTGGTGTCGGGAGCAGATTAGTAGTCAAAGACGCGGGTAAAACCGCGCTGCGGCAAGCTAGTATTAAATAGATCATCAAATAATATCAGCCTGTTATTATTCCACTGCATAGAGAGCCTCTACTTTTAGAGAAGATTTCAAAACTCACGTAAGTACTTATACGAAGCGAGTGTCTACTACTACTACTAGTTTTGTCTGTGCACTTCAGTCAACCTGAGACTTGTCTTCTCTTATTGAATAATGTTACTTCTCATGTGATGTTTTGACTATCATTCGGTTTTCTAGTAATTATACGACCGCTAGATTGTGTTTAGTTCGACAACTTCTGTGGTTCGGTGGTACTGTGTATGGACTGCCACGCAGAAATCGCGGGTTCGATTCCCGCTCTGTGCAACTATTTGTGTGCATGAACTTGGTTATTTGCATTGGTCTGGGTGTTTCTATGTATAATATGTGTCTATTTACAAAAAAAAAGTATTTATGTATGTTTATCCGCATTTTAGAACCCATATCACAAGCTATTAATATATGCTTAGTTTGGGTCTAGATGCCTTTGTGTGGTTGTTGTGGTATTGTGGTATCAGTTCGCTAGAGCTAAAGGGATCGCCACCTCCCGCTATAGTACCTACTTACTATGTTACGAAGGGCAGTAAATAATTTTGTCTGCCCAATTTTCGCAACTTTTGCCAAAAAATCACCCAAATTAAATCAATAATCGAACATCAAAATGACCTCTAATTACAACTCTGTCAAAATAAAACATAAAATAGCAGTGCTGTAACAGTGTTATAATAAAATTAACAGTGATTTAACAAAACTTAATTTATAGTTTATATTTTCTACGAAAACATTGAACGTTGTACACTGGTCATGTAATAGTCCTTGAAGATATAGACCTACCAGTAAGATGATTACCTATTCCAGCTGAGTTTGACTCGAGACATTGGTTCGTTACTAACTTCAAACAGGGTTATCGACTAGGTTTTTGTAGGTAGTAATTAATCTATCGACCTATAGAAGTAATTTAAGTTACAGATGAAGAAAATTAATCGTAAGATCTTATCATGTAATATTATAAAATGTTCGTGATGTCAGACTTTGAGCCTTGAAAATTTTGTAATTTAATTGTTTTTAGACTAGTTTTCCTTTACCATAACATGTTGTTCAGTAATGTTCTAGATATATACTTGTTGATAAAAGACACATGGATAGATGTTCTTTCTTAATTAAAAAATATTATTTTACTGCCAATGTAGACGAGTACGTGATCCACTTGATGGTATGGACCTGAGCAGCGCCAGAGAAATTAGCATGATGTCTTTGCCAGCCGTAGACACCATAAAAAGGCCAGTGTTGCTACACACCACCAGTAGAGGAGGTGTAATTCTTTCCAGCGGTCTTAAAGATAGCTTTGTTAAGACTGCAGTGTTCGATAGAGTGGAGTTATTTTCAGTTATGTTCCAATTTGAACGAGTAGATTACCACTTCTCATTAGCGAGCGCCAAAGTTAAAGTACAAACGTAATACACGTGTATTTGCCAACCCTAGTACTCAAACTATCTGCATAATTTAAGTACTAGCATATTACTAAAATTGGTCAATGCCGTGTGTTAGTACTTAATAGCTATATAAATAATTATTATTCATTATCTTAAGTTAATTATTGAGTTTTATTTCATAGAGTTATAAAAAGGTTTACGAGTATTGTTTAAATAATAAAACAATTCAGAAAAATCTTATGTATTAATAAATAAAGAGTAAATACTTTATTTGGTAATGTAATTGAAAAAATTGAACCATACCTTTCTGTGGATATTAAGGCAACTATATAGCGAATACGGAGTTACAGGGACCAGCGTTACCACTTACATATGTATTAATTGTAATCTTACTGTAGTAACCCATTTGTCAGACATGGTGAATATGGCAAACTCCTTTTTTAAGGAGAGTTCTGTGTGTCTAGCAGTGGACGTCTCTAGCTGATATCTTATTTTATCATAAATTGTAATTTAAAAAACTTCCAACATAAAAGATAAACGTAGACTTTTAAGTTTTTTTTTACATCTTGATTTCCCAATAACATGGCATTCAATTCTATAATCAATTCAAATTTAGTTACTAAAAAAATTAACAATAAAAAATTTTAAAATACGAATGCACATTTTCGCATAGTGTGTCAACACAAAAAGTGTTTTTTTGCCACAGCGTAATCACGAGACGAGTATTAGTAAGTACTGCGACGCGCGCGTGGTTCCTAACCTATCTATGTGTGTGTGCATCCGTGTGACCCACTTACGAACGTGTTCGACTCGCTTCGGGTGTTTCCGTTGCCCGAACATATGTCTGCGACTCCGCCATCTTTACTTATTGACTGCATACGACCATTTTGGTTTGACCTCTCTCGACCGGCGCTTTTGTTGATTTTCAATACATTCTACTCTGTGTTTGCAAGTCAATATAATTTAGACGCTTCACGATGCGTGTTACGTAAAAATCTAACAAAATGTTTACTTCATGCCTGTTTTCGCGTTGTTATCGTATGAGTTTGTCATCGTAATGATAATAGTGATTTACTTCCTAACAATTGTTTCGTGTATGTTAGGTTAGGTCTTATATTCATGACCTAGCCACGCTTGAATAAATAATGACGCATTATTTATTATAATACATCTAGGTATATTACAAAATTTATCTATTCATGGCGCAGTATAACAATTTATCACATCGAAATATTAAATGAGTGTTAAATTAATGTGATGCAGTGTGTCGAATGCTATTCACAACTACGAATGATATTTGTATGATAAAGTTATATAATTGACGTATAAAAAGTTATTAAACTATTAACAATCGCATAATATCACATAACATAACAGAAAGCTCGCGTGTGCATATTCCGAACGTAACTTCCGCATTCGAAATTTGATTTTTCTCCACTCACACATAGAAACAACTTTCACCTATTCGAAAGTGGACTTAAGACGAGTGTGTGCGTGGCTATTTTTGTTTCGGATACGAGTTCACAAGAAAGCTTTTAAAAATAACGGCGTATAATAGCTGGTATTGTTGCTTAACTTGGTTACATTATCTTGATGAACAAGCTTGAGAAATAACGTTAATTGATAACTGTTGATATAGTTATTAACGAAACTAGTTATTCTTTTGTTTGAGGTAAATGGTTACGTCACAATATTGTAAGTAGTTTTTGTTCATTATAATTATTATTACTATATGCATTTGCACAATTATTTATATAAAAACTGAAATTCTTCATTTCATTGCAAACAATATTCATTTACAGATAAATGAAAGCTTTAGCAATTATATTCGCAAAAGAAAAGTCATACTTATGCAATATAAAACAAAATGTAAAATACTAAAATGAGCAATAATTTTATAAATACGAATAATACAATGGCGTTTTGAAAAAATATTAATTGATTGTGAATAAATAAATATAATTTAGTTCCACAGCTTAAACTCATAACTCCTTTCATTAAAAAAAATTAAAAATTAAAATATATTATAAATTTTTAACTATGTATTCAAACTATTTTACGCATTAGATTTAGGCGGCCATCCAGCTGCCATAGCTCAAACATTGTAATCAACAATGCAATTTATCTATTCAAACAATATACGGATAATTATACGAGTAAATAATACAATATTTAGCTATTTACATCTTTACTAGTGTTATTAAAGTTTCTTATTGTCATTTTAGCCAAAAGAAATACACTGCTGGACTCCTCCAAGCATTTTACTCCATCTTCGCTTCGACGGATCATGATTCATGATCATGAGTCATGAGCCGCCCCATTCCGTCAATTACCACCTAAGTTTTATAAGCGTGAATAAGTACTCACAAAGCGTCTAAAGTGTAGGCTGCCATGTTAACACTTTGCTATGATAGGACTCCACTCTGGACTTCTCTGACTGCTTACCATTAACAGAGTGAAATAATTTAGTTATATAAAAAAAAAATAGTTAAATTACGACAGGTAGAAATAGCACTAACAAGTGAAAAAGTAAGATCTTTCGTGCTGTAAACACTGATTACCTAGCAAGGAAATCATCAAGCAAACAGTATTTTGATGCAAAAATTTATATGTGCGCAGGGTCGTAACCTGTGCATAAAATTTTTTTGTTCTGATTTTTTACTGATCTTTTCTGCCTGGACCTGTTTAAACACCAAAAATACATCATAAGTCTATGACTAAATCGCTGAATAAGGCAGAGCCGAAGCAAATAGTTATGAAATTTTAATATACAATCAATTAAGCAGAATTACGTAGATACTTAAGAACTAAATTAAATAGTCCAGGTTTTCTCACGATGTTTGATTGTAAGTTCGTATTTAGCTACAGGGCGAAAGAGCGTATTCAAAATGGCACCCCATTCATGAGTGTATTATCACCTCAACCGGTATCTTATCTAACCAGTGAAAGTTATTTCGTTGGCTCTCGAATTTCGTTGTACTTTACGATTTCACTGCAGTCACAACGTGTTTTGATAATTATAATTAAAGGACTCAATTATGAGAAAGCATGCTATTTTCGTAAAAGCTTATAACAGGTGAAAGCATGCTATTTGACCTGTAATAAAAAAAAACTATGATATGTGACATTATAGAAATTTAACCTACATATTTTGTTTTATTTTTTTTATCTTGCTGTAATAATGATCTTTAAATAAAATAAAATTAAATATCTACTATATTAATTAACTATTAGTTAGACTTAAAAGTGTTTTTGTGAGAGAATAGTGCAACATGGTGCTTATAACTTAGCGACTTAGGAGTAAGTAGATAAGTAAGTACCTACTTAAATACTTTTTGATTAGATTTCTTTTTCTTCTTTTATTTTATTTTCAATTATAATACTGTATATTTACTGCGTTTACATACTTAACTTTATGCCTGTCTCCCATTAATGGAGTAAGCAGAGACTGTACAACTGCGTTTTATTCTTATTTTTTTAGTTAATTATTACATTAAACTGGTTTCCCCTTGACTGTACTTACCTATCAAAAAGACTGAGGAGATCAGACCAGAATGACTAAATATGCAGGGGATCAGAACGGACTATAGAATACTAATAACCCTACGGGTTCAGATCTGGGGGATCAGACCAGAATAACTGGTTTTTATTACCTATTTATTTTCACACTTATAACTATTGTTAGTTGATTTTCAATTTTCCGTTTTTATCAAAAGGCAATGGCAACTGAGGCGACGATTATGTCAGCAATTTTTGTCAGCGCAGCGTCACGTGTAAAAATCTTTTCGTTGATGATTTTAATGGTAGGTATATTACAATGATAAAACAAGTAAAATATATTATTAAAAACTAAAAGCCCGCTTGCCTAACCAACTAAAAAGTAAGAAAACCCATTTATATATATTGCACTTACATGTCACTCCCATAATTAATAAGAATCTAATGACTTCTCATGTTAAAATGTATTAATCCATTTAGGCTGTAGAGCATGCTAAAGAAATAGACATACATACCCACAAACATGCATACATACGCTCAAAAACCCTTAGGCCGCTTTAGACTATCATAGAAATATGCGAGTCATTTTTTTTTTTTTTTTTTTATATTATAGCCTACCAAAGTGACTCCACCCCGCCTGATGTTAAGCAGTCAGTGGAATCCAGAAGTGGCGGCCACTGTACCAAAAGCCATCGTCTTAAACTGCTGGTATGGTGGCCTCCACCATGGCGGCTGGGAATGGGGTTAGGGGAAGGGAATGAGGGAGGTGAGGAATGAGGAAAGGGGGGAAATTAGGCCTCCGGCGCTCTCACTCACCGAACGAAACGCAGTAGTACGGATACTACTACTCTTAAGTCGATCTTCTATGAGAGGGAAGTACTTCCCCGGACGATCCGGCCCATTCATGCTGAAATCAGCGTGGATCTACTTCCATAGTCATTTTTACATCAAGAAAATATGACGGTATAATAACTACATGTGATTCATATTCTCTATGATCATAGTTAGGGGATCCTTTTTGACAGCTAGCGTACAAGTAGGATTATATTCAACACACTAGCACAGCCTGTATGTAAATAGACGGTGCTAGTGTGTTGATTTGAAGGGAAGGGAAAGGATCCCATAGCAATGGAAAATACGGCTTGATTGTATATGACGTTTATATGATCATTATGTGTAATGTAAAAATGAAGAACGTCATAATATAACGATGATCATAGAATTAGACAGATATGAATGAATATTTATATGGTTTAAATATGATAATGTAATACCGGCCTTAGGGCGGTACCCTCCTTGACTTCGGTAGTCGGGCAAAGAAAGAAAAATATGGATTAAAGTTTTTTTTTTCAAACATAAATCTAATATGCGCATTACCTAAGCTAAGATGCGTATTCGTGATCACAGTGAGGTAAAGATCGCGTGTTGTTAAATACGGTGAAGGCCTACCCTTTTGTTAATACCTATAGCGAATTGTTTATTGAACATTTATAATTACACAGATTTATATAACACTAGCCACCCGTCCTAGCTTTGCACGGGTGCAGATCCACGTAGATTCTAATCCCGTGGAGATATCGGGATAAAAAAGGTTTTAATATAGGTTATGATTTTTTTAATCGTTATTAGATGTTTTTATTTATTACAAACAAACATAAACAAGTTTTTACTGTTTGTAATATTAGCTTAGATTCATGACTAGCATCCGCAGCGTGGCTTCACCCGCTGATCACTCATTCGCTTCTTCGCTGATCAAGCTTGATCTTAATTTAGGCAGGGCCGTATCTACCATATGGCCTTTTGGGCTTCAGCCCAGGGCCCCGTGGATTCCCCAGCTAAGTCAAGCCAAAGTCAAAAATAGATAATAATGCGTAAATATTCGTAATTTTATTATAAAAATTATATTAATCAATTATTTTATTGACATTTTTCTTATACTTTGAGTAATTACGTGGGCCCATAAGTAGTATTAGCCCAAGGCTCCCTAAACTCACAGTCCTGAATTTATGTACTTAATTAATTAATTAATTGAATAATTAATTTTTATGTGCCTCAAGAATTAAGCTACCAAATACATGAATTAGATGGATAAGTGCGTTCAAATAAACCGAACGACATTTACTGACTAAGACGATATGCACACTGCCCCGCACTATGCTGCGGGGTGCGTAGCGTAGGAGAGAACATTTACACCGCGAGTGAATGCACTTTCAGTGTGTTGCACCAAGCGTGATTTGTATACAAAGAGAGATACTTACAAACAACGGAACACGCACTACGCTCTGTGATGTGGGGCAGTGTGTGAATCGTCTTAGGCTTCCATCAAGCATTTTCACTGACCGGTTGTGAGCACTTTTATCAGGGGCCTAAGTCTGCTATCACATAGTGTCAGAATGGTCGATCATTGACCTCTTATTGGTTGATTTTGACAAGTTTCAGACTTAGACCCCAGGTCGTTTCGGTACGCCTTGTTGGGGATGTGTTTATGTTAATTTATATAATTAATCAAATAATAACAGGTAGTAATGTGAGAATAATTAGAAAGTACATAAATAAAAGAAAGCTACAATCCGTGAAAGATTGTAATCACCATTTTAACTACTTTCTATGCCTATTTTGTTATTACGTCAAGGATAATAATAATAATATGAGGACACTATCACACGCACCGTCATCTAGTCCCAAGCTAAGCAGAGCTTGTGTTATGGGTACTAGATAACTGAAATATAATACATATACATACTTTTTTTTTGTAAATACATACTTAGAATACATAGGAAACACCCAGACTGAAGACAAATACAAATGTTCATCACATAAATATTTGCCTTCCGCGAGAATCGAACCCACGACACCCGGAGTCGCAGTCAGTTACACTAACCACTAGACCAACTGTGCAGTCGAAGGCATGTTTATATATATATTAGCCTGCCAAAGTGACTTCACTCTCCCTGATAGTAAACACTCAGTGATATCCAGAAGTGGTGGACACCATTCCAAAAGCCATCGTCTGAAACTGTATAATGGCCTCCACTATGGATGCTTAGTGACATGCTCGATTTTTTGAGGTATACACAAAGTTTTATCTCATGTGATAAAATCAAAACATGTTACATGAAGTTCAAATAAATAACAGAGCTTTTATTGTCATTTACTAAACTATTAAACCTTTATTTTAATTTTATTATTTTGTACGGTAGTAGATCCACGCTGGTTTCAGCATACATGGGCCGGATCGACCGGGGAAGTACTACCCTCTCATAGAAGATCGACGTAAGAGTAATAGTATCCGTACTATTGCGTTTCGTTCGGTGAGTGAGAGCGCCGGAGACCTAATTTCCCCCCTTTCCTTTTTATTCACCTCCCGCAATCCCTTCATCTACCCCATTCCATTCACAGTAGGCAGCGGCTTCGCGGGAGCAATGCCAGAGACTCTGAGAGTCGTCCATGAGCGACAGTTACCACTTACCATCACGTGGGCTGTTTTCTCGTCTGCCACTATCGGGAATAAAAAACAAAAATATCTAAAACCTTAACGGCACCCTAGACGCTAGAACTTTAGTAAAAGGTGTAGAATCACTAGTCCCTTTAAGGCAAAGTTAGACAACCTCGTTTAATAACCAAGGCTAGCAACCGACGTCAACTACATTAATTCGATCATTTTAAAGTTTTATCGTAGATTAACTACGATAATAAACATACTTAGAAGGGTAGGCAGTTATGTAGGTATTATATGTTTTGCCAATTGAAGAAACTTTCAGCACTTTGACCCTTTAGAGTATTTTTCTGTGCTGTACCCTTAGTTTAATTTATATAATGCGACAAGGGCAATATACCTCGAAGCACACCAAAAGTATTCTTCAATTTTCTTACTGAAACTGCCTTAATCTTCACATTGCTACAAAAATAAAAGTAACATGTGATCTGTGGTAAATATTACTATTATGTCTCCCTTGAAAAAAAGTAAGTTAGTAGATCCACACTGGTTTCAGCATATATGGGCCAGATCGAACAGGGCAGTACTACCCTCTTATAGAAGATCGACGTAAGAATAATAGCTTTCATGCTAATGTGTTTCGCTCGGTGAGTGAGAGCGGCGGCAGTCCAAATACCCCATCGGTCCTGATCCTTTTCCCTTTTCCTTCCTCATCCCCTTCTCCGTGGTGGGCAACGATTTGGTTGTTAAGGATTATTACTTTTGTAATGCTTAGAAAATACAGCCATCTCTAGTTTACGGTTGTCATTTACCATCAGGTGGTCTTCTTTGCTACCAAAGTCGTATAAAAAAGGTATGAAGCTATATAAATTACAGTGATTCCTAATGAAAGCGCATTGCCCAGTCGATCCTCAAGGTCTCCACCTGGCGTTGTCACGCTCACCGTCACGTTGTAATGCAGGTCTGATATATTATTGATACGGTAACGAGGACATTGGACATCTCTGCTGCTATTATGCATGATTTTGTATGGTGTAATGGTTTTAAAAGGTATACATACATACATATAAAACTGGAGAAAAGTTGCCTCGACGAACTTTACAACTCATTTGATTAACGATTATTAATTTGACTTAACACTTTTTGCCCGACTGGCCGCAGTCAAGGAGGGTAGTTTTCCAGCGTAGGTATGTACGTATGTATGTATGTAAGTATGTATATGTCTATTCCTTTAGCTCGCTCTACAGCCTAAATGCCTTTATAGATTTTAAGTATGAGTATGAGGTGTCATTATAGATTCGTATTATTTAATTGTAGGAGTGACATATTGTATAGTATTTCAATGTAGCGTCAGCACGAAAAGAAAGGCGGTCTTTTTGTTGTTTAATAATATATTTTGTTTCTCTACTAAAGTAAAGTAAAGTAAAGTAATCCGAAAACGTTTAGAATTGCTCAAAAACATCTCTTTACATATAGTTTCCTTAGCAGTTTTCTTTTAAACACTATATACATAACACAAGAAATGAATAGATAAAATTTCATGACCTCAAACTACCGACTGGAATCTCTGTGACGTAACGATAGCAAACAAAAAGTTAGTACCGACTCTTGCGCAACTAACGTAGGGCTTCGTACGGTCAGCACACGCATAATATGTAAAATAATGAATTTAGTCATAATAAAAATTAATAAAAGAATAATTGCCTGTAGGCTATAATGCCTATATTGGTGTTTAAAGGGCCCCAGCCCATCGAAGGTATCAGTGGCGTGCACAGAGAGTTTTGACAGGGTAGGCATTATAGGTTTTTGACAGGGTAGGCATTTTTTAATTATGTTGCTAAAATTGTGCTTTTAGGCAATTATTACGGTAGGCAGTGCCTTTCTGCCTACATGAAATGCACGCACTGGAAGGTATACACGAGTCACTGTCTACCAAAAAAAAATTGGAAATGGTATTCCAACACAGAAAGGATGGCAGACGAAATTATAATCCATAATTTTTTTATTGCCTACAGTGGCAGACGAGCCAACAGCCCATCTGATGGTAAGTGGTAACTGTCGCTCATGGACTTCAATGCCAGGGGCTCCGTGAAGCCGCTGCCTACCCGCGATATTAATCCTCTTTTTAAATCTCGCTTAAAGAAGAACGTGTCATAGCGCTCGGAAAACAACGCAGCTGGCAGTTCATTCCAGAGCTTGCACGTACTGGAGAAATAAACGCTGGAAACGAACAGTGTTAGACGAGATCGTGTCTAAGTAGTATGGATGAACTTTGCTGCGATGTCGAGTGGTGTGATGATAGAAAGGAGACGATGGCTTTTACTTCCTTTTATCTACCACACTCCCTTCACGAAAGGCAGCAGAATCGCAGAGTCCATGAGTCGTCCATGAGCGACAGTTACCACTTACCATCACGTGGGCTGTTTGCTCGTCTTCCACTGTCGGTAATAAGAAAAAAGCCAGACTAACTGGCAAGAAACTCAGGCTAATAAATTATAATTCTCTTCTTCCTATTATAATTCTGTCATAACTGTCACAAATTTTGTTCTTTAGCCGACCCTTCCTTTCAGAGAGTTTTATGTCCTGCATAAGGTTTGTTAAAGCTAATAATATTATACTTTTATGTAGCTTTCAAACTTACACCATTACCTATCATGACACAATCCATATTATAATAAATGCAAAAGTAACTCTCTCTGTCAGGATTTCACGCGTAAACCACAAAACCGATATCTGATGAAATTTACAGAGATAGAATAGACTTTGAGGAACAATATAGGCTATCTTTTATAGCGAAAAAATGGCTTTAAGGGGTCAAAATTGGGGTTAAAATTTTGTATGGAAAATGCGATATAACCGACATTCACGCGCACAAAACTGCGAGCAACAGCTAGTAAAATAATAAACAAATATTATCACCACTTTCGCTCCATAATGCTGTTGTCTGTACATACGCATTTTTCCTTGTTGCAACATAATGTCCAAGGGAAAGTCATGACTAATCTTTAGCTTGATATAAACATGTTTTGGCGGTAACATACAAACATGTCATAGATACATTATAAAAAGGGTAGGCAGAAATGTACCACAGGCAAACACGCCAATTATGTTAAGACCCAAGGATCAAACACGAGACCTCTAGTCAGTACACCAACTATCAAACCACAGAGGCACCTAGCAGCAAATACTAGTTACCTGCGGCGCGTTTTCTCCCGCGTCTTTGCTTACTGCTCTGCGCCCGTTGCCAATAGCGTGATATTACATAGGTTATAACCTTCCTCGAGAACTGGGCTATCATACGCAAAAAGAATTATTCAAATACGACAGGTAGTACCAGAAATTAGCGCGTTCAAACAAACACGATTCATGTAATAATCTTTTTAAATAGACATACATATAATGTATAAAGGCAGGCTAATTAGCAAAGGCATTTTCTACCAGTCAATATACAGGTTATGCAGATTTGCAATTCTAAAGATAGATGTTTGATATTGTTGAAAAGAAATAAGGCACATACAATAGTACATTTTAATAGACTTTTATTTTTTGTTTTGATGCTTTATATAAATGTCCACTATTGGATATAAACCTTTCCAAGTAGTTTGACTGCCTGCTCAGTGTAAATATTTGTGTGCATGAACATGACTATTTACATTGGTCTGTGTGTTTCTTTGTATAATATGTGTATTTAAAAAAAAAAAAATTAAGTATGTATGCATTTCTAGAACCCATAGCACAAGCTATAATATATGCTTACTTTGGGTCTAGATGGCGTTGTGTGTAGTTGTTGTGATATTATTATTATTATATTATTGTCATAGTCGTACGGGTAATCGGAAAATTAATCGATCGTCAACTTACTCGATTAACAGAAGATTGGTCTTCAATCAAGTTGTTCTAATCAGATTAAGTAATCTTCCTTTGCTTCACATACAACTATTTATACTTTGTGTACAGTTTTAATATATAAATTCAAAACGTTCATCTAAAATAACCTAGTTATCTGCATCATTGACGTCAATATTAGAACGCTCGTTTAAAAAGTAAAATTCGTAGTGCGAGCCCTTGTTGCGCAAGCGCATACACGGCGTTTGTTTGCCTTAGCTGTTCATATCTGTTACGTCAGTAATACTGGCTGGTTTATGTCTTAAAAAGAAAAAAAAGGTTTTCTTTTTTTATTTATTGTTTGTTTTAAATTCAAAATTCGTGAGGTTATTCTGAATTTAAATTTAAATCTCGAATAGTATAAAGCAGTCAGTCTCGTTATTTTTGTCTGGTTGTCCGTTACCTTTTATAAACTACGCAACGAGTTAGAACGAATAGACAAAGTTTTTACTGTCTTTTAGAACATTTTCAGAAGATTTTTTTAATTTATTTTATTCAGAAGCTGCGAAAGACTGTTAACTATACTTTGTTTTTAATAATCTGCCTAACGTGACTCCACTGTGTCCGATAAGTAGCTATGGGGGTAAGTAGTCAGAGGGATCCGGGAGTAGTCGACACCATTCCAGAAGTTATCTCGTTCCAAACTGCATGATGACCGCCAGTATTGCGGCTTTTAGCCCTTATTGTACTAATTCTTATTTTTTTATTATTCTAGTAATAATAATAATAATAATATTCTACCACGTTCACACAGCGCCATCTAGTCCCAAATTAAGCAATTATATTTGCTTGTGTTATGGGTACTAAACAACTGATATACTACTTATATACATTTTTTTTTTGTAAATACGTACATATTATAGATAAATTACACCCAGACACAGAACAAACAATCATGCTCATCACACAAAGGTTTGTCCTGGGTGAGAATCGAACCCACGACCTCCGGCTTAGCAGTCAGGGTCACTAACCACTAGACCAACAGGCCAGTCATGTAGTAGTAGTAGTAGTAGTAGTGACTCAAATGCAGGCACAGATAGGGTTTAGTCCTGTTTCAAATAATTGGACTGGCAACATGAGACTAATTATGCAGTCCGGGGACCTTTTAACCCCATTAATAATAGATACGTATAGCATACACAGCTATATTTTAGATGCAAATCATGTTTAGGCAAAATGTTACCGTAATTTTTCTCAAAAGGTCGATATCCAAAACTTTACCCGTAACTTGCAGTGCGAATTAAAAACCTGCGTCATTAAAAAATGCCAAATTCGAAAATTTAAATTTCGAAATTCGCGATAGGACGGTGCGTTGTCTCAATTAAAACTTTACATTATTAACGTTTTGTTAAAAAATCAACTTTGTGTTATCATGAATAGGTTTCATTTTACTTTGTTACCTCCTACGGCTTGAAGCCAACTCAAAAGTGTGTCACCGAGTTGAATAGCACTCACAAGGCCGATCTATCTATGAAAGCGCGTTCAAAACCACGGATGTTACTAGTATCTGCATTGAGCATCATTTTATTTAGCCGTAAATAGATTTGTGCAAACGGGGTATTCCTCGAAAAGAAAAAAGAAAAGATAAAAGAATTTCTCGAAACGCATCAATTAGGAGTGCTAAAAAAATACTACTACTAGTGCTTTTCAATTATAATTTTGGTGCGATTCATTTGGTGCGTTTCAAAATTGATACGATTTGAGGAATTATTACGAATACATATTTGTAAACCTAGAAATATACAAAAATAGTTTGAAATATCATGCCTTTTCTATAAAAAAGAACTTTCCCTGCAGTGAGATGATAACTGGCAGAGTTAATGATGATAATTTGTACTTAACAGCTTAGTTTTTTGCGTATGTATACAAGGACGCGACCACGATGGGTCGGCGACAAAATAAATTATACAAGGCCATTTTGTTGCGCGTGCAAAATCGATGATGTGTTAAAGTATTCTAAATTCAAAATCATTATGTAGTGACGGTTATTATGAATTGAATGAAAGTTTAGATGGTAAGCAAATTGCTTTAGGACGCGAAATGGATGGGTATATTTGCACGGTAGGAAAATACTGTTTTTTTTTTAATTTTATGTCACTAAGTAAAATGGGTATAGAACAATAGTGTTCGCTATTACTGCAATTACAGAAATTAATACGTACCTAGTAACACTATTTCTAAGAAACAATTTATCAAAGATAAATTATCGGCATTACAATAGAAAATAAGGGCTTTGATAGACTGTATGACTAAAAAAAACATTTTTAACTTTAGTTAGACTATTCACCGCTAGGGGCGCTGTTTTTGATGCTTCCTGGGGTATACCGTGACTTCTGTTCGGTTATGTGCTTCAGACAGGTGAGCATTAGCTCTTCGTGGTGTCTGAAGCACAAAACTTTCTGTGGAGTTACAGTAGTAAGTCCACAGTAGAGTGTTAACCAGTATTCCTACCTATCGTATCTAAAACATCACTGTCTTGCTTTCCCGTGCTAGATGATCGAAGCCTTTCTGTTGTATCTTTTTGTGGAAAATAAGATATATTGGGATCTCAATCTAAACTAATATTATAAAGAGAAAATAGTATATTTTTTGTTTGTTTGTTTGCAACGTTTTAACTAAAAACCTACTTTACCAATAACAAAAAAAAAAAACAATTTTAAAAATCAATAAATTGATCGGGTAACATAGCCTATGTTTTACTATGTTTATATTATTTTCCAATAAACAAAATAAAATATCACAGCAATCCGACACTATTGTTGTGATATTTTATTTTGTTGTGAGATCGAAAAAATCTTTTGATACCGAAGCGAAGGAAGGTTGGACCTCTGGTGTATGGTAAATTTCTATTTAATATTATATCTATCTTTTTTTTTTCCAGTATATTTTTATGTGCACTTTCAGCACTAGACAACATTACAGTTCTGTGTCGTAGACGACTTTACAAACGCAAATATTTCTGTAATATAAATATAATACGCAAAGTCATACGATGTGTCCTAACCCCTAATATCAAAGTCCACGTTTGACTACTAAATTATCTATTATCGTTGACCTAGGCAACGATAGTGTGTACCGAGCTTTTGGTTATTATAGACCAAATTATTATTTTAATTATAATTCTATAGTATTTTGTAGTAAAGTCGACAATATATTTGCTTTACCACTTTTAACTAAAAAATGTATTAAAATTAAAATTCAATAAGATTTATTACGATAGTGACAACAGTCACTGTACTGAGGTCACTTGCAAGCAAAAATAGACATTATTGTTTTATGATATGCAAACGACATTTACTCTAAGGTTCGGATAAGGAATCGGCCATAAAATTGCTTTACCATAAAGCAATTTAATGGTCTATTATACAATTATAAGGTTTAGGTGCTCTTTATGCAAGTAAATTTAAATTCGGGGCAGTATGTGGATCGCCTTCTTTATTACGATTGTATCTCGTTCTGTGATCCAATAAATAAATCCAAATTCACAATGAATCAAGCGGTCTAGGTGCGATCCCAATTTTTCAATTAAGGGATTATTTACACAATTTTCTATAAGATTTCCTTCTACCAAGGACATACTGCTGACCCCGTTTCGGCTATCAGAACACAAAAACTCATTATCACCTTGAAGGGACATTGCAAAATATAAAAGCGGCTTGTTCTGATGACGAAATCGGTGGAAGGTTGAATAGAATTTCTCTTCGACAGTTCTAATTGTAAATTGACAATTAGGTTTGTACTATTTGTAACAGAAAATGTTTATTGTACGGTAGTAGGTCCTTGCTTACAGCATGAATGGGCTGGATCCACGTAGGAATTGCTATTCTCGAACATCGACGTAAAGTATCAGAGGGTCTAGACAAGCGGCATAAAATAAAAGTCAAATAATACATTTGAAACTTAAGTTGCGTTATTTTCATAGTAAAATAACTGTAAAGACTATGGTTATTTACTTTTTATACAGCTTTCACCTAATTCTATCATTTAAACAGAACATATATTATTTTTAAAATACAGCTCCGAATAAATGATGAAAATTGAAAACCACGAAATATGCCACTAAATTGCGACGTTGTCACTCATGACGCGTAAACCCTCATAAATATAAAAAAAAAAGAAAAATAAATGCTAATAGAATAGATAAAAAATATATGGGATTGACATAAGGTAACGCCAAATACAATTTTTTATCTATTCTAATAGCATTTATGGCACTTGTCTGGTCCTCTGTTTCCATAACAATGCGCATAACTTTAATGGCGAACAAGTATACGATCATAATTAAATGGTAGCTGATACCCACATGGCTATGTTCTATGCATCATAGAAACAATGTTAATTAAACAGAACCAAGCCATTGACATGTAGAGCAAAAGGGATGATGGAAGTAAAGGGAGAGGTGAGGATGGAGGTGACGACATAAAACGCATTAGTACGATAATGAATTTAATAAAAAAAAAACAATAACCGAATTCAAAACTATATCTATGTTTAACTTAAACACAAACTAAAAGTAGAATTCCTCAATATAACTTGAGCAAATCAAAACATCATCTATGTATATTTTGTTTTTGTTAAATTTTCAAAAAGTGCTGATCCAATTGCTATCTCAAATATATGGGACCACGTCTGAAACATAACCTACCTTGCAAAAAAAGAATCCATTCATAATTGGCAGAGAAATCGCGTGATACACATACAAAAAAAAATTCGACCCGAATTGAGAACATCCTCCTTTTTGAAGTCGGAAAAAAAACTTACTTTACGTCTATATTTTATGAGAAGGTAGTACTTTCCCGGTCGATCCGTCCCATTCATGCTAAAACCAGCGGGGATCAACTACCGTAAGCACAATTTACCAAATTATATCAAAATTTACTATTTAGCAATTAAATAATAGTCTCCTCCCTCTATGAACGTCGAACGTCTGACGTCATCGGTGGTAGGTCCGCCAAGCGTGCACGCACACACACGTGATCGTTTTGTTGCACGTTTAGGTGCGTGATCGTGTGCGTTTGCATTGGGACAGTTGGTAGGACAGTTACTTGTTTAGAACTTGCGAACTTTACTACCTCGGTTTTCATAATGGTTAGGTGGTTAGTGGTCAACCTATTGTCAGAATTTGTTCAGGTCAACCATAATTTATTATAAAAGCACCCGACTTGACCTAACGACTGTTATCGTGGTAACAGACGGGACCGACTTTAAACGTGCCCTCCATAGCACGGTGGTTTTGTAGTCCAGTCTGCCACCAGTCTCTGGGTCGATCACTGGGTCTGATAAAATAATGTTAGGATTTTCTGGCGAAGAAGTGTTGGCACGGAGTTTAGAATTGTGCTCGGTGATGGCAACACTCTGCCTGAAGGTAAACAGTCGGTGGAATCCAGAAATGGTGGACAGCATTCCAAAAGCCATCATCTCAAATTGCTCGCACGGTGGTCTCCACTATTGCGGCTTTAAAAGGGAGAAGGGGACCTTCGGTGCTCTCACTCACCAGACGAAATACATTATTATAGCAATTAACATTTTACGCCGAAATTCTATGAGAGGGTAGGTACTTCACCGATCGATCTGGTCCATTCATGCTAAAACTTGAACGGGTCTACGACCATACATTCATGACTGCAGACCTGTCTCTCATTAATGGGGTAAGCAGAGACATACCTCCTTTCGGGACCTATGACCATTGTATTACAAGACCGTCACACGTCACGGATAACCAGATCCCCAGAAATATCTCAATTTTATACAACTATCGAATAGAACGTATAGGAAATATACAATAGTTAATAATGATATCACCATTTTTCAATCGTGGTCAAGTGAAAGTAATGGCGGTGTACACAATTTGCTTCATTACAACGAATAATATGCACAATGTACTAGCAGATTGAAATTTTGTTACTTAACTTCAAGCCTTTTTTTTGTTAAAGGGGTAGGCAGAAGTAACAGGGGACCAGTCTCTTGCCATTTATGGGGCACAATTACCGACTCCGGCCTAATACTAAAATTCTAGACAGAGAAGCCTAATATTACTTTATAGTAGTCTGCATACTTATTTCGCTCATTTAAAACATATAACAAAAATATATTTGCTCAATTACAAGAGGCAAAGGAGATATGTTTAGATCGTAGCAAAATTCTATAGTTTCTACCTACCCTATTAATGGGAGACAGGCGTGAAGTTATGTAAAACCTTTCATTATTTACCTACCTGTGCATGTAAAAACTATCTGACAAAGCTAGCAGTTTGTCACGATGACTTTTCGAGTTGTAGCGACCACTCTTAAACATCACTGAAGTCTTAACATCAAATAGAGTAGTCGTTTAATAGATTAAAAAACCTCGACTTTGTCCGATTAAGAACTTCTTAATACGAGTTTGTCGTACAATACGTTCTTAGCTGACGTCTATACTTTTTTTTATACTTAAGGTGACAAACAAGCATACGTTCTGCCAGATGGTAAGCAGTTACCGCAGCCTATGAACGCTTGCAACACCAGGAGCATCACTAGTGCGTTGCCGACTGTTAAAACCTTGTAACTCCTTTCTTGAAGATCGCCGTACTAATAGTCTCTCGGGAAAACCTCGACGGGAAGCTCATTTCAAAACCTTATCGTACGAGGTAGAAAGTTTGTATGGAAAATCTGGCAAATTTTAACTACAAAGATGATGCAGTTTTGTAGATGTTGATTACTCAGTAAGTAAATGACTTTTCGTTTATGTATTTAAATAGATAATCGCAAATTGTATGATAGAAATAACTTAGTATTTATTTTAATTACTTGTGGGAAGGTACTGTTTGAAGTAGATGATGACTAACACTACTGCAGAGTTTTTCTGTCAAAAACTCAATAATAGCCCTGAGCTTGAATATTGTGTCCGTTCCGTTGAATGTCAACTTAATATAGCTGGTAGCAAAAGATGGATGTTATAGTTGAGCCACGGAGTTATTGCGGTCTGATATCCCAGATCTGATCCCTTCGGGTTATTATTATTCTTTAATTCCGTACTGATCCCACGCACTTTCTTATGTTTTTTATTCTTCTGGTTTAAGCCTGTCTTTACGTACGTATCATATCAACCTGGAACTCTTTACCAGCGCATGTGTTCCTATCGAGTTCAAATCCTGGCCCTTTTAAGCGGGGCGTCAAAAAGCACCTCACTAAGCCGCCATAGTGAAGGCCACTATTTTGGCTTTTGGAATGGTGTCCACCACTTCTGAATTCCACTGACTGCTTACCATCAGGCAGTTTGGAGTCACTTTGGTAGGCTAATATAAATTAAAAAAAAACAACAACGTAGACGTCCTAGATGTGCACTGCTGGACCTAGGCCCCAATTTATGCCATCTTGGCCAGTCGTGAGCCCCCGTGAAAAATACGTAATACTGTGTTATATTGATGCATGTAATATTTTAAATAGTTAAGTTCGAGATTGTTTTGAGCATATTATTTTAGAAAATTATTTTAAAGACTGCACTTTTCTGCTGTCAACTACATACTTGTTTAGACTAAGTAATACTAAGTACTAGACTACACATAGTAAACGCAGCACCACACACACATACAGAGTCTAATATTATCATATCAGTGGTACCTGAGTGCACGTTCCACGCATGCGCATACGTAAATGTGTATACTGCGTGCTGTATACTTGATACTTTTTTATACTGTTTTATTATAACCTGAAATATAAGTGGTAATGGCTCAGTGGTGAAGGATCCTGCTTCGTAAAACACGAGGTTGAGGGTTTGCATCTGAGCAAGTATCACTGTGAGTTTTTCAAATTATATATGTAAGTACATTCTAAGTTTATCTGGACATTGAAGGGGCTTTTGCCCTGCTGTGAATTTATACAAGATGAGATTTGCTAAACGTATTTCGTTTTAGAAAACTCTATATTAAGAGTGCCGTACTCATACATTTACCCAGCTAATACACTATTATCGGCGACCAAAAAATTTAAAAAAATTAAATCCTTTCTAATGTTACATACAATTTATTACTTGAAAAGTTCCTTCCGCAAATTTATTACGGAAGAAATATTTTTAATTTCTCAAGCACAAAATATTATAACGAAATGATAGTTAAAAATGTTATACAACTATTACAAAAGTCAAAATTCACAGACTGTTTCAAACGATTCCGTACTACTACTACATTCTTTACAGCTCTACCTACCGCTTTAAGAAAAAAGGCATTATGTTATGTTATAACATTTACATCGTCTAAATGTTTTATTATGACGCACGTTTTGTCCAACAGAAGTAAAAGTAGTTCCGCCATTCTTTCCAAAACTCGTTTCTACATTCATAACGTGATGCCATATCTCTTTTATAACTAATAGTTACTTACATAAAAAAGGATATAATATAATCAAGACACATATAATAAATAACGGAATTTATAAATAGAAAGCTGCCATTTAATTACATATACATTTAGATTTAAATATTTATTGTAAATACTTTTTTAGAATGAAAGTTATTCGATAAATTTACATTTTAATATTAGTTGATATCATATAATATCACACCATTTTTTCGTAGGTAGGTGTGAAACACTCACGCTATGTTGAGTCCTAGGTAAACGTGTACGAGTTATCATTTATTAGGCAGCATTCCAGTTTACGGTTACTAACTGTGAGATAGTTTAACAAAAGCCATTTAATCTTCTAAAATTCGAAATAACATTTACCGACTACATAAGACGTCGTAAAATTTAAAATAGACTAGTACCTATACTATATTTATCAAGTAATTACAATCTTTAATTAACTTCAAGTGTCATAAAATACCTGTCTACCTTAGTTTTATCTATTCAATGGTCCTTATGCTTAATAATTATTTACATATACACATTTTTAAAAACCATTTTTTTGGTATTTCTTTAAATGTAGCCCTTACTCCTGTTTTCTTATTCTATCGTTTTTTATCTTAAAAAGGAGATAAAAAACACTGAATATTTTTATTCCATTGCTGCTCTGATAGTAAGTCAAATGTCACACTTTTAAAGCTAGCTCCCTTGCTTATAAATAAATGAAAAATAGCGACGGATTATCTATTACATCTTTTGTTTTTCCTGTTGATTTACAACTTTAAAAAAAGGGACAAAACACTTTTAACTTAAAAATAAGGGACAAAACACTGATTTTTTATTCCGCTAAGTATCACACGCAAATCTCAAGTATCAAAACATGTTAGTCGCCACACGAGTACGGTATATGGGTCTTGGCCAGGCAACTTTTTCTTGCGTACTTTAGTACTAAAGCGACCTGTCACATGCTATCCTAGTAGCTTGCTACCTAATATATGTTTTAAACGTAGTATTTTATTAGATTTAAGGTATATTTTGGCATGTGTATAATGGTATAAAATTATATAATGAATAATTTGATCTCGTCTAAAATATATAGTATTATCTAAAATATAACAAAAGAGATGATATTTAATGTCTTCTTTCTCAAAATATATTTGTGGCGATGCTGTTTCTGCTTTTAAGATAAAAAAATAATATATATGTAGGATTAATTTCTAAAATATTTTCAAATCGAAAATATATAATTAGAGTTTAAATATAGAACACGTTTTCATTAAAAATGACTGCAATAAAATTCTATTTATTAAAAAAGAAACATTTGAAATATTTTAGTAGATTTAGTAGAAAATTGAGCATTAGAATTAATCAGAAACTTCTCTACAGATCCGTTGAAAACTTAATTTTAATTTAGACCTTAAAAAAATCGATTTGAAAATGGAACATTATAGCCTATTACATACCAATGCTTTTCTCTTGATTGTACTTACCTGTCAAAAAGAATCAGGGGATCAGACCGGAATGACTAAATATGCAGGGGATCAGAACGGAATTAAAGAATATTAATAATCTCAGGGGATCAGATCTGGGGGATCAGACCAGAATAACTCAATTTACGGTAGCACATCCTTACTGGTTTCAGCATGAATGGCTCAGATCGACTGAAAAGTTCAGATTACAGGAAAACCTACGTACTAGCCTCTAATAGAATATCGACGTAAAATATTAGTTTTCATACTCTTGTAATTCTCTCAGTGAGTGAGAGTGTCGACAGCCTAATTACTTTCTCGGTCTTCTTCCTTTTCCCTTTTCCTTCCTCATCCCCTTCTCCCTACATGGTCGGCAACGTCATGGTTGCATTTTATAAGCATTATTTCTGCAATGTTTAGAAAACATATCCATAGGTTACGGTTACAACTTACCATCAGTAGAAGCATAAGCTTGTTTGCTTGTTTACTGTATTCATTTGTTAATCCATGCAGGTTTTGCTATTACCGCGTTTTTAATCTGTATTCGTTAGCACAGATGCAAAATTTGTTTTACAAAAGAACATGTTTGTCGAAATTCAAATTCCCGCGAACATTTAAGGGGGGGTTATTATGAATAAAAACTCGCTTTGGTAGCACAATAGTCTAAATTCGCGAACTAGCAATACAAGTTATGTTACAATTATTGCTTATTAAGCATCGTGTTGTATTACCGGACGCACAAGTTTGATAACTAATAAGTAATAAGCAGTATTTGTAAAATACTTGTTAAATTTATAGATAGGTATTATTGATATCTGTCAATAAATCTATGCCCACGTTTTTAAAGTCAGCCATTTTTATTGCAATAATGTACTTAACTAATTTGAGATGAGCAATGGTAATTTTTATTTTATTTAGTTTTTGCGATAAATTTGTTAGCTCTCAAGATGTAAGCAGATCTAGCCGAACCGCACGCACTGCAGTTGCTATTTATACTGGTACTGCGACAACTGCGAAGAGGGTAGGTGTACAAGGTTGCATAGAATTTTCAGGCCCAGATCTGCGTCCATCTTTATTGTACCAGTTGCTAGCTATTCTAGCTGCTAGGCAGCTTAAAAATGCACTAAAAAAAGGCTTATGGTTTAGAGCTTCAAGCTTCAATTCTAATCGTAGCAATATTGCATAATCAAATCACACATAATTAGTATAACATTGTCACTATTTATTGTTACATAGTTTTCTATTTCATGTAAAAACCGTTACACCTTAAGCATATTCTATTCTACATACATACATGCATAACTTGACGCCTGTTTACCATTAATGGGGTAAGCAGAGACTATAGAACGCCATTTGCTGCGATTCAAACATACTTCCGTTGCCTCTTTAACATTCATTAATCTTTTCATACACACACGTAGTTTACGGATGCTTTCTATTTTATTCTATTGTTATCGCAGTAGGCCTCTATACCAAGTTTCTTGTTCAGCTGGATGCAATTGCAAATAAAGAAGTATGTTAAATCTCAGATATAAAAAACTAGCCTTTTTTTAACCTATAAAAGTGCCAGTCTGTCGTGGTAAGCAGCCAGCGAGATCTAATTACGGTGAACACCATTTCAGCTCCCATTTTTTGGTTTTTACGTACGTCAGTTTTATTTTGTAGCGACATTACGATAGTAATAGTACTCAATCCGACTAAGTACATAATTACCTATGTTACACACATTCCTTTATAAAGATAGAATTATCCATATCCTTTCATACATTGTTGTTTCAACCGAGTACATTACTAAATTATTCTGTTAAAAAGTACTTTTATAATATCGGCCTAAAGACGTCCACAGTCCTCTTATAAAAAAGAATGGCTTCGTTCTACAGGGAACACTACTCTCTCGTATAATATCAGCGTGAAGTATTAATTTCCATACTAATGTGTTTTGCGCGGTGAATAAAAGCGCCGTGACTGACAGGAGAATACCAAAAAATTTGTGAAATTTAAAAATTTTGGGAGAGACCTTTGCCAAGCACTCCTACATGCTAAAAAAAACAGAACAAAAAATTTGGCCGCGCCCGTAATGTGGTACCTATTTATCTTACGATATGAAAAAAGATGGAGTGGTATGGTATCATTCTAGACCAAAGATCACACGGCCAATTAGACCTAAAAAGAGAGTCATTCAATTTGGGGTTTAGACCTTCCAGAACTATCTAAAGTGGGAAGAAATTTACCCGTGGGTTTTTTATGTATTAAAATAAGTTTCTCTTTTATTTTCTAAATGGAGGAGGGACGTACAATAACAACTTAAAACTGGTTTGGGTTGCATAACAACATATTTAAAAAAAGAAACCAAAGCTTTAGGGTTTTCACTTCATTTAAAATGAGGTAAAAAAAAATTACATTGACAGATGATTGAACGAATGAATGAATGGTTATCGATGAATGAACGAAATGTATGATTATAAAGAAAAGTTGTACGTGATAGTACATACGAATGTTTAATAAATCTTTAATGTTTTTGAATTTTGTAATGATAGTGGTAAATATCGGCTTATATATATAATCGGCATAATTATATTATTATTTTGGATATTTTAAACTTACAAGAATATATAAATTGGGGTAAATTATTTGTTTGAACGCGCTAATCTTTAGAACTACCCGTCCGATTTGAATAATGCCGTTTGCGTTTAATTTTGTGTTAAATTGCCCAGTTCTTAAGAAAGATTACATTGATTGTAGGTAACATGGATGTAACATCACGCTACTCATGAGAGCAAAGCAACAACAGAAGATGTTTCTACTACTACTCTATTATTGGCCTCTCACGACATCCATGAGAAGAGAGGGTATTTCTCAAAGCATAACAATTTTGAAACGCGCCAAATGAAACGCATCGCACCAAGAGTATTCCTCGAAGCGCAGCTGTAGTAATATTTTTGTCGTTTGTTCTAACGGATGCGGTTGGTATAATTTTGGTGCGTTTGAAAATTGGTGCGCTTCGAGGAATACCCCGAGAAGAGATGATGGTTTCATATTCCAGAGACCGCTATTTTAACTTGTCATGAAGCTCAAGTTTAAATAAACTTACTAAAAAAAGTCTTAGGCTCCCACGCTTCTCTGTAAAAGATCACCATCTTTATTTTGCTTCTTAACAATAGATAAAGTGATACAAAATTATGCAAGTCTAAACTGTCTCTGATTCTTTTCACAGACCATTTTTAATGACTTTTGTGAAAAGTATCTCTTTGTTTTAAATCAGTGGTATTTTTATAATAAAATTTAGACAGGACAATGTATTATGAGTAAAGTATACCTACTTTCGCTAAATGTAAAAGTTTGTTTGGTTATTACATAATATTTTTTTATCCCAGGACGTCTAAGAGTTGTCAATAAGTATCTTAAGCCTAAAGCCATCAGCGTAAAATATACCACTTCTGGGTCCTACTCCACTGACTGAACTTTACACCCTACACACACTAATGAAAAAAAAACGCGGTAATTAAATTTTGTATGTAGCAACCCAGAATCAGGCGCCCTTACAAACTCTACTTTTAAAATCTTCCTTGTAAGCTCTTAAAACCACTGAACGTAGTGGGAGGCTTGTGACCTACTTCTTTTGCGCGGTTTATTGACAAGTGTCTAAGTATGTCATTCTTAGGCGTTCCAACATGGTCTACTAATAAATTCTCAAATTTAAAAAAAAAAACCAGGTCCGCTCTCGCTTCGCTTAGGTATCAAAAGTTTCATTCGATCTAACAACAAACTTAGCAATAGTGTCGTATTGCATCATTTAGATTTTACGTAGGCGCCTAAAATATTGAAATTCGAAAAATGACTAACAATAATAATTATGTTAAAAATAAAAAAATGTAGCCTATGTTACCCGCTGAATTTATTAATTTTTAAAGGTGAAAGAATTTTCAAATCGGTAATGAAGTTTTTTAGTTAAATTGTTGCAAACAAACAAACATACAAAAAATCAAATCTCTTTATAATATTAGTTTAGATTACAAATTTAAATAATTAATAAGTATATAAACACAACAACTACACAACGCTATCAAGACCCAAAAGTAAGCATATATTATGTAAGCTAAGTAAGCTTGTGACACGGACTCTTAAATGCGGATAACTTAAATAAAATAAAATGCAGATACTTAATTTTTTGTTGTAAATACGTACATTATATACAGATACACATTATACATAGAAAGCCGAACCAATTACAGGAAATATGAAAGTACTTTAAATTTCGCAATAATTACAATTAAAAGTAGCAACCCTACGTTGCTTTCTTAGCATCGAAACGTACATGTCCTTTATAATTTTCCGTGCAATAACAAAACGAAGTCGTGAAAGTGCCGCCGAAATGCCAATTGGGACTTTTTACAAAAAAGGTGGCTGGCTGAACGGGGTGATCAGTGTCACATTATTAAAAATGCTGAAATGAGTTCGGTGTGGTAAAAGTATTTTTGGAAGTGCCTCAGAGGCCCTAGACAAGTGGCATAGATTTCAATTCTATTTAAAATAGATTATAGATTAAAGAATGTATGGGATTGACATAAGCTACCGACAATGTTAGCGTTAGCTTGTTAACCCATTTTTTTTTTATCTGTTCTATAAATAGAATAGAAATCTATGCCGCTTGTCTAGGGCCTCAGTTCAGTAACAATAGTAACTGTAAGCTACGCAGAGGTTTCGTGTTTGATCCCCAGGCAGGTCTTTCTATCGAAATATTCTGTGTTAGTTAGTTTCTGTTTCTGCAAATGTGCCGGTAAATGGCAACATGATGACTCCCTGTTACTATTAGGGGCCCCTATGAATAGGGGCGAAATGTTGAAGTTACACCTTTACCAACCTCTTCGGATGAAAAGGCTAGACGCTATGATAGTGCAATATTAAAATTCATTGTAATTCCAAAAATAAATTTTCTGTAATTTTTTTATATCTATACTTCTATACTCTTATATACGCGTTAGAACTTTTTTTGTTTGTTTCTTTAAGTAAGCAAATAACATTTTTTTCAACACATAGGTACATATGTGTTAATAAGTTAATAATGTTATTCTCTTTTTTTCACAACTAAAACAAAATTTTGTGAAAGGACCAATCTACATTGCAAGTAAAAAGTTTTTACAATTATCGGATATCCGTAAATAATGATAAATATGGTATTGATTGGTAAACGCAATAAATATTTTTAGATTCGTTTCACATCCTAAAGCTAGTTGCTAGTATAAACCGATATCTATTACTTTTACTGTTTAGGTTTTATTCATAGAATTGGTTATACTTAAAATATTGTATAGTTGGCCACATAATTTTCTTTACCACTTTCTATTAAAATTCAATAAGCCTCATTATGATAGTGACAACTGTCACTGTACTGAGGTTAAAGGAAGCAAAAATAAACAAATAAAAATTTATTCTAAAGCTGGTAAAGCAATTTTATTGTAGATTATACATACCGTACTTAACTTTATGTGTATTACGTGAGTTTAATAACCTCATAGCCACAGCTTTTTAATCTATCGCTAAATCAAATTATACGCCAAATTTAAAGCATGCGTGTAAAACTAACTTAAAAAAATCACAATCTTTTAACACAAAAGACTATAAAATAATTACGAAATATCACGGCAAAGACAGACGCGAATTTTAATTGGCTACTTTCTTAAGCTTGCGTAATCTTTTATGAAACAATTATGTATATATATACCGGAAAACATCTTTTTGGACCCTCACTTTCTAGTATTTTTTTATTATTTTATTATAGTTTTGCATCACGCAATATTTTTTAATTCGCGAATCTGAATATAATTATCTTATATTATCTTATAACCCAAAGTGGAGGCTACCCTACCAGTAGCATATGACGATGGATTTTGGAACGGTGGCCACCACTTCTGGATTTTACTGACTGCTTACCATCAGGCAGAGTGAAGTCACTATGATAGGCTAATATTCAAAAACAGTATGCTGTTTTTGACAGATAAAAATATCTGTTTTTTTTTTAATTTTACGGTTAATTTAGTAACTTATGTTTTTTTGGTTTTATTAATTAAACTGACACTATAATATTAAAGATGACAACTGTATCAAAACTTTTTATGAACTGTCAAAATGTTATAATTGTTCGTAGCTTGTATGAAAATATGAAATTAAGGCGTTACAGTTTTTAAATCAAATGATAGTTATTGGCAATAAACACAGTTTTACAATAAAAATGGCTGCAATACTCGCAATTTAATAATTCTGTGAGAAGATGATGACGATTTTTAGACAGTTTATATTATTTAAGGATCATTTCATATTTAATTTTTAACGTAAATATCATCGCTAAGAAAATAACAAAATTAGGCTAAAAAACTAACTAAGTATATCCACATAATATTTATTAAATCTTTTGCAAATATGATAAAAAATAATAAAAATATAGTAATATAGGTATATTGTTTTAGTACACCAAACACCATTTCATGCAGCCCAGAATATTGTGTTTTTCTTTTAATGTGAATTTTAATACGTATTTTTGGACTACTTCTTGTTTCGTTTGGAGCAAACTTTATTAAAAAAAATGTGTATACTACTAAACTAAAAGTGCATTCTTATGTAAAATCTTGTACTACTTAATTCTATAGTACCTAAAAAATTCTACTTCTTAATTAGATCTGTTTTACTTTTTGCTTGATTTAAATCAACAATATTTTTTCAATCACACATTTTTTTTTTCCTCTTTTTTGTTTTTTTAGTTAATTTAGTTTCAAATATTTGCTATATTCTTATACAATTCTTTATATATATAGGTACTTTATGTTTTCCTACTATAAACTACATTATACTTAGTATTTTTATAGCAATTAAAACACAGATTTTTTAACATAACTGCAATTTATCGTCATACAAAATTGATCTTTATCTTCTTAATCAGTAAGTTTGATTTATAAAAAACAATGGCTTAAATGAGTAAAGTTTGCCCCAAACATGTTTATTAAGTGGAAATTACCTTTAATGCTCCCACCTGAAGTGTGAGGCTGCTGACTTTGCTGCACATTGGTCTGCTCCAGCTTCGTGCTGACTGAGTTCCACATATCGAACATGTTCAACATGGTGGCTACACCACCCACAGTATATACACTACACGACACACAAATCATCCATTTTTATACACTGAAAATTAAGTGTCAAAACTGTTCGGTCGCCGTATAAAATTCTTAAGGCCTATGTCACTGATCCCCGGTTTATATTTGTATTATAATTATTTAATATTGCAATTTATTATTATAAATTATATAATTATTATAATTATATTAAATATTCTTTTAAATTTTTCGCTAGGTACATATAAACTTTCTCAAATGTTCAACTAATGTAAATACTATATTTTTATAACTAATTACGGATTTTTATACATCAGTCTAAATTTCGATCGTAAGGTTTTTGGGCTTAATGCTTGGGATTTTATACGTGTACTAATTTGTGTTTATTATTTTTA
Organism: Parascotia fuliginaria; assembly: GCA_963082885.1. Classification (NCBI taxonomy): domain Eukaryota; kingdom Metazoa; phylum Arthropoda; class Insecta; order Lepidoptera; family Erebidae; genus Parascotia; species Parascotia fuliginaria. The sequence goes on along the minus strand of OY720198.1, from coordinate 6,481,359 downwards.
TTAATTCTAAAGGTTTGTGATTATATATTGCGTAAAAATGTTTAATAAATTGAATTAAATGCTTTCGGTAACAGTTGTATTGTCGTGAGTGCTCATACGAAATGATTTGTATTTAATAAATAACATTTGTATCGTATATTTTTTGAGACGAGCGTGCGTTTTTTCTTCTTCATAGTTCGTTGAATGGGTGGTGTGTGTTCCCCACTTGTGACCGGTCTATATAAGTCCACACATAAACATTATAACACTTATGAAGGCACGCTTTAGAAAAAAATATATTTTTAACTCAAAAATTCTATACTGCGTAGTATTTTTTGAGCTTTCCTTTGGTCGCGATCTCGTATGCACTGAAATGCAGTTGCAGCGTGGTTATTCAGCTCGAGTTTTCATAGGGGGGGTGTGAAGGGTGAAGGCGGGTGTGATGCCCCGTTGTGCGCATGCCCGGAATCGATCCCGCATGGCTACTGAGGTATACCAACTAAAACACTACTTTTCTTACTTCGCTATAGGGCGTATGGAAATGAAGCGAAGGTATGGTTATATACAGCCTATTATGTCATTCACTCTTTGATGTTGCTAGGCTGTATGTAGGTGCCTATCTATTGTTGACCGGTCTTTATTAAGTGTTGCAACATTGTGGATGTTATGTCTATGTTGTACTTGTTTGAGTTTGTATGTGCATAATTATGGAGATATTCAACTGGTTATAAATAAACTCGTATTATATAAATAATTTTTAGTATGCGAAAATAATAGAAAATTTTAGATTTATATACCTAAATATGATCGAGGTTCGTATAAATAATCACTAATGCTGTGTCTATTATTTACTGACACCGCGGTAATCTCTTACATTACCATCACTAATTAAATATCATGAAATATGCAAGTAATCATTATAATATGTATTAAAAACAAAATTTCTTTGAGGTTATAATTTTAGTTATAAAAATACTATTGAATAACACGATTTCTTTTATCAGAGAAAGCTGCTTTACTGTTTATTAGCTAAACACCCACACAAAAGCAAAAGGTCGTAAACACACTAAAAAAACAACTCGTAATTATTTGACCTATGAATCTGAAATTTTGTATTCGTAGTTTATGTAAGAGAGCGCCGGCGGCTCTTGACCCCTTACTCCTCTTCTTCTCCCTCGTGCCTTTCTTTTTAAATAGTCAGGAATGGTTTGGTTAGCATGGCAGATACAATGCTTAGAAAACACATATATGTTATGTTATGGTTACCATACCACTTACTATCTGATAAGCCGTTTTGTAAAACCAATAGATGAAAGTTACGTAGGCGATTTACTACCATAGATATTTGAAATGTTAAAGGAAACAGACGATATATGAGCGTTTATGCGTCATGAATAGCAATGTCGCAATTTAGTGTCATTTTTCGTAGTTTTCGATTTTTATCATTTAATCGGAGCTAAATTTAAAAAATATGTTCTGTCTATATGCTAAAATAAGATAAATGCTGTATAAATAGTAAGAAATCGTTGCGATAACAGTTCTATTTACATGCAAATAATACATTTGAAACTTAAGTTGCGTTTTTTTCATAGTAAAATAACTGTAAGCATTATGATTACTTACTTTTTATACAGCTTTCACATAATTCAGTATAGACAGATTTTTTTTTTTAAATATGGCCCCGATTAAACACTTTAACTATCTATCTGGTATCTGATAAGTGGTTGCCGCTACGCATAGACTTCAGAAGCGCCAGAAGCAGAAGGCTTAGAGTAGCTATGCATATGTCTAATAAACAAGAAATTGTTTAACAAAAAAAACCGATTCAAACAGGAAACTAAAAAATAAAAAACCTCTGGGATGTCCTCATCAGACCCTGGTTTCCTTATCATGGTTCTAACAAGAAAAGAACCGTCAAAATCGGTTCATAAATGACTAAGTTATTCGCGAACACACATAAAAAATACAGTTGAGTTGAGAAACCGCCTCCATTTTTAAAATCGATTAAAAAACGAAATGAACTGTAACATCCATCAATGGACTGACCTGTCAAACGTGGTCAGAAGACACTGCAGCTGTCAACCAGTCCATGACCTATGTTCAGCAAAAGATGTCTTGCAGCTGATAATGACAATAAATTGTTTTAATCATGGAATCATGAAAGGTTATGATGATGAATATTATGTACCAAACTACACTCAAACTCTAAACAAATAGACAACCTCTGTGGTTTGGGTACTGTGTATGGACTGCCACGCAGAGGTCGCGGATTTGATTTCCGCTCAGTGCAAATATTTGTGTGCATGTACATGGCTATTTGCATTGATCTGGGTGTTTCTATGTATAATATGTATGTATTTATAAAAGAGTATATAAGTATGTTTATCCGTATTCTAGAACCCATATCACAGGCTATTAATATATGCTTACTTTAGGTCTAAATGGCGTTGTGTGGTTGTTGTGGTAATATTTATTTATTTATTCAACTGTCCATGTACAATCTCAAATATTTTAAGTAAAGGACATATAAAAAGAAACAGAATCCCACCAAAAACTCTTAATCATGAATTGTGCGTGCGAGTCCGTACGACACATTACGCAAGATCGTATTACGTCGTGCGCCTGCGCAGACTCACACACTCACGCGCACACACACACGGCGATGAAAGTCGTAGCATTTGGAGGTTAATGCCCCAGTCATGAGCGGAAGCGATTTTATGAATAGGTGTGACGATAACCTGTATCAATACAGATCTTCTTTATGAACTGACATAAATCCGAAACACTCTATTTGTTTATGGTTTGAAAATACATAGTTAAGACGTTTTAGAGTCTAATGGCGTAATTTAAATTTACAATAAAATGGTCGCATGATAGCGATTTTAGACGAATGTTGGTATCTAAACTAATTTTTGAAAGACACAAGATTAGATGTTTAGTATGTTTGTTTTTTTGCAACGATTGAACTAAAAAGTTAAATTGCTGTTAATTAATTTAGAATAAATAAATAATATAATTATTGTATAACACTGTGACGCACTGTCAAAACAATTTGCGAACTGTAAAAAGAGATTTTAATAATTATGTAACGTCTGAATGTTAGATCTTTCTATAGTGACGGTATACGTTGTTATTTATGTTAATAAATAGACGTGTGTTCTAAATAGTTGTTTATGAATTAATAAAGCTTCATATCTCTTGCTTGAAGGGGAAGATAGAGGGTATTACATACGTTTTGCCGACCGTGTTGTAAAGGGGGACGAGCCTATGGCGAATATTCTGACTTTTGCCCGACTGCCGAAGTCGTGGAGGGTAATGTTTTTCGAGCGTATGTATGTATGTATGTATGTATGTGGGTATGAATGTCTATTTCTCACACTCTACAGCCTAAATAGATTAATGGATTTTTATATATGAGGTGTCATTAATTTTTTTTCTAAATGTGGGAGTGGCTAGGGCACATAATATTTCAATGTAGCGTCAGCACGAGAGAAAAATGGGTTCCTTTCTTACCACTTTGTTTTAGGCAGGCGAGCTTTTTGTTTTATAATAATAATTGCCTGTAGACTCCAATATCCTGTTACCTGATCTAGGCATCAAACTCATATAACTATTCATGGCAATGCGTACACAGAACCACTATAATACCGTGACTTGAGTCATAACTGACGGTAAGCAGCTACCTTAGCTTATATATATATCTATTATCTATACTAATATAAAAAGCGGAAGAGTTTGTTTGTTTGAACGCGTTAATCTCTAGAACTACCAGTCAGGTTTGAATAGTTCTTTTTGCGTATGATAGCCCAGTTTCTGAGGAAGGTTATAGGCTATCTAAAATTACGCTACTGGTGACGGGAGCAGAACGGTAAGCAAAGACGCGGGTAAAACCGCGCCGCGGAAAGCTAGTTAATATTTCTTTATTGCACAAAAAGTTTTCTAATTACTGAATTTTATATAGATATCGTTAATAACCCGACATCCTTACAATTTGAAAGATACAGCAATAATGCCAAATACAGCCTCAAAAGGCTCGCGTCCGCTTCCGTCTTGTACCAAGCACTCAAGTGAAAGTGGTTGCCGAAATATCTCTAGAAAGTTGAGACTTGATCGATGCCGTAATTATTATTACCATCATAAGAGATATGCTAAAAGGCAACCCGGATGTATAATATAATATCTATAAAAAACATCTAGACTGCTAAAATCTATAATCAATCTACAGATTGAAAAGGCATCTAAAGCTGTCATAGTGGAGGCCATCTTGCCAGTCGAGACGATGGATTTTGGAATGGTGGCCACCGTTTCTGGACTCCATTGACTGCTCACCATTAAAGTGGACTTTGGTAGACTAATATAAAAAGAAAGATTAAAGAGTAAATTACGACGAGTTTATTACTATCTAGTAACCATATTAATTTTTTTTTAAATCCTCTGCTTTTACTACTAGCTGCTTTGTTGCTGCTCTCTCTCCCGTCGCCAGTAGCGTGATGTTACATAGCCTATATCCTTCCTCAAGAACTAGGCTATCATACGCAAAAATAATTATTTAAATCCGAGTGGTAGTGTCAGAGATTAGAGCGTTCAAACAAACAAACTCTTTCGTTTAGTATAATAGTAGTTATAAATTTTAATATATGCATGTGATACACATATATACCTTCCAGAAGAAATGTTCTAAACGATAGGGAAAACCGTATCAAAATTGGTGGCGCCGTTTAGAAGAAGTTAGTGAAAAAACAGATGAAAACAGTGATTTTGCTTTAAAACAAGTACAGTACTCTACTGCCTTTATAAGGCATTTAAAACTGCTAAATTCGGTACATAATCACTTAAAATCGAGGCTTTCAACAAAACATTCCTCTACTATTAATATGTATTAAGTAACTGCAAAGAATTAAATAATTAACTCTCTCTTAAATTTAAAGCATAATAAACTATATTACGAAACTTTACACAACATTTATGTTGTGTAAAGTGTTTTAATTAGAAAATGTAAACATTTTTTAATTAAAATAATTATTGCATAACATCACGACTTTTTTTCTAAAGATTAGCAGAAGTCACTCGACGACCGTTCGACAGCAATCTAGGCCTACAAAGGGTAAGCACGTTGCCATTCTCAGACCACTATTCCAGACCCCGAGCTAATATTAAAAATTTCTCGACAAAAAACCCCAATATTACTTTTCTACTGAAACACGAAAACAGTTTTACATAACATAACATACATTTAAATTAATTAAGCAAAGATCAAAATCTGTACAGCCAAATTGATTCAACCTCTAAAACAAAACAATTTGACAGATTTGACAGCTTCGAACTACCTCAAACAATGAGTAGTTTTTTTTTAACTTACATTAGAAAGTGCGTGGAAACAGTCATAGCCAGGTCCGTGAAACTGTTGTATTGATATATTTAGTTTTTGCTATGTATCGACAGTAGGCATTTAATTGTAAACCTATAGTATTTTTGATCAAAGTTATGGTATAATTGCTATGGTGGATTAATGGTACATTATACAGACTACAACGCAGAAGTTTCAGGTCCCGGATCGGAAAAAGTAGAATGGCATTTTCTGTCTGTAAATTCTCAGTGTTAGCCCTAGTCTGGCAATTATGTCCGTGAAATAGCAACAGGCTCTCCCTGTTACATGGGACCTTTTTATAGATTTCTGCCTACCTCTTCAAGTACTATTATATACATATTTAACTTTAAAACAGAATAGTGTTATCTTTTACCCTAAGACGTTCAAATCAAATTGGTGTCCTGAGACCAAGAATAATAACGGGATGAGTTTTACATAATGGTTGAGTTTTGGAGGTCATTGAGGTTACACCATACGCATACTCTAAAATAGCTAATCAACTTTATTATTATAAATAAGGTGATACACAAGGCCAAATATATAGAAACTAACGCAATTTAATTATATATTTGCAATAGCAAGTGACAATAACAGCTCTATTACGTGTAACACCTACAATAAATTGTTGTTGTGTTATTAAACGAGCCTTATTTTGTAACCTAAACGTTCACTCGTATATAAGTTAGGTTACAAAATAAAGCTTGTATTTGGTTATGGATTTTATTTTTTATTTGAACTATCGACCCGGTCCTGTTTCTCACGTGGGTACTAATATGTTCTACATGATTACAAATTGTTAAAAATTTTGTACTTTTTTAAATATAATATGCGTGTTATATATTTATAAACCTTCTATAAGAAATGCTCTAAACGAAAACCGTATCCAAATCTATTGCATAGTTTAGAAGAAGTGAGTGATACGGGAATGAAAGCGATTTTACTTTAGAAGTTTAAATTATGTGACTATTTTATAACTATTAGGCATAGATCTGTCCTTAAAGCGAGTTGAGCGATCTCACAAACAACCACGCTCTAGTACGAACAGTGTACAGTCATTTGTCCTTTACGAACATTCTAGAGAGCTCTTAGGACTTTTAGGATTAAATTTTGCCAGAGATACGTTAGCTGTTACTCTAAATATTACTGTGTATAAAAGTGGTTAAATTTTTATACACAGTAATATTTAGATTAACAGCTAACGTGGCATCATGCCTTTTACCCCGAAGCCTTTACCAATTACGACGCTATATTGAGTCGTTATAACAAGGAACAAACCTGTTGCAATTTTTAAGGCATATTTCGACCTATGGACTGAAATTGTAACCTAAGCGTGCAGTCTGAACAATTACTCACTGACTGCTTCTATGGGTTAGTAGTACCACACCACTAAGGCAGTAATATGCCTAGTATTATACTTGGGATCCAATAGGCCACAATCAAGAAAGCTATATTCTTCATTTAATAAAATCATAAAAATACTAACTTCATCATTCGCGGGATGAGAACAAAAAATCTGTGCATATCAATATTAATGAACAATTAAACCTCGGCCTCGGCTCACGCCACAAATCTACCTGAACATGAAATGTATACGTAGGAATGACCTGACTGAAGGAAACACTACGGTTATCTGTGTTCTTAGTTAAATTTTAGAACTCATTTTTACGAGTTATTGCTATTTTTAGATAAGACTCAAATTTACGAGTTTATTTGGTAAAAAAAAACAAATCAAATATTTAAATTTAACAGCGAATAGAATATTACACGGTTACAAGAATTACAATAGCATAATAAGTACTGCTAAAAATATGCAAGGGAAAGTTATTTCAAGTTTAGAGTCTAATTTCTAACAGAAACTTCGGTGCTTATTGAAAAATTGATGAAAAATTTAAAATGTTCGACACTGTAACAAAACCTGTTGTTTGTTTTACACTGCAGTTTTATTACATGTTTTTTTTTATTTATCTTGTCCTACAGTTAGGCACCTCTCTCTTACGTGCATTTATACACATTTTTGTGTTCTGTTTCATCCTAACAATTCTTAACAAAATCGTATATATTGTAATCCTAAATTAGGTCATGAAATACACCTACTTATATATATTTTTCACAAGAAAAACATTCGTATGGTTTTAATATAGAGTAAAACTCTTTTAAAATAGACGTTACTATTGTTACATCTCAATTCAAATTTGCGCTCAAAATTTCGAGTCGACCATTTTGAATAAAAAACTCCGACAAAAGTCCCGAAAAGCGTTAGTTAGGTACTTGGTCTGTAACGTTATAAACAAAAGTAAATACTTATAATATGGTAGTAGTATATTATTGGGTATCGAGCTAGAAATTGCTTATTCTTCAATAGGCACTGAATAGGTTATATAAGCCAAACAAATAAAACAAAAATCAACAGATTAGAAAATATTAAAAATTAATGTCAGATTATTTAGTAGTTTGTTGACATTAATTTTATTGACATAGATAAATAAAGTATACTGTAACTATAATACTGATAATCTACAGATAAACAATTACGTTTAGTACCTAATATAAAAAAAAAAGTTTGAGTATGAAATTCTTGATATACTTAATTATTTTATTAGTATAAATACGAACTGTAAATTTTATACCGTTAAATTTACAATAAAAAATATTGCAATAATTTTGACGTTATAATTTCAAATTTCGTTTTCATTAAATATTAATAATTTTAACACAAACATGAACTATTTTATGGCACAGATAAAACAGCATCAATCCGTCAAATGAAACCCGCGAACCATTTAACATCGACCCAAATTTAAAACTAACAAACAAAAATGTGATAACAATAATTATCTCAAAAACAAATATCCACAAAAAGTTGCCCTTCAGCACCCGAAAGAGAAAAATGATATTTCCCAAGAGTTTCCTAACATCCTCCGTCTCTTTCCGACGCAAGGTCGTTGTGTTTCTATCTCCCTCTCACAGTATGCAATACAAGATCTCATGCAACTAGAGACCTTGATAAATTGCAAGTTTCGTGATAGATAATTGTTATACGGGTAGTTATTATACGGGCTTTAGTCATTAAAAACATTAAAAAAATAAAACGCATATTTTGTAAGCGTCTAAAAAAATTTGGGAATCAGTGACTTCAAAAATATTTTTGGTTATAATTACTTTTTTTGATAAATTTAAAGTAATTAAATATTTATCACCAACTTACATTAATACATTATTTATAATAATTAGTTGTTATAAAATAAACAAGCTACAATACGACGCACGAACAATTTTAAGTGTACACAAATTAAGTATCAGCTACTTACATCCAACGCAATGCATTACAATCCAAAAGTCCACAACACGAGTCCGAAATGCAAAGCACTAAAAAGTTTCAATTCAAAAAACGAACACTAAAAGTTTTGACAGCCGAAAGAAAAAGCGCGGCAATTTTGACGTTTCTTTTTTTTTCAAAATGGAAGTTCGCGGAGTCAAATTTAAGTTTGGGCGCGTAGAGCGGCCGTGCGCGCGCGGTTTGCAAGTCTAACTGAATTTTGTAAGCGAATGTTGCCGCACGCGGTATAGGACTGTGAAGGTGTTGGCCCAAGCGTTTAAATTGAAGACTTTTAACCATCAGTTGTCTTGCCGGTATTAATAGAGGCTGTTGATGCTAAATACCTGTGCTTGCAAGTTTTTATCTAAGTTAAAAACGTAGACTAAAGTAATACTTAAATCATTTAAAACCAAAAAATCATTAAAATTAATATTATGTATTGAAGAACTTTTTTAAAAACAACTGCTATTTTTATTATTTTTGACAAAAATTGTCAAATGTCTGTTTCGATGTCACGTAAATACTATTACATTATATACTATAATATTTGTAGTATTACAAAAGTCGTGTTCACAATTTTAACAAAAAACATTAATTAATCATTTTGACAGATCATGGTTGGATTTAAAACACAAAACAAAAACGTGAAATATTGTGTATTTAATGTAGTTTTACAAATACATGAAGAGTATTTTTAATTTTGTAATAAATTACAATATCTATAAAAGTATCTATTAGTTTCATAGGTACCTTAATAAAAAATTAAAGTAAAAATTAGAGACATCACATTTTTTTAATGTGCATAAAATAGTAAACTATAGCCTGAAATACAAGTATAATACATCTACATGTTACTACTATTTACTTTAAAATTATAACAATTTTTATAAAACAAAATGTTTTTTGTAAATGACTTTTTTTTTCAATTGCCAGAGACGACTAACACAACTCAAAAATCAATAAAAAATATAGGTCATTTTAAAATCTGTAATGACAATCAACCCTTTAAGGATTTTTACCCGCAAATTTAACCCTTCGTCGGTCTGTCGGACCCTAGCAAAATGACAGTACATGTAAAGTCCATTGAGCAGAAAAACCGGACAGGCCAGGAGGGTTGGGTTTTTAGGGCTCTATGTGAAAAAAAAAAACAATTATTTCTTTAGATGTAACTGTCATGATGTTGTATAGAATTTTAATAAATACTTTTAAATTTAGGGTTCGCGAAATATGGCAAAACTGCGGTTTATTTTAATTTGTTTTGAACGATTAAATAATAATATAGTTTTTATGCTTCGATAGTTTAATGTAGGTAATGTGTGTCTTTTTGTAGTCTTCCTTTCTCCTCTTACTTCATAATGCCAGCCCGGTACTATTCTACTGCATGGAAAGGCCACTTATATAGCGCAGGCATGAGCATTGATCGCAACGCTTGCTCAATGCGGAATGCCGATTTATGAGCTCAGGATTTTCACGATATGTTCTAGCTATATCAAAAATATGCGTGTTAAAGACTGAAAACTCCATAAAACAATTCGTTACATTCATTTTATTGTTGTTTCTTAAGTTTCTTAGATAAAACTTTAACAAATCCAAACAATTTTAGACGAAAAATGTCCAATGATCTTTGTCTATACTAATAAATAAAGCGGAAGTTTGTTTGTTTGTTTGAACGCGCTTATCTCTGCAACTACCAGTCAGATTTAAATAATTCTTTTTACGTTTGATAGCCCAGTTCTTGAGGGAGGTCATAGGCTATAGAACATCACGCTACGAGTAACGGGAGCGTAGCAGTAATCAAATACGTAACTTAGCGCGGATGAAACTGCGCGTGGAAAGCTTAGTGTTAGATAATTTTCCTCCTCATACAATGCTGCTTTGACATAATTCGCTTGACTATGAGCTAGTTAAGTATGGTACTACCGCTGACTGGTATATAACATAACATAAAATAACGCCTTTTTTCTTGAAGGGATAGGCTTTAAAGGGTTTAGTCTTAATTCAGTCTCCGGCCTAATTTTAGGTATTTTAGTAAAATACAATATGAATTCACTCGACCCGGGAATCGAACGCAACCTCTGTATCCAAAATACCAAACAAAACCACAAATATTTGTCGAAACAAAATCACACTCAACAGCAAACCGATCACTTTAACCACAGAACCATACGTCAAAAGTCATAATTTTACGAAGTCACCACCGTTAAATGAAACAGTAACCTAGTTTCAAACATTATCTGTTTGATAAGCTATCATACGAATCTCGGTCAATGCCCGATACGATGATAGCTACGCACTGTTTTGGTTATATAGATAGACGAATATTAATTTTGTTACCATCACGCTTGTTATTTAAAGGAGTAAGCAGGTAATTTCGTTAGAATAAAGTCGTCATCAGGAGGTATTCTTCAAAGCATACTAGTTAGAACAAACTATTGCTAATAACTAGTGCGTTTCGAGGAATATAATTTGATGTGAATATCAATCGGTGCTTTCTAAAGTTGGTGCGCTTCGACAAATAGGTTTAATTTGGCAAGTAAATGTTTCCGACTACGCATGAAATTGTAAGATTGATTCGTAAGACAAAATTTTATGTGGTCCTTATTGACATGTAGTCTTTATTTGATTCGAATCTAGTTTTTTTTGTTATATTTATTAGCCTACCAAAGTGACACCACCCCGCCGGAATCCAGAAGTGGCCACCATACCAAAATCCATCGTCTTAAACTGCTGGTATAGTGGCCTTCACTATGGCGGCTAGGAATGGGCTTAGGAGAAGGGAATGAGAGAGGTGAGGAAAGAGGAAAGGAGGGAAATTCGGCCTCCGACGCTCTCACTCACCGAACGAAACGCAGTAGTACGGATACTACTAGTCTTACGACGATCTTCTATGAGTACTTGCCCGGTCGATTCGACCCATTCATGCTGAAATCAGCTCTATTACCGACTAGATGTACTTTGAGTCTGTAAAGATATGTTTGAAGGTTCTCCGACAACATATTTTTAAATAGTCGTCAAAAAAGGCCCTTTTCGAACCTCCTTTCTCGTACTGACAAGAACGGACATTAAAATTACGACTCTTGACGCGTTTAGTATTGTTTCATACTAAAATTAACAGTCTCTTACTATGTCTTATCAATTTGATAACGTAAAATCTTCAGGAGCAAATGATAAGAATCCTTGAAATAGTGTGTCTTATTTCATATGAACAAAAATACATAATAGTTTCACGCCTTTTATTCTCGAAGAGGTAGGCAGAGGTATTTAAACAACCAATTTTCAGGAGCTAATGATAAGAATCCTTGAAATAGTGTGTCTTATTTCATATGAAACAAAAATACATAATAGTTTAGAGGTGTTTAACCAAATTTCGCCATTTTTTATTTTAGGTCCCATGTAACAGGGGGCAAGCTTTTTGCCATTTATCGGGCACAATTTCAGACGCCGGGCTATATTGAGAATATTCCGACATAAAAACCTAATATCACTTTACCCGACCCGGGGTTCGAACTCGAAACTTCTGCGTGGTAATCTGTATACAGTACCACCAAACCAGTCTGACTTTTTTTTTCAAAGTACACAGACTGCGGTTTACCGTAACGTGTGTCAAGTGCGAGTCGGTCTCGCGCAATAAAGGTTCTGTACAAACTTGTAGTCAACAACATGAATAATTTGTACAGTCATAAATTTTTTTGTTTGCGTTGACATAAAACTTTAATTTGCACACCCTCAAAAGGTTGCATACAAGATTATCCTAATAATATTATAAATATGAAAGTGTGTATGTGTGTGTGTTGGTTACCACTCAGCGCCTAAACGGCTTAACCGATTTCAATGGAAATTGGAGGGAGATTCGGTGCCAGAGCCGGACATAGGCTACTTTTTATCCCGAAAATCGGTCTGGTTCTCGTGGTAGACAAATGTTTTATTACTAGCGGGCGAAGCTGCGAGGTGCAGCTAGTTCGAGATAAATTTAAGCTTATACATTCACGCGTCACGGCTTTACCTCAACGTAGGCAATGAACTGGCTTTTTATTTATTGCCGTCAATGACAGACGAGCAAAGAGCCCACGAGATGGTAAGTGTTAACTGTCTCTCATGTAAAGGAGGTAAGGAAAAAGGAAAGGGAGTAAATTGGGCTGTAGGTTAATTGCTGACTTTGTGTAATTTTGACGTTTAGCTTCGTACTTTATGATCCAAATGAAATAAATGCTTTAATTTTACTTTTTTTATATAAAGACAGCTCCCACACTAGGCAGCAGTGACGAAGCGTCCATATAACACGATTACTGCCGGCTTCTCTTTTAAAATATGCTCTGACCTCCTTATACCTATCACTGCTTGCGTGTCTACTCCAAGACTAACTAGCCTTCCGAAACTCAATATATTTTAGTCCCACCGGCTTCCCTCCTCGGAAAAGTGACTCTTCGCTACTGCTAGGCAGCAAGCCCTGTGTCGCGGGGGACTTTACAAACATACATTTAACGGACACAAAGTACACCCAGACTCGAAACAAACATTTATGGGTCACACAAAGTTGTGTCCCGTGTGGGAATCGAACCACAACCTCGTGCACAGCAGTCGCTTGCGTTCTCACTGCGCCACGGAGGCAGTTAGGTTCCGTTTTGCCTCTTGACATACGGAACCCTAAAAATTAGTACTTGTATCAACTATTGTACTTCGCTCGGCATACGCCCGTGACTCACTCGAAGCTTCAGCTGAAAATCAGCGCTGCGGTCCTCCGTAGCACATGCTGAGCTGCTGCCTTTTAGACACATTTTAAGTTATTTTTTGTATTTTGTATATTAGTTTTTGTACTTTATTTCTTTTTGCTTTTGTTATTATCATGGTTATTTTCTTTCTTTCTTTCTTTCTCGGTCATTGACCCAGCACATTGTATCAGAAAACATTAACCCTACAACTAGTATTTGTTAGTGTTTCTTTACGTTTATTACTGTCGTGTTTTTAATTATGTTTTTATGTAAGTAACGTGACTATACATACTAAGAGAAGGATAAGCAGAACAGTGGGTTATTGTACTCGTAGAGTTTAATACACCAGTCCTTAACGGTCTTCGTGTTTTAGTGGTATGCAAATTCGATGTCCGAGGTTTTTGTCGAGAAAATTTTAGGCTCCCTATATCATTATACACCTCTGCTTACCGTTGCGAAGAAAAACGCGTGATGTTAAGTATGTATTATTTATTTATTAGCTTTTTCTGACTCTCCTACCCTTTCACTTATGTTGGTGTTGAGCTTCCTATATCTCATTTCCCGAAATACTATAAAGGTCGACAAGGTTACCAAGATTGCCAAGTAGCCATCTTTACCAGGCCTTAGATTTTTGTGAGTTATTTCAGTAATTTTATTTTCGGTAGGCATACTCAGTAGCATAATCTTTCTTTATTGCGGTAAATAGTTACCACTAAGCAAACTTTAGCTTTGGGACAGGCCTATATCCAGCAGTGGACTAGTTCTGATGTTATGATGAAGGTGTGAGAACTAGTTTATTTACTTTAATTTGTTTCTTAAATTAACCCTAAAAATAATTTACTATTTTCTACCATTATGTGGTCAAAATTAAATAAATAAATAAATAAATTATATTATTTTTAATTTATGAAATAATTAAATATTAGCAAATTCTAGTAATTTTATTAATAATGTTTTGATACAACAATAATAGGATGAAATAAAAACAAAAAAGTTTCAACCTCGGGACTCGAACCCGCGCCTTTACTGTTGATACCCTATCCGGTTCACATTACCTCAAGAGTCTAGATCCGAGACGGTATCTCGAAAAACGCAAGTCTAAATACAGAATTCGATAAAAAAAAATGTGCTCCTTCTAATTTACATTTTAAGTTACTGCGTATACAGCTAAGATAAATAAATATCTTGTAAATATAGACATCATCAGTTCAAGGTTAAAATGTTTCTACGGGTAGCGACCCTTTTACTTCTAGCCAATGAAATTTGAAATAAAAATAGCTATTACTTACTTCAACAGTCAGCAATTTTTTTTAATGTTATCGATATTGTAATATGAATCTGTACCGAAACCACGTGCAGGCATCGTATTGTGCCTACTTAGCGATTAACAATTGTTAAATGATTGCGCAGACGCAGGTTTTAGTTCGACAAGTGAATTGTTGCTAGGGTGGATGTTATAGCTTTAAATATTGATTTCATAGTCATACTAGTGACCCACTCCGACTTTGCTCGAGTTTACAATGTATATGAAGAATTCTTTTGAACGGCGAGGTTCTGTTTTTTAAGAATATTTTTTGCGATACTTCACGGTAGTATCCACACTGGTTTTAGCATGAATGGGACGGAAGTACTACCCTCTCATAGAAGTTCAACGTGACGTAAGAATATTAGTTTTCATGCTACTGTGTTTCGCTCGGTGAGTGACAGCGCCGGCAGCCCAAATACCCCCTCGGTCCTCCTCCGTTTCCCTTTTCCTTCCTCATCTCTTTCGCCGTAGTCGGCAATGGCTTCGTTGTGTATTCTAAGCATTATTACTTCTGCGATGTTTAGAAAACGCTGCCATCTCTATAGGTTACGGTTACCACTTACCATCAGGTGGACCGTATGCTTGTTTGTCACCAACATTGCATAAGAAATAAAAAAATGTGTAGCGGTAACTACTTACCGTATTGTTCTTACAAGAAAAATAGTATAAATACCTCGACAGCAATATTTTTCATATCATAAACCTTCATTCTTCATGTTGATACTTACCTGAAAAGATACAAAATGGTTATTACATATAAATAATTAACAAATTCAATAGTTTATTAATAAAGAAAGACGAGGGTATTCCTCAAAGCGCACTAATTTTGAAACGCACCAAAGTATCCCTTGAAACGCACCAGTCAGATGCGCTGAAAATTTTTTTCTAATACTGGTGCGTTTCCTTCAGTGCGTTTTAAAATAGTTCCCTGCGAGACGACACGAATGGGTTACTACAGTAAGTTGATACTTAGTATCTACGCAGGTAACGCTACTGCCCGTTACTTAGTATGTTCTTAGTCTTACGACAGCTAGAGAAACAGATTTGATGGTTCCATACACGACCAATAAGTTTCAAATATCTAAATTATATTTTTAATTTGGCAATAACATCTTTTTATCATGCAACACCTAACCGAAACATCAAAGTCTATAAATTCCAATTTCAAAAACCTTGTACGAATCGCGGCAAAACACATTAGCAGTCAAAGACCGAACATAAAAGAAGTAAACAAACGATGAATAGCACTCAAAACAGGTTCTATAAAGCCCAAAGCTAACGGAACACATCCCGGACTTACACAGAGAAGTTCACAACGACATCAGCTGTGTCAAAACTGTGTCAGTAGTAGTCCCGTTGTACGAGCAAAAAAATGATGTCGCTACTCGGCGGTAGATGGCGTTTTGTGATCGGAATGTTAACATTTTAGTAAATTAAAATGATGGAAGTCATTATTTTTAATAAGGAGATTTATTATTTTGGCATCTTTATAATTGTTATTATATTTATGTTATTTTAGTTATTTACAACACTAATTTATACGTAACTTTCCAGATATTTAAATACGTAGGTAGTCAATGCAGATAATAAAATTAATGTAGTTAATTTAACTATTATTGTGCTACTAATGAAATAGCTATAAAATTATTTATAAAAACTGTACTGTTAGTTACTAGTTTTACCGCTAGATGTCATTACGTTCAATGAACTTAAATTAGCTCAATGCACAATTTATCAAATGAATGGGACTAATTGGAATAATTAATAGCTGCCGGGAACCTGTTACTGTACGCACTAAAGATAAGCTTAATAAGAAAAGGTTTATATCGAAGTACCGTAAACTGCATTCGTGTCGTACTAGTACAGCTTTTGCACGATAGATGGCACTAGTTTGATCATTTGACCAATTTAGTACTAAGTCGAGGCAATATAATAAATTATTGTAAATTTTATACTAATCTTTGTTCTTAAAGCTGTATGGTCTGTTTAAAATATAGGAATAGTCTATCTCTTCCGGTGGATGTCGTAAAACTAAGGAAAAACCAAAGTAATACCGTCACCGCGACATTCATTACATCTACGTATTAAATAACACCTAATTGCAGTTACCATTCCACTTGCCAAGCATGACTGGCAAACACCTGTCCTTAAGATAGGTCTATGCCCAACAGATGATGTTGGCTGATGGCAAATTTTAATTATTAATTGCTGTTAGTGAAATTCTAGCTTCATAGGTTACGAGATTTGGTATACGCCAAAAGGCGGCACAATAGTTAAAATATATGCATTATATAATTTTCAACTGAACTGATTTAAATAACTGCCTGTGGTTCGGTGGATGCATGAACTACCACACATGTTTTAGGTTCGTTTATCGGCTCATGTAAAGTTATGTTGGTTTCTCAGACGAGTAATTCTCAATATTAAGGGCGTTCCGTCACATATGACCTTGAGCGTTTCGCTTCCTCACCACCCCGCGCCTCACCCGAAAAAAACATTGCGTGCGAGTCCGCCCTCTAGCGTCAAGTAGCAGTAGCACAACTATAAGACAATGACCTTACTTGTCCGAAACCGCAGAGCTAAAATCTGATAGACGCGAAAATAATGAATTATTTTTTTAGTATCTTTTATTATTTCGTTTAGTAAGTATGTATATTTTTTAGTATATATTATTTATATATTTATTATTTATATAGTAGCGAAAGCAAAGATGAGTGTTTAGAATCATGACGTTTGTTAAATATGTAGTAGAAATAAAAATAACTACTGTGGGTTAAACCAATAAACTCAAAATCCAGCTCTACCGTGGTATAACTAAAATGCCGTTAACTGCCAAAGTCGAGTTTTGAGTAAACACTCAAAAAACGCGGCAAAAATTGAAACCGTTGTCACTTACAAATGACAACAATTATTTGAGATTTAAAGGTACCAAGATATAGATCAAATGAAATACTTTCAATTTATTCTCCTGTCAGTTTGTAAATATAATTAAATTTTATAATAAAACGTTTTTTTGCGTTTTAGTATACCATTGGTGTTACAAAAATCTAATAAATCAGCGGCTAAAATGCCACTACGCTTAGCGTAACGGCATTTTAGTGTCTCTATTTCATAAAAATATTATTTGTTAAAAACCTAAAAAACAAAAGAACTTAATTGTAACTAAAATGTCGGTATAGCACATAATGTCAATTTAGCTTATCATTAATACTTGTGGAACTACCTCATGTTTAACGTGGTTAACGTCCGTTCACTGCTTTTAAGTCTGGTAGTCTATAAATGTGTTTAAATAAGAGTACAAAACTTGATTCATTGTTACGCTTAAACGCGGTTAAACTTAAAACCTTATAGTTTAACGGCATTTTAACGCAACAGA
Source organism: Parascotia fuliginaria (assembly GCA_963082885.1). Lineage (NCBI taxonomy): Eukaryota > Metazoa > Arthropoda > Insecta > Lepidoptera > Erebidae > Parascotia > Parascotia fuliginaria. The sequence continues at coordinate 6,463,305 of OY720198.1, read as the reverse complement.
ATTATAAAGTATTAGATCATTATCGATCAAACTGAAGTTAAAAGTTATTAAAATACACTCATTTTTTAAACTTACAACTAACACAAAACTTCCCTTAAAACAAGATTATCGGTATCGCATCAATTATTATAAACTTAAAACATGGTTTTTATAAAATTTAAATTGACTTACAAACCACTTTATAATAAAAACAAATGTAGATACTAATAATAAAAATCACAAGTAAGTTTAACTTACACTTTAAACTAATAAGCATAAAAAAACAATTGGACCTACTTATGCAAAAAGGAACCAATCCACACATATGCCAAAATTGAGATAATTAAACAAAAAGCATAAAATGCACCTTATAACTATAATATAATAATAATATTCTACCACATTCACACAGAGCCATCTTAGCCCCAAATTAAGCAATTATATTTGCTTGTGTTATGGGTACTAAACAACTGATATACTACTTATATACTTTTTTTTTTTGTAAATACATACATATTATAGACTAGCTGTTGCCCGCGACTTCGTTCGCGTGAAAATTCAGATGGGTGCCAGATTTTACGGCAACCGTACATTGTATCAGTAATAAATATCAGTATTATCCATCTCTATGGCGAATCTCATTTAAACCCGCTACCGCTAAAACTGATGAACCACTTTCACACAAACTTCGACTCTTATTTGCTCACTTAATAAGGGTAGTTTCTGAATATTAAAAAAAGAGTATTTTCTAGTAATTTGGTAATCCTACTATAAAAACTATAGAAGTTTCATACAAACTTTGTCACCCCTTTATACACCCATAGAGGATGGATTTTGCAAAATCCCGTCTAAGTGAGCACCTATATCCTAATAGGAACGATCATGCAAAGTTTGAGATTCCTAGCACTTGTTGTTTCTGAGATTTCGTGATGAGTGAGTGAGTGACCTTTTGCTTTTATGTATATAGATAGCTTTTGCCCGCGGCTTCGCTCGCGTGAATATTGATTTTTCCAATAGACATTTTTATATTGTTTAAATACTGTTTTCCATAGTATTTTTAATCTCCCATTCATACAAACCCTCTTTCACCTACCTAAAGATATCCCTCGTAAAAAAAAAATACAATACACAAAGGCAAATATTCACTACAATAACTTTTCCCTTCCCCTCATTCCCTATCGCCCTTTTTCTCCACTCTCCACAGTTTCCGCTTCTCTCCTCACCTCCCTCTTCTCCTCTTCACCTCCTTCAGCATCCCTTGCCTCTCCTCGAGCATCTCTTGCCCTTTCCTCCACTTCTCTCTACCTTGCCTCCTCGCTTTCTCCTCTCTTCTCTAGCACTTCCCCATTTCTTCTCCTTCGTTCCCCTCATTTTCTTCTCTCTTTTTATCACTTCTTATCCCTTTCCCTGCATTCGAGAGCTCCTGCCTTGTCCCTTCCCCCTCCCTTCCTCTCCCATCTCCCTTACTTCCCCTTCACTTTCCTCTCACTTCCTCCTCATTTACTCCTCACTTTTCCCTCACTCCTCACTTCCTCCTCACTTCCCCCTCACTTCCCCTCACTTCCACTCACTTCCCCTCACTTCTAACTTCCCCTAACTTCCCCCTCACTTCTCCCGCACTTCCACCTCAATTCTCCCTCACTTCCCCTAACTTCCCCGTCACTTTCCTCACTTTCCTCTCACTTTCCTCTCACTTTCCTCTCACATTCCCCTCACTTTCTCTTCACTTCTCCCTCGCTTCTCCCTGGCTTTCCCTTGACTCCCCTTGACTTCTCCCTGACTTTTCGTACTTTTGTAGCAATATGCAAATTGAGGCAGCCTGTAAAGCACGCATTTTACTTTTTATTTTTTCTTTGCAACATAGAAAGCTGTAAGTATTTAATTACCTATAGAGTTAAGTGTATTGCCTGTGTCACTTTGCATGCTACTTGAAACTGTAACTTACAAAAATTGTAATAACCTGGCGATTAAAATGAGTGGCTTGAGTTTCTTGCCAGTTCTTCTCATGGCTCTACTTTGTCAGCGAACTGGTTGTAGGTTAATTTGCTGACATTTTGTAAACTTTGACGTTCATAAGTGTTAATTTAATTAATCTATATGAATTAACATATTTTCATTTTCCTTATTTATTTTCGGTTCATCTGGATATCACAAATATAACTTCAGTAAATCGTTCTGTATATTGTATAGCTAGCAAAAATTTTACGGAAGTAGATCTTTTAGAATAAGCGGGACGGTTTGGCTGGAGATGTACATAACGACGTAAAGTGTAAGTTTTGTCTGAAAGTCAGTGGTCCGAAGGCATAGTTACCTCCTCGGTCCTCTTTATTTCCTTTTTCTCCCACAGTATCTTTACTCTGTATGGCCACCACTGCACTGAATTTGAAACAGCACCATTCACCAGCAAAACTGAATTCAAATGACAGAGCTGATAAGGATTTTCAGTTACACATGCTTTAAACAAAGCGTCATCATTCCTATGTGTATATCATTATTTCTATAGAAATTGATATTTTTCAATGTACCCTATCAAAATTCAAGGATGTTGCACAAAAATGTATAGTATTGGATAACTAGATATATTTATTTAGTAATTAGTGTTTTTAATTTTAGGTTTTTTATGATATCGTATTGGGTTTTTATCTGTAATGATATTGTAAATACTTTTTCAATAAATAAATAAATGTTGATTATCTTCTAGTAAGTGCCCGTACGTAAGGTACACAATATCATGTACCCTTAGCAAAATAAGTAACACGAACAATTGCCAAAGTAGACGCATTGTACCCACTGTTTGAGTGATTTGGATGTACCGTGAAAATTACCTCGCTAGAGATTCATTATAAGTATAGATTACTTCAATATGTACATACAAATATATGTGTACATACATATATTTGTATGTACGTACATATTGTAGTATTGTAAATGTATAATATAATGCAAAATCGGTAAAGTAGAACTAATGTAATATTATCGCTAAGTAACGGATCCATGCGGACGACGTCACGGGGTAGTTTTACAGTACATAGACTTATAATATAATATAATAAAGATACATACATACATACATACATAGAGTGCTAAACCATAATTCTTTTGCCTTTACCTAGTTAGGTAAAGACTGTACAAAAAAGAGTAGAATTCTTTATACTGTGCCACCGTGCCGGGTCTATTACTTTCTACATACACCTATTACTCGAAAAATACGGTATTAGTTTTGTTATGTCCAGTAGGCACTCAACAATATATTATTTAATTTTAGGATTAAAAATTCATATAGTACGATAATAAAGGAACAGAGAGTAGGATTTTTAATTTACCTAATTGTGATAATTTCACAGTCTTCAAATATTTTAGTTTGGTTAGAGACTAAGACGTTTTGTAAAGCCTTTTTTCTTCCTTTCTTGCAATCAAATAAATAAATCAAAATAAGATGCATTGAAAGTAGAAGGGTAGGTATTTACTTTAGCCTAGTATCTTATCACTGATTTTATCAGCTCATGAAAAAAAATCTAACGAGGTAAATACTTGAATATTTTATCGGTATTACTTACCGATAGAATATTCAAGTACACACCGTATGTATATATAGAATGTATAGGTATTTATGCTCGTGCAAGATAACGTAGATAGTTAGGTAGCTAACAGCAGCGTGTATGGTTGTTTTGTGTAGGTACCTAACTAGGTCGCAAACCGACGCATGTCACGTATAATCATTGTAATTTGAGTTCTATGCTAGTTGTACGACCGACGCCGACGTTCGTGTTCCGACCGAAGCACCTCGTACCTACGCCGGCGTCGCCGTCGTCGCGTCGCGTCGGTCGGAATCGGAAAGCGCCCTTGCCACATGAGTAAATATCCAAGTTAGATATTTTACTCATGTGCCCACCTACCACACACCTAGTTCGAAATGATAGTAGACATAGACAATATTGTAGCAAGCTCATATTCATACCCCTAGGGTATATAACAGCAGGAATTTACTGATTCTTGAGGCCTGGTGTTGCCTTGATCTTATCACGAGCGACAATAGGCTCACCACCTGCTACCTAGTTTACGTGGAACTAAACATAATTAAAGGATATCCTAGGTAAGTATCTCAAAGAAGGTATTTTACTAAAAATATGAAGGTAGGTATATACCTACTTACAGGATATTCTATTATTGAATCCTTTGCATTTGTATTTGTTTCAGTCGTGAAATTTTAGTCATTTTGATGAAAAATAATAATAAATGTAGGTAAATACCTACGTATTTAATACACTAAAAAAATCTAAATAACTAATCTAATTTATTTGCAACACTAAATCTATCCACACAATATTTTTTTTGATATTATTTATTTGCAATTATTGAATTACGTAAATAATTTTTAAAAAAACCGCATACGTCCGTCCGTCAGAAGGGCTTGCGCCGCTCTGCCGTTCTGCCTCCCGTCGCCCGCGCAGAGCCCCTGCGACGCTGATTCAGCCAAATTATCAATAACTATTGAAACATTATCCTAATAAATGAAATAAACCTACAGAGTTGACATTTGGTTTATTCCGGTTGATTCAATATAACTTTTATATTTATAACTATAGTAATTACAAAGTAATATTTCGAAATAAGTGAAATCACGTTGTTTTAATATCGTTGGTACAAGTTATAGGTATAATCAATTATTGTAAATAATTCTTCTACTATTCTAAAGTTCATGAATCAAAGTATATTGTTGGCAAAAAAAAAAAGAATAAATAGCATTAGAATCTACTCAATTATCGAGATGAAAGTAGCGGATTTCGTCGAAATTTCGTCGGAACCACCTTAACCCGGAGTCTGAAATTGAGCCCGGAAAATGGAAATAGGCTTGCGCCGTTACATAGAGCTTGGCGGCAATACGTGTGATGCTATTATCCTAAATAAATTAAGCAAGCTTATTCATTTGCTGTACAAAAATAGTTATTATAGTCAATATATTATATATTATTATACATGAAAACACCCAGACCAATGCACAATTACACAAATATTTGTACTAAGCAGGAATCAAATCTGCGATCCTTTTTACAATGCCACTGAGGACACGTCAAAAACGAAATCAAATGTAATCCGCAATAAAAAACTTTAGTAAAATATTGAGTTGTTCTTCTCACGGTCGACAGATGGCGTTACTCATCCCAGTTCCCACAAAATTATGATCACATGTCGCTTCTCACGATTGTAACAGACCTATTACATGATTTTTTATTGATATTGTGTATTTTGTAATCACTAAATAGTGTACAGTCGCTGTTTTTTCCTGTCTGTTTGTCCTCCAACGTATAATATTACTAGACGTCTGCCCTCGCTTCGCTTCTCTATCAAAAGTTTCATTCGGGCTCAAAACAAACGCTTACGGAAAATATCATAGCAATAGTGTCGTATTGCATCATTCAGATTTACAAAGGCGCTTAAAATATTGAAATAGACAGAAAAAAATATATGTACGTAGGTACATAATAAAATATAGCCCATGTTACCCGTCCAATTTGTACCTTACTAAAGGTGAAATATTTTTTTTTTTTTTTAAATCGTATACGTAAATCTTGAGTTAAATTGGAATAAACAAACAAATACATAAAAAAACAAATCTTTTTTCTTTTTACTTAATATTAGTTTAGATAATTAATAATTAATTTACTAAATTTGTTATGTTATATCATTATTCTCATGTAAGAGGCTTCGTATTTTTTTACTTACTTTGACTTAACTTCTAAGCCACGTTACAAATTTTGATATGGTTTTCATTATTGTTTGGAGAATCTATTTAATATCATTATTATGTGTATAAAGCGAAAGAGTTTGTTTGTTTGTAAGTTTAAACGCGCTAATCTCTGGAACTAGCGACTGCACCGTTGGTCTAGTGGTTAGTGTAACTGACTGCGACGCCGGGTGACGTGGGTTCGATTCCCGCGGAAGGCAAATATTTGTGTGATGAACATTTGTATTTGTCTTTAGTCTGGGTGTTTTCTATGTATTATAAGTATGTATTTACAAAAAAAAAGTATGTATATGTATTATATTTCAATTATCTAGTACCCATAACACAAGCTCTGCTTAGCTTGGGACTAGACGACAGTGTGTGATAGTGTCCACATATTATTATTATTATTATTATTATATTATTACTAACACTCTGATTTGAGTAATTATTTTTGTTAACAGTGAACTAACGCGGGTGAAACCGCACCGTGGATAGCTAGTTTATTATAATTCAGAAAGTCTTTTAATTTTAAATTTAAAAATCTGGCGATTGAAAAGAGTGTTATGAGTTTTTTGGCAGTTCTCATAGCTCTACCTCGTCAGCGAACTCGCTGTAGGTTAATTGGCTGACATTTTGTTTTGTCTGTCCATCTGATTCGGTATTTTCTATTTATATATACTATTGACAGTCCAATACCAGTGGTATAGAGATATTATACCAGTGGTATAGATATACAAAAGTTATTGTGTGATTCGGACTAGACATGCTCCCAATACCACTGGTATACCTATGGAGGCTTAATAGTCTACTCCGGATCGGTACCGGGCAAGCCGGACAAAATAAAATAAAACTTTGATATTTATCATTTTATAGTAATGGTATAATTATGCATGGTTTTTAATAGCTTTTTATTTGAATACTACCTTGACAATGCCTTGCCAATTCTTCAGTATAGTATACTACAAGTAGCTTCCTATGAATTAACGTGTGTTGGTTTCATCAGTAAAAACATAAAAAAGTGTAAGAAATGAATAGCGCCACTAGTGTTTACTCTGATAACTAAATTTTTTACAATAACATACTACAGTCTTGTCCAAATCCATTTTCGGACAATGTAAACAATCAGTCTTTTCAATATTTTTCTATCAAAAACTCCATAACCGATGACACATGAATTTATACACATTCTGTTCACTATACACTTCATTTTGCAACTATTTTTACTAATGGTTAAAAATCAAATCTAGATTATTTAATAAAATTAAGAATTACTTTTTGCGGTCGAATAAAGACGTCAAATTGATTAACAGTTTTATTTTTTCTGTACTAATGTTGTAATTTATTAGAAGAAATAAGTTTAACGAATACCTATATATCATAGGTACATAATATTTTGTAATTCATCATTTATTTTGGGTTTGCCCTCGCAGGGCATTTGTTTTATTGTAATATAGTACCTGTAATAAAATCGTAGCATACATACAAATTCCATTTAGTCCATATTTCACAAATTTTCATCAGGCGGGAAAATATTCAAAAGTATCTCTGTCAGTACTCCATTTTAGTCCGTGGTCAAATAGTTACATTTAGAGGTTAACGCTTAATTGAAATTACATTTATTTATTAGATTAGGTACTAATTGTTTGTCTTATTATCTTAATGTTTATAAATCAACGGTTATAATAAAATACAATACCATATTTAACATAAATACAAATATTTGGAGTGATAAATTAAATAGAATTAATCTATTTCGCTTATAGAGTATTCGTAAACGTAATATTATTCAAAAATGTAAGAAAAAGGACGAAAAATTATTATTTAACAATGTATTGATGTCATTAATTTTATTTTTATTATTCTTGTCCCCATCACTAGTAAATTCATGAAACCATAGACAATGGCAATATAGCGGATTGTTTACGTTGTACGAAATTGGAGTTGGAATGGACTATAGTATATCTGGCGCCTTCTTTTTCTAAAGGGGTAAGCTGAGATATTTAACACGCATGTTTTGCCTACTAGGATCTATATGATGAGATGATAGGATCCGATGTAATTTAGAGCTGATTCTCAGTACTGAAAGAGTGATGCAGGCAGCGAGAGCGTGTGGTTCTCCCAAAGCCTTTCGTCCAACCGTCGGAGAATCGTCGACCTGATCAAGAATTACCTTGGCTTACCTGGAAGTATTTAAATAAACTTCGGACACAGGTCGGCCAAACTACAGATAATTTATTCAGGTAGGGATTCTCTGTTAGTTCTGATCTAGGGTGTATGGTGCCAAACCACAAATGATGGCCCACCGTGCCCTGCGTGCCCTAACGAGACAGCCTATAAAGCACACATTACTTTTTATTTTTTGCTTTACAACATAGAAAGCTGTAATTAATTACCTATAGAGTTAAGTGTATTGCCTGTGTAACTCACCAAAATTTTAATAACCTGGCGATTAAATAGAGTGGCCTGAGTTTCTTGCCAGTTCTTCTAATAGCTCTACCTCGTCAGCGAACTGGTTGTAGGTTAATTTGCTGACATTTTGTAACTTTAACATTCATAAGTGTTAATTTATTTAACCTATGTGAATAAATGATTTTGGAATGCTGTTGGCAATGCAGTAGTTGTTGCTGAGTTTTGGACTGATGAAATAAATAGATTTGCTGTCGACACAAAAAAGAAGTAGGTACTGGAAGACCTCTCATAAGGTGGACCGACGACCTTATAAGGCGGGCAACCGATGGATGAGGGTGGCTCTTGACCGGCCAAGGTAGCGAAAATTGGAGAAGGCCTATGTCCAGCAGTGGACGTCTTTTTGCCCGACTGACGCAGTCCAGGAGGGTAATTTTTCGAGCGTATGTATGTTTATTTCTTTGGCACGCTCTACAGCCTAAATGGCTTGATCGATTTTAACGTATGAGGTGTCATTATATTCGTATCGATTGTGGGGTGACATAGAGTATATAAAATTTCAATGTAGCGTCAACAAGAGGGAAAAAAATGGGTTTCTTACTTTCACTATTAAAACAAGGCAGGGTTTTTTGTTTTATAATAATATCCTTGTGGCTGATATGATGAGGTACTGAAATATCTAAGAGGCAGATTCAAACTACTAATATAAATAATATAATTAGATATGTATACTATTATATACAGTGGAAGTTTGTTTGATTGTTTGAACGAGCTAATCTCTAGAACTGTCAGTTAAATTTGAAAAAATATTTTTGCGTATCCAGTCCTCAAGGAAAGTTAAAGGCTATGTAACATCACGCTATTGAGAACGGGAGAAGAGCAGTAAGCAAAGACGCGGGTGAAACTGCGCCGCGGATAACTAGTTTTATTTATATAACTGAACAAAGGGTTGTTATGCAATGACAAACCCCTACAAATTAAAAATAGATGTTTCTGTTCTTATATAAATATCTCTAATAGTCTATTCGAAATAGAATTTCGTTTAGGGTGCTAAATAGGATCCCTCGAAGTTAGTCATAATATGTATCTCATGTGTGTACTTTAAAAGTTTATTTTTAACTATCTACACCCTACGGCTTCATCAGCGCCTAAAATATGTTTTGTCTTCCTCGGGAACCAGACCTATTTTTGGAATAAAAAGTGTATGTCCGTCGCCGGCACCGAATTTATCTACATACCAATTTTCATTGGAATCGGTTCAGCCGTGAAGGCGCTGAGTGGTAACAAACACACACACAAACTGTCGCATTTACTGCAAATACATAAAATAATAGCCACCTTTTCTATTTTAACCCAGCCAGTCAGGATCCAGGGGCGATGGGCACGATTCTTCATACAAAAGTAAAAAGTCATACAAAATTATTATAAAATATATTATTATGCTATAAACTCTATATCACGAACTGGGATCGAATCTGAAACCATTCAGACGGCGCTACCTACTAACCCACAGCTATAATCGATAACTAAGTAGGGCACTAAGTTAAAATACATTTCGTGTTAATTCTCACGCCATTCATGTTTTTAGTCATTAACTACTAATGAGTGGTCATTTAGTAATATTACTTAACACAAAGTAAAACAGGATAAAAATAGAACTAGTTCGAGATGTGAACACTAGAAACTTAAAATAATGAGAGTGTTTGTTAAAATTTTCGCCACCAGTTGGCGCCACTTTGGTAAAAGGTATTCATTTCAGCAATTTTAATGTATATTTTACAAAATTGATAATTCACGTAAGAACAACAGAAAATTGCTGAGAGGGTTTTCTAAAATGGTGCCCACGAGATGGCAGCACCGATGCGTCAGGTCTAGCTGTCAAGCGCTTTTTGAAAGTTAACCCTTGATTGGCCCAATGTGACAGTTGAAGTGGCGCCAACTGGTAGTGAAAATTTTCTTTAACACCCTCATTGTACCCTTTTATCCACAACCGGTGGATGAGGGCGGCTCACGGCCGGTTTAGCTTTCCGAAATTGGGGAAGGCCTATGTCCAGCAATGAACTTCTTACGGCTGATATGATGATCCACGTTAATAACTGAATTTTCGTAGCCAGCTACGAACATGGTTTTTTTCTCATTAGTAACTAGCTACGAAAACAGAATGAAATTTTTATCTAAAAAAGAAAAATATCGGCCAAGTGCGAGTCAAACTTACACAAAAGGTACTAATTATAGTACAAGATTGAATACTAATTAATTACTAGCTTCCTGCAGCGCGGTTTTACCTGCGTTACATCTTTGGTTACTGCTATGCTCCCGTCACCAATAGCGTGATGTTACATAACCTTTAACCTTCAAGAACTGGGCTATCAAACGCAAAAATAATTATTCAAATCTGACCGGTACTTTCAAACTGTTGTCGATCGCAAAATTGGCAAAATATATCCCCTTCACAGTCGAAAATGGTCATGTTTTGCACTTAGGTCCAATTCCTAATTCCAATTGACTGGCCTGTTGGTCTAGTGGTTAGTGACCCTGACTGCTAAGCCGGTGGTCGTGGGTTCGATTCCCACCCAGGACAAATCTTTGTGTGATGAGCATGATTGTTTGTTCTGTGTCTGGGTGTAATTTATCTATAATATGTATGTATTACAAAAAAAAATGTATTTAAGTAGTATATCCGTTGTTTAGTACTCATAACACAAGCAAATATAATTGCTTAATTTGGGGCTAGATGGCGCTGTGTGAATGTGGTAGAATATTATTATTATTATTATTCCTCTGTCCGGGTGCCAACTGAAAACCAGCGCTGGGTGTTATTATGCCCAGCAAATGCTGAGTTGGCGACCCGTTTGATGTAAGCTCGCCAACAGCATACCTAGTACTTACAATAAATCCATGTTATGTGCCTAGATTTTGGTTGTTGGTTATTTTTTTTATTATTATTGTGTATTGTGCAATTTGTATTTATGTGTTGTCTGTGGCTTATGTCAAATAAACGTATTTTCTTTCTTTTATTCTTTCAATTCGCTGAAAAAGGCAAAGTAAGAAGAACTGGCAAGAAACTCACGCTACTCAATGTTTAATATGAGTTATAGAGAGCATAGCCTTCTTCTGAGAAAATACTTCTTAATAAGAGAGAATCCTATTAAATAAACAAGTTAAGTCGAACTCGCGCTTCGAGGCTTTCGTACAAACTTGCAGTTAACATAAATAAGATGAACGATATATCTTTTGATTGCGTTGATACACAACTTTGACTTTCACAGCTTCAAGAGTTTGCAGAACAAGAAAATTCCATAGTAATCTAACTTGATACCTTCACGCGTTATTGAGAAAAAGGACGGACAGCCAGACAGATGACAAAGTGATACTTAAGGATTCCGTTTTTCTTATTGGGGTACGGAAGCCTTAAAAACTGTTCAAATATCTTAACCCTTACGTTATCACGGAATAAAAATGGTGACATAACACAGTTAGGGTTATTATCCATTAAATTCTCAGCAAGGGCACGGTTTGACCTCGAGGTAAAAATAACCCACAAGAGTTACAAAGAAAGGGATAAAAATTAAAAAGTTATGTTCATTTCAGTTTGGATTTTTCATTACTTTGATTTTTTTTTTATAGTAGCCTACCAAAGTGACTCCACCCCGCCTGATGGTAAGCAGTCAGTGGAATCCAGAAGTTGTGGCCACCATACTAAA